>VDFB02252616.1:83108936-83281764 GCA_007258455.2 Sequoia sempervirens | reverse complement strand
GGGAGAGAGAGAGGGAAAGAGATAATATTTAAATATTTTATATAATAGTAATATTAATTAGTTATATAATATTTTATATATTAGTAATATATATATATACATTAGCTAAAATATAGAAATAATATTTAAATATTATACACAATATTATAATATATTTTATATTAAATTATAAACTATATTTTATATTCTAAACTAGATATATTAAAATAAACTATAAACTATTTATTGCATTTTTTAAATCAAATATTATAAATTGCATAACATTTTAAAACTCATATCTAAAACAAATTAGATATCGGATTCAAATCGGATATCCAATTTGAATTAGCTATCCAATATCTCTGACAAAAACTTTAATTCCTAGGGATTAGCCGCGGGCTTGCTTTGGAATTTGGTTGGACATGCTAATCCTAAGAAGTCAACACAAAAAATGTGTTTAACAACTTACCTTTCTTTTCTAGACTTCGCCCATGTGGCTGACAAATTTTTTTTACCTAAAATTAATGAAATGGAAAGGATTTGTAATGGAGCTTCTCAGCTTTCCACCAATATAAATTATGCTTTACTTTGAATTTAATAAATAATTATTATTCATTTTCTATTAGAATTACAACTAAAGTCCTAATTGATAGGTTGATTGAAAAAAATCTATAACTTTCAAATGGTATCACATTTTTTGAATCCAAAACATGCATCACATTCTGTGCTTTGCATCCTATAGGATTAAAAAAAATAGAAGTTCATGAAGTTTTGACCAAGTTAAGGTGGTCAGACATACGATTTTTTATATTTTTTAAATTTTATAATAAAAAATTCATAATTAATTATTTAATTGGAAAAAAATTACAAAAAAATATGCATCACATTTAGAAACAAAAGTCCTCTACTTATATCTAAAATCTTATAAAAAATATTATCATTTTATGTGGTTAGGGTGGTCGAGACACCTACTTCTTATTTTTCCCTAAAATTTAAAGTACTATTGTATTGAAATTTCAAATTTTCACCAAATAGTTTTTCTTTTTTAAATAAACCTAGTAGTTTAGAAACTACATTCAATTTTCCACAGATTCTATTCTTACATATTTTTGAAATAATATAGATAACTTATTCAAATTTTTACATCAAGTTACGTAACTCTAATTTTTTTGAATTTTCATTGCCACTTAGGGGCCTATTTTTTCCATGATGATCCTGCACATACCCTCACATAATATTCTCTATTGATATTTTTTCCTTTATTTTCTTCGTCAAATATTTGTTTGTTCCTCTTAGCTCTTTTAGGACATCTCGAAGCATAATGACCTATTCCTCCACAACTAAATCATTTAAAGGGTAACTTACCTTCATACTTGTCGGAGCCTTTCTTCATCCTTCTCACAAAGTTAGCTTCTACTTCATCAATATTCTCTTCATCTGGATCTTTAGCTCTTATAGCTTTGAAAGAAATTTTTGATTTGGAACCATTTCTAAAATTTGGTTTTCTCATCTCCGAAGATGTTAGAATTCCCAATAACTGATCTTTAGTATAAGTTTTGTAATCCACATATTCTTCAATAGCATATACCTTTTCACTATATGCATCAAGGAGAGTTCTAATAATCTTCTTCACAATCCTGGATTCATCTACTATAGCACCAAGTCCTTGCATTTCAACTACCAACTCATCCACTCTTTGCACATAAGATTTAATGTTCTCATTTTCAAACATATGCTGGACCTCAAACTATGCCTCCAAATTTTGCAACTATTCTTCTTTGACCTTTTCATCTCCTTTGTGCATCTTTTCTAGAGCATCCCAGACTTCTTTAGCAGTCTTCAAATTTTGTACTTTAATCAACTCGAAATGTGAAAGACTATTCTTTAGGATAAACTTCACCTTATTGCTTGCTTCATGTGCCTTGATTTCATTAGTTGTACTCCAACCATTATCCAAATGAGTATAAGTAGTGTTATAAGCTTTTTCTACATCATATCCACAATACTCTAGATATCCTTCCATATGTATTTTCCAGATAGCATAGTTTGTTCCATCGGACCTAAGACATTCAAAAGTGATCTTTCTCGCCATTCCAGACCTTCCTTAAGTAGTTAAGCTTCTCTCCAAGGAACCAAGCTCTGATACATTCTCAAGGAATACAATTTATTCCTCAAGAAGATCTTGTTCACTAAATATTTGGCTTGATACATCTCACCAAGCTTCCTCCATAGTTTCTATGTAGAGGTATCATCATGGACATTAATTAAAATAGAGTCTACCAAGCACAATCTAATCAGAACCTTGGCTTTATGGTCCATAACATCATATTAAGTAGCTTGAGTAGGATATGTAGGCCTTGAAACATTCTCATCAATAGCATCCCATAAATCTCAATCTATCAACAGATCCTCCATCTTTAGCTTCCACATTTGAAAATTATTTCCAAAAAATTTATCCACCTCTATTCTCCCTAATGAACTTGCCATTTGAAAATTCGTGTAAAAATATCACAAAGTATCTTCTGCACAAGATCCCACTCAAACCTGGATTATTCCAGAAAACCCAACAACCCACAACTGAAACCAAAGGTGATTAGGCTCTGATACCACTTGTAAGGAAGCTAAGGTAGCAAAACAACTTTCTACACTAATCTTGAGAAGAGAATAATACAAAAATTTATAGATCTTTAACAATTATAGAAACTTAAACAAAAAAAATGTAAATATTATGCATACCACAACACAATGATTTACATGGGGAAAACCATTTCAAGAGAAAAACCTTGGCACACTCCAAAAGCCACCCAATATATTGTTTAGAAATCACAAAGATTACAATATAATTATAGAGCAAGCTTCTCACAAGAATATAACCAACTAGAGATCTAGAGACAACATGATTGCTATTAGACTCTTAGAAAACATCACTGTCTCTACCACAGTCGTAATACAATACCCTCATAAAATAGGGTTACATTCTACGCCAAGAAAAACCAAAAAAATATCCAACATTAGATCTAAAACCTAATAATTAATGATCTAGATTTATAATGTATCATTTATTTAATGTATTTCAACCATTTTATGAGTTTTCTGAAAAAGTTAACAAAAAATTATTTACATGCATCCCACTCCCCCCTTGTTTCCATTGTATATTACACCTATCAATGTAACTAGGATATATATATACTATCAACATTAACCTTTATATAATTGCAAGGTTGAGACATATTTTCTCAATTCATTCTTCTCATCTTGTGAAGGCTAATATGCATTGTTGATCCTAAAGCATCCAAGCATTTCAAGTATCCAAATCAATCAAGTAAAGCAAGATCAAGTTCCTCAGATCTAGATGTGGTTTGACGAACTCTAAGGGAATCCATTGAAGGGTGGTGAGTTGTAGCAAGCATTGTTCATTGATCATTTCCTTCTCTTTTGTCATTATCTTTCTATCAAGGTTTAATTACCAAACTTGGGGTTTGACCAAGAAAAACCCCCATACAAACAAAATATTTTTTTCTCTATGTATGTGCAGATTATAGGTTGAAGAAGAATTGAAGAGATATTGAAGGAGAAATTTTGTATTGTTGCACAAGTTTCTATCATTGTTGTCAATCCATGGAAACTAGGTTGTAGAGTTTATTTTTGACATTTTAACAGTGAGACTTATGTCAAATAGAAGCTCAAATCTTGTACTAGAGGACCCAAAAATTTCATCTAGACCCTTTTACAAAGACCCATTCACCCATGGGTGAATGAGTCCTTGTAGACACCTCAAAACCTTTTTTTTTGAATAGGTTTGTTATACTTTGCACTTCCCATATCCAATGGTAAAATATTCATTTTCATATGTCAATTTTTAGGATCTTGCATTTTTAATATTAGGGCATATGATATCATTAGTTTAATCATTCAAAAATATTTCTAATCGATTCCAATCCCCCCATTAGTTTTAGATCTAGGTTTGATTGGCTCACCTTAAGGTCTAAAAGTCAATCTCTTATACCTTGTGATCTACATCTCAATGAAATTTATAAAAATGTGGAAATGGCCCTAGGTTATGGACACTAATCTTAGAGTCACCACACTTTTTTGTTTCATTTTGGAGAACTTAAAATTATTACATCATATACCTTCTAAAAATTGGAAGTCTTTCAAACCGTAGATCTAGGTTTTTCATTACATTGTTTTACATTTTTGCATTTTAAAAGCGTAAAAAATCCAAAAAAATACATTCCATATTGCACCATAGGTTGCATTAAGGTTTTTTTTAGTCATATTTAGACCATATTTACATTCATATTGCATTCATTAAGTGGTTAAAATCTAAAATTGTTCATTGCATCTTTCATTTTAAGCCAAAATCAAGTGAAAATTTTGATAGTTTTATTTCAAATTGACATAAAATCATCACCTTTAGAATCTTGCATCTTACAATTAGTCAAATATTGTATTTACATATAAAATATTCATTCAAAACTTTCCAAAAACATTTTCACCTTTATTTCACACTTTAATCTTGCATTACATTGTCTAAAATTAACCAGAAACTAGAAAAACAATCATTGATTAACCTATTTGAAAATAGAAATAGCAATCTTAAACATCAACTTACATATTTAATTTTTGTAGTTTTTAGAACCTAAACAAGGATATGTTCTCCCCTGGGAAAACTTGTCCTTGTATAGGTGTTTCTGCAAGCTTTTTCACACATTTTTGTCTCTGAGTTTTCATTATGTTCCTATTGGTAAATCTCTATTTTGAAATTCTAAAAAAATATTGTTGTATGTGCAAGAAAAGGTGTCATTTTATTTTATTTATTGTAAATTTGGGAAAAATTTTGTATTTCAGATCTATAGGATAATTGTTTACATCATGTTCTCATTGCAAAAATCTCTAGTTATGATAATAATTCATGTTCTATTTTTAAATCTTATTGATCACTTTGAGAAATTTTTGTTACAAGCATATGAATATGAAGTTATTTCCCCTCTTTTCTTTTTTTTCATTAATCTCTCTCCCACTATATCTCCTATGTGTGAGGTTATTTTGGTGAAAGAGAGTACAATCCTTGATAATCATGACAATCACAAGAGTTCTTCTCTCGATAACTCTCTTACTTGTGATGAAGGTATCTTGGTGTTGGAAGATCCAACCATTGAGTGTCATGAGATTCTTGTTTATTTATCTCCTTCTACCTCTCATACTTGGAATGATATTGTTGGATAAGAGGAAACAATCATTGATAAGAAAGAAAATAATGCATGTTCTTCTCTTGATACCTCCCCTACTTGTAACAAAGTTATCTTAGAAGACCCAATCATTGAATGTCATGAGAATCTTGTTTCGAATGATATTATGTTGCAAGAGGATGATGTCATTGATACATGTATTTTAGATGATAGTAGTGTGGCTTTATTAGATGAAGATAATAAGGTGGCATTAGATCCCCCCTCGATAAAAGATCATCAAAAAGAAGACAAATCCATTCAGGTTATGAACACACAATTGACCATTAGATCTCCCTTGATTATTGGACCTCTAAAAACTCCTTGTAGACCTCCCAAGATTCCTCTAATCATTAGTCCACCTAAGATTCCTTTTTAACCTCCTAATATCCATTTAGTTATTGGACCTCCTAAATCACTTCTCATTATAGGACCACCTCAACACTACCAAAAACCTCCAAGATATATCTTAAATTTTGCAAGGCAACTCACTGGTGACAATGTTTCATAGCAACAAAGTTATCATACCGTTGTTCATACATATAACACAAGGAATAATAGGCAACCAAAAACCATTCTTACATTGATACCACTTCCTCAACCCATTTTTCCTAGTGCTCCTCATTTACTTTCACATAGTGGAAAGGAGTATGACCTTGTAGAATAAATTTGCAACATTCCTACTAATATCTCCCTTTGAGATTTGATTCGAGCATCACTTGTTTAGTACAACATGCTTCAAAATTATTTACAAAAAGTTGTTATCCCTCATAGAATGCAACCCAATGATGTGGTAGGTTTGATTGAGAATATGAATTTATCTAATTTGGACATTGTCTTTCATCAAACTAAATTCCCTCCATTGGAAATACAAAAAAAATGAGGGTTTGATGATAGTGGCTAGAATTAACAAGATTGGAATTAAGCATACTCTTATTGATAATGGTTCAACACTCAATATTTATAGTGTAAACCTTTTGGATAAACTTGGAGTGGACAAGACTAAAATTCAACTAGCTGAGTTGTCTATTTGTGGTTTCAATAATGTTGGAAAACAACTGCTCGGTGTGATAACATTTCCTACAAAATTTGATAAGGTTAATTTTCAAAATTCTATCCATGTCATGCTTCATGATATTTCATATAATATTCTCTTAGGTAGACCATGTATTCATGAAATGAAGGAAGTCCCCTCAATGCTTCATCGTCTAATGAAATACACTTACAAAAATGAGGTCTATACAATAAAAGCCTATCCTAAACCTGAGAGTTGTTTACAAATTGAAACAAGAATGAAAAATCCTCTTAGAAAATTGACACCAACTAAAAAATTGGAACCTTTGCAAAAATAAGAAAAGGATATTTGTCTTTCATCTGTGATGAAGTTGTTGAAAGATGATTGGGGATCATTAGATTTTACACCTAATTTTATGGGAGACTACAAGATCACACAAAAAATAGAAAAATAGAAAGAAGTTTCCATAATATTAATAGAAATTTGAGTCATCAAAAGCATGTAAGTCCACAAATTTTAGCAAAGAAGAGGGAAAAAAAAAACTATACATCTACATATGATGAAATTGATCATGACAAACCTCCTTCCTCAAAAGAAATGAAAGCATTTTATGGAAGGGGTTACAAAATTTTGAAACAAATTGGATATAATGGAAAAAGATGTGGTGTTAAAGAAAAATGTATTTGTGTCCCTATTGAACCTAGCACACAAGAAAAAGGAAGAGGTATTGGTTATTGTCCTTCAAAAGAAACAAAAGCATCAAAGAAACCTTCACTTAACATCAATTTCATCACATAAAACACTCCTAAGAAGAATATACAACATGGTCATGGTATTGTTTCATCTTCAAAAACCTATTTTAGTGATGATTGTGGTTCATTATATTTTACAACCTCCTTTTTGAGAGAGTAAAACATCTCACAATCTAAACCTAAAGAGTTTTGTGTATGTATAACACCTAGTAAGCAAGAAAGATCTTTTTCACAAAAGAAAGGAATATCTTCTATTGTTGATCAAGAGAGTACCATGTCGAGGCTTCTCCAAGCTTGATTGATATCTCTCCCTCCAAAAACATGAAATAAATTCTTTAAAAAAATCTCATTTTATACATATCATCGAGTGCATGGTCATTCAACCAATGAATGTCAGGCCTTGAGTAACAAAATTCAACATCTTAAGGATTATAATTCTCTTCCTTGTGTTGATACATTTAATTCCTTTAAACGATAATAAATTTCATCCTATCATGTTGCTCATCACTATGTGGAATTGGTAGATTTATATATTATGCCCATTACCATTCTTAGTTGTACAATCTTAAGTGCAACCATATTTTTCATTGTAACAACATGATAGTCGTTGGTGTGCTTGTCCTTATTTGTACACTTGGGGGGAAAGGATAAATAGTTTTGGGAGTTGTACATTTGATGTAGAGTAGGGTGGATAACCTCAACAAAACCTATCAAACTTTGCAGCCTTAGAACCAAAACTTGGTGGGTTTCCCTCACAATCCTTCAATTCCCCTAGTAGTACTTCAAACATGGGTTTTCCAACATATCTTTCAAAGAAGACCTAACATCCATAATATGAAAACCTTTAAAAATTCCCTTTGTGCCTCTTGAAAACATCTCAAATTTGTAGATGGGGTTACTTTGTAATGAAGCCCTCAAGTTTGGACTGCCAATGCTCAAATTAGGCCTAAAGAGCGCAACAAATCAACCTTTTTGGTCACAAATTTTGATGAAAAGTTGATTTTCAAAATGTAATTCCAATTTGGGATACCTCTTTTTCCCTTACAAAACATATATAAAAACTAGGGCATAGTCCTTCATACGTAAACCATCAAAAGTTGGCAACTTGCTTTTAAAATCTTAAAACATGGGAGCAACAAATTGGGGTTTTTTTGGCCATAATTTTTAGTACAAAAATGATACCACAAATGTAAACATAATTTTAAACACCTATTTAGACCTTATACAACATATATCAGAATCAAGGTAGGTTAGTTTGGAAAGAAACCTTCAAAAATTGATTTGTTTGCTCACTTTTACCCTAACTAGGGTTTCAGGATGCCTAGGGTAAAATGACTCTAACTTGCTTGAAATGTAATGAATTTGAGTGCTACAAAAATGAGAATAAATAAGATTCAAAACTTTAGAAATTCCAATAGGTTTTATGCCATGGTGAGGTCGTACAAGTCTGTACCATGCTCTAAAGTAACAATTTAACATTCAGAAATGTAGAAACAAGGATGTCTTTTATTGATTTCACTTAAAAAATGTAACCACCACCTCTCCAACCTTGGATTCAACTCTCCAAGGATTATTTAAACATGTAAAAACCATTTACAATTTATTTTCCAACTACAACCATTCTAATTCCTTCATTTACACTTGTTTCTTTTCATATTCCATGTTTTTGCACTTTTACAACAATGACAATATTTTTGCAAAATTGACAACTTATGCAACTTGACACACCAACACTCATAACAACCTAATATGGACTCCATCACACCCAACATGGTCTTAGATGAACTTATTACACAAAACCAACATAAGAAAACCAAAATTATAACTTGCATTTAACCTACTGAACTTAAGGTGCTCCTTCACTATACTCCTAGAGAAGAAAAGATTCTAGCTCCACTTGAATAAAAGGTAGCAACATGAGAACCATTCTTGAAAACTCTTGAATGATTTCTTTAGATCCCTGCATATTATCTTCTTTGGAACAATTCCCTGCTTGCTTCATCTTCACTAAAGGTTTCTTGAACACTTGGTAAAGGTATTTAAATTTGTTAAAATAAACATGTCCTTTATCTGCACCTCTACCTTGTAATTGATCCCTTTTTCCTTGATGGATGTCATGCACTTCAATGGTACCTTTTTCCCCTTCAATGGATTGTTTCATTTTCAGCTTAGGTTTCTTATCTCTCAATTTTACAATCTCATCAAGAACACTTTGTCTTCTCTCCTTGTCTCTAACATCTGCAACTCCCTTGTGTTGCTCCACTTGTACTGGATGCTTGTCTAACTGTCCATCTTCCATCTGCAACTCATTTTGTCCATTATGCTGCTCCATACCTTCTTTTCCCTTCAAACATTGCTTGTTCAAATCTACAATCTCTTTCCCAACAATCCTCTTGCCCTTATTATCCAAATTCCTTTCATTTGTATAGGAACCATCTCCTTCTTGAGACACATCACATTCCTCATTTTGGTTGCCATAGCTATTGTATATGATAGACCAACCCCTAGAAAAAAATCTAAATAGTGACTAACACCTTTCCTTGGAAGAAAAAAGTCAAAAATTTATCAGCCACTATGTCTACATGATCCTTCAAGACATCCTAAACTTCCTAAGAAAACTCTTCAATGCTTGTTGATGTCAAAATAGTCTTAGGTTTGCTTACCATTATATTACTTACCTCTTCCTCTTTCTCAGATGGCTTTCACTCTTCCTTCATCAACAAAGATTCTTTAATGTCTGGTTCTACTATCCCCTCTTACCTTCTTCTCCTCTAAATGATCTTGTTGATAGGCTAGGTAACCTTCTTCTTTATTGGTAAATGCCAAACTTGTTCTTGGTTTGCCCTCTCAAGCAACTGTTGCATCTCAAATTCCATTCTTTCTTGCATTCTTTCTTGCATTCTTTCTCGTTCTTTTTCCACTTCTTCCAAGGCTTGACTCAAGTCTATTGTCTCTTGTTAAATATTCATTTTTTTTACCTTCTCATCCTTCTTTTTCATCTCACTTTTCTCTTTTTTTTTCTCTTGTTTCTTGCTTGGTACCTCCTTACTCTACAAGTCTCCACGAACAAATCTTCTCAACATTTCCATTCTCCTTTTGCAAGCAAGTCTCTTTCACCTTGCTTCTTGTCTTCATAATATCTCACCTAGGTTTCCTCCTTTCTTCACTACCTAATCTTTTGGCATCCAAGTTCTTGCTTCAACCTGTAAAAAGACAACACATAAACTCCAAAAAAAAAAAAATCTTGCCCAGATTTTTTGGATCTAATACCAATTTGGTGTAGAGCAGGGTGGATAACCTCAACACAAACTCAACCAATAAAATTTTTCAACCTTTGAACCCAAACTTGGTGGATTTCCCTCACAATACTTCAATTCCCCTAGTATTACTTCAAACAAGGGGTTTCCAACATATCTTCGAGGGTAGACCTAGCATCCATAATATAAACACCTTTACAAATACCCTTTATGCCACTTGAAAAAATATCAAATTTTTAGATGGGGTTACTATTGTGTGGTCTCACAACATGCCCCAAGATTGAAAAGACTTGGGGACCCATGTAAAAAATATAACTCTTATGGTAGGAGCTAGTAAATTGGAAGATCACTAGAAGTGAAGAAAGGAAGAGAAATCTTTGATAATAAAAAGTACTTCGTATTGAAAGTGTTTCGTGCACTAGATACCAAGTACTAGAAACATGGAAAAGGTGAAAGGTAATGTAAAGTTCAAGAAAAAGACTCTAGTCCAATATGAAGTAGTTTGATATGAAGCGGTCTAGTAAGAAGGAGTCTGGTATAGTGGAGTTCTAGTGTAACCGAGGTTCGGGAAAGTAAGTGGGTAAATTTGAATACCGGGTTGCAATGTGAAATGAAATGTTAAAGTTTTAAATTTGTCTAATGATCTTGGTGATCTAGTATATATATAAGGATTTATGATATGCTTTTTCAAAGGCATTTTAATTATGAGATTTTTGTACTAACATTTGAATAATGGTTTTATTTACATGAGATGTTATAAATGTTTTTTTTTAAAGGGATTTAATGTATGGAATTTGTGATTATAGGAGATATCAATTGTGATGCAAAGCTTGGGTATGGATGGTTAGGAAAACTTGAATCATGGATGGAATAATTTTTAGTTTGGTTCGATCACTCTGGAAGGTGATAATGTAGATGGCTTTGACTCCACCGGAATGTTGGGGATCTCAGTATTTCACATGCAGTGGGAGCAAATTCCAATTTTTGGGAGAGCCCATTCCCGAGATTGACAGAACCGGAGCCCAACGACGTGTGGAGGAAAAAATTCTCCCTTTTCATTCTAAATTTATGGGAACCCCCTGCACATTATCATGATTTTTAGTATCATCCTGGCGAAGATTTAGGATCAACACCAGAAGAGCTTCAACGTGTAATTAGAGTTGAATTCCATTGACTTTAATTGCAATTCTCCTATTGGTCACAATATTCCACGTGCCTTGATGAGATTGGTCCCTTAGATTTCCTCTCATGTAATTGTCTTATCCTATCTGAGCATTTTGTTCTATAAAAGGCTAGAGGATGCTTCATTTTTATTTGAAGTTCAAAATTTGAGGATGTTAGAGGAGCATAAATTTTTTTAAAGTTTTGTTCTTTTTTCCTATTTTCTTAACCATTCTAGTGTAAAACTTTGTATTCACATAGATATTAATTGATATCAGAGCTTATTAGATAGCTACCTCTCTTAGTATATTTTGTAGATGGTTTTGTTAGTTCGGTTGAACAAGACTGTATGCTGCATCATTTAAGGGTGCATATAGAACCTACTCGGTGTCCCTAAATGAAACCCTCTCTTTAAAATCTTGCACCATTTTATATGTAGTTGTGAAGTAGTCTGGTGAAGTATAAAGCAGTTTGTTGTATTTTAATTAATTCTTTGGGGCATCCATGGAGAATAACTGGGAGAAACTTTTATTTTTCAGTATTTTTTATACTTTGATTTAGAATAGATGTTTAAATATTTGAAAATGTTCCAAAATTTAAATGAATGGAAGAAATTTTGTTGAAAATATTTTGTTTTCCATAAAGTTGTTGAATGCTTAATGCTAAATCTACTTAAGTGATAGCAAATAATTTGTGATATTCATGAAATATTATGGAAAAATCTTTTGGTTTCATGATGTTCAAGCTTATTGTTTCAATTTGGAATGTATATCTAAAATGTCAAAGAAAAACCATAGTGTTGGCAACACAAGGGCAAGTAACTGAGAGGGGGGGTGAATCAGTTGCCACAAAAATTGTACATATTAAACTTATTCTCAAATCTGATATATAAACATGAAAGGATAAACCATCACCACATAAAAAACACACATAACACCAATATTTTTACGTGGAAACCCTATTAGGGGAAAAACCATGGTGGAGGTTAATCCACAAGATTAAACCCTATTAAAAGTATTACAAATGGGGAATGCACATGCATTCAGGCACACTTCCTAGAGCTCACCGCTCAAATACAAAAGGCTTATTTCCCAAAAGAAGACTCATTGTCTTATAGTCACATTCAGATTACATTCAAAATATTTTGAACAAGAAAAATAGCATATTCTAATGCCTAATTACAGTTCCGGTTAAGCACATAAACACTTGCATTTGCTCACTCTTCTTCACACTTTACTTCTTCCTTTGAAAGATTAGAAAATTGTTCACACACAGAACATAACATGCATTGTGCATCATGCCTTCAAATGGTATAAACAATCAATCATATATATCCACAACTAAGGATAACATCAACTACATGTCAGCCCAACAAAATATGAAATGTGTACAAAATGTCAACCCAAAACAATAAAAAAATTATCAATGTGGACCAAAAAATGTCAGCCAAAACATACTAAGGACCCAAAATGACATCCTGAAATATAGAACACCTTCAAAAATTATGCCTCAAATATCTAAAACATGCTACAATCACCCTGTCGGCCATGATCATGAAAAACATGAACTCATAGAAGAAAATCACCAATCACAAGAACAACAATCAATATGGACCAACAACACATATAGAACACAATCTAGAAACATCCACAAGCATCATGAATCACCACAGAAGTATCCACAAAAAATAAAATTACTAGAATCACATCATCTTCTTTCAGGAACACCAACTAAAGCAATAGAACAACTGCTAGAACATAGATACTCATAACTCAATCAAATATTTATGCAAACCTTTGAAACTTCATGTGGATAAACAAGATATACTTTTCAAAAAACCCTTTAATCCATAGCCTCTTATCATCAATATACTGAGCTGGCCACCATATTGAACTTCATTGCATCATCGACAACCTGCTGTAAGGAAAATAAGATGCGGAAAACAATTCTCCTAGCGTCAATACCTCAGGAAAGAATGTAGATGCACTTTTAAATTTTTCAATTACAGTCTAATTAAGATGCACTATGAAATAGATAACAGAAATAGAGTATTTGAAAATCACACATGAACACCAGATATACGTGGGAAAACCCTTAAAAGAGAAAAACCCACCACACCAAGAGAAATCACTTTGTATTACAGTAATGAAATTACATACAAATTCCAAACTTATCTTTCTAGTGTCATTATACAACAGCATTCACCATTAACATTCTTGTACAGGAACCTTCACAATTACAGTCCACATAATAGAATTCTTCCACTACTTCAATCACGCAACAATATGTTGAATCAACCAACCAATTACAAACTGTAGTCACAGAGTATATCCATGTCAAACTCTGTTTGTAGAACTTCCTCATAGAACCGTCGCAACTGACTGTCTTCCAACTGTTCCCATTCGGCTCCTCCTATTCGTCCACGAGATGCCACATCAGATAGTCTTACTTGGTCAACATAATTCACATTGTACTGGCATCTCGGTGAGACACTAACAGTGTCTCGCCGATGCCACATATCCTTCATACCGATGTTTCCAAGAGTCTTTGTTATTGCTTAGATGTTCTATCAAGCTCCATGAGATACACCAAGTCACCAAGCAGTCACCCAGAACTATCACATTCGCTAGAAGATCATAGCGAGTCACCAAAGTTATACCGAAGACACAAGTCATATCGAGCTCCAAAGGATAGTCAGTAAGACATACCGATATCATCAAGAGGTCTCATAGAGCAACTTGAGTTACACCGAAAGCATACAACTATCGGCAAGTCCAAACACACTCGCTGAGACATTACGCCGAACAAGGAAAGTCATACCAAGCTTCAATCACTAGTCGGCAAGACTTAACACCTTCGTCGAGAGGTTTCTCTGAGTTCATTTGTTTCACCGAAATCGTCAGTAGTCGCCAGGACATACACCTTTCACTAGGAATTTACACCGAGCTTTTAGACTCACCCCGAAGTGTCATCCGTCACCAAGAGTTATTCCGAAGATCCCAAAAATGTTCCTATCGGTGAGACCTTCAACATTCGCTAAGACGTCTTCCCGGGACCAAGAGTTACCCTGATAGCCATCAGCTATCGGCAAGACATTCACCATCGATAAGAGGTTTCTCCGATCACTTTGAGTTACACCGAAGAACGTTTGGATGTGTTCCCATCGGTGTGACCTTCTCCATTCGCTGGGACTTCTCACCGAGCCATATGTTACAGCGAAGACACCAGCAGTATTCCTGTCGACGAGACATTATCTTTTGCTAAGACGCTTCACCGAGCCACCGTGTTACATCGAAGATCATGGTTGCCAAGAGTCTCCCTGAAATACGATTGAATGGCCTATCGGCCAGAGGTCTCCCGAGCGCTATGAGGTCATAATGAATACACTATGTCATAGAGATAGACTCCACAGTGCAACCTTTTGGCAAGACATTTGCAATGTCATAGTGACCTGTTCAAAAAAGAATGAATCAAGTTGCTATTCGGCCAGACAATGAAGATGTCATACTGACTTGGCTCTAATGGAGGTTTCAGCCTGTATAGTTTGAGGCACATATTTCCAACACCTGCAACTTATTTTATTACAATTTTATCAATATCCTCGACATATACAACCTTAAAGACATTAATGGCAATAGTGTTTACATCAATGATAACCAGATATTAGCAATATCCAAAAATCTCCCCCTTTGGCATTGATGGTAGCACATGATGTGTAAAGCACCATCAACATTAATTTCTCTTAGCACTTTCTCCCCCTTAGATTTTGACTATTTTCTCCTTAACTCTTTCATAGTTTTTCACACGACTCTTCTCCCCCTTTGACATCAATGAAAAAGTTACACATTATATTTCTCCACACAAGCTCTGAATCACACTTCTCAACATCTGACTACTCACCCTAAGTAGTAGCCACCACAACATCAATCTGGATCGCAAGATATGATTATGAAATGCACAGACTAATGCAAGTAAATGCATCTTGATTCTATTTAGGAGGGGTAATCACCCCTAGATTCCCTCTGAGATACTCAAATTATCCTTAGGCAAGGGTTTGGTAAAGATATTTTCAATTTGTTCCTTAGTGGGCACATACTCCAATCTGACTTCCTTTTCACCCACCTTCTCTCTCAAAAAGTGAAACTTGATAGATATATGCTTGGTTTTTGAATGCAGCACTGGATTCTTAGAAATGTTAATTGCACTTGAATTATCACAAAATATAGCAATAGGTTCATCATACACAACTTTGATATCTTTCAACATCTGCTTCATCCACAATACTTGAGTACAATTATTAGCAGTAGCAATGTATTCTGCCTCTGCAGTAGATAAATAAATGACATTTTTCTTCTTACTTAACCATGAAATCAACTTCTTTCCCAAGAAAAATGTGCCACCACTAGTACTCTTTCTATCATTCACATCTCCTGCCCAATCAACATCAGTAAGAGCACTCAGAGTAAGGTCATCTTCTTTAGGATACCATAGGAAAAAATCAACTATCCCCTTCAAGTACTTGAAATCCTCTTCATAGCTATCACATGAGATTCCATAGGATCAACTTGAAATTTGCAACAATGCATACAAAATTCATGATATTAGGTCTAGTTTGAGTCAAATAGAGCAATCCACCAATCATGGATCTATATCTAGTTTGATTTATTTTATGAGAATCATCATCTTGTGTCAACTTACATCTGGTCACCATAGGTGTACCAACTAGCTTTGAATCTTCCATACTAAACTTATTTAGCAATTCTTTCACATACTTGGACTGCAATATAAAGATCCCTCTATCTAGCTGAGTAATTTGCAATCCCAAAAAGAACTTCATTTCTCCAATCATAGACATCTCAAACTCACTCTGCATCTCATCATCAAACTTCATGCACAAACTATCATCTCCACCAAAAATGATATCATCAACAAAGACTTCAACAATCAAATCTTTATCATGATCAATCTTGAAATACAAATTACTATTAGTAGTACCTTTATTAAATCCAAGCTTCAACAAATACTTGTCCAATCTAGCATACCATGCTCCCGGGGCTTGCTTAAGTCCATACAATGCTTTCTTCAACTAACAAACCATATCTCCCTGATGAGTCAATTGAAATCCATCAGGTTGTTCAATATACACTTCTTCTTCCAGTTCACCATTTAGAAAGGCTGACTTGACATCCATCTGATAAACCTTGAATTTTTAGTAAGCAACATAAGCAAGAAAAGGTCTCATAGCTTCAATTCTAGCAACATGAGCAAAAGTTTCTTCAAAGTCAATTCCTTCCATCTGAGAATATCCTTTACACACAAGTCTTGCTTTGTTTCTAACAACTTCACCTTACTAATTCAGTTTGTTCCCAAAGACCCATTTAGTTCCAATTACATTTTTGTCCTTAGGTCTGGGAACAAGAATCCATGTATCATTATTCTCAATTTGTAGTAGTTCTTCTTTCATTGATTCCACCTAATGTTCATCATTGCATGCTTCATTGACACTATTAGGCTGTCTTTGAAATCAAACAATATTCTTCTACAATTCTTCTCCTAGTTTGAACACCTTTGTTCTTATCACCTATAATATAATATTCTAAATGATTTAGTATTAGATACCTTGGAGTCTTAGGTTATTCTTGAACTTCAAGTTCTTGTGATCTCATTCTGCACTTTCACTAGTTTCTTCCTCTTGATTTTTCAAATTCATCGGAATGATCTGAACTTGATTGAGAGTTTGAACTTTCTTTCATTTATCTAAACTATCATTTTGATCATCTGAATCATATCCATGAGTTTTGGATGGTCTAACTGTATCTTCATCAACCTTCACATTAGCACTTTCAATTACTTTCCTCAATCTCTTATTGTAGTATCGGTAGGCTTTACTTTTTGTAGAATAACCAAGAAAGATTCGTTCATCACTTCTAGCATCAAACTTTCCCATATCTTCATCTCTTTTGATATAGTATTTACTCCCAAACATTTTGAAGTATCTAACAGTAGGCTTATGACCAAACCATAGCTCATAAGGAGTCTTACCGATATCACCTTTGACATGTACCCAGTTTAGAGTGTAAACGGTAGTACTCACAACTTCTCTCTAGTAGATATGCAGAATATTTTCTTCCAGCATCATGGTCCTAGTAGCTTCTTGAATTGTCTTGTTCTTCCTTTCCACAACTCCATTTTTCTGAGGGGTCTACAGGGAAAATAATTGTCTTTTTATCACATGCTCTTCACAAAAATAATTAAACTCATCGAAAGTGAATTCACCACCTCTATCTGATCTCAAACATTTAATCTTCAGACCTATCTCTATATCAACCATAGCCTTAAAAATCTTGAATTTCTCTAGAGCTTCATATTTTTACCTTAAGAAGTAACCCACATCAATCTAGAATAATAATCAATAAGTAACATGAAATACCTATCTCCCTATAAACTTCTAACTCTAGAAGGACCACACAAGTCAGTATGCACAAGCTCCAACACTTCATTTGAACAATGTTGTTTGCTCCGGAATGAAACTCTAGTTTGCTTCCCTAACTGGCATTCCTTGCATATAGCATTAGTAGGTTTTATCAACTTAAGAAGATCCCTCACTACCTAAGTAGAACTTATCTTGATAATATTGTCAAAGTTTACATGACACAATCTCTTATGCCACAACCAAATTTCATCAACTTGAGCAATTAGACAACTTTTACTAGTAGCACTTAGGTGAAAGATATTACCTTTTGTTTTTGTACCAAATGCAATCAAATTTTTGGAACTCCCCAATATTCTACACTTTCCATCCTTGAATTGAAGATTGTATCCCTTTTCAACCATCTGTACTATAGTTAAGAGATTATGCTTCAATCCTTCCACATATCAAACATCACCAATATTATGCTTACCATCAATAGAAATAAATCCTCTACCACAAATTACACCAGCTTTGTCATCACCAAATTTTACAACACCATCATACTTTTCCAAGCTCACAAATTTACTTTTATCACCTGTCATGTGATGAGAGCATCCACTGTCAATCACCCATTCATCTTTTTCTTCAACTCTGGCAACTAGAGCTTTCTCCACATTTATGCAACTAGTAGATTCAATAGGTACTGGATCATTTTACTTGATAGCAATAAATACCCATTCATCCTCACTTAAATTCCATTTATGAGATTCATCATTTGTCATGCCTTCTTAGCAACATAACAACACTTTCTTTAGCATCTAGGCTTTTTAGGTATTGGCTTAGGAACTCTTTTTGGACACCTTGAGGAAAAATGACCTATCTTATTGCAAGAAAAAAAATTAAGAGGCAATTTCCCTTTATACTTACTTTCTCCTCTAGCTACCCTCTTGACATTAAGTGCTTCAAGCTCATCTAGTTTTCTCTCTTCTTCTTCAATCTCTCTCATTTCTTGCTCATACTTGGACATTTTTATAGAATAAATTTCTCCTGAATCATATCTATGCTTATCTTTTTCGGAGATAGTATCTTTGAATGTAGATTTGGTCTTAGGAAGAGATTCACCAAACTCACTTAACTCAAAAGCAACAAGCTTACCAATCAACATGTCTTTGGTTACATTTGTTATAGTCCAAATCTCCTCAATAGTAGGAGCTTTGTGTTTGTATGCAGCAAGCAAGGATCTGAGCACTTTAGCAATAATCTCTAATTCTTCCAATGTTCCACTAACACATTTGATACTACACAAAAGTTCATTCACTCTCTGCATAAAAGAAGTGATGTTCTCATATTCACCCATTCTCAACATTTCATATTTCCCTTTCAGGGTTTGTAGCTTAGCAATCTTCACATGGGTATCACCTTCATAAAAAGTTTCCAATTTTTTCCAGATCTCATAAGAAGTCTCCAACTCCATTACATTTTTCATCTTAGAATAGGTCAGAGCACTTAACAATGCTTCCTTAGCCTTGATATTGTACTTGCTTCCTTAATCTCACCTGTAGTAGAAGGACCATTTTTTGGGATTATATACCTACTCTTTGTAATTGTCTAGTAAGGTTCACTAATGAATCTCAGATGACACTCCATTCAGGTTTTCCACAAAGAATAATTAGTTCCACCAAATCTCAGACTATCCTTCTTATATGTCGCCATCTCGAATCACCTCAAGCGGTGAAGCTTTTCCGGAGGAGCCTACTCTAATACCAATTTTTGGCAACACAAGGCAGATGACTAAGAGGGGGGGTGAATCAGTTGTCATAGAAATTATACATATTAAAATTATTCTCAAATCTAATAAATACATGAGAGCATAAACCATCACCACATCAAAAACACACATAACACCAAAAATTTTACGTGGAAACCCTGTTAGGAGAAAAACCACGGTGGAGGTTAATCCACAAGATTATAACCTATTAAAAGTATTGCAAATGGGTAATGCACGTGCATTCAAGCACCCTAGCTAGAGCTCACTGCTCAAATACAAAAGGTTTACTGCCCAAAAGAAGACTCACTATCTTACAGTCACATTTAGATTACATCTGGAAGATTTTGAACTAAGAAAATAGCATCTTCTAATGCCTGATTACAATTCAAGTTAAGCACATAAACACTTTCCTCTGCTTACTCTTCTTCAAACTTTACTTCTTCCTTCAAAATATTAGAACATTGTTCACACACAACACATAGCATACATCACACACCACACCTTCAAATAGTATAAACAATCAATCATATATATCCACAACTAAGGATAACATCAACTACATGTTGGCCCAACAAAATATGAAATGTGTACAAATTGTCGGCCCAAAAAAATAAATAATTTATCAATGCGGACCAAAAAATGTAAACCAAAACATAGTAAGGACCCAAAACAACATGCTCAAATATGGAACACCTTCAAAAATTATGCCTCAAAGATCTACAACATGCTACAATCAACCTATCAGCCATGATCATGAAAAAAATGAACTCACAAAATAAAATCACCAATCATGAGTACAATGATCAATGAGGACCAACAACACAGATAGAGCACGATCTAGAAAAATCTACATGCATCATGAATCACAATAGAAGCATCCACAAGAACTCAAATTACTAGAATCACATCATCTTCTTTCACGAACACCAACTAAAGCAATAGAACAACTATCGAAACACAGATACTCATAACTCAATCAAATATTCATGCAAACCTCTGAAACTTCATGTGGATAAACTAGATATATTTTTCAACAAACCCTTTAATCCACAACCTCTTATCATCAATATACTGAGCTAGCAACCATATTGAACTTCACTACATCACCGACAACCTGCAACTTATTTTATTACAATTTTCTCAATATCCTCGACATATACAACCTTAAAGACATTAATAGCAATAGTGTTGAAATTAATGACAACCACATATCAGCAATATCCAACACATATTCCCTTTGAGATTAACAACAATAACACACCATTACATTAGAGCGACCCTAGTGCAACCATGACCTAGTTATTAGAGACTTGGGATCGAACGAAAGCCAATCTTTGTCCTGTGAGTGCAGAATTCCCCTTTAGGTTGTCTTTGTTCCATATCTTTCAAGAAGGATAGGATCTTCATATTCTTGTCTATGAAGATTTTATTCGACCTATTTTCTATGAGTGAAATTGTCGTCAATAATTACTTTGTAATGAAGCCCTCAAATTTGGACTACTAACACTCAAATTAGGCCTAAAGAGAGTAGCAAATCAACCTTTTTGGTCATAATGTTTGATGAAAAACTGATTTTGAAAATGTAAGGCTAGTTAGGGGTAAAATTTTCTCCCTTACAATACATATATAAAAACTAGGGCATAGTCCTTTGTATGGAAACCATCAAAAGTTGGAAACTTGCTTTTAAAACCTTAAAAATTAGGAGCATAAAATTGAGGTTTTTTTGTCACAATTTTTAGTAAAGACATGATACCACAAATGTAAACATATTTTTACACACCCATTTGGACCTTATACAACATATATTATAATCAAGGTAGGTTACTTTGGACGAAAATCTTCAAAAATTGATTTGTCTGCTCACTTTTACCTTAACTAGGGTTTTAGGCTGCCTAGGGTAAAATGGCTCTAACTTGCTTGAAACGTAATGAATTTGAGTGATATTAAAAGATAATAAAAAATATTCACAACACCACCAACTCCGATAGGTTTCAAGCTATGGTGAGGCTGTACAAGTCCATACCATGCTCAGAAACAACAATTTAACGTTCAAAAATGCAGAAAGAAGGATGTCTTTTATTGATTTCACTTCAAAAATGTAACCACCACCTCTCCAACCTTATCTTTGACCCTCCAAGTATTATTTAAATATGTACCAACCATTTACAATTTATTTTCCAACTACAACCATTCTAATTCCTTAATTTACACTTGTGTCTTTTCATATTCCATGTTTTCTCACTTTTACAACAATGACAATATTTTTGCAAAATTGACAACTTATGCAACTTGATACACCAATATTCCTAATGACCTAATATGTACTCTAACACAACCAACATGGTATTAGATGACCTTATTGCATACAAACAACATAAGAAAATCAAAATTACAACTTGCACTTAACCTACTGAACCTAAGGTGCTCCTGCACTAGCATTATTTTTAAGGATCCCCTCTTCCCCTCTTTCTCCTTAAAATACCAACATAGCAAGTATGTTGAAATTTTAAAGGGGTAATATAGTCTCTCGCTCATTTTTTGCATGTTCCCTTCTTAGTGATGATATCATACATCTCTTAGGAAGTGAGACCTTTTTGTTCAAAGCATGGATTTCTTAATCTATGTGATGTGTCTTCTTTGTGGTTGAATTTGGATTGATGTTCTACAAGAGTGTGACCTTTATTGGAATATGATTTTATCCTTGGTGGAAATTATATGGTTAGCATTCCCTAAGGTATGATGTTTTATTCCTCAAATAGTCCTCTCTTGATGGTAAAGTCAAGTGTGATTGTTCCCTAAGGTGTTACCTTTCATGGATTAAGTAAAACCCCTTTGATTATCTTGATGATTTACCTCTGTTTTGAACTTAAACCTTGTCATATATTCCATAAGTGTCTAGCATAATGCAGCTTTCTAGCCTTGTGAAGCAATATTATTCCATGAGTCTCTAGAATAATACAAATTGCTAGCCTTGTGAAGCATTGATCATTTTGTGGCGCCTTATCAAATTTATTACGGAGTATAAATTTTGGTATGGTTGACTTATGGGTACACATTTTTGTGATGACATTTCCCATATCCCACCTTTTTATGGATACACACCTTGTAGACCTAGTGTGTGTTTCTCATTTTGTCTTGGGGACTCACCTAGTGTATACTGAACTGCACTAGCACTTGTGAGCATACATATTCCATGGCCACCTAAGATAATACAACTTGATTTCTAGTGGATCCATGTTTTGCATAATTGATTTTACATCCTTGTGAGAGCATCATTTGATGGATGGAATTTGGTATTTGAGACAATTTAGGACTAAGGTTTCTTTACCTTACCGAATCGAATCTTTTTAGTACTAACCTTGTGTTTCTTTGTTTGTTTTCATGTGTCTTATTTGTGTTCACATTGTCCTTACATCACATTTGTTTTCATTTCACCATCATCTATGTGAGATTTTCTAACTATCCTACCCAAGAATCTAATGACTGAAGGAAAAAAAACCAGAAATATGAGGAGGAATAATTTGTATTCCTCTCAAGAATGCAAAGCTATATTCAACTTGAGAATTGAGAATTACAAATGAAATTCCTTGGTTATATAGGCCAAGGGGATAGATAGATGCAACTAGATTATGACAAGTGTTGGCATCCTATGAGGTGTGGCAACTCATGTCATTAAAGGCTCAACCACCTTATCCCTATGTAAAGTTAAGGTAGTGTGAAGAGGAATTTAGTGGAGAACTAGCTAAGAATGAACTAGTTATATAAAGTACCCCTTTCAAACTAACATCCCCCACTTAAGTGCAAGTATACAATGCAAAGATGAAAATATGGGTCTCAACTACTAGGCCTGATGAGGTACCCATGTACATAATAACCTCTCAATGATAAAGAAGGAGAAAACCTAGAGGGAAAAAACTCCTGCCCATGAGAGGGTGAATGAAGAAGGTCTAAGTGACCCCCCTAGAAGAGATGTGTAACACCCCCAAGACCGAAGATGAACATAATTGGTCTTAGTGAAGGGTTTGGTGAATATATCTAAAACTTGATCTATTGTAGGACAATATCACAAATCAATGACCTGCTCCTAAATTAGCTCCCAAATAAAATACATATGGATCTCGATGTGTTTGGTTCGTTGATGATGGACCAGGTTCTTTGAGATTTGGATGTTGCTTTGGTTGTCACAATAGATGACTAATGTCCTCTTAAAGGTGATGCCAAGTTTAGTGAGGATATTTTGAATCCAAATAGCCTCAGTGGTGGCATTGATAGCCCCCCAATACTTAGCCTTAGTTGAAGAAAGAGCAATGGCATGTTGCTTCTTTCTCTGCCAATAAATGGGACCAAAACCATAGTGAAAACTATAGCTAGATGTGGACTTGCGGTCATTAATATCACCAACCCAATCAAAATCTATGTAGCCAAGTAAGTCTAATCTTGTGCTTGCTGCATAGTGAATACCATATTGATGAGTGCCCTAGGTGTAGTGGAGGGTGCATTTGGAAGCTTTCTAATGAAGCTCATGTGGTTCCTTCATGAAGCACAAAACAATGCCAACTACAAAGGAAATTTTGGGGCGAGTATGAGTCAAGTAGATGAGGCTACCAACAAGTTGACGATACAAAGTAGCATCAACTAGTGGTGTGGAACACTTTGCCTCAAGCTTAACTCTAGAAAAAAAGGGATTTGGTGCAGGCTTACAATCATCCATATGAAAATGTTACAAAATATCAAGAGCATACTTGGCTTGTGCAAGTGAGATTCCAAAAGAGGTCTGTGTGATCTTGATCCTGAGAAAGTAGTGCAAGAGACCCAAGTCGATCATGGAAAATCTATCATGCAAAGCATTCTTCACAATTGTGATGATGGATGAAGTGCTCCTAGTGATAATCAAGTCATCAAAATAGAGAACCAAGAAGAGAAGAGCATTGTCTTGCCACAAGATGTAGACATTTGGATTGGAGTGGCATCTAGAGAATCCAATGGAGAGAAGAAAGGAGTCCATTTTAGCATATCAAGCTCATGGAGCTTGTTTGAGGGCATAGAGAGACTTCCTTAGTTTACAAACCAATGAAGAATCTTGAATAAATCCTTGTGCCTGCTCCATGTAAAGTTCTTCATGTAGATCTTTGTGAAGAAATGCACTCTTCACATCTATCTGATGTACAACCCAACCATGTGCTGCAGAAATAGCAAGTAGCAAGTGAATGGGGATCATTTGGAAATAGGGGAAAAGGTCTCAATGTAGTCAATGCCTGGTACTTGAGAGAAAACTTTGGCCACAATTCATGCTTTATACTTGTCAACTAAACCATCCACTGCAAATTTGGTTCGATAGATCCACTTACACCAAACCAGTTTTCTTCCCTTAGGAAGTGGAACAAGATCCCATGTTTTGTTCCTCAATAAAGAATTGTATTCATCCTCCATTGTGAAATCCCACTCAGAAATACCAAATGCTTCATGAAATGTTTGTGGATTTGAAGTTGTGGCAATGTAGGGATGTGTAATGTCATGATGTTGTGATCAAGTCCTTGTATTTGAACGATCCCCAACAAGATCGCCTGTAGACTCAAGTGTTTGGCGAGCCCAATGAGGCATGGTAGGGGATGGAGGAGGAGATTCCAAACTCTTTGAAGAGGAAGATGAAATCTCATGATCAACTTGATGAATAGAGGAAGCTAGATGGAAATCCTCAATGTCAAAGTCCTCTAAATCCACTATGGAGGGAGGAAGAGTAGAGGATGAGCTAGAAGAGCTTTCCTCAAATTACACACTATTCTCAATGAAGAGCTCATGTGTTTTAGGATCCATTAGCAGATATCCTTTGACACCATCAGGGTAACCAATAAAGATACAAGGCCAACTCAGAGGTTCCAAGGCCTTGCACTTATCTGAAGGATTATGTACCCATGTTGGGGATCCAAAAACTCTAAAGTGCCCCACAATAGGTTTCCTACCACACCAAGCTTCAAAGGGAGTGATTCCCTTTAGTTCCCTTTAGTGCCTTATGCCCAATATGTAGGTGTAAGGGAGTGAGCATTCATGCAACCAGCCAACTCTTTCAAGGACCTATTTTTCCTCTCAGCTACACCATTTTGTTGTGGTGTTTAGGAAACAGTATGTTGAAGATCAATCCATTCAAGAGTAAAACATTGCTCAAATTGATGGTTCACATATTCTCTGCCATTATTACTGCAGAGAAGTTTGACACACTTTCCAAATTGCTTCTCAGCATGAGCCTTAAACTCTTGAAACCTATTAAAGACTTATGCTTTGTTTCAAAGAAAGTAGACCCATGTGTATCTAGAATAGTCATCAATGAAGGTCAGCAAATAAATAGCCTTACTAAAGGATAATGATGGAAAAGGACCTGCCAAGTCACTATGAACCAATTCAAGGACTTTTGAAGCCCTCCAAGCCTTCCCTTTGTCAAACTTCTGCTCAAGATGTTTTCCCAAGGCACAACCTGAACATACACCATCTAAAAAATTGATTTGAAGAAGACCCATGCCCATATTATGTTTGTTGAGTTGTTGAAGATATCGGTATTTGAGATGGAAAAACCGCTCATGCCATAGTTTTCTCACAACATTTGAATGGGTGAGCAATGCAGTTGAATGTGAATCAGGTACAAAATAAGAGAAAGAATACAAGTGAGACTCATGATTGGCCTTACCAACTACAAGAAGTGCATTATCTTCAAGATTTTTGATGCTAACAGAATCTTGAGGGAATTCAACTTTTCTACCATTCCGAGTGATTTGGTAGATGGAGAGAAGGTTGGATGATAGATCAGGCAGACAGAGGACATCCTCAAATGTACCATTGCCAGTATCAATTGAACCCTTCCCAATTACTTCCACTGGAGAATCATCCCCAATGAGAATGTGGGGCACAGAATAAGGCTCTAACAAAGAAAATTGTTCTTTACTAGAACCCATGTGATGTGATGCACCTGAGTCAAGAATCCACTATTAAGAATCAATAATAGCAACAAGTGCATGTGCTTTCCCTTTACCTAATTTGGAAGGAGTAGAGGATTGCTAAGCAATAGAAGAAGGAAGATTAGTGTTGTTCCTTTTAAGAAGATGCTTTAACTCATCGATCTGTTTCTTATGACAAGAATGTTCCTCATGACCAGGTTTCTTGTATAAGCTACAAGTTGGCCACTCCTTCTTTTGAAAATTCCCCTTTGAAGAGGAGGAGTTGGAGTAAACTTTTGTTGAATATGATTGTGCTTGATCTCTTTGTGACTTCTTGAACTGCTTTTGTTTGTTGTTAGGTTTCCTTGATGCTTTTTGACCTTTTGGTTGACCATCCATCAAAGCTTGTGAATGTGAAGGCTTGAGAAGACCCATAGAAAGAAGCTTACCTTTTTCTTGCATTAACATTTCAGAAAATGAAGCAAAATATGGTGTAGTAAATGTGGATCCCATTATCAACCTATGAGTATGAAAGCTAGAAACAAAAGCTGCAAATTCAAGTCCAAGTTTATTTAAAGTGTTATAGACAAGCTAAATGTCTTTCTTGTCTCAGCTACATGATTTACATTATGCTCTAAGGTCATTGACCTTTGTTACATAATCCTGGATGTTATTAAAAGACTTCAAATCAAAACCCATTAGTTCGTTATCAATTTGATAGCCACGAACTTCATCAGTTGTACCATAGAGAGTTTTTAATTTGTCCCATGCATCATGTGAATCTTTACATGCTTCAATTTGAAACATTATATCAAGAGAAACAAAACTCCTTAGATAACCAAGATCTTTTGTATGTTCAAAAATTTAGAGTAGTTTTTCCTTATCATTTGTGGGTTCAATTACCTTCTTCTCAACATAAGGTGTATATCCTAGATGCATTAAGGCATTCCATGCATTTTTATGCCATGTGTTGTAGTTTTAGGGCGTGAATAATCAAAATTTAAATGTACCCGTAGTGAAGGAAAAACATATCACAAAGTATGAGAGAGGTTCAAGCACAAAGATAATAAGACACCCCCTTTTCTTTACTAAATCAAGGAACCCCCCCAAAGAAAAATGATTTGGCATTTTATATTTAGTACAGTTACATATGTTTGGATTTCAATGCTTTTACAATTCCTCAAGAAATGAGCATGTGTTGAAAGTATATATTTGGTACAATTTTATAAAAAATAAACAACATCAATCTGAAGTACATGAAAAATCATGCAATTTTAAAAAAAGAATCAACTCGATCTGAGGTTATATGCAAAATTTATGCAACTTTGAAGTTTGCAAAATGAGAACGATGAGGAGGCATCCCTAAGAATCAGAAATTTATGAAAAATATATGTGCCAAAATCTGAAACTATCTTCACCAATATGGAGAACACGAAAATTTATCCCAAATAAAAAAAAATTGCACTGAATTTGGAGGTCAGGAGCCCGAGTTATAAGCTTTCAAAGTTGGCTTTGAAAAATCAATGTATCAATGGAGAGGAGGTGAAAACTCTTCAAAAAAAAAAGTCCGCAAAATTTAGTGGAACTTCAGCCAAAGTTAGCATTCCACCAAATGTAGTTGTCTGCCAGCTAGTTTAGAACTTCACCAGATAAATTTAGTTCACCTCCAATTTAGCTACCGCTAAATAATCCTTTGACTTTGATAGATATGAGATATTTATATTTTTTAATTAAAAAATATTAAAAAATTATTAAATGTGTGGACACATTTAAAAAAAATTATGGAAAAAAATTAGTTTTAATATTTAAATATTAAAAACATTTGCAGCAATAAATGAAACCCACTTTTTAAAAAGTGATAATAATTGATGTTTTAAAAATTATTAACTTTTTAAAAAGTCAGAAAAATGGTTGGGATTTTTAAAAATCCATTGGCAGAATTTTCAAAAAATATTATATTTTTAAAGATTAAAAAATATAAAAAAAGCTATAAGAATCAAAGGCCGAATAACATATTACAGAACTCACGAAAATTGGAGCTGCACAAAAAATTAGAGCACAAATTTTTGGATGGATAGACTTTTGCGCATGTATGCATTTTTTTTCTTTCACAAATCTGAACTCCTAAGGCCACAGCTATATTTCCTTAGACATTTGTGCATGTATGAATTTTTTATTTTTATTTTTAAATCCAAACTTCTAAGGCCACAGTCGTATTTCCTAGAGCACCTGCGCAGTTAGTATTTTTTATTTGTTTAAAAAAAAATTCCATGATTTTTTTATATTGAATTTTTAACTTTTGCTTCTTTTTTTTCTAAAAACAACAATATATATTTTTCAAAAAAAATCATTTTTCTAAAAATAAAAGATATCATATTCTTTTAAACAAAATAAAATATTGTTATTTTAGAAAAAGAAATAACAAATAAAATGTTTTTATTTTTAAAACAAAATATGAATATTTTATTTTAAAACAAAATAAAATGTTTTTATTTAAAAGAAAAAAGAATATTTTTATTTTAAAATAAAAAATATTACTTATTTGTTCATGGGGTTGGACAATTTTTTTTTGTATTACCTGGCAACTTTGTCCAAAATTGACGTTTTGATAGTCAATTTTATGGTTTTTGGGCCTTCTGAGCATGATGGCAAGGTCATACTTGACCCAAAATGCTCTGAAATGATGGCTCCTTGCTGGATCTAACAATGAACCTCCCGCTTCAAATTGTTGCAGATCTAACCTTTGGTGTCTATTTTAGGTGAAATAAAGGGCAGATTTGAATGTCTCAGCTACTCTAGATTCAATGGTGAGCTCAGAATCTCTCCAGGAAGCTTCGAAAGACCTGTAACTACCAAGTCAATGCATGAACCCCCCCAAAAACAAATATTTTTTCACACCTTTCTGATTCTCTAGATCATATGAGGATGCAAGAGAAGAGCATACTCAGTTTATCTCAACACTCTTAGATTTCCTAAAGAAATGTTAACCCACAACTCAAATTTGACTCTGATACCATGTGAGATTTGCTAACTAGCCTACCTAGGAATCTAATGACTGAAGAAAAGTGAAACCAAAAATATGAGGAATAAATTGTATTCCTCTCAAGAATGCAAAGCTATATTCAGCTTGAGAATTAAGAATTACAAAGGAAATGCCTTGGTTATATAGGCCAAGGGGAGAGATAGATGCAACTAGATAATGACAAGTGTTGGCATCCTATGAGGTGTGACAATTCATGTCATTAAAGGCTCAACCACCTTATCCCTATGTAAAGTTAAGCTAGTGTGAAGAGGACTTTAGTGGAGAACTAGTTAAGAATGAACTAGTTAGATAAAGTACCCCTTTCACACTAACAATCTATATATTATGTTGTGCTACATGTGTTTTCATTGTGTATGCTTTGTGTTTTCTGATATGTATGTTTGTGTATCTTATCTTACTGCATAGCTTACATGCATGTGTTCCCTTTGTGCTTATGTTTGTTTTCCATGGGATCTTGGATTCTGGGTGCTTGATCATCCTCCTTGATCTTTGTCATCCTATCTCATTAACATTTATGCACTTGGACCCCTCTTGAGTGTGATTTTGAGCATAATTTCACACTCTCAAGTTAAAGTGGGGGCTAAATGTAGTATATAAAATTATATACCTTTACAATTTCACACTATGTTTGGGTCCCTTAATTTATTGGACTTAATTAAGATTCTAATTTTCCAAATTATTTATTCTAAAGCCTTGTTTTTCTTGTTTTTTGAAAGAATAACCAACATTTAATTAATACATTTAATATTTTAATCATCATCTAGAATATGAGTGTCCTAGAATTATAGGTTGGGAGCCATTCACCCATGGGTGAATGGGTCTTCTTTAAGTTCCAAGACCTATTTTAAAATATGTTTTTTGCAACATTTTAATGATTCAAATTCAATTTGCAATTATCAAATTTTAGAATCTATTTTTTTGGGAAATTATATAAACACCTATAAATACATACTCTTTTTTATCATTTGAAATCTAACAAGATAGAGGTGAAGAATAAAGAGAAAATATTCTTGTCAAGAGCATTCAAGAGAAGATTTATCAATCATTTGTTGCAACAATCAAGACCCTAACCTTATGTTTAAGTCTATGTGTGCTCATTTCATCTTGTGAAGGCTAATATGCATTGTTGATCCTAAAGAATTCAAGCATTTCAAGTATCCAAATCAATCAAGCAAAGAAAGATCAAGTTCCTTGGAGAAATGTGTTTAACTTGAGTCCTCTAAGGGAAGGAAAAGAAGGGTGGTGATTAGCAAGCATTGTTAATTCATCATTTCCTTCTCTTTTTCCATTATCTTTCAATCAAGGTTTAATTACCAAAAGTGGGGTTTGACCAAGGAAAACACCCATACAAAGAAAAAAAAATTTGACTTTGTTTATGTGCGTCTATTATAGGTTGAAGAATAATCGAAGAGATCTTGAAAGATCAATTTTGCATTGTGCACAAGTTATCATTATTGTTGCCAAGTCATAGAAAAGAGGTTGTAGAATTTATTTTTGACTTTCCAATAGTGTGACCTATGTCAAATGAAAGCTCATATCCTGTACCAAAGGACCCAAAAATTTCATCCAGACCCCTTGTACAAAGATCCATTCTCCCATGGGTGAATGAGTCTTTGTAGACACATCGAAACCAATTTTTCTAAGTAGGTTTGTTATCCTCTATACTTCCTAGATCAGTTGGTAAACTGTTGTTTCTATTTGTGAGTTTTTAAGATCTTGCATTTTAATATTAGAGCATATGAAATAATTAATTCAATCATTTCAAAATATTTCTAATCAATTCCAATCCCCCATTAGATGTAGATCCAAGTTTGATTCAATCACCTTTAGGTTTAAAATTCAATCTATTACACCTTGTGAACTACATCTCAATAAAATTTATAAAAATGTGGAAATGGACCAAGGTTATGGACACTAATCTTAGAGTCACCACATTTTTATGTTTCACCATTAATCAAGTATTGCTGAGGTAGTGGTGGTACATTTCTAGTTCAAGTCAATGTGTACATATGTCATTATTACCTACCTAGGTAAGAATAATTAAATATAGTTTCAAAAAACATGGAGATTTTTTTTAATTTCTAGTGAAATTTATGCGTTATAGAATAATGCCACTCAATAAAAAATGAATATAAAAAATAAAAAATATAATTAATGATAAAAAATTATAGAAATAATTCTTTAGTTTTTTAAAAAATTATAGCTTGAATCTACATAGAAAATGTCACAACTTATCAATTTGCATCATCCTTAAATTCTTAACTATTTGTTCCCTATAATTGACACAAATTGAAAAAAAAATATATATATTAATTTTGAGCATCCCACTTAGGCCAAAAAGTGGGACACACTATTGTACTATCACCTAGCCCTAGTAAAGGTTACTTGAATCAAACAACCATATGATTTCTTTTGACTTTCATTTTTCTCTTTTTCTCTTTTTCTCTTTTGTTTTTTCATGTTTTATTTTTCTTTTATTTTAATTCTTTATTTTCTTTCTTCTTTATTCTCAAGAACATTTATAAATATATCTCAACTCACAAGCAATGAATGTTGTTTTTTAGGTTAGGGATCATGGTGGCCACCACATAGGTCTAGACCTTCAGTTTTTCACTTGAAACAAAATAAGAAAATTAGAGTTTAGTAGAATTCTCAAAACATTTAATGTGTGTAATGGAGCAATTTTGCACCCCTAGGAAAATTCCCCATTTACATCACCCCTACCTTAGAAAACAAAAATTTGATGATAAAATTTTACATTTTCCACCTTTCTCCATCCACTTGGTAGCTCATTTCCACATCAGTGGAGGAATCCTTGTCGAGGACACATGCATGCCACGCAGAGGTCCATGCGTCACATTGCTATGTTGATAGGATTCCTGCCTTTGGAATCCATAGAGGCATTAGTTTCTCCATTGGCAATGAAGTGTAACATATTTTCCTTCCTTGACTACCAAGAAACGATTCTTTTTCCTCCTTTTGCAAGTTCAAATGGTCTATCATCTCATTCTTTCATTCCTTCTTTCTTCCACTTCATTCTCTCACTCACTCTTAGCTCCATTCTCACACTCTTAAGATTCTACACCACTCTATTGTGGTTGCAAGTTGTTGGTTCTTGGCTTCTACACTTCATTCATTGTAAAAAAATTATTGTTAGAGGACTTACAAGATCTCCCCTTCCACCACTTTCCTTGAGTTCTCCTGGGTGTGGAGGCGATATTGTTCATTGTTATTGCTCTTTGCATCACTTTGTGTATTTGTGTATCATACTTTTTGTTGGTGATTTCCCTTAGCACTATTTCCTTTCTATTCCTATATCATTTTCATGTACTATTCCTATCTGACTTTCCATGGAGGTGGAAACACCAAAGCAGGGGACTGACTAAGGAATTCCTCTAAAAACAACCCCAACATTTTCCTTGCTCTTGTGTGTGTAGGTGTTTTCGCATGGAGCTCCTTGGAGATCGGTTCATGGGTAGAAGGTATGTTTTTCTCACTTTCTCTTTGTCAATTTTTTCTTAGCATAAACTTAGTATTCTTCTTGTTGTACTTTAGTTCTATACTTTTCCAATATTCTATCGTATTGCAAAACATCCATCAATCAGTCAATTTTCTAGTGTTTTAGTATGTTTCTTAGACCCTTTGTTCGTACAGATACCAACACACATTTGATACATTGAGGAGCCACGCTAGAGTTCGTACTCTACGTTGTCATCTTCAAACAATGAGCTATCTAGGTAGCAAATTAAACCATTGAAACTAGCTCGTCTGGCCCTATGGAACATTCAGTTTAGTAGAAGGATAACAAGTAGATTTATCTTCCCTTTTGACCTTAACATCTTAAACTTTCCAATTCACTTAGTAAACTTGAGGTAGTTTAGGGAAGCTTGTTTCCTAGGAATCTCTCGTGACCTGGAGTCCTCGAGTAGTTGGTCCCCCTTCTCTACATTTTGGTGAACCCGACATGAACCTCTTGAATCAATTTCTTTGTTTCAATACTTCTCCCACATCTGGGATGTGTTATCAAATTATGCACTATAGAGCTTTATGATCTTTACAAATCAGTCTACAACCTCTAGGAACATTGTTAGAAGGAGCGTGTGACATTTGGAAATGGAATTTATGAAGGCCACCACAACTCCTAGTTTTGATGAGATGGTTTTGAGAATAAACACACATTTCTCTAAAGAAACCACATGTGTCCCTACTCCTCATGTTTCTCCCACAACCTCATCTATGGATGAAGATGAAGCTCTCGTGATTCCTGTAGAGTAGATCCTTTCCTTGGATTGAAGGATTCTAGAATTTGGGAACTATTTGGGGAAAGAAAAGATCATGACTAGGGCTGCTCGGGTGGTTAATGAGATAAGAAATATATTGGATAAGGACTGGGTAGGTCTAGAATTTCTTTGAGGTATTACTGACATAATGGAAACTCATTTACCATAATACAACTCTAGATCAAGTGTTGTTTGAGGACTTAGGCTTGAGATTGCTGAGAAACAGATAGAAGTATTGATTCCTAGGGTGTCAATGAACATGGCTAAAATAGGCCCTTTAGTCTCCACTCCTGAAGCCCCTCCCATCATCAAAGTGAACAAGGTTCCTTTGGGATTTAGCTTTGCTACTCCTAATGCTCTTGGCAGTAATCCTGAGGCCAATGTTAGCTTGGGTGGTGGGGCTCTTATTGGAAAGGGGGTTGGTGGGTCTGGTAGTCATGCTATTTTCACTAGTGGTTACACTAGTCTTGTCTCATCATTTTATCTTGTTTTGAATGCCTTGTTGCAAAACATGGGCCATATGTAGAACCAATTAGTGAACTTGTCCCAAGCCACCTCTCAGCCATCTTTCAACCTTTATGTCTTCACAATCCATTTTTCAATAGCAATTCTAAATACTCATATCCCCTAGGGGATGAAAATTCTGAAGTTTGAGAAATATGGTGGTAAAGGATATCCACAAACACATGCTTTCATATTCAATACCATGTGTATGGATTTATTCCACCATGATGCATTAATGGCTAAGTTGCTTCTCAAGTCACTTAAGGAAACAAACCTTGAATTGTACTATTCCTTACCTGACAATTCCATATTCTCATTTGATCATCTCATGAATTAGTTTCTAAGACAATTCTAGCAAACATTAGGCCGAAGATGCCCTTCTCGGATCTCGTTTGGTGTAAGTAGGGAGAAAATGAAAAGATAGCTGATTTCATAGCTTGTTATCAAGTGTTATTTTCATATATTCCTTATCTGTTTACTAAATTGGATGTCCAAAAGGTTTTCATCAGGAACCTGCAGAGATCTTGGTAGGAGAAACTTGCCTGGATGAAATATCCTTCTTTCACACATCTATGTGACACATTCTAAGAGTATTATTATATGGTTGATCAGTTCGAGGGATCCTCTTTGTGCTCCCATTTGAGGCTAAGTCTATAGAGTCAATCTCTAGTAAAGACAAGAACATTGTGAATCTGGTCTCTTCAAATGATGACAAGGGCTTCAAATGTAATAGGTGCTTCACAAAACTATTTGAACCATTTATTCTATTTTAAATAAATTATTAAAAGATAAAGTTTTGAATTTTCCAGATCCTCAACATCTCACTGAGCCCTACCCTAACTGGAATGATGAGAAAACATTCTACCACTACCATCGAGCTCATGGACATGATACTGAAAGATGCATGCACTTGCGTCATTGGATTCAAGAATACATCAATGATGGTACCATTCATCTTGACGGGAAGAAGCAAAATGCTAAAAAGTCTATGGAAAAGGCTAATAGCTAGTTACAAAGTTACACTGATCTATTTCCATCTCATTCTATGAACTTAGTTGTTGAACCTTCAGCTTCCACTGAGTTTGTTCCTTTAGATTAAATAAATATGGTTTCATTTACATGCATTCCTCCTACCCAACCCATAAATGGGTCACCAGATATAGCTTTCACATCATAGGATCTACTTAAGAACAAAGAGCCTTTCCCCTTGTACATTCCCGCTCTTATCAATGGTAACATCATAACTAGTGTCTTGGTTTACATCACGAGTTGTATGAATGTTATAATGGAGGAGACTCTATTGATAACCTTTCTACATAAGAGGGAATGTGAGAAGTCAAAGACCATGATACATACGCATGACAGAATCTCGGTCCCTCCTATTGGTTCCATCACCCTCTCGGTCTTGGTAAGGCCTAGGCCCACATGTACTTATTTTGATATCATTCTTCTATTATTCCATCTGCTTCTACTTCTCGCCATACTATAATTCCTTCAGCTCCTACTCCCATACCTCGCATGGGGAGACCGATCATCCATGCTTGGAAAAAATCCAAGTGTGAAGTGTTTGAACTTCCCATCTTTCCCACGGTGACTAGGATCATTGTTTATGGTAAGGGGAAGGGCCCTCATGGAGTTACCCCTATGTATCGACCTTTGCAACCTCCTACCACTCCTTCCCCCATGCAAAAAATGGGAAGAGGCCCACTACTAAGGCTCCTGTGTTTGCTTCTCAAGCTACTATCATTTTTTCCCCTGTGCTTCCTACTCTTACTCTTGTCTAGGGAGCCATCCTTCCACTAACAATGGTCGTAGAGGACACTCCTATGGTAGAATAAAAGCCTCTTGTCCATTCTTAGGAAAAAACTTCTAGTTCTTGGAGCTGACGAAACTAGCTTGCGCACAAGCATAAGCACCAAAGAAAGGCTCTAGTAGATGAACAAGTCACCTTGTAGAAAGTAGAAGGGGAGCCACTAGCTCTTGCTTCGACACCTACTGCTATGCCTCCTTCTTTTTCTCCTTTTCATTTAGTTCCACTCACCTCAGTTCTTATTTTGGCTCCCCCAATGAATTCCAATGATTCTCACCCCAAAAAGGTGTAGGTGTTCATCGCTCCCTTGGTGGAGCTCCCTCTTTTGATGTCCCTCTTGGACATCCCTCCATTTTCCTGGCTTGTGGTCATGCCAAACACCATGGTGGTGGCCATTGTGGTATTTTCCTCTTCCTCCTTGTCTTCTACTTCTTTTGTGGGGATTTTACATCCTCCACTAAAGTGTAAGTTGGAGGATCACCTTGCTTCGAATGGAGGTCAAAAGAAGGGATCACCTTCTTTGAAAGGGATTTCCACTTTGGCTTGTGCCATCCTTGTGATGGAGGTAGCATCAACATCCCCTAATTTTGTCACTATCCCTCTTGATGAGTTCGGTGGTGGATCTCAGGTTCCTCCTTCTTCTCTCACCCTATTAACACATGGCACTCCTAGTAAGTGCATGTTTAACTTAGTGGATGATGTCTCAACTCTATCAACAATCTTCGCGAGATCAATGAGTTTCACCTCATAAGATCTTAGTGAAGAAGACCTCGAGGGGCCTTCTTCCTTCACCCTTGCTATAGGAGAGTCAAGAGGTGCTCCCCTTGCTATCTCGCCCTTGTAGGCTCATCCAACCTCCCCATATAATGATCTAGATATGGAGAACGATGACCTCTTGGTTGATGAGGACTAGGGGAGTACCTCTTCCTTACCTATAGATTAGATTTTTTTGTGTGTTGTATTTCCATTGTGCTTGTTTCTATGTGTTCTTGGAGGACCCTTGTCACCCTTGTAGGTGCTTGGATACATGAGTGAAATTGTGTTGTAAACTTCCTCTATATATTTCATCATTCTTCTATATGTTGTAAACTTGATTTTTGATAATTAGGGATGATGCAAAGCATTGAGGGCATTTAGGAATTCCTTCCATGTTGACCCAATTTTTTATTTTTATTTTTTACTTCATGTTCTCTTCTTCAAATTTGGGAACTTTGGGGATTAATGATCTTTCATTCGCATACATCATGGGTTACCTATAAGAACTAATCTAACCTTGAACTCCCAGATCCCACTATCTCTTGATTTATTTATCTCTATTTGTCTCTTGTTTTCCTTGTCTTTGCTTGCATCTCTTTCTACTTTCTTTGTGATGTTGTGGTGCTTATGTGTTGTCCCTCGAGTGTGCGATAAAGTTTCCATGTTTAAATATCGCTATGTCTCATGGGCCACAACCTCATTGCCTTTTCTTTCTTTCCTTAGGATGCCACATGCTCCTTTGATTTGCATGCACCATCCTAAAGGGGGATACTTCTTTGGTTTTCAATAAGGTGAATTCGATGGCCAACAAATCCCTTAAAATTTTTACATTTTTCAAAAATTGCATCCTTCAACAAGGACCCTCTTAGTGAGACCTTTCTTTCGAAAATGAATTCATAGCAAAAAGAATAAAAAAACTCACCTTCGAGAAAGACCATTCTTTTTATCAGATTCCTTAATGAAATAGATCTTTCAAAATGATTCATTGATGTCATAATCATTTACAAAAAAAATTGTTCTTTTCAAATAGAGTGTCCCTTTCTATGGACCCCTTGTTATCTTTAAGGGTTCCCAAGGGACCCCTTTGAAAACTCTTTCAATTGCTTGCTCTATGATATGTCTGTCTATGTGACTTTTTTCTACCTAAAATGTTTTGTTTGTAGCTTAACATGTTTCTTTTCATGACCAAGCACCTATGAAGCCACTTTTACAATCAAGCTTGGAGTGCCAAGCACCTCTTCAAGCTTTCCTTGCAGGATTGAGCACCTTGCCAAGCTTGCCTTGTAGGACTAAGCACCTATTAGGTACTTTGCATCAACCTCTTCAAGACCGAGCACATAGGGAGTCCTTTCACATCAAGTGTTGTAGGATAGAGAACCTGGGGTGCCCCCTTTGCAGAATCAAGAACCTATGAAACAATTTCTCTCTATAGGACCGAGCACCTATAGAGCCTTTGTTCATCTTTTGTGGGACTGAGCACCCGTGGAGACAATTTTGTAGGATTGAGCACCTGTAGATCCTTTGTTCACTTTTTGTAGGACTAAGTACCTATGAATCCATCTCTCTCTCTTTTGCATCAAGGTTTCCCTACGAGACCAAGAGCCTATAGAGCTACCTCCTACACGTCTGAGTGTACTTGATCAAAGATCTTCTTCCTTGACGATTCAAGTATATTCTCTTTAACTTATTTCTACTTTACCTTATTAGATTGATTCAATTGATCCACCAGTAGCAGACCCAAATGCAATTTTTTTTCTAGATCGAAATGCATTCCATTCAACACCTCACCCAACATCCCTTTCATATCGAGACCAAGATCCACCAGTAGCGGAATCACTAGGAACAAAATGAAATAGTATCCATTTAAGCAGCTTAAACACCAGCTGATCGAAATCAAGAGCCTATAGATCCATATCCCGTAGCAAATTCCCCAGTCCTATTCACATCAACACACATTCTCGCTAAACTAGGGGAAAAACATAATGGAGAAAATTTGCACCTGTAGGAAAATTCCCCATTTACATCACCCCTACCATAGAAAAAATCCAATGATGCAATTCCACATCTTCCACCTTTCTCCATCCACTTGTCACCTTGTTTCCACATCGGTGGAGGAAACCCTATCAAGGATACGCATGCCACATGGGAATCCATGCACTGCATTGTCATCTTGATAGGATTCCTTCCTCTAGAATCTATAGAGGCATTACATTTCTCCATTGGTGATGAAGTCTAATGTCTCTTCCTCCCTTGATTGCCGATAAATGGGTATTTTACCTCCTTTTGCAAGTTCAAATGGTCTGCCATCTCATTCTTTTATTCCTTTTTTCTTCCACTTCATTCTCTCACTCACTCTTAGCTCCATTCTCACACTCTCAAGCATCTACACCACTCTTTTGTGGTTGCAAGCTACTAGTTCTTGGCTCCTACACTTTATTCATTGTGACAATGTTGTTGTTGGAGGACTTACAAGCTCTCTCCTTCCACCACTTGCCTTGAGTGCTCATGGGTGTGAAGGTGATATTGTTTATTGCTATTGATCTTCACATCACTTTGTGTATTTGTGTAGCATACATGTTGTTGGTGATTTCTCTTAGCACTATTTCCTTTCTATTCCTACATAATTTTCCACATACTATAGCTATCTAGTTGTCCATGGAGGTGGAAACACCAAAGTGAGGGACTGATAGAGGTATTCCTCTAAAGACAACCCCAACATTTTCCTTTGGTATTTTGTGTGTAGGTGTTTTCATGTGGAGGTCCTTGGAGATTCGGTTTGTGGGTAGAAAGGTCTACTTTTCTCACTTTCTCTTTGTCAATTCTAGCTTAGTGTAGCTGTAGTATTCTTCTTGTTGTACTTCAATTCTACACTTTTCCAATATTTTTTCATATTGAAAAGAATCCATCAGTCAGTCTAATAGTCAGTTTTTTGTTGTTTTAGTCTATTTCTTAGACCCTCTGTCTGTACGAATTCCAATGCACATTTGAGACGCTGACTCATCACACTAGAGTTTGTAGTATGTGTTGTCATCCTTAGATAATGATTTTTCTGGGAAACAGATTAAACCCTCAAAAATAGCTCATCTGGCCCTGTGAAACATTTGGTTTAGTAGAAGGATAGCATCAACTAGATTGCTCTTCCTTTTCGACCTTAACATCTTAACCTTTCCAATTTGCTTAGTAAACTTGAGGAAGTTTACGGCAGCCTATTTCTTAGGACTCTCTCATGACCTAGATTACTAGAGCAGTTGGTCCCTCTTCTATACAATGTGTTAAATACACAAGATCTCAACACTTCCAATCGATCCTTTTGATCATTGTCCCCTACTAGAAAATACACTTACACTATGAATAAGTAGTATAAACTATAAATACTAACCTAATAACCATAATAAAGGTCTTTTAAGTCAAGACCTACCCACCATTAATATCACCTTACTTATGACTTAGTAACCACCCATTTCCATAATAATACATCCATATAGAAAAATGATACCCCATAGTTGAAGAAAAAAATAAAGAACAATTTGGTATTCCAAAAAGAGACTAAAAACCTAAAAGTGAATAAATGAAAAAATAAACTAAAATAACAACTAACTAACAACAACATGGAGCAAGAAAAGAACTAACCAAAAAATAACCAACAATAAACAAAAGGATAAAAAAATGAAAAGGATAGAAACAAACATAAATAGGGAAAAAGACAACCTATGTTATGTACAAGGAAGACTCCACACCAATCTAGGATTTAAAATAATGTGTAAGAAACTTCCCATTCATAAGCAATGAGATGACTTCTCCAATTATTTTTGGAGAATGTAGTTATTGTTACTCAACATATCTATAACTTTTTAAAGGATTATAATAATAATTTAGTAAAATTTTCACCCTTCCTTTCATGATATTTATTCCATTATAAAACCAAATCCAAAATCTAGAAGGATTTTACCTTAACTCTTTTTATCAAACCAACTTTTAACTATTCCTTGATGCTTGGAAAAGTTTTCCATTGTTGCATCTCACTTTTTTTTGAATTGCACTAAGTTCAATAAAATGACCTTTATCTTGTCTTCTATTTCTAAATAATTCTTCATAAGTTATAAAGTGGGAATACGAAGGTTTAGGGAAAAGATAGGATCTAGACCATAAACTAAATGATAAGGTGAAGTTCCTAGGGAAATATTGACTCTATTCCTATTAGATCATAAAGTAAACTTATAACTAACCATGAAATTCCTTAGGATTCTTATCAAGTAAACTTTCAATAACCTCTTTAAACAAGTTCCTATTTGTATACTCAACTACACCTCTACCCTAGGGATAATAATCTGAATATAATTTAAGAATTACCTTGTTATCATGTACACATTTAGAGAATTTAACAAAAGTAAATGATAATTTTAATGTCACATACTAGAAAAAATGGCATTCCAAACCTAGTGTTGATGTGTTCTTAGAGGAATTTAATTACTAATTATGTGTTACACTTCTTGCATGATTGAGATTTGGTCCATATTGTGTATTAGTTTTAGTAGTATCTATCTATAGTCTAATAATGATTACTTATTTATCATTCCAATTAAATCCAAGCCCCATTAGGTGAATATTTATATCTCTATAATTTAGGCTATAATGGTACTGTTATATATTCCTTTCCTTATTAGGTAAATTTTGGAAAGTGAGGTAGATATGAGCGTGGTTATAAACCTCCTTGAAAATATGAGGCCATTAGTAACCAACTTGTTGTATTAATGCATTGTAATCACACCTTAACCATGACTTGTTTCAAATATTTTATTAAAATCTCCCAATACATGATGTACTTCATCTTTATTGAAACATAAGGAAAACATCATCATGGTTCCTTAGATAGAAATATCTTAACTTGATAACAAAAATATTTACTTGATAGAAAAAATATTAATTTTTAGTCACAAGGCTCTGCTTTGAGTTGAATTTAAGTGATTAAGACACTTTTGTATAGAAAATAGAATACTATATTTACATACCACTCATCTTGTGTAATGGTAGCTAATGTATATTGATGGCGTACAATTTGAGGATTAGTTTTGACTATTTCCTATGCAAGTACCTAGCATAAAACCAATTTCATTAGGAATATTTCCAAGTCAAACTTTTATAAAATGGTCACCTATTTTCCTCTCCTTTTTCCCAATTCATTTTGCATCAATATTTTTTTATAGCTTGATGTAGGATGATGACAAGTACCTTCTCAAAATGTATTGTATGCATTTGTTTATTTCCCTCACTAAAGTATATACCTATTTTTCTATATTTTAATACTTCAAATCAACTTATTTAAATTAGGAACTCATAAATTATATTTCTCTCATTACCTATTCCTTTTGCTAAGTTAGGATTGCAACACATGCATGTTTAGAAGTGAAATCAGAGATATAAAATAGCCTAGTGTAGTAAGGGTTTAGGGCATTGGAAATTAATTTTTTTATTTTAGTGAATATATCCTTAGATTTGGTGGTCCATTCCATATTAGAATCTTATTTGATTATTGCATTTAGTAGCATAATGATCTAAAAAATAATTAACTTGAGAATGAAGATAATCTTCCCAAAGTATGACTTCAACTCTTTTTTGTTGTTGGACAAGGGGATCTTAAGCATTTCCTAGAATCACTTTGGGACAATGGAAATACAAATTTTAGATATAAGATCACCCAATAATTTCCCCTTGGTGACTCCAAAAATTCATTTCTTTAGGTTAACAAAAATTCCATGTTCTTTGCACTATTACAAAACTTTGCTCATATAGCTATGCGATCACCCATTTTATTTGAAAATATAATTAAATCATCCATATAAATAGAAATTTATTTTCTCATTATGTATTGAAATATATTTCCATGGCTCATTGAAAGTTTTCCCTTACATTGAATTATCCAAAGGGCATTATTTTCTAGGTAAGCATTCCTTATTTAGCAATAAAGTTCATCTTTAGTTGATCTTCATAATCAACCATTATGAGTAACCATCGAAAAGGACATCATATGGGACCCATTCAAAATTTACAGTACTCTATATATTGATAGTAATGGATAATCATCTATCTTAGAAGCCTTATTAAAATTTTATAAATTAACATAGTCTAATTTTTTTATTATTCTGATAGATTAGGACAAGAATAGTGGCCCAATTTGAATATCTTATTGGAAAAATTATCCATGCTAACAATTTATCTTGGAACTCCTTGAAGATTATGGATTCTAAGAATGCACTGAAAGGTTTTTTATTCTATTTAAAAGGCTTGGCCGTAGGATTCAAAGGAACTATATGAGTAATAATGGAGATTGCATGTTTTAGGTCATTACAACTCCATGTCGCAACCTCATGATAATCCTTTAGGTCTTGGATGATACCAAAATTTTCTTCTACAATGCATGCTTTACCAAGGAATGTACTCTTGACCTCTTTTTCATCTCCCATATCATAGGGACAAAATGTCCTATTGAAATGCAATCTTCTTTGAATTGATGATCTATTTTGAGCCAAACAATATTTCCATCTAAACTATTCCTTTCACCATCATATTGGTTTTTAGATTTGAATAATCCCTCCTTGATTTGATTCTATCTCATCTCTTTTAGATTCATCAATAATATGAGCTTCAAAATACTAGAGTTGGTAATGAAATTTGGGATGTGTTTATCATCTTCAAAGACCAAAAATTTATGTACATTATTTGGTACTAAAGGAATAGTGTTCAAATCAACTATTTTTTAAAATTATAATGCGAATTTGTTTCCAAATTTTTGGATGTTGTATCTAAGGCATCAATGCTAGATTTTTCTTTTGAGGAATTATATTGATATTTAAAACACCAAAGTCCTCAATTAGATCCTAGACCTAATTGTTAGAAGCTACCAATATTTTTTCATTACAAGAATACTAACCCTTCACTTGGTTAATTTCAAGTTTAGAATCCCCAAACACTTGCAATTGTCTAACTTTATTTTTAGGTGCTAGAAGGAAACTATGAATAAGGGATTTTAATTTTATCACATTATTGGTTTAGGTCAACTAAATTCAAAATGCAACCAAGAAATAATTTCCTTGGGAGTGGATCAATGAACTTTAAAGATTTTTCATATCCTATACTTAAAGAAACTGAAATATTAGCCAACAAATAGAAGAAATTTTTTCAATTTCTCTCCTTTGCAATTTAGGCTTTGAAAAACCTATGTGTGTTCCCCTTTTATGACACCAAATACAATTATAGAACATATTTATAAAATGGTGTCTAGCAGATGTGAAACTTCACACAAATTAACAAGGATTAGTTACTTAATTCTTGAGATCGATTATATCCTTATATTCCATTAAATCCAAGTTTGAAGAAGGTGAATAGTCATAATCAAATTAATATTGGCTTAAGATTTATTATTTTGAAATAAATTTTAAGGTTGATAGAATGCATAAAGATAGATTGGTGCCTATTTAGAGTTACAGAGTTACAGTGCCATACATCCTCAATTCACAACATCTAAACATATTATTATGGTAATTTGAACACTATTACTTTATAATGTGGTCTATGAAGGGATTACAATATTATCCTTCTTAATGTTTCTTTTGTGATAAAAAAATCCTCACTATTTTCATGAAATAATTTACACCATCCCTTGAACAAAAAGACAACAAAGAAAATAGCACAGTGAGAAATTTGCATGAAGAACTCTGTAATATTTTATTATATTACTCAAAGGAAATGTTACATCATAGAATGTAGCTTATTACACATTGAAACATGTATGTTGCAAGTATGAATGTGTATGGTGGTGTTGTCATTAATGTTGTCATTGATGTCAACACAGTATAGGTTGTTGCAAAGAAAGGAATCAAGTGGTTCTAGGTTGTGCATGTATAGTTAAGATACTGTTGAGATGTGAGTAAATAGGGATACCTTTATGGTGTTGCAAATGTGCTGATATGTTGAGTCACCAAGTGCTTTTGAGTAATAGTGAAGATAGAATTGTGTGTGTGTTCAGAATGTGCTCTGTTTTGTGCTCCAAATTTATTTTGTGTTAATCATATGCTTGTGCATATTTGAAGTGTTATTTATGGGCATCCTTGGGTGATATATCTTAGATTATACCTTTTGGTTTGATGAATATTGAAAGTTGTGTTCACCAGTGCGTGAACTAGTCTGGTAGAGTTGTTTGTCTGTGAACTGGGAGAAATGTATATGCTCTATAGTTCTCCGCTAGTTTTTTTCAGGTCTTGTGGATCTGGTAGAAGGATTGTAATGGTGTTATCTATGTTGTATCAAAGGTGTTTGTGGTTTGGTGCTCCAGAAGATGAGTTTAAGTATCAGATGGATTAATGGAAATTATTCTATGTATGAAGGTTGTTGCATTTTATGTGGATGAATTTAAAGGAATATGAGATGTGTTCTAGTGTATGGTGAAGCATGTTATGTGGTTGTCATGTTATCTTCTTGTTGTGGAAGTGTGTACTTCAAATTTCATTTGTTTTTTCATTAGGTTTGGCTGACCTAGTGTCTACACATCATGCGAAGGATAAGTATCAATTAAGGAAGCATGTGATTGATTTGAGATGTTTTGGGTCTTGGTTAAGTGTTGGATTGGTCCACTCTCATTCTCTTCCACCGTAGGAATGTTGAGTTGCCAACCTAATTTGGATTTGTAAATTGAAGCATGTGTAGCCAAGCTTGGAGAAAGTTTATAAGGTTGAAGATGGTATAAATACAAGTCGAGAAGTTATGGACTAATGTATCAAGAATTCCACGAGTGTGAGAATCAAGAGTGTGTGAAAGTGAATTGAGGTAGCAATACTTTAATGTGTTAGACTCCTAAAATAAATGAGCTGATGGTGTCTGTAATTCTCTGATTAAGGTTGCAGATGTGTGTAATTTGTTGTGGTAGATTTTTCTATTATCTTTTGTATCTATAGGTAATGAACCTCCTTTTTGGATAGAGAGTCCTATCTGTAAGGAGTAAGCCTTGTATCTTGGGCAGTGAGCCCTTTGGCAGTGAGGCTCTTTGTAATAGGTTTTGGAATTACTTTATATTGTGAGTTAATCCTCGCTATGGTTTTTCCCTTATTGGGTTTTCCACATAAATATGGTGTTTCTTGTGTTGATATTGTTTTTTTTAATTTGCATTTCATGTTCATACTTAATAACATAATGAATTGGATGTGAAGTTGATAAGTGTTTGAGATTTGTGATTGAGATTGGTGACAAATGATTCACCTCCCCTCTCAGTTGTCTTGCACCTTTCAACAATTGGTATCAGAGCTTTGGTTCCTTGGAGAAGAGCTTAATCACTTGAGGTAGATCTAATGGTGCATAAATTTTCAATGCCCTTGTTTGATGGATCTAACTACAATGACTAGAAAGTGCATATGAGAGGTTACTTGATCTCTCTTGGTTACAAGACTTGGAAAGTTGTTGAGACAAAATATGTTGCACCGGCAAGTGGTCCTTCTTCTGTAGATGAAATTTATGCCTATGAGGAAAATGAAAAAGCAAGGTATGCAATCTATAGTGCTTTATCTAAAACTGAGCAAACAAAAGTTATTTCTTTGGGCACTACTTATGAAGTTTGGAAAAATTTGGAAGATATCTATGAAGGAAATGATATAGTGAAATTGTCAAAGAAGCTAATAGCTAAGCACAAATATGAAAACTTGAAAATGGAAGAAGTTGAAGATATTGCAAGCTATTTTCAAAGGGTTGATATTGTAGTAAATGAAGTCAAAAATAAAGGTGGTACTCTGACAGATGAAGATATAATGGTGAAGATTTTGATGAATCTATCAAAGAGTTACAGTGATAAAGTCCCAGCCATTGAGGAAGTGTATGATCCTAAGAAGTTCACTAAAAAATTACTATTTGGCACCTTGACTACATTTGCAATGAGGAAGTTTGGGAAAGAAAAGGAGAAAATAGAATCAACCTTTAGAGCAACAAAGACAGAAGATGATCCAGATGGTGAAGGTTCAGAAGAATTGGAAGCAAACTGTACAAGGAAGTTGAAGAAAGGTATCGGTAAGTACAAAGGTATATTACCTTTTAAATGTTTCAGTAGTGGAAATATTGGTCACTATGCTTCAAGATGTCCAAATAGAGTTGTACACAAGAAGAATAGAGACAACAATGAAAAAAAGGATAAGAAGTTCAAGAAATTGTATTATGCTAGAGAAGATGCTAGAATTTCTAATGATGAATTTGATTTTGAGGGTGATAATGATGAATTCTTGTTTCTAGCCTTAGAGAATAAATAAGTATCTACTAACTATGAAAGATGTGCAAGGGAAATTGGTTCAGAGAACAAGAAGGAAGAGATGGAAGGTACTCTCGTTATTGCCTTTCATGCTAGACAAGATGAAGACTATTGGGTGATTAACATTGGCTACTCAAATCACATGACCAGAGACAAGAGTAAGTTTACTAAAATTGAAAATTATGATGGTGGATTAGTCATGTTTGGAGATGATTCTAGTGAAAATATTTTTGGAAAAGGAATAATTTTTTTTTATGGAAAACACAGTACTGATGATGTCTATTATGTTAAGGGCTTAAGGCATAATCTTTTGAGTGTTGGACCAATGTGTAGCAAAGGATTTAAGCTTTTATTTCAAGATCATTCTTTTGAGATCAGAAAAGGGTCTAGAACTATGGTTGTTGTAGGAAGAAGAACATATGGAAACATTTATCAGCTTAAGGGTGTTGATGGTCAGTGCCTTGTATCTTAAGTTAATGAAAGTTGGCTATCGCACCAGAGGATGGGACATGTAAACGTTGATAATATGATTAGGATTAGTTCAAGAAAGGTTGTCCAGGATCTGCCTAAAATCACATAGCCTACCAATACTGCTTGTAGAAGTCATCAACTAGGAGAACAAACAAGATGCAACTTTAAAGGAAAAGAACAATCAACTACCGAAATGATGGAATTAGTTCATACAAACCTTTGTAGCCCCACAAGAATAGGAAGTCTTAATGGTGATAGGTATTTCATTCTCCTTATTGACGATTATTCAAGAATCACATGGCTTACATTTCTTAGGGAAAAATCTCAAGCTCTGGATAGATTCAAAGTGTTCAAGGCTAGGTAGCGAATGAAGTGAACCTAAGAATCAACTGTTTAAGGTCTAATAGAGGTGGAGAATTCAATTCTAGTGAGTTTAATACATTTTGTGAAGAGCATGTTATAAAGAGACATTTTTTTGCTCCTAGAACTCCTCAGTAGAATGGAGTTGTTGAGAGAAAGAACCAAACTGTTCAAGAGGATGCAAGAACTATGATGAAATAGGAAAATGTACCTGATGTATACTAGAGAGAGACAATCCACACTGTTGTTTATATTCTTAATAGAGTTCAGATCAAAGGTAACAACACAAAGACTCCTTATGAGCTGTGGACTAGCAAGATTCCTGCTGTCAAGTAATTTAAGCTGTTTGGAAGCAAATGTTACATTAAAAGAGATGATGATAACCTTGGAAAGTTTGATGCAAGATGTGATGAAGTTATTTTCCTTGGATATTCAACTAATAGCAAAGCTTATAGATGCTTCAATAAAATATTGAGAAAGATTGTTGAGAGTGCAAATTTGAAGGTTGATGAAGAAATGCACAGACCAGTTGAGATAAGTGAAGTTGAACTAGATGAACCTATCTAAAAACAAGTATAAGAAGAGAATAAGGAAGAAGAACAGATTGAAAAAGAAGCTCTAGAACCATCTCCTAAGACCCCAAAATATGTACAAAAAAATCATCCTGAAGAACAAATAATTGGAGATAAAAGTGAAGGTGTAAAGACAAGAATCAAAGTGGTAGCAACTGAGGTAAATATGTGTTTACTTTCCAAGATAGAACCTAAAACAATGTGTGAAGCATGCAAAGATGAAAATTGGGTTAGAGCAATGAAAGAGGAATTGTAGGAGATAGAGAAGAATCAAACATGGGAATTAGTTCCCAAACTTGTAAACAAAGGCCATAATTGGTACAAAGTGGGTGTTCGAGAATAAGCTAAATGAGAAAGGTGAAGTTGTAAGAAAAAAAGAAAGGATTGTGTGCAAAGGTTATTCATAGGCTTAAGGAATAGATTTTGAAGAGACATTTTCCCTAGTGGTAAGAATGGAGGCTATTCAAATGTTTTTGGCATTTTCTGCTCACAAATATTTCAAGGTATATTAGATGGATGTTAAGTCTACATTCCTAAATGGAGAACTAGAAGAAGAGGTGTACATGGAACAACTAAAGGGATTTTAGTTATCAAATAAACCAGACATGGTCTGTAAGCTGAAAAAGGCATTGTATGGACTCAAATAGGCTCCCAGAGCATGGTATGCAAGGTTGGATAGATATTTGACACAAGAAATGTTCAACAAAGGCTTCATGGATAGTAATCTCTATTTCAAGGTTAAAGGAAACAAAATGTTGATATTAGTTGTGTATGTTGATGATATCATCTTTGGAGGAAATGAAGGTATGTGCAAGAGATTTGCAGAGGAGATGCAAAAAGAATTTGAAATGTTTATGATTGGTGAGTTGAATTTCTTCCTTGGACTTCAAGTGAATCAAACTGATAAAGGCATATTCATTTCACAATAAAAGTATGTCGAAGAGTTGTTGAATAAGTTTGAAATGGATGACTCCAAACCAGTTTGTACCCCTATGGTGACTGGATGCAAGCTAAGTAAAGATGATGAATCTCCTAAAGTTGATCAGAGCATGTACAGATCTATGATTGGTGGATTGTTATATCTTACTACTACTAGACCAGATATCATGCATGTAGTATGTTTGGTTTCCAGATTTCAAGTAGAACCTAAAGAAGCACATGTTACAACTATGAAGAGGATATTTAGATATCTAAAAGGCACTTTGAATTATGGCTTGTGGTATCCTAAGGATATCGATTTCAATTTGAGTGCTTACATTGACACAAATTGAGTTGGTTGTGTGGATGACTGGAAGAGTACAAGTGGTGGTGCATTATTTCTTGGAGGAAGATTGGTTTCATGGAGAAGCAAGAAACAATATTTAGTTTCTTTATCCACTACAGAAGCTAAGTACATTGCTACAACATCTTGCTACACACATGTATTATGGATGAAGGAAACATTGAAGGACATAGGAGTGATGCGTGATGAGCCTATCCCTATCTTCTATGATAATATAGGTGCAATAAATATTTCAAAGAATTCAGTAATGCATTCAAGGACTAAGCATATATATATCAAATATCATTTCCTCAGAGAGAAGGTATTGGGAAATGAATTCAAACTAGAGTATGTGTCTACAAAGGATCAATTTGTTGATATATTTACTAAGGCTCTTTTGAAGGATACTTTTGAGTATATTAGGAAGAATTTTAGGGTTATTGTCCCTCCTTCTTTGAACTAGGTGCATGTGGAGGTGCATCAGTCCAGTGGAACTACATATTCTTCATTTATCTGGACTAATGACTGGGTCTACTCCATAGGGGGGAGGAAGTATCAATGTTGCAATATGAGATATTTGGGCGCACTCCTAAGGGGGAGTGATCAAAATTTTTGTTCTTTTCCATTGATTTCAAAGGGGGATAGAGAGTCATGTGAAAAATGAGAAGTTGAAAGGAAGAGAAAGTGTAGGAATGTTGTGTAGGTTGTCTAATCTAGAAAATAAAGGAGAGTGTGTATTGTGTCCTTGGTGTTTTTTCACATCATGTGTTACCATCAATGAAAAAAGGGGAGATTGTTGCAAGTATGAATGTGTATGGTGGCGTTGTCATTAATGTTGTCATTGATGTCAACACAGTATAGGTTGTTATAGAGAAAGGAATCAAGTGATTGTAGGTTGTTCATGTATAGTTGAGATATTGTTGAGATGTTGTGAGTACATGGAGCTATCTTTATGGTGTTGCAAGTGTGTTGATATGCTATGTCACCAAGTGCTTTTGAGTAATAGTGAAGAAAAAATTGTGTGTGTTCATAATGTGCTATGGTTTGTGCTCTGCATTTCTTTTGTGTTGATCATATACTTGTGCAGATCTGAAGTGTTGTTTATGGGCATCCTTAGGTGATATATCCTATATTATAGCTTTTGGTTTGATGAAGAGTGAAAGTTGTGTTCATCGATGTGTGAACTGGGAGAAATTTATCTACTCTGTAGTTCTCTGCTAGTTCTTTTAAGGTCTTTCATATATGGTAGAAGGCTTGTAATGGTGTTATTTGTGTTGTATCAAAGGTATTCATGGTTTGGTGCTTCGTAAGACGAGTTTCAGTATTACTATGTGTCTGTATAGTTCAGCTGGATTGATGAAAAGTATTTTGTGTATTATGAAGGTTGTTGCATTTGTTGCAAATGAATTTGAAGGAATTTGAGATGTGTTCTAGTGTATGGTGAGGTGTGTTATGTGGTCTGCATGTTATCTTCTTGTTGTGGAAGCATGTAATTCAAAGTTCATTTGTGTTTTCATTAGGTTTGGTCGACCTGGTGTCTACATGTCATGTGAAGGATAAGTATCAATTAAGGAAGCATGTGATTGATCTAAGATGTTGTTCTTGGTTAAGTGTTGGATTGGTATGCTCTCATTCTCTTCCACTATGGAATGTTGAGTTGTTGACCTAATTTGAATTTGTAAATTGAATCATGTGTAGATAACCTTGGAGAAAGTTCCTAAGGTTGAAGATGGTATAAATACAAGTTGAGATGTTATGGATTGATGTATCAAGAATGCCACAAGTGTGAGAAGCAAGAGTGTACAAAAGTGAATTGATGTAGTAGTACTTTAATGTGCTAGACTCCTAAAAGTAATGAGTTGACAATGTTTGCAATTCTCTGATTAAGGTTGTGGATGTGTGTAATTTTTTGTGGTGGTTTTTTCTATTATCTTTTGTATCTATAGGCAGTGAGCCTCCTTGTTGGATAGTGAGTCCTATCTAGAGGCAGCGAGCCTTGTATCTTGGGTAATGATCCCTTTGGCAATGAGCCTCTTTGTAATCGATTTTGGAATTACTTTATATTTTCAATTAATCCTCACTGTGGTTTTTTCCTTATTGGGTTTTCCAAATAAATATGGTGTTTCTTGTGTTGATATTGCTTTCTTTTATTTGAATTTCATGTTCATACTTAATAACAGAATGAAGTGGATGTGAAGTTGATAAGTTTTTGAGATTTGTGACAACTGCTTCACCCCCCCTCTCAGTTGTCTTGCAACTTTGAACAATGTATTCATATAAGCTTTAATCATAATATAAAAATGTTATTATAAAAGATTCGTACATACACAATATACCATTTCCCATAATAAACCAAATTGACTCTTATATCCTAGCCAAAATATAATTTCTCAGAACCCCTTATAATGAGTTACAATTCCCCTTATAAAGGTGAAATATGTATGTTTTCTAACAAATATCATTTGGTACTTTTTACATTTGACAACCTTTACTCTAATGCAACAAAATGGGTATAACAATCCAAAATTGTTGGGAAACCCTTCACCAATTTGATGTAATAATTTTTTTTTATGTTGTTGTAGTCAAAATAAGTGACCTGTCTCATACTAAAGACACATAGGAGAATCATGTAATATATAGATTACATGGAAAATTCATTTTTACCCATTATATTTTTCTAACCATAATGCATACATGTCTTTTCTAGGCCATTAATATTCCAAAATATTTTCAAATTTATTTGTGTGGACCACATATCTTGCATCCAATAGTGCCTTAGTTTTCTTGATGAAACAATCAAGGCTTGAATCTAACCTTGGCAATGAAACAATCAAGGCTTGAATTGAACCTTGGCAACTTACCCAAGCTAGCATTACACAAAACTGAGTTCATTTCATCACTTACAAATATTAATGCACTCCAAGTAGGAAAAATATTATTGAAATTCACTTTCCAATTATATAATGCCTTTATTTCATCACTATCATCTAAAATTTCTGGCATCAAAATATCCTCCAAAGCCTTAAAAAAATTTAATTTCTCTTTCAATTGTATATCCAATTTGATTTAAAAGGAAAAGATATCACTTAACAACCCTATTAGCTCATATGTACTTGAAATATCTATAGGGGTTGTAGTGTAGGAAAATGTATCCCTTCTTCACACTTAATTTCGGAATAATTAATGATAAAATGAGCCTAATGTTGCCTTAATTTAGTGTTGTAATATGTTTTACATATTCACATTAAATTTAGGGCCCGATTTAATTAAATGGACTTAATTGTGTCGTGTTTTTGATATTGTAAGGTGTATCTTTATACTTTGACATTAATCTAGGGCTTTATTAATTAATTGAGCTTAATTTTCCTTAATTGGCCCATTTAATTCAAATCCAAGCCTAATTAAATGCAAATTCTAAGGGATAAAACCCAACATTCATAAATTTCATTTCACAACACTTAACTTTGGAAGATGTGTGTACTCTAGTAAGTGACCTAGGACTCATTCATCATAGGGTGAATGTGTCCTTACTTAGTTCTAGGACCCTATTTTTACATAAGGTTTAACATTGTCTGATGTGTGTCCTAGGAAAGTGGCCTAGGATCCATTTTCCCTATGGAAAATGGGTCCCCACTTCTAGGAACCCCCCATTTGAATATGTTTTTGGGAGTATTTTAATGATTTCAAATCTACAATTCAATGTTAGCTTGTGATATTATAATTTTGGGAATTAATGTTAAGATATGTATAAATAAGAGGTTCTTTCACTTAGATTCACCTAGAAATTTTCAAGTCTTCAAGCATTCTAGTAAATTTATGAGCAAGTGTGATCAAGGGCATTCAAGGGCAGATTTATAGAAAATTATTGCAGCAATCAAGATTCCATTGTCATTTAAAATATGTATTGCATCATGCATGTTGTTTGAGCTAATATGTTGATGTAGTATTCAAGATCAATCAAGCCTATCAAAGGAATTGTTTCTAATCAAGTTTCATGATCAAGATCTATATTCATTGAGGCTACTTCATGCAAGTTTACATAGTTGTACTCCAAGATTTTAAATAAGGTTTGGTGAGTTGTCACACATTGTTGTTCATTCATCATTCCTTCATGCTTTTAGTAATTTCAAGGTTTAATTACCAAAGCAGGGTTTGACCAAGGAAAAAACTTATTCCCTAAAAAACAACATTTTTCTCTCTTTGATGTTTGATTGTAGGTTTGAGGTTGAAGATCAATTGGAGAGAAAAAATAAAGAAAGTTGTAAAGTTGTCAAAAGTTGCAAAAAAAGTTGTAAAACCATGGAAAATGATCTACAAGTTTTATTTCCAACTTTCTGACAATGAACAACTAGAATCAAGGAGTGCATACATAGAAGAATAGAACCTAGAACTAATTTTCAGGAGCCTTAGCTAGGACCCATTCACCATAGGGTGAATGAGTCCTAAGTGAGGTCTAAAAAAGAAACTTTGGTGAGAGGTACACAACATTTTACCCTTTCTAGGTCTCCCTTTTGATTATTGTTTTAGTTAGATTTGATTAATGTTCCTCATTTGCATATTATAGCTTGCATTTTGAATGAAATTAGGAGGAATGAGTTTAATCATTATTAGTTTTCATTTCCATCCCCTCACCCCTATTTTTCTTCATTTCAAGGGTGTTTGGATCAAATTTCACATGATTGAACATACCTCCTATTAGTAGTACTCATAGAATCTATGTACTCAAAATATCTCTTAAATTTATTTTATTTTTTACATGGATATTATATGATTTTATCAAATTATTGTAATTAGCTTATGCAAAATGCAAGATAAATTGTGACACAAAATATTATTGACTAGATCAACAAGATTTTTCCTTCCTTCCTTTTTTGCTACCTTTTTTCCATCCTTGCTCTACTTAAATTTCTCTTTCAAATCTATAATCCTTAATGTGAAAGTATCCTTATCTTGTTGGGATGTATCTCTTAAACTAGCTTGAGGAGTTCTAAATTCTAACGTTATGCTTTATAGAGGGGGAATAATTATTTCACTTTGTTATACTCCTACATCAACTTGATGTGATCTTCTTATAGCTTTTGAAAAATATTTTGCAGCTTCTTGGTTGTTTCTTCACTAAACAAGGTTGTGCTTATTGCCAAAGATGCAACCTGAGGGGTTGTGGTATCACTTAATCTTTTGATAATTAGGTTCCCTATGATCTCCTTGATATCCCTTGCCACTCGAGGCATTTCCTATTTTTAGGGGCTATTACCCAAATATCTAAGACCTCAAATTTTGTACCTTCCCTAAACCAAAGTATAATTATTTTGCTTGGTCTTTATATGATATTACATGTTCATCAACATATTGTCTCTTGATTGCTTCTAAGGAAAATTTTAATGCTATGTCCCATCTAAGAAGTATTATCAACCAATTTCATTCACCAACATTCTTCCCTCCTCGAGAGTAATGTTATTGAGATCAAAGTCAATTTATTGCATAAATTTCTTTGTTACTTCTTTCATCTCTTATTCCACTACTTTTCCATTTTCCTTATTCAACTTTTGCAATTCCTTGGAACTTACAGAGTCAGGAGGCCTATGAATTCCTTGGACCTTACAAATTCATCATCAAATAAGAATTTAGTTCATGCTAAGGCCCTCACATCATTTATATTTTCACATCCCTACCCAAGTCCTATCAACATTCTCTTTGGGGGAGCACCATCTATCTGCATCCTCTGAGGGGAAAATAACATATTACACTTCTTCTATGTTAGTTATGTTTTCACTAATTTCCTCCATAATAGAATAATCAACCAATGATTGTTCAATAACCTTTCTTTCCTTGTTCTAGCTTGAGGGAGTGAAAAATGTACACTTCCATTCATTACCATTAGTGGTCATCAAACTAGTTGATCTGCCTCTTGTTCTTGTTGAAGCACTCCTCCAATTTTCCTTATAGCTATTTTAGATGGTTTAAAACCAAGGTTAGTGACATTATCTAAATGAATTTGTATCCTAATGATAGTATCACTAGTTTCCATGAATGTCTCATGCAAACAGTATCTTGTTTTTTTCTTTTCTCTCTCTCATAAGGATACTTAACCATTTTATATTCTTATATTGTACGTCTACATTAGAAGTAAAAATTATAATTAAAATCATTTGGCTCATTGTACTCATGGTGGAATGTGGATTTTCCTACTCTCTTCTAACCTAATTAATGAAATGCTCAAGATCAAATTTCAATTTTTCTCAACTTTCATTATGTAGGCTTGTAACCTTGGTGCTAGCAACTCCAATCCCTCCTTGGAAGTGATTTTGAAATTTAAGAAAAAAATTATGAGTAGGAAAAGAGAGCCTTTTCTTGCATGCTCTCAAATGCATCTTACCAAATTCATTCAATTGCCACATAATCTCCAAAAATATAATTTTTTTTGGGGCATATTTTGGTAAATTATGAGGCTCTAAACTTGCACCAAAAATACTAATAGCTGTAGTGGTTGAATGCACGAAATAATCACCCCAATTATATTTAAAACACTTTGCTAGTAGCCTATCATTTGGCCTCAAAAATTTCATAACATTATCAAATAATTTATTTCTTTGACTAGACAAAAATATTAGTATCACTTATACAAAGTGTTCTTCAAATATAATATAATATAATGTTCTACAGTGCATATCCAAAATATGGATTTTTCCTTGAATTTGCATTAGATTTTACTTAGGATTCTACAATTGAAATTGTAATTCCTTGCTCAAAACCTTATTTCCATAATATAACAAAATATTGCATAACACTGAATAGCACTTAAAGTATAGGACCCTATCATCAGTTTTGAAGGATACTAGTTCCTTGTGAATTCCCCCAGTTGTTATGACCGATGAATTAGTATGGGTTGAATACACTTGATCCATAAGGATACAAAGCATAATTGTGCCACTAAACATCAATCCCAATAGATCATTCAAATAAACACTAAACTAGAAATCCATTAAAATTTAACATACTAAACTATGAAATCTTTAAAGACACCTATTCTAATCCATTGAAACTTATCCTATTGGGGGAGTGGTGTCGCATTGATGTGGAATGACGACCCTTTCCCAATCCCTTAGATAATGATCTTGTTTCAATAAATTTTATTGAAGAAAACTTATGAAACCATTGTGAGATGTGTGATTAAACATGATTTAAAGCTAAATGAACATGATGCAAGCTATTTTAACATGATTTATGCTAAAATGATCAAAATGTGTGAGTGCAAACCTAATCTAAATAGATTTTAAGCTAAAAAGATTAAAACCCTAATTACAAAATAAGCTACATGAATGCATCTATGTCACCATGGAAGCCATTAATGGAAGCTAATCTAATTAATGCAAGTAATTAGGCTAAAATGATACTAAATAAGTGCTAAATATGAGTGTGAGTGTGAGTAATTTCAACAACATGAGTTTTCTCTAAAAAAGATGGATCCATTTGTCTCCAAATAGTGACCTATTTATAGGACAAATGATATATAGAGGGTTGAGATCAAAAAAGGTTAATCAATGGTCAAGGATGAAGAAAAGATAAAACATGGATCATGGATTCTCATCAACGAATGAGAATAAATGATCACATGGATCAAGAAAAGAATCAAGGGCTCGTATTCTTCTAAAAAAACACACTTTTAACTTGCACAATAAGTCTTGTAAGTTAACTTGCACACAAAGTTTTGTAAGTTTGTTTTGATTAGAGGGAAAAACAGGTTTTGAATGGACTTGAAACCATTTACAAATAGGTTTTGAATGGGCATGAAACCATATAAAAACAAGTTTTGAAGGAAACCAAAACCCGAATGAGGATGATCATGTTGCCAAAAGAAAAAGATAAGAATAACTAGTAGTGAAATAGAGGTAGAGCCTAACCCCAAACCAGCAGTAAAACCCAGGTGCCAACCATAGAACTAATATTTTATAGGGATCTCACACCCATGGGTTTTGAAGGGACCCAAATTTTTACAACTAGGTTTTGGTAGGGACCTTAAACCCAAAGACACCACCTGTAACTGCCAGGTAGCAACAAACCAGTCAATCAAGAAAATCAGACTCTCCATACCACTGGTTGAAATAACCAAATCACAGATAACCATAAGAGCAGAAAAAAAAATCCCAATAACAAATCCTCTCCACCGAGCTATAAGAGAAGTCACTATAAAAACTCAAGGCTCCATCAGTATTCCATAAAAACTAGTTGTTCTCTCCACCTCTATAGGAGAAAAAAACATGCTCATCCTTTCCACAACAGCCACAAAACTCTTGCAAACCAACACTCCACCTAAATAGGAATGGTCTACACCTCAATGGGAGATGTAGGAGCTAGCCTTTAGTAACAGAATACACCTCAACCAAAAAAGGAGAGGAACCCACCTCCATAGGAGAGGTCTCCACCTCAAAAGAAGACCCAACATCTAGAGAGAAGGCATAAATTATAGTAGAAAGAATGAACATAACAATTAGTAGTAGCAACAAATCTATGTCGACAAAATAAACTCTGAGAACCACCCATCCCACAGTTCCTCCAAAGGAACTAAGAATAACTTTAGCAGGAAGAACTCCACCAAACAAAGCTGAACCAACACAATCTTAATAAAGAGGAGATTAACCATAAACACTACAAAGAGATCCATAAGCTTCAAGAAAATATGGCTCTTGAGATAAAATATAGGAAACCACCAAGCCAATAGAACCAACTCAAAGAAAATGTCTTCCAAGAAAGACACACACCCCCTCCAAAAGACCCAGAAGGGTAGCCAAACCAACCAAACTAAAATGGACCTTTATATGCCTTCCAGACACACGCTTCTAGCAACAATGGGGAGGGACAAAAACCACTCCACAATAGCCCCCAAATCAGAAAAAACATTGAAGAACAACCTCCAAAGGCACACCCAACCCAAAACCAGATAGGGGAACAAAGAAAGCAAAGCACCAGAGGGTATAAAGATAAACCACAACCAAAGAGAGCACTCAATGGGGAAACCAAACACCCACACCTATATATGGGTCAATTTGGAACAACAACCCCCAATCATAAAATATAAGCATCACAGAGCAAGAGGGAACAACCATAACCAAAAGGAAGAAAGAAACACCTGCTCTCACAAGATATACCATCAATGTACACCAAAGCAGGTACACAAAACACCCAAAATGGCAAAGAGAGGAAAAGCTTCCCACCCGAGTAGTAATGTTGCACTACAACAAGGTCCAACAACCCATAACAAGTTCCAAACCATGAGAATAAGCATGAAAGCCCAACAACCAACTGGAAAAAATAGCATCAGAATGGGAAACCTCCAAAGCAACCACCACTCCTAGCACCAAGAGAGGATAAACATAGGTCCACAAAGTAACACCACAGCTAACGAGGACACCCATATCCATCCACAAATAGAAAAATAGGCCTCCAAAAATTTCCTAAAGAAGCCCATCGAGTAGAAACTCCCAGCCGCCAACAACACAAGCCAATGGAAGGATAAAATCCTTCTGTAGCACCAAAAGATCTTCATCGTCATCTACTTTAGAGTCTTTGTCTGTGACTCCCTCACCTGGATGAAAGAGAATATTCCTTTTTAAAAATGAGTGAGGAGATAGAATATTCTTTGGAATATTCTCATGGGTGAGGAAAATAGATATTTAGCAAATTGAAACAAAGTTTTAATCTACAAAAGGGGAAGGAATATTCCATGGAAATATCCCCTTTTGGAGGAATGTGCAAAGGAGGAATATTCCCTTGGAATATTTCCTTGCAAGTGGGGGGAATTAGATTAATTAGATAATTGATAATTAAACAAATGTTTAATTATGCAATTAGGGGAATTTCATGATTTTCATTAAATAAAGTGATTTAATGAAAAGGGGGAAAGTGGAATGATATTTAATTAAATAACTTAGAGTTATTTAATTAAATAAGAAGACTTAGAGACTTAAATTAAATAATTAGATGTATTTAATTTAATGGGATAAAGTGTTAGCATGAAAGGGGTGAATTAACCTGATTAAATTAATTAGGTTAATAGATGTAAATGACATAATTAATTAAATAGATAGGATAATTTAATCAATTAAGTGAAAAGAGGATGGGTTTCAAGATGAAATGATTTTATTATACCTGATTTGAGTGTATGATATCATTCAAGACATTTTTAAGTGTCTACATTTTTCCCCTCTTTGAAGCGAGGTACCTACTATGTTGGTTTAAAGACTAACACTTTTTGGATTAAAGAATGCTACTCAAATAAAAAAATAAAAATAAAATCCAATTTTTAGATGCCCCAGTATTTCCCTAGTGGAAGGAATAAGCTAGTTCCTTGCCCCCTTGAGAAATCGGATACAAATTTTGAATTTTGGGTTGATTTCTCAACAAAGGTAAAATGCTACTCGAGGTGGCTGAAATAAGCTACAGTTTGGAAAGATTGATGAAATTGGTGAAAAACCCTAGTTGCATGGTTAAATTAGGGAAAAAAGCCCTAATTTTCATGCATAAATAGGTGATGGAGGGTCACTTTCAATTCATTTGTGCATTCGCATCTTAGAGAATTCCTGTAGTTTGAGCTCTAACCTCCTAAAAAATGGTGCAATTAGTTCTCCCATGACACATTTCTGACCAAGTACAAGAGTACTAGAGGCCACCAGGCGTAGGGCCACTAGTATGCAATTTGAAAATTTCCTTGCATTTTGAATTTTAAGTGCATTTATTACAATTTGAAATTTGGGTTTGGGAAGCATCACTATATAGCGACGCTATTTTGAGAATCGGTGATGCTATTTTCATTTTTAGTGACACTACTATAATGAGTGACACACTTTGTGATTTGAAATTAGTGTTTCTAGATTTCAAATCATGGCATGGGTGTAAATAGCAATGCACCTACCCAATTTGGAATTTTAGATTTAGGGTTTCCAAATTTCAAATGGCAATGCGAGTGTGATGAGCAACACTAGTCGCGATTTGAAATTTGAATGTATGTAGCGTCACCATTTGGAATTTGGACTATAGTGATGCTTTCATAAATAGCGATGCTTTTGTCATTTTAGGGGATAAAAAATCCAAACTTAGCCAATTTTTGTGAATTTTAACATTGTGCGCTTTGTGGGTATAGGAGGTCATCTAGCCTTTGATGTCCTATGAGCATCGACTGATTGTGCTATCCAGACTTGATGATTTTTCTGAGCTTCAATAGGAGCACCTGGGAGAGATCAGCTTGTGGTACATCACCTACATGCCCGTTGTGCAGACCCATTTGGTGATGATGGAAACGCTATGCGAGTGATGGCATAGCAAGACCTCATCATTCCACTTACCCACCAACAAGGCAGCAGTGACGTTGGAGGATGTATGGTAGATTTTGTGATTGCCAATACATGTTGAGTGCATGATTTACAACACTGATGCAGGATATGATGCATGTCATGAGGTTCTTGACTAGGAGTCCCTTATCCTATTCAACTCCTAGATTGACCTTGAGATGTATAGAGGTCAGGCGACGACAACAGTTAGAGGCTATGATAGCTGCATCACAGGGATAGATAGTTTATGCCTGATTATATAGAGAGGTAGTGATTGAGGCTACATATTATCATATGCATTATCATCAAGATGTCCCTCAAGAAATGAGGTAGCCCAATTGTTCAAAGATGAGTGGAGCACATCCCTAGGCTCAGGATTAGCCATTAGATAGATAGGTTGGGGAGTTGAGCAACCATTGAGGCTAGCTAGCATACCAACACTTTTTTTACTATTTTCTCGATTATTTATACAAATATACATTCATGGGCTCATTTTTTATAGCCTCATGGATATTGTACTTTTGATAGATATACATACACTAATTCAGATATTGTACCATGACAGTCATTTTTTTGATATATATATGACATTATACGGATTTGATAAGTTGATATGATGTGATATGCCTATGTATGGATGCACTTCTTTTATGTGATATGTGATATGCGATGTAATGGATGGAATTATTTTTTAGTATCTTTTCATGGTATGTTATGGGATGGATGCAATGATATGTAGATATTATGCTTATGAAAATGATATGGATGCATTTCTTTTTGTGTACTTTCTTATGCAATTTTATGAGAAAATGACGTATGCATTTGGATGTATAGATAATGTAGATGTTCATGATAGTGAAATGTGCGTTTATACTATGATAATGATATGCATGTTGATGATTTATGGATGCAGGATGGATACATTTGATGATGTTTTTGTTGATTTTCATGTTACTAGGTTAGTGTAGAGAAAAGATAGAAAAAATAAGATGAATGATTTGACCATTGATTTTGATGATTGATTCAAAAATTCCAACAAGTCCTTGATCCACTGAGACTTTACTAGAGATGGTGATGCATGATGCATGATGATGATTTTCTCATATCTTGGGATTGGGATTTTCCATCATTCCTTATTTTTGATATAACACATAGAGACGATGCATCAAGGTATTGATAACTAGGATGGTGGTGTATCTAGTATAATGGAATTTGACTCTAAAAATAGATAGGGTAGTTCTTGTTCACACCTTGACATACAAAAACCTCGTTGAAATGTAGTTTAGAAGCTTAGAATATATTAGACCAAAGCATACACAATAGTCAACAATGTACTCCAAACAACTTCCCTACACACAACTAAGCAAGTATACGCCAAGATTATTTTACAAGAATACCCACAAGCACAACAAACAAAAGATAATGATTGATACCCCATTCCTTTCTCTCTAAATCATTTTGATAGAAATCATCGAGAGGTCATAAGAATGGGTCAATAAGATAAATCATGAGAAGAGATCAAAGACAAACAGTCAATGTTATCCATATCTCTTGCCAATTTAACTTAGCTAAGATGATTTCTAATATTGATGCCCATTGCAGGAAGGATTCATCCTAGGACATGTTGATCAAGTGTTTTGATTAGGATGAGTTGTGTGTGAATCCATTGATACAAACTACACTAACACATTTACCTATGATTGAGACTTTAGATTTTGACACTTAGGTTCTTGCTTTATGAAATGTGATACTTTCTTTCTATTTTTTTTGCCAAAGGTTGAAGATGATGATCATTTTATTATGGGTGAAGGTTTATTGTGGGTGAAAGTGAAATGGGTTGGATGGTTTTGGATTTTTTTGAATATTTCAATGTTTTAGGTATTTTGAAATGTTTTGAGGCTATTTTTTGATCTATTGAAATTTTATGTGAATGTTAATGGTTTTCTATTATTTGAGGTTTTTTAGGGTTTTCTCTAAGATATTTGATGTTGTTTAGGTATTTCGAATGTTTTCTAATGTTTTGGGCTTTTAGATTTTCAAATATTTTTATTTTTTCTAAGTTTTCAAAAGTTTAAGGATTTTCTAATATTTGAATGCTTCAGGATTTTTTCATGATATTTGAATGTTTTGGTATTTTCTGAGAGGTTCGACCAAGAACCTAACCTAAAATACCTATCCTAGATTCCTTGGAGGCTAATTAAAGATTAGCCTTTCCTACGTTATACACATATAGACCGCATAGTTCGACCAACTTGACTTATTTTGATGACAAGAGATGAACAGTTGATGGATTGTCAGTTTATTATGAAAGACTCCTAAAGGACTGACCTAGGGTGTCTCGAGGAAACATCAATGATAGCCTTGCCTACTTTCAAGCTCAGAAACTCGTATTTTGACAAGGTACTATTTTTGGATTTTTGATGTTTGACCTTTTTAGGGGTTTTAATGTGTTTTAAATGTTTTGGATTTTTCTTTTACAATTTTTGAATGTTTTTGTATTTTAGCTGTATAGGAATTTGGATATTTTTGGATTTTCTGATTTTACAATTGTTTTTGGATTTTCTGATGAACGTTTTATGAATTTTTTTATATTTTTGATGATATTTCCAATAACCTTATGATATACAAGAACTTGATTTGATCTAGAACGAATTTCCCCTAGTGTGTCACAATAGACTACCTCGATGTATATAATACAAGCTAACTTTAAAAATATTCCAAGTAGTACTAAAGGGAATACTACAATTCACAATATCAAGCTATGATATGGGTGCAGATGGGTGATGGAATAAATAGGATAAATGATGTGATGGATGGATGTGATGCAAAGAATGGTAAGATAAAGAGCCAAAGAATAGATGGAGGTTCTTTATTTACGTGAGGCACATGTTTTCCAAGTTTTCACCATGGTACTTGCCCAAAGTGCCACCAAAGTGGTTTTCACTAGAGGATAATTTTTTCTTTTTTGTTTTCAATCCTTTTTCTTATTTTTTTGGATTTTGATTTTTTTTGTATTTTTCAGATTTACACCCTTCAAGACTAGGCATAAATTTTTTTAAGATGCAAGCTATTGGTTGGTTCTCACAAGGATTCACATTCAGGTGTTGACAATTGATATTGTTTGGATCCATAACTTGTTGTGATGACAGAGGGACCCAACTAGTTACTAGGCTCAAACTTTCCTTTACTGTCCTAATCTGGAAATTCTTCTGATTTTGCTTTAGGACAAGATCCCCTAATTGGAAAGACTGAAATTTTATCTTCTTATTATATCTCCATTTCAATCGATTTTGATATACTTGCAAGTGGTTAAGGGCATTAGGATGATGCTCATCCAAGAACTCTATCTCATTTAGCCAAGATACTTTATATTCTTCATCAGTGATTAGGTTCTGTAGTGACACTCATAGTGATGGAAGATCAACCTCAATAGGTAAGATGGATTATGATCTGTAGACCAAGGAGAAAGGGGTTGTACCTATAGGCGTGCAAATATTGGTTCAATAAGCCCAAAGTGCATGATTTAACTATAAATGCCAGTCACGACTAGCTTCATTGACTATTTTCTTTAGGATTTTTAGAATGGTCTTGTTTGTAGCCTCAACTTGACCATTTCCCTGGGAATAATATGGGGTAGAGAATCAATGTTGGATGTTGAATCATTAACAAAGCTCTTTTACATCCTGATTCTTGAAGGGTGTTTTGTTGTTTGAGATAAGGGTTTATGAAACACCATAATGGTTGATGAGGTAATTTAGGATAAACTTGGAAATTTTCTTCCCCATTATATAGGTCATTAGAATGGATTTGAACCACTTGGTAAAGTACTTTGTGGCTGTTATGATGAACTTGTGATCATTGGATGAGGTTGGAGTGATCTTTCCTATGAGGCCAAGGTGTAACCATTGGTTGAAACTTTTAAACTAGAGCACGAATAAGATCTACATGCTATTGACACTAGACACATTTTTACACATATTTATGGGCTTCTCTTTCCATGGTTGGCTAGTCGTACCTCATGCTCAACAATTTCTTAGATAAAGTCATCCCACTAGAATGGGAACCACATATGCCATCGTGTCCTCTTAAAGTGGTCAAGGCTTCCTCTTGGTTAAGACATCATAGTAATGTCCCCTCAATGCTTTGATGGTAAAGGGTATCATCTAGGATCACAAATCGAGATGCCTTATTTACAAAGGTCTTTTTAAGATTAGAGGTGATATTTGATGGGAGGGTTCCTCTACTAAGGCAGATGAATATGTCATGGTACCACATGGATCTAGAAGCAATGAAAACACATGCAAATTTAGATTTAAGTATTTTGAAAGTCAATATGAGATGCTTTTCTACCAAGAATTCACATTGCAAGACATTGTGTGGCATGTCTAACAATGATCCAATTGTTTCCATAACATCTACTACTCAATTGTTCATGCGAGGAATCTGCTCAAAAGTTATATCAATGAAAAGGTCCTTGAGATTTTCTACCATATTCTTATAAGGAGTAAGCTTTTCATCATTAGTCTGATAGTCATCATTGACTTTGTTGATAACCAACTATGAGTCTCTATAGACTTTGATCTCTTGTATGCCTCTGAACTCCTATCCTTAGGCCTATTATTAGGGCTTCGTACTTAGCAATGTTGTTAGTACAAGAAAATGATATCCTATATGACTTCAGAATGCAATCACCTTGAGGAGTGATAAAGAGAATACTCGCCCCTGATCCATGTTTGCTGAATAATCCATCAAATTACATTTTTCATTGATCTATGAGATTGACAAGGAACATTAATTCATCAAGGTATTAAGATATCAAAGGCTTCTCTACATATATAGGTGTCTCTGCTAGTTGGTCTACGATCACTTGTACCTTGATTTCCTTGCACTCCATGTACTCTATATCAAATTCAGTTAAGATCATCACCCATTTTTCCATTCACCCAGTGAGAGTTGCTTTGGATAACATGTATTTCAATGGGTCAATCTTTGCAATAAGCTTGATTTGGTGCAATAGCATGTGGTGTTTGAATTTTTGTGAAGAAAAAACCACTGCTAAGCATGTTTTCTCAATGGATGAATAGTTAATTTTATAGCCTGCCAAGGTTCTTCTAATGTAATAGATAGCTCTTTCCTTTCTATTTTCATCATACTGTGCTAGAAGAGCACCTAGTGTTGCTGATGTTGTTGAGATATACAAGATCAATGGTTTGTTTGGTATTGGTGAAATGAGCATTGGAGGTGTCAATAGATAGTATTTGATCTACTAGAAAGATTTATCACATTTCTCATCCCACTTGTAAGATATTCCTCTATGAAGAAGATGTGAGCAAGGGTGAATTTTATCTAATAATTGCACTATGAACCTTTGAATGGACTACAATCTTCCTTGTTATCCTCTTAGTTGTTTCAATATTTGTGGTTGTTCCATGTCTAGGATGGCTTTTACCTTTGCTAGATCAATTTCTATCCCTCTTCGTGAGATGATATAACCAAGAATTTTCCTTGATGTAACCCCAAACACACTCTTTTGGATTTAGCTATACCTTGTATTCTTTGAATCTATCAAATATGGGTCCCAAGAATTCTATGTGCTCACTCCTTTTCTTTTATTTTCCCAAAATATCATCCACATCATCTTCAACTATTTTTCGATCATGTCATGAAAGATGAGGGTCATTGCTCTCTAATACATCATTCCTACATTCTTTAGCCCAAATGGCATCACATTCCAACAATAGGCTCCCCATGGACAAGTGAATATAGTTTTTTGTTGATCCTCCTTAGCAATCATGATTTGATTGTAGCCTAGAAAACCATCCACGAGTGATAGTATTTCATTCCCTGTTGTTAAATCCATAATGAGGTTGATGTTAGGAAGAGGGAAATCATTCTTTAGGAATTTCTTATTTAATTCTTTGAAATATGTGCATATTTTGATGCCCCCGGTGGGTTTGGAGACTAGTACTAGGTTTGAAACCTACTCAAGATAATATATTGGTCATATGAATCCAATGTCAAGAAGCTTTTGTAACTCAAGTTTTACCAGGAGTGTTATCTGAGGGTGCATCTTCCTTAATTTATGCTTCACTAGTTTGGCTTCAGGATAGACTATTAAGTGATGCACAACCACTTTTGGATCAAGCCCTTATATATATGTGTATTACCATGCAAAGTTGCTTCTTTGATCTTTCAGGAATACTGTTAGGTTATGTTGTTCTTTGTCCAACAAGGATTCGACATATAAAGTGATCTTTGGTTCCTCTTATATTCTTGCATTGATTAGAGTGCCCTTTTCTGCTAGAACTATTGAATTATCTAGATGTGTTGCACTAAGGGGGAGACTAAATCCCTCATCCTTCGGTGCCTGAGAGAGTTTTTCACCTTTGTATGCGTCCTTTCTCTTTACTATTTTAAGATCAAAAAGTGCCACAGTGTGGTTTTCACTTAGAGATTTGCATGTTAGTTGTATTTCATCAATTTTTTGACTAAAGGATTCAATCATCTCCTCATAGTATGCCCCTATGTCTAGCTCTATGTCAAAACCTACTTTGTGATCTGCCCATGGTAAGTTGTCACAGAGTCCCATGAATTCTGAGACTGCTTCATCATTTTTGAATAAATCTAGAATCAATGGTCCTTGTTGGTCCAATTCATTGAGTTGTGGGTATAATAAGTGTATTTTAGTTGGTTGATTGCTCAGAGCAAAGGATGTTATAGATATCATGAATAGGGAGTTATTTTCAAATAGGTTAGCAACATCAAGGGAGAAGTCATCTAGGGTCATATCACACAATGTAGGTATCCAAGAGGAAGCCTTAGCCCATTTAGCAGAAGTACCTTTTCCCATAAGGGTGACCTTGCTAGTAGTGCAACCTAGGCCAAGATTTTTTAGATGTTTCTCAAGAATGATGGGTTCTAGAAAACAATTATCATTGTGTCCTAGCTTCTCATTCTTGTTATATTCCCATCCCTTCATTAGTTGCAATCCTTTATTGTCATCTTCCATGGGAAGAACAGGAACGGGTTGTTCATCCTGATATAGTAGTTGAGATCCATCATCTTCATTGACATCTTCTTGGTTTAAATCCCCCACTTGGTGAAGATGGTAGCTGCCATCTTAATTGTTTTAGGTATTTCATTTCTAGATGTGGGTTTCCAACAAGATTTAGGAGAAAGAGGTAGCTCTCCCAAGACAAATGTATGCTTCATTTTATATTTTCCACAACCATTATCCTGGATCACTACTTTGATGTTGGGAATTTTTTGCACAATAGATGTTTTTATTTCTAAGGTAGATGCAAGGGATGATGGGACAAAAAATGAGGAAGATGGTTTAGGCCCTTCACCATTTTTAGGGATCTAGGGTATCTTGTAAAACTTGGCCTAAAGATTTTTGCAATGGTAAAAAGGCTTAGGATCTCCATGGATGGTAACTTCTCTTCCCTCAAAAGGAAACTTTACACATTGATGATAGGTCGAAGTGACAACTTTTAGGGCATGTATATAGGGTCAGACAAGTAGGATTTTGTAGGGGAGATCACGGTCTAACACTTGACATGTATTATTTGTAATGATAGGTCCCACTTGGCTATTAATGCAATGATACTTTGTGATACCTTCTCTTGGTCATCATATGCTCTAATGGTGGTACTCTTTCCTTTCTCAGTGGTATCCTTTGAATAGCTTAGGTTCTTGATCAATTGAAGGGTGCAAATGTTCAGACCAATACCTTCATCTACTAAGACTCTTTTAACTTTATTCTTATGAATGATAACCTTAAGGTGCAAAGCACGGTTATGAGATGGCTACGATGGGAGGTCTTGTTCTAAGAAGGTGAGAAGATGATCAGTAATGTCTTACCATAGCTTGAAACTATTTTCTATCAATATCCTTGAGGATAGATGATGAAGAAAAAGAATTCTCTAGGATTTCCCTATGTGTGGGGGATAGGCTCAATAGTTCTAAGATAGACATCTATGCGAGGGTCTTCTTAATTTGATCTAGGAGATTGTACTTGTTGTGATTTGATGTTGGAAAATTAGGTTGTGCCCTCGATTGAGATCAGACTCCTTGGATGGTGACTTTGTCACATCTTGTAGTGACTCCACACTCCACACTAGGCCCTTTGATGGTGACAACGGTGATGACACTATCACAGGGAGCGACTACATTGGAATAGGTATGTTGCACACTTGTGTAATCCTTAGCTTTTCCATTGTTGTTCCCTTTGCTATGATCTGGCATAGGGTTCATATATATCTTAAGATCTTGGTTACTAGTTGGTACTTCAATAGATATGTTATTTCTCTCTATAATGTCTTGGATAATATTTTTGAGCCTCATGTAGTTTGTTGTTTTGTGTCCTTTGATTTTGTGAAAGTCATAAAGATCATTCTCGTTGTACTAGGATAGTTTATCTTGTGGTTCTTGGTAGTTTTCAAAGTTGGGAAACATTATCAGGTTTGACTCTACCAATTTCTTCATGATGGTTTCAATAGTTTCTGATAACTATGTGTAGTTGCATTTTGGATAGTTGTTCTTGTTAGGGGGTTGTCTTTATTGTGTTTCGGTGTTATTGATCTATTGTTCTAAGCAGGTGTTGTTTGTTGCATAGTTGGTTGAACATTAGCTATTTGATTTTTTTTGGCCTAGGAGTACTTGGGACCACCTTAGCGTCTACCATGCCATCATTTGTCACTTTATTTTTCTTAGCCTAGACACAAGGCTTGTCATTTGAACTAGTTGAGGGGAAATTATCTTTGTAATCTTGAGTATTCCATTGTGAGATTAGAGATCTCTCAATGTTAAGGGCTCTAGGGACAAGCTCATCATAAGAGGTAATACACTACATTTTCAAGTGGAAGGATAGATCCAGATCTAGATTTGATATGATGATCCCCACTTGTTGTTCATTAGGAAGGGGCCATTTTCTCTTACTAGCTCTTTCTCTCCACCATTGCAAGAAATTGGTGAAAGATTCTCATTTTTTTTTTGAGAGAGTATACAAATCTTCTAGGCTTACATCCATGTCAAGGTTAAAGGAGAAGTGGTCTATGAATTTATCAGTGATTTCTTGGAATTTTTTAATACTAGGAGGTAGTTGAGAAAAAAAATCCATGGCAGGACCTATTAAACTTCAGGGAAAGAGACACATTAAATAAGAATCATTGTAGGAAACCTCCATACACATGACATTAAACTCTTTGATATGGTCCATATGACTTCCTCTCTCTTTGTATTTATCGAATTTGGGGATTTCAAAGCTGGAAGAGAATGGTACCATTGCGATGTTTTGATCGAAGGGATATGGACATAAGTTATTTGTATGTGGCTTCTTTGTCTTGCCCATTCGAAGATCCTACATTTCTTGTGACAATGCCTTAAGTTGTGATGCTAGGTGATCTTGCAAGTTCGGTGGAGGAACATACGTTGCATATTGTGAGATGGTGGATGGGTTGTACATAGGATTTTGATATGATAAGGTGTTGTATGGTGTGTATGGTGGTGTGGGATTTTGTGAAGGTGATTGAGGTGTTGATGTATATGTTCTTGACGTGTTCGAGTTGGCGATGTTTTGTTGAGGGTTATAGTATAGACTTTGTTGTTGTTGTTGTTGGGCATACTTTTGAGCTAGTAATGCTTGTTGTTGCTATTGGGCTTGCTATTGTTGTTGGGCTACTAAGGTTGCTTGTTGTTGGGCTTGCTATTGTTGTTGTGCTACTAAGGTTGCTTGATGGGTTTGATGTTGTTGTTGTGCTAAGGTTGTTTATTGTGTTGCTAAGGCTACTTCTTGTTGTTGTTTTTGTGCTACTAGGGCTACTTGTTGTGCTTCTAAGGCTAATTTTTTTGTTGTTCTGCTAAGATTGCTTGTTATTTTTGTTGTTGTTGGATGACTTGCTTATAAGCCTATTGTGCTTGCTATAAAGCTAAGGCATACACTTGTAATGTAGGATCAATTGGTTGTTAGGACATATGTGATGGATTTTGGGTGTTGATGTTTTGAGTGGGTAGCAAATTGTTGATGAGAGGTTGGGGGTTCCCATGGTTTAACATTCCTTGCAATATGGTGGATTGAGATAGTGGAATGTAAGTTTGAGGTTCCATTTGATTTTTCATAGTGAAGGGGACCACGCTAAAGATGATGAAGGTGCCATTAGATTTTGTGATGGTAATGACACACTACGACCTTGAGTCCATTGAATGAAAAGGTTCCCTTGTCTAATGTCTTAGGGTTTTCATTGTGTTACGGATGTGGACAAGGTATTACCTTGTGTTGGAACTGTAAAATTCTGATGATTTTTTATGTTTTCCATATCCATGCATTTTCCAAATGAGTTCTACTTTGAGCACATTTTCCTCTCTTCATGATATTTTTATCCATATTTTGCCATATGGTCCCATAGTTTCCATCGGGTCATGCATTTTTTACATTATGGTCCCTATTGGCATGACAGAAATCAGGGTCTCCCCGATCTATTTTCTGATAAATGTCTGTGTTGCCTCTCGGAAAGATGTTTCTAATGTCGTGGCGATCAGAATTCATCTTTTGTTTCATTCGACTGGACTTTCACTTTGTTTCGATGACAGAAAGGATACACATTTTGGCAGGGGTTTGGTCTTCGGTATATTGTTTCACCGAGTGCTTTATGTCTCGTCAACCGGCATATTTGGAGTTGCATCGGTGAGAGTTTTTCCTCCGATGAAACGTCTTGGCAAACTCACCTAGTCTTGTCGACCGCTAATAGGCAAATACATATTGGGAGGAGTTTAAGTAGTATCGACCAGACTAAGCGATATCGGAGTGAGGTCTTGGCAAGTGACCTTTGGTCTCGCCGACATTACACAAAAGGTTTCTATTGAATGGCTTTTAGTGAGAGGTTGGTTGTGTCTCGGTGATCAAGTGTGAATTGTGGGATTTCGGTGAAACACAATGTGGTCTGTGAGATGTCTCACCGACAACATGAGGTCATGGCAAAACATGAAGAACACAGGATGACTGGCGATACAATTACCTTTGGTATACTTATGAGGTTGTCTCAGCGAATGATTAACGAAGACTCAAACACTGTGGCCGACATGAGAATTTCTAAATGCAATTACAGGCCGACATGGATTTGCCTAAATACTGTGGCTAGCCGACTTGGATTTTGAAGCGATGTGTTTCCTGATGCTAGTATATAAATATGCATTCCCAATTGCAAATGGGAGAGGAGAGGAGATTAGAGTAGGTAGGTTAGAAATGGATTCAGTAAAATAAAATTCTCATAATAGAGACTATGGTGCATGTTTTAAAATGGAGATTTCAATGAAAATTAATTGATGTTGCAGCTCATTTCTGGTGTCAATTGTCTGTTAAATTTATTGAAAGTATTACTAAGTTGTCTCCAAGATTTATGCTTTCTGGTTGTTTAAATTGGTATAAAAAGTTTATATTCAATTTATCAGGGCACATTTGCTATTTCTGTGTGGTTAATTGATTGGTTCTTTCAAGAAGAGATTAAATCCTTTTGGTTGATCACAGTAATCAAGTAAATTCATCTGGATTATTAAAGAAGAACTTAGTAGTCACAGTCTTGCATGTTTATACAAGTTATAAACAAAACATATGCCAAACAATTTGAGTTTCTGCCAGGAAGAAAGTTGCTCATCTAGATTTCATTTGACTCTGCATACCCAATAAGGCACTGGTCTCTGCAATTTCATCATTTAGACTCATTCATTTCCTTTATATTTGTTAACTGAGCATATTAGGATTTAGTTTTAAGCATTGGTATACAATTCATATCAAATTTGATTTCATTTGTTCACTTCCATCTACCATTGTGGACAAATCATTGCAAGAAGGATAATCATAAGTCAAGTCTGCTTCATTCAGATAGGTACACCCGCCTAGGTTTAGTAGCACTTGAAGAGTAAAAGGTTTAATTCATTTGACCTTGTCTGTTACCGTAAAATGTACCAAGAGATTGGCAGCCTCTTGAGGTTTTCTGCTTGTGTTTTTGAGAGCTAACACCTTGCTTGATGGGATTGGTGAACAAGGGATGATTTTGATTTGAGTTGATGGTGGATGGGATAGATGTGTTTTGTGAAACCGATGGTGTGGATGAACCAGTTGGAGGATTGGATAGAGATGTCCCTATTTGCATTAAGGGTTCACTTTGTGTTAGGGTGTTGGCATACCCTTGCGGGTCAATCTGAAACACTTGGTGCAAACTTCCTTGCATGATGTTGAGCACACTTATGGTATTTGTAGGTATGGATGAAGATGGGTACCCTCAATATTTTGAGGTTGTTGTAGATTCATGAAGTGTAAGTGGTCTATGTTGATGTAAGTGGTGTTAGGGAATGGTAGAAGTGTTATATGTTGGTGTCCAAGTGGTGGATGGATTGGTGTTAAGAGTACCCATAAGCATGTTTCTTTTGAATGGAAGAGTTAGACCGAAGTCCTTGGAAAGACTAGTTGCAAGACTAGCAGTGGATGTTTGATTTAGCCCTAGTGATAGAATTGTTAAGCCTTGTGTCAAAGGTTGTGCAACAAACGATGGGGAAATTGGAGCTACATTTTCTAAGGCTTGATGTTCCATGATTTCCTCCCTAGTAAGTTCAAATGGATTTTTTTTAATTTCTTCTATCTCATATGGCCCTAATGGAGATGATCATTGTTGTGATGGGGTAACCTGACTTCTTGGATCAAATTCTTGAGGATTTGGATCACTTGAGGTGAATGTGACTTTGGTTTTCTCCATGATTCTCTTATGTTGTGATCTTATCTTTACCATTAATTTTGGGTCACCTATGGGAGAGTTATGTTGAGATTTGTAATGTTTGAACTCTCTTGTTGACTCAAATCTAGGTAAAAGGGATGCTCTAAGTCTTTTTGGAGCAATGATGATAATGGGTGATGAAAAGGTGGATGATGTGGGAACTGATCTTTGCAAACATTTGGGACACCACTTTTGAAATAAGTTTGATGTTTTGATGTTTGAATAAAGGATGCTTATGAACTTGGAAATATTTAGGGTGGACTCATGACCTGCATGATAAAATAGTTCAAAGATGATAAATAACTTAACCAAATTCATTTAAAATGGTTCATTTCACATACAAAGTAGCTAAGTTAGGGGTTGGTTTGATAGATGTTTAAGTCAAAAAGTGATGGTGTATTTGACATTTTTGAAAAGTTTGGTGAAGTGAAGGATGAAATTTGATGAAGGGGTGGATGAATTTTTTGACCCAATGTTGACCTAGAGTGAACCTTTGTTTGATAAGACCAAGGTAGTGAGAAATGTGCTAGACCTCTAAAGTTTTCAAATCCTAAAAACTCAATGATTTAGAGAAGTTCAAGATCATGAAAAAGACCAATGTTTTGACTTTCAAAAAGGCATACAATTCTAGATTATTCCTTGAAGCACGTCTATAAAAGTTCCTTACCAACCTGTTTCTATTTTGGTAGAGTCCCACAAGGTGTTGTTTGCTAGGTTTTGGACTATGGTACCTAAGTTTGAAGTGACAACATGTAGACCTTCTCTTGGGTACTTTTATTTTGTGTGAGATCATTTAAGACAAGCCTAAGATTGTGAAAAAGAGCAATATTTTGACTTTAAATGAGAGGTTCGTATTGAGCATACATGTCTGGATTATTCAATGGGACAAGTCTATAAAACCTTGTTACCAAATTATTCCTATTGTAGTACTATCTTAGGATACGTCTTCTAATGTACTTTGAACTATGATGTCTTAGTTTGAAATAGTGGCATGCAAACCTTCTCTTGGGGATTTTGATTTTTTGTGAGATCATTTAGAGAAGTCGAAGACCATGAGAAAGAGGATATTTATTTCCATGCGAGAGGTGGTAATATGGGCCTTCCAGCTACAACATCAGCTTGTTCCTCTTCTTCGTCTATGATGCATGCTACATTTATCCATTGGGTTGATGTTTCTTTTGTTTCAAAAGTGAAGCTTCTAAAACTACTAATTATATCAGTTTGTTCTCCTTCAATTAGTTTAATGTTTGGTTGAATGATAGTGGGCATAAGGTTGGGTTGTTCAATTGGAGCAATTGGTCTCCAAATGGTTATGTGAGGTTCAATTTGTCAATTTATCTTGCTTAAGTGAGTTTCTTTTACCACAAACACTTGTCTTGATTAAGTTCAAACTAAATATCTATGACAAAAACATCATCAATTCCACAAAGTCCATTTTGTGAAAAAGATGAAGTCAAGGGCATAGTTACCTAGGTTAGCTTTGGAAAATATGTATTGGGATGTAAACCAAAATATTTAGAAGTCTCTAAGAATAAATCCTTAGGACAAACATTAATATCAAGGTTTTGTCAAAAGGTATCCATACTTAGACCAAAGGGTTTGAAATTTTGAAAAGACTTTGTTAATGTTTGTTTTCAATATTTTGGAACCAAGCAAAGTATTAAACTGACTCACAAGCATTTACCACCCTAGGTTCAAAAGATACTACATGTTGAATCCCCACTTGGATCATTTCTCTAAACACTAAGACAATGTGAATAGTTAGAGATTTGGTGACACTGGCCCCCCCATACACGACACACACTTCTCAAGTACACCAAATCTCAAATCCTTAAGATCCGCAGATCCGAAGGATTTTTTTGTTTCTAAAATGAATAGTAAAATGTAGGGCGACTTTGAAACAACTATTCCTACACCAGTAAGCATAAAGGTTTTTTGGATTCTAAACAATTGGTTCTTAGTAAGTACTTTTCGTTCAAGGTGGCCATACATACGACAAGATTAGCTCAAGATTATTTCAATCAAGAGGCCTAGGTATGTGCAGGATCATCATGGAAAAAACAAGCCCTTAAGTGGCAAATAATTCAAGAAAATCAGAATTAGGAAATTTGACGTAAATATTTGAATAACTTATCTATATTATTTCAAAAATATGTAAGATTAGAATCTATAGAAAATTGAATGTAGTTTCTAAACTACTAGGTTTGTTTAAAAACAAAAATCTATTTGGTGAAAATTTGAAATTTCAATGTAGTGGTACTTAAATTTCAAGGAAAAAATAAGAAGTAGGTGTTTGTCCGACCACCCTAACCACAATAAAATGATAATATTTTTTTATAAGATGTTAGATATAAGTAGAGGACTCATGCCCCAATGTGATGCATATTTTTTTGTAATTTTTTTCTAAGTAAATAATTTATTATGAATTTTTTATTACAACTTTTAAAAAATATAAAAACTCATATGTCTGACCACCTTAACTTGGTCAAAACTTCATGAAATTCAATTTTTCTTTTTTTAATCCTATAGTATCGAAGCATAGAATGTGACGCATGTTTTGGATTCAAAAAATGTGATACTGTTTGAAAGCTATAGTTGTTTTTCATTCAGCCTATCAATCAAGACTTCAGTCATAATTTGAATAGAAAATGAATAATAATTACTTATCAAATTCAAAGTAAAGAATAATTTATATCAGTGGAAAGCTGAGAATCTCCTTTAAAAACCCTTTTCATTTCATGAATTTTGGGTAAAAAAATAGTTGTCAGCCACACACCCATCATATTGCCACTTTTTGGCCCATCATGATCTTGCACATACCCGCCTTCGAGTCCCTTCCTAAAAAAGGATTTTGGCGTGTCACATAGACACTAGGAGTGGCACTTTTCAGTATGAAACATCCACATTTGTTGCTTATGACTTTCGTCACAAACACATTTTTTATATAGTAGTTTGAAAGAGCTTGGCTTTAGCTCGTTACCGCTTGGCTCATTTCCACCTTTCAAAGCAGGGTGGAAGGCCCTCTAAAGGTATAAAAAAAAGGAAGTACATTTATTTTTTATATCCCACATCACACGAAGCATAAGGAGAGAGCATACACAATAGCTTTTCCTCACACTAGCATGTGGTTCATTTTAAATCCAAATCAAAATATGTGGGTGGTTATACAAAATGTCAAAGGATTACTTTTGATTCTCAAGATCGCCGAGTGGTGCAAGATAAGAGCATACACATTTAATGATGAAAATTCAAATCAAAAGACATGGAAAACGCTTGTTAATTTTAACCCTCAAAGCAAAGGTAAGTTCATTTTAAGCATCAAACTAAGTAGTTGTATTGTTCAATTTTAAGCCAACAAGCAAAATGATGTGAGGGTTCAATTTTAACCAATTTGAGCATTCATTTTAAAACTCAATTGAAAGCTAGTGTGGTCCTAAAGCATGAAATGAAAAGAATCATAAATGGGTTATAATTGCCCCAAAATTGTTGAAACACTTGTTTCTATTATAATATTTAAAGACAAGAATGCTTCTTCACTCTGAATTTTATCATCCAACCTGCAAAACCCAATTAGCCTAAGAAAGTGAGAAGTCAATGAAGTGTCAAAAAGAAAATAAAATAAAAAATTTAAAGAACTTGCTAAAAATTACTCACTATTTTTGCTTACTAGAGAAAAGTGTTTCTATTCATGATAGCATCGTCATAAACCAAATGAGCATTGCTCTAGTGAAAAATAGTGTCGCTCTGCAGTAAGGTAGTGACGACGATAGTGTCGCTATTTGGTGATGTCACTAGTTTTAAATTCTCGATACTTCTAAAAGTATTAGTGTCATCATTTATTTTAATCAGCGCTAGTGTTTTAATTAGGTTTTTTTGTATCTGCTCAAAAAAAGTGTTGCTATATGGTGACGCCTGACAAAGGCATCGTTGAATTCTCTTGGAGCGTCACTATATCTGTAAAAACTAGAAAATAGGCTTTGAGAGAAAAATTCATTAAATGTGATCGGTTAAGCTCTCCTTCTAGCACCAAAATGTGACTGATATATTAGTATGGGATGACTACACTTGATACATGAGGATACGAAGCATAATCATGCCACTAAATGTCAATCCCAATAGATATCATTCAAATAAACACTAAACTAGGAATCCATTAAAACTTAACATACTAAACTATGAAATTTTTGAAGACATGTATTCTAATCCATTCAAACTTATCCTATTAGGGGAGTGGTGTCGCATTGATGTGGAATGGTGACCCTTTCTCAATCTTTTAGATAATGAGCTTGTTTCAATCAGTTTTATTGAAGAAAACTAATGAAACCAATAAAATTGATTGAAACCATTGTGAGATGTGTGATGAAACATGATTTAAAGCTAAATAAACATGATGCAAGCTATTTTAACATAATTTATTCTAAAATGATCAAGATGTGTGAGTGAAAAGCTAACGTAAATGGATTTTAAGCTAAAAATTTATTGAAACCCTAATTACCAAATAAGCTAAATGAATGCATCTATGTCACCATGGAAGCCATTAATGGAATATAAGCTAATTAATGCAAGTAATTAAGCTAAAATGATACTAAATAAGTGATAAATATGAGTGTGAGTGTGAGTGATTTCAACAACATGAATTTTCTCTGAAAAAGATGGATCCATTTGTCTCCAAATAGTGACCTATTTATAAGAGGACAAATGAGAAATGGAGGGTTGAGATCAAAAAGGTTAATCAATGGTCAAGGATGAAGAAAAGATAAAACATGGATCATGAATTCTCATCAATGGATGGGAATCAATGATCACATGGATCAAGGAAAGAATCAAGGGCCCATATTCTTCCAAACAAAGACACTTTTAACTTGCACAAAAAGTCTTGTAAGTTAACTTGCACATGAAGTTTTGTAAGTTTGTTATAAAAGAGAATATTCCATTTTCCAAATGAGTGAGGAGAGAATATTCTTTGGAATATTATCATGGGTGAGGAAAATAGATATTTAGCAAATTAAAACAAAGTTTTAATGTGAAAAAAGGGAAGGAATATTCTATGGGAATATTCCATTTTGGAGGAATGTGCAAAGGAGGAATATTCCCTTGCAAGTGGGTGGAATTAGATTAATTAAGTAATTGATAATTAAATAAATGTTTAATTATGCAATTAGGGGAATTTCATGATATTCATTAAATAAAGTGATTTAATAAAAAGGGGGAAAGTGGAATGATATTTAATTAAATAACTTAGAGTTATTTAATTAAATAAGAAGACTTAGGGACTTAAATTAAATTATTAGATGTATTTAATTTAACAGGACGAAGTGTTAGCATGAAAGGGGGTGAATTAACCTAATTAAATTAATTAGGCTAATAGATGCAAATAACACAATTAATTAAATAGCTAGGCTAATTTAATCAATTAAGCAAAAAGAGGATGGGTTTCAAGATGAAATGATGTTAGTATACTTGATTCGAGTGTATGATATCATTTAGGACATTTTTAAGTGTCTACAGCTATATATGATGCATAATCAAATTCCATGTTCATATCTCTACGTTGGCTATCAACAACTATCATCATTAAGTGAATTGGCATGTAATGCTTGAAATAAATTGTTAATACTTGGCATAAAGCATATTATGTTATGAAATAACCTTCAAAGATATCTACATTGAATGCCTCTATCTCAACTCCAGAAAATTATGAGATCTTATTTTTAGGACCTCTTTTCCTATAATTTGGAAACCACCTAACTCTAGCTAAATCGGTCCCTTCTATAATCCTTGTTCAACTCATCACAATTTATCAAAATGTTCACAGTGAGGTTGAGGTTAAAAACCTCACATATTAGCTCTTTATTCAATGTCATCAAAGGATCACCTTAAAAATTATACATGATTCTTGGTTGTGCATCATACTTTCTACAAATGGCTCTACATTTATTTGGCACCACTAAGTTCTCTAGATGAAAATTCTAGATGTTTGATATGGGTCAATCTACAATGCTACACCTATGCCAATATTTGAATTTTTCCCGTCCTTGGATAGGAATTATGGTGTCTCTAACAGAATTAACTCTTTCATAGATTCTATTTAATCTTGGTACCTTGGGCATTCCTTTCTCATTTAGAAGAGCTAGAAAGTTGGGTTCGTAAATGCTACTCAATCCATCATTTTATCTTATCGCTTTGAGAGGTTCCTTGACCTAGTTTATCTTAATTACTAATACAGATTTTTAATATATGGATATTTCTCTATATAAAGAAGTGAAAACCTTAGAAAATTGAAAGATATTCACTATCATAGAAATAAGAAATAAACATACCAATTTCACAAAACTAAGAAACCCTAATTGTGATTTTGTAACACATAACTGTCACCATAGCCTCTCCTTGATTCACAATCCTTCAAATATCTTGAGAATGATAATTCAACTCATTGCAAATCAAAACCCTCAAAGCAACAATAAAAAATCATCATTTCTAGTCATAAATTCTCATATGAGTCAAATTGTAGTGTCTCCATGAGTAGTTCATAAATTTAAATGTGAGCTATTAATCTTGTTATGAAGTTGAAATCAATGGTTATCATCTTAGTGCATCAACACAAGCTTTCGCCAAGAATATAGTTTTCATCTTATGTTGCGAGAAGCTAGCATGCTCCAATAAAAGGAAGACACTTGTATCCATAGTGTGTTAGCTTAAATTCATGCATTGACACTCTTTGATAAACCATGTTGTGAGGAGCCTACATGTTGCAATAATAAGTTGACATTTGTCATACAATGGCCCCACACGTTCTTCATCATAAAAAAAAATGGACCAAAGGGAAATCCAAGTGTTGCTAGGGCCCAAAATAGTGCAAGTCATAGCCTTATGCATTAAGATATTATGCATTGCAAAAAGTGAGTGTGCTTGAATGAGAAATCGACAAATGGAAAAAAGTGGGGACACTAACATGGATTTTATTTAGAGGTGGAGAAATACATACTTAGGCACATGAGCTAAAATGATTAGCCAATAATGCAAAACAAAGGGTTATTTGCAGCTATTTGGATGCTTTATATTATACTCATTCTTTTGCTTGTATCAATATAAAAATAACAAGGGTTTATTAAAACAATGGAGCCTAAAACATAAAAAGACAACTTAAACAAAAAAGTTGTGGACTCAACAAATCATCATTAAATTATTACATTAAGGAATATAGACATGAGCTAAAGATTTAAGGTTTTAAGATGTTGGATAAACCCTAAATAATTTTTAGGTAAACCCCTGAAAAGCTTTCTTGGTATAACAATATCCTTGGCTTGACTTGGAACCATCAAATCTCAAGGTCCAATGCTAATCATTTGATTGTTTCTTATTGGGTATTAGGAAAACTAGGCTTCCTTTCTCAAACTCTATTTTTTAAAACACTAAGAGAATATGAAGGCATGGGTTGAAAATATCTTAAATATTTTCCTTCTTGATGGTTTAATTATTTATTTCTCATTTTGGTAGATGAGAGTTGAACGATGTATCATATATTTGTGTTGCATCAATATCAACAACCTTACTTCCTTTAAATAAATATTCATAATCAAGAAGATTTTTAGAGCCATACACTTGATATATGATCAATAAGTAATCAAAGCAAGTCAATTTTGAATGAGGGGAATTATTGATACACCACCCATTATTCAATAGAAAATCAACCATACAAATTCACATACCAAGACTAGGCATTATTGATAAATTCATGCTCTTCACCAAAAGTGACTCTCCATCAAATTATATTAAATCTTCAACGTTAGAAAAAATATTGGTAAGATCCAAACCTTTAAGATTTTGGAAAAAAACTAGCATCATCATTTCCTAAGCTATACATGTCTGCATAACAAAATTTCAAGTAGAATTATTCCTTTGAATTCTCTTTTAATGGAGCATATACACTCAAATTTATTTATGTATAGAAATTTTTACTATATTCTATAATAAGGTGCTTCATTTTGGGTTCATGTTCAATCTTGATCTTGTTGGGTAGAGCCCTCCAAGGAAGCCGCATGTATAAAAAGTTAATGGCCATATATCCATTCAATATCTTGGACACATCCCTATCGATCAACATACATAATCATTAGGAATATCAACCACTTGAATATCTATACATTGTTGTAAATGGAGGTTGGAAGCCAACTACATACATGAATATGATTAATTTCCCTAACTAAGTTGAACTTTGTCTTATCTAGTTAAGTCATCTTTTTACTTGACATAGCCAAAGTCAAGTTGACATCTTGCAAATTAACAAAGGCATTATATTTGTTGAAGCTCCAAATCAACCAAACAATTATGTTCTTACCAAATATCTTGAAAGTGAGCAAGAATTAAGGGGACTCAATTTTTCCTTATAGATCACCATATGAGTATTAGAGGCTTGATCTTTTACTTGTTATTTATCTTTATCTCCTTCATTGTTGGTTCCTCTAAATCCTTTATCAAAAATTATTTCATATAGGTCATTGTAGTAGGTTGTAAGAAGAAATATTTTCCTTTTCTCATTTTAAATCCTCCTAGATATTATAACTACTATTTGTGACATTAGGATAATAATAGTGCCTTGAATTGAAGATGCTGATCCCTTAAGTGAATTTGGGTTATTACTTTATTTTTTTTTATCAATACGCATCTAATAATTGTTTAGAGGAGTGGAAATCATGAATGTGCGCTTAGCCTTACTCCTGAAAAGGTAATTATTGCTTTATTAGCACTATTGATAAACATAGATTCATCAATATTGTACAGTTTGGCTAATTATCAACCTTAAGAAAAATTCTATAAGATTCTACCATCATTATTGTCTCATAATTGATCGAGAATGAATTTATATTTTTCTTCTCCATTTCGGATGATTTTTAGATTTTATATGCACCTTTGAAATATATTACAAGATAAGCATAACTTAGGCCATTCAAATTCAAAATGTATTGTCCTATCTATCGTACACTAGGTTGGCAGTGTAAGGTTTACATGGTTGACCCTAGATCACCTATTGTCACTATAATTAGCATTTTCCAATAGAGTGGGTACCTCATTGTTATTTTGTCTAGTGTTCTACTGTCTATTTAGTTTTTGTTAATTAAACCCTCTTAATAATTTGGAGAGGATTCATTCTTGTAGTTGAAATTTTTTGTGTGACATCTTCTTTACTTGGTTAATTATTCTATTTTATCTCTATCCTAAGATCCGTGTGAGTTAGCTCCACATATAAATTACCTATGGTAGGATTTATAGATTAGTTAGAGGTAATGTCAGAAGTGCTCATTGGGATGAAAAACTAACATTATTAGAAATTTGTACTAGATTTGGTGTTACGATTCTCATTTAGTTAATCTAGGTGAGTGTGGGAGTTAGACACACTTTACTTGTTGGATAAAAATTGAGAACTTGAGGATCCACATGGTATCCTAGATGTGTAATTTAGTTGATAATTATAGTATGATTAGCTAAAGTGTGGCCAATTATTGGCATCTAATTATATGATCTTAGGTATACCACAAATGTTAGGGGTCCTATACCATGACCAAAATGATTCATCTCACGTTTTATTTTTTTGGAAACCATGTATGTTGCTAACAAAGAGACCAATACACCTTTAATCCTTTATATAAATATCAAAGTAAAGGTGTCTAAGGCTGCAGGATATGCTTGTACACCAACTACCTCATCAACTACATGTAGATCCTTAATATGAGTATATAACTTATGAAATAGGATGTTAAATGCATTATTTAGATCACTCCCCCTTTGGGTTGAAGAAAAATGATGATATATATAGAGTAACTAGATCTTAAGACATCTTGAAATGAGACATGAAAACAATGTCCATCTAATCTTGGGTAATAATAGAATTAGATACGATACCACAATACTAATTATATGCATCATATCTAAGGGTGTATGGGAATATTTTGGACACCATGTATTCATGCTAAATTTGAGTTCTAAGACAAGTATCTTTGAAGGCTTGGATTTGTTCTTCAAATAGTCCCCCATTTTATTAGGATTGTACCTAGGAGAAAAATTATTAGTTTTTTTTTTCATGTGTCATGTAAGCATCTAAAGGAACTAAGAGGATAATCACCCATTCCAAACCATCCCATAGGTGAGTTTTGAGGGAAAATAAAAATATGGAGATTAACTAACCTAGTAGATTTGTCCTTGCTGAAATAACATAATATTTTTTTTCCTTTCCTTTGTTATCTTTGGCCTAGTAGACCTATCCTTGTTGAAATAGCATAATCTTTTTATTCCTTTTCCTTTGTTATCTTTTGTGTTTCTTTGATGTTTAAAATAGTAGAGCTCAAAGTCTCCTTCAATATACCTTGACCTTGTGATATTTCATCTTTGTTCCAACTTTATTGCTTGGGCATGTCATTCTTCTAACACCAATCTATTTATGAATATTTTGACACACTTCTTAACTTAGATGAAAAACCACATATCATTCCTAACCTAAAAGATATCTATAACCTAGTCTTGGTCAAGGAAGACAACTCAATTAGGCATTGTAATGTTATTTTAATCAAGGGACTTGTTAAAGTTATTCTTTGATGAAACTTAATATTGGATTAATTATCATTAACCATGCACATTTAATATAATTAATTCAAATAAACATTACTCATATGAATAAAATGGAAACTTAACAATGGATAATATGCCTACAACAAAAGAAGAATAAATTACTAAAAGAGAATGGATCATGGCTCAAATTCTTTTGTAAAGTAGAGAAGCAAGGAAAAAGAGGGGGAGTTGTAGTTTGAAGGTGGAAAAAGTTCACATTGGAATGGATGGCAAACAAAACCATATCCAAGGGTTGACAGGTGACAATTCTAGCCAAGAGGAGGACAATAAATTTGGTAAAGAATGGAGAAGAATGAGTTTTATCAATCACAAACACTTCAACATTCATAATCTTGTGTAGGATCAAACAAAGTCCCCCTCAACAATAGGCCTCTAGGTAAGTGTATCTCACTCATTCTTGAAAATAATTCTTTGAAAAATAAAGTATCCAAGCTAAAAGAAAATTCCCTTTTTATCAAATGGATTGGCGAATGACCATTGAAGCTCGAATAATTCTTCACTAGTGTCATTAAAAAATAGGGAAAGAACATATAAGTGAAATATCTCCCAAAGGGTTTTTCCATGATCAAATACCCTATCATAGAGTAGAAGGTAGAAATCTTACACGGTGGCCCCTATTTAATAAATGGTGCCAAATTATTTATCAAATATTAGGAGCCAAATTTCAATCCTCTCAAGAAAGAAGTCGAGGTGGTGTCGCTTTGGCCGAGTTTATATAATTTTCTATAAGAATATTGGGATAAGGAAACCCTAGAAGAAATTGGAAATAAGATCAAGACCTTCATTAAGACTAATGAACAATTGAAGAAGGTGACTTTGGCATATACACTTGAATCTATATCTATAGAGGTGAGCACAAGAGAGAGGATCCCCTATAAAATTTAAATCCTATTAGATATAGGGGTATGGCAATAGAGGGTGGAAAAGGATATTCCCATACTATTATGCAATTCATGCATGACTTTTGGCAACCATGCAGAGGAATGTACAAATAAAAATAAAGGAAAGTATAGGCAAGGCCCCTCCAATCCCTAAATCTGTAGAAAAAACCTATAATCAACAGTTTACAAAATTGAATAAGTCGGATGGAATGGGAGGTTTGGGAAAATCTCTAGAGGAAATGCAAGAGGATGGTGTTGATAGGTGATAGAGAGAATTTTTATCCTTGGATTTGATTAATCATATCAACATGATAAATTTGACCTTGAGGTGGTTGTGGAAAATTTTGATCATACATTAAATAGGGATCTTGATGTTAATTTTATTATGTGGGTGCATTTACTTTAAGCTTAACATGGCCTTTAACTAGGTATCTCTACTAGGACTATATAGAGATGCTTGAATGGTAGTAGATTTATACCTTGACAAGAGTAGAGATTTAACTCCACCAAGGGTATTGATATTTGGCTAGAAAATGAGCAATTCTTAAGCATGTGTCAACTATCTCTACTAGTATGCATGATTATAATGTGTAGACCTTTGTCTACTTGTCAATGAACTAGCTAAATATCTAGTTATAATGGTGAATTTTCTCAACTTTAAGAACATTCAACAAACTCACTTACACACACTAATTATTTTATTTGTTTTCATTCTTAATCTCTGAATATGAGTTATTTTTATGAGCATGATTTGGAAATCTTAAACTATGTCAAGTGTCAATGCTTGGGTTCTTAAGTGGATTCACTTATCCTCAAATTATCAAGAGTTTTGTAACTAGATACTTCTATTATGCGCTTCATAGTAATACTTCCTTTATGTCTAGTCATAATTTATGGTCATTATTTATGCTATGGTATGCATAGCCTAATGTTATTATGACCTTCCCTTTATTATTTGGATCTTTCTTGACAATTTTATGTTAAAATGATCCAATTACATACGCTGTTATAGGGATGGTAACTTCAACCTCCAAGGTTGTGTTGAAGTGTATCCTTCTTGGTAATGGAGTTTCTCTTCATGATTATGGTGGCTGTTATAGATCACCTTCAATTGATGTGTCTTTCTCATGGTTTCTCATTCTCTTACCATAGGTGTTACATTAACTAGATGTAGTTTTCTGTTGAGTTTTTTCTTCTCACATGATACTGTGATGAGAGTGGCTAAGTTACTATATTTTAGGGTTTCCAGTAGGTGTTTGTGCATGGGTACATATGGATGCCATGTGTTTTAAATTCTAGTTGTATGTGACTAGATTAAACAATAATTAATAATAAGTGCTAAATATGGAATGGAATAAACTTAGGCAAACCTACATTTTTTCCTAAAAGAAATTAAGTAAATTATCTAATTTTTAAATATTTGCATACAAATTTAAATCAAGTATTATGTGATTTTGAAATATTTGCATATAGATTTTAAACATGAAGCAATGCAAATGAAAATGTATTTTAAAATATCTGCATACAAAATTAAAACATAAAGTAATGCAAATGAAAATAGGTAAATTTTTAGTTTCTAGAGTTTATTTTTTTCAAGAAATTTGCAAATCAAAAGCTTAAATTTTTCAATTTTTAGGTTTTTATTTTTTAAAGAAAATTTGCAAAATAAAACCTACTCATAGTGAAAAACGAAAAAATGTCCATCAAAAATGCCAAAAAATGGGGAACTTGGTGGCAGTTACAAGTCGGGATCTCGTTCTCTATCGCTTGCGAGCTTTGGTAAAAATGAGCTCAAAGCTCGTAGGTGATTTTTAACAAATTTAATACTTTTACGAAACATGATCTTGTTTCATGGTAAATGAGATCCCATTTTGTGGTAAACGGGATCATGTTTCATGGTAAACGAGATCTGGTTTTGTTGTAAACGAGATCCTATTTTATAATTCTTGGCTCGAGATGTCATCGCGTAACAAGATCCCATTCTGAATTTAGGCTCGGGATCCCGAAGTATAATGGAATCTCATTTCTAAAAAATGGGATCCCATTTTGTTTTGCTCAATTTTAGAGTTTTTTCCAAGTCTGAAACTTCCACTAGAAGTGGACTCATCTCCTTGCATTCACCCTTATTTAATATAAGAAGGGTGTTTGATGTTAATTAAGTAATTAATTATAACTATTTAATTAAAATAGAAGAATAAGTGAAGTTAGTGACATAATTAAATAAATAAGGTTTATTTAATTAATTAGGAAGAATAATGTTAATTAGTCCACATTATTAAATAAATAGGATTTATCTAATTAGTTAGGGAGAATAAGGATAATTAGGACATTATTAAATAGATAGGATTTATTTAGTTAGTCATAAATGATGAATTAGAATGAATTAATTAAATAATGTAAAATCACTTATTTAATAGTAGAATATACAAAATGATAATAATTAAATAATAAGGTATTATTTAATCAATTAGGGAAGAAGATTGAAAATTAGTAAAAAGGTGTTGCTCACAAGTTAGGACAATTTAGGGTATCTACAGATCTAACTATTGTTGTCAATATCTTGACAATTTGAGGATGAGATATACCTTGGTTATTTTTAATTTATCATGCTCGGTTTGGTTTCCACTACATACTTCCACAAGGGCACCATAATTCTTTATACTAGATGGATCATCTCTTGAGTTTATGCTTACTAGGACATTTGGGTCTTGCATGTTATCTTTATTTTATCATTTACTTAAAATTATTTTATTTTTGCTTTATTATTTTGAGTCAATCATTTACACATATGATGGATCATCATCATGATGCATAGTGCATATGCAAAATAAAATTATTGCTTATACATGTAAGAATCTCTTCATAATTTCTTAAAATATTCCTAAGATCAAATACTTTAACAAAATATCATAATCATTCATATCCATCTCCATCATCCAAAGCTCCATTCCAACCATCATACACTACTTGTTGTCTTATCCTCGTATATCTTATTCCATCCCATTCTTACCATATATTACATATCTACCATCCTAATTTCATTTTATCATCCTTACTATTCTTCTCTTAGTCCATCTATACATCATTTTAATTCTCTTAATATTCATACGAGCTTCATAATATCTTTCCCCATCCTACTCGATCATTTATTCCATCATTCCCATCATATCTCTTAACCTTCATTCATTCCTCCCATCTTTGCTAATATTGTTCCATCTATTTCAAGCACACCTATGTTCTTCCAAGCTGACCTTCCTCTCGAGGGGACATAATCATCTCATCATCCAATTCAATCTCAACAAATGAAAACAATATTTTTAATCTAAAATATATGCAATCCTCAAAACATCCTTCAAACCAATTATCCAACCAATCAAACCTTAACCAAGTTGATGCTTGGGGTATTACCTATCATCAATGTTGATACACCCTATGTCCATATCTACTTTCTTTCAAATTAAATTGCTTCTTCTAATCACAAAACCATTTCAAAGAGAACCAAAATATAGACATTGAAATCACATATACACTAATTTTTGTAATGTCATCTCATAATAATATTTAATGCACTTACCACCTCTTAAATCCATTAAGATAATTAATACTATACTACTTGTGCATTACTTTTATCACAATTAAATTCATTAAATAATTTATTGCTTAATTCATTGATTTCAAGTTTAAACCTAAATTATCCACAATTAAATTAATTTAAACCCTAAATTACACCTCATGAGTTAGCTCACCAATAAAAGCCATTGACAAGCAAAACAAGTTGACTAATTCAAGATCACAAATTAATTAATAAATCAAATAATTATTAACTCGTCAATTAAATGAGTTGATTACCTAGTCACCTACATCAAATTAACAAATTGATTGCCATGTCTCCCCATCACATCCACCATTCATAGATTCATGATCCAAGATTGACTCTCTACTATTCAATTCTTTTCAAAAAAAATTATAAATTGGAGCTTAATCCTCTATTTTCATCATCTTCAATCAAACAAGTAGATGTAGCACTCAACAACAAACATCTCAAATTATTTTAAGCACATCCTCTTCATCCACAATTACAATTTACAATAATTTAACATTTATTATGTCATTCATTTTATTTTGATACAAATTATTATTGATGAACAATCAAAAAGTAAAAATTGTGATCTAATTATCTCTTTATTCTCATTTTTATTCTATCTAATTTCACCATTCACAATAATTGTTGCTAATCTTAACATAAATAGATGTGATCTATCATCTATAAAAATGATGATTCCACCCCTAGAAAGCACTTGCCCAAAACAAAAAACACTTAGTGCCTCCCAAAAAGGCTATCCACACAATTAATTATATTATGTTCATTGAGGTTGATAGTCATATTTACTAGCAATCACACCTTGGTGTGTAATGGGTACACCGAATTTTGTTTGTAATACTACATTCATCACCATTACAAACAAACAATTTTGAGTTAAGGAAAACTAAGATACGTTATGCTAGATGGTCCTAATGTTAAAGTATAGATTTAGATAGAACATTTTAGTGCGCTATTTTGCATCCTACACATCATGGCACTAAACCAATGGCGTTAACACATCTAAGCGATTTAGCTTATACTATTGTACATTCTATTTCATTACCCAAGCATCCTAATCCTTCCAACCTATATTGATCAAACCAAGAAATTCATGAGCCATGAGACTAAAAAAGTGCTAAGACTTTAATGGCATTATTCTCATAAATCATGACACCTAGGAATATTTTATTTGAACCTACAACTAAATGTGGATCCATCTACAATGTACTATCTCATTTTCTCTCAATTATAAATTGTTTGTCTATGACAACAATGAATGTAGTGTTGCAAAATATTTCAATTTCATTTAGTGTAATGGAGTTGAGAGTAATAATTTACGCACCAAAGTGATAACATCCAAATATCTTGATCTTTCTAGATTAATTTGTCTAGCTAAGTCTCTAGAAAGACTTGGGATTAAAAAAAAACTAAAGTTGAGCTACATTAATCAATTGAAGTCTCTCAAATTTCCTAAGACAAAAAAAATTCAATTTTTGACATGACTATTAATAAAAACGGTAAAGCCTATGAATGCTTGATGATATTTGGTCTTTCTAGATTAATTTGTCTAGCTAAGTCTCTAGAAAGACTTGGGATTAAAAAAAAACTAAAGTTGAGCTACATTAATCAATTGAAGTCTCTCAAATTTCCTAAGACAAAAAAAATTCAATTTTTGACATGACTATTAATAAAAACGGTAAAGCCTATGAATGCTTGATGATATTTGGTCTTTCTAGATTAATTTGTCTAGCTAAGTCTCTAGAAAGACTTGGGATTAAAAAAAAACTAAAGTTGAGCTACATTAATCAATTGAAGTCTCTCAAATTTCCTAAGACAAAAAAAATTCAATTTTTGACATGACTATTAATAAAAACGGTAAAGCCTATGAATGCTTGATGATATTTGGTCTTTCTAGATTAATTTGTCTAGCTAAGTCTCTAGAAAGACTTGGGATTAAAAAAAAACTAAAGTTGAGCTACATTAATCAATTGAAGTCTCTCAAATTTCCTAAGACAAAAAAAATTCAATTTTTGACATGACTATTAATAAAAACGGTAAAGCCTATGAATGCTTGATGATATTTGGTCTTTCTAGATTAATTTGTCTAGCTAAGTCTCTAGAAAGACTTGGGATTAAAAAAAAACTAAAGTTGAGCTACATTAATCAATTGAAGTCTCTCAAATTTCCTAAGACAAAAAAAATTCAATTTTTGACATGACTATTAATAAAAACGGTAAAGCCTATGAATGCTTGATGATATTTGGTCTTTCTAGATTAATTTGTCTAGCTAAGTCTCTAGAAAGACTTGGGATTAAAAAACTAAAGTTGAGCTACATTAATCAATTGAAGTCTCTCAAATTTCCTAAGACACAAAAAATTCATTTTTGACATGACTAATAAAAAAAGCCTATGAATGCTTGATGATATTTGGTCTTTCTAGATTAATTTGTCAGCTAAGTCTCTAGAAAGACTTGGGATTAAAAAACTAAAGTTGAGCTACATTAATCAATTGAAGTCTCTCAAATTTCCTAAGACAAAAAAATTCATTTTTTGACATGACTATTAATAAAAACGGTAAAGCCTATGAATGCTTGATGATATTTGGTCTTTCTAGATTAATTTGTCTAGCTAAGTCTCTAGAAAGACTTGGGATTAAAAAAAAACTAAAGTTGAGCTACATTAATCAATTGAAGTCTCTCAAATTTCCTAAGACAAAAAAAATTCATTTTTTGACATGACTATTAATAAAAACGGTAAAGCCTATGAATGCTTGATGTTAGATCTACTTCAAACAAATTCATTTCATTTCTCAAATCTAAATTGTTTGTTCATAAAAAATAGAATGATAGCGATAAAAGTAGTATTTTATGTCTTACATCTTGTGAAACTAAACTGACAGTGCCAACACATTCATTATTAATTTATATTTCTAATCCTTCCATGCTTAACAAAGTCTCTCAAGAACCCACGCATTACTAAGTACCAACAACCATACAAAATTACCAAAGTTTAATTTTATTTTATTTTCCATAAGATAGAAACTTATTGTTTAAGCAGATTTCAACCCCTTATGTTTGCTCATCGCTATCAAGCATTTAGCAGATCATGACCATGCATACACGGAACTAGTTAGCAAGAATATATAAATCCATACACTGCTCCCATTTTGGCACAGGTAGGGAGGATACTAGGTAGGGAGGATACTGACAAAGGTTGTGAAAAGTGGTTTTACACCACCAATTGCATTTGCTTGAATTCTATGAGTTCATATCTTTGAGGCATTCTGTCAAACAGTTCACCTATAATATATCACAAAAAACCTCTTTCTATTATGCTTTGATGGATGTCCATGCCCTGTTCCAAAGCTCCCATTTTGGCACAGGCAAGGAGGATGAATTCTACTATGTTTCTGGCGGCTTCAAATTTCACTTCAAACATCTGTGAATGCCCTTGAATCATGATTAGTTCAGTTGGAAAATTAGACAATAAATGTTTGACTGTAAATAAGAGTTTGAAGATTGGTGACCAAGCAATTGGGAAATTACATTAGCCGGGTAATTTACATGCATTATCAAGAGCCATGAAAAAAGCCGATTTCATAACATAAAATCAAATCAGAATTTGAAGGATACCGACGCAATTTGTCAAATGTATCTTAAAACAAAATTTTAAGATCTGAAAATAACGTTGAAAAGGGGAGAATTCATCATCCATTTGTAAGTTGACCAGTTTTAACTTTCTTGCATTGACATTAATCAATGCAGTTGTTTTCACCCTAGAAGGAATTGTAAAATTATCTGTATAATCTTCTTATGTCAAATATGCGTACATTATATTCTGCAAAATTACAAAATCCTGCTATCATTGCATCTCCCAACTTTCCTCAAGACTTAGCAGTTAACAGAATGATCTATTTCCTGAGCAATCTGCCCGCTATGTGGAAATGAAATCCTGCATCTTAAGATAGAAAGTGCCTTGCGTTGTGAATTTTAAAGCAGATCTTGAATATGGAAATCTCTATCACATTTTTTTAGTTTTTTTATATCATTACCCTGTTCGAAACAGGCATAACCCTGTTTGAAATAGTTGGCATTAAAAACCACATCCACCTAAGCCTTGCTAAAACTCCAATTGCAACTTCATTTCTCTTCCTTTGGCTTTTATTTTCTGATGATAGATGGAGTTTGATCTGATTCTTCAATAGTAAAAACTCAGAGTCAAATCCAGAAACATTCCCGTCAAATGACATGCTTTTTTTTCAAATAAAACAAAAATCGAACAATAATAAAATATGTTACAAAAACCCAAAACCCAACAACTAGACCCTAAAAAAAACCTGAAAGCATGTTTCGTAAGCTGAAGCCAAAAAAAAAGCAGATGAAACAAGGAAAAACCCCAAAACCTTGACTAATATTTTCCCCGCCAAATGATAGAAATCTTGAACCTGAATAACAAGAAATAAACAAAGCAATATAAAACTTCCCACGGTAAAATCTAAAACCCATGCTAATATATTTTTTCCGTTAACTAGGGTGAAAATTCTCATGCACTGGCACAACACTAAAATAAAATTACAGATGAAACAATTCAAAACCCTAAAAAAGCAAACTAAATATTTTTCATCAAAATTATATTTTTCTACTGAAAGAATAAAAGAATTTGCAATTTCATACGGGCCTGAGCTGGGGGCAGTAGCTTTAACGGCAATTTTGATGACGCTACTCCCGTCGTCTGCACAGGCGCATTACAACTCCCCTTCTTCGTCCCCTGTTTTTCTTTCGGAATAGCCAGCGCATTCAAAACCACCGTCAGGTCGCCATTATCGTCATCACCTAACAGATCGAACGGATTCACCGTCGCCATTAAACCTGCAAATTCTCTCTTAGAACCCTAGCGACAATATGCCCAATATCACCTCTTCTCCGTCAAAGCCATGACAAGTTGTAGAACCCAATTCGAGGTCGGTGTTAGGAGGGATGGGCCCACTGAGGCCCCAAAGATCGGTCCTGGAATCGTAAACTTCACAGCTCAAATCCTTAACAGTGTGGCCGTCAAGCGGTGCTTAAATTTGACGGTCGACCTTGCCTGTCAACAAATTTTTTAATGACGATTATCTATTCAAAGGTGCCCTTAAAAAGTTATGATATACCTCAGTGTAAGTAAAATTATACAAAAATCAAATATATATATCATTATAATTCTATATAAATTTTGACAGTCTATCCAAAATCTCTCCTTTCATCGGATACAATCTTCTTAAAATTTTGATTTGTATTTTAAGGCAAAAATCTCTAAATACGGTCATACGGCCATCAAATTTAAGCCCTTCTGTCAAGCATCAAATCATCCCCTGCAACTATTACCTTAAAATATGCCATCCACATAATTAATTATATTATATTGTGAATGCTTAGTTGTGAGTTGGCCGATTTGACAGTGGGCCACGCTTCTCATAATGTGAATGCTTCGAGTTACTTTGCTAGCTCTTAGAAAAATCACACTTGTGACGTCACTTCCCACTATGAATAGTTGTATGCTAAGATACCTTGTAGACATGTAATATGCCATCAAAGTAGTAAATGGTTACATAAATTAAAGTGTATTGTACCCTTAAGTTTCACATTATAAAAAAATAAAACTAGCCTACTTTATATTTAAACTTCTAAAGGAGACCACAAATTTCGTGGAAAGGACATACCAACACACCAATAATAAATATGACTCACTTTACCGATCTATTTTTTTAATTGATTTTTAATATTCATTTGAAATTTAATTTGTGTATTAATATTGTAATAATAATATTTAAAAATAATATAAATAAATTATATTTATAATTATCTTATTAAAAATAAAATGAAAACAGTACAGATCTAATAATTGATATGATTTATATATATAAATATCTCAAAAAAGATTGTCTCAAACAACAGTTTAGAATCTTATTTATAGAATTTCTAATTCAAAGCATTTTAACAAAATCACAATATCATATGAGATAAGAAAGAGGATTATTACATAAATTTTTAATTGAAAACCCTCAATCTATCATGTATTAACTTTACCATAAAAATTATAAAATCATAGTAATAATATTGATTGTGAATATTCAAACAACATAAATTTTACACAATAAACTTTGAGATGGGTAAACACCCTTTTTTATAATCTATAATTTTAGGTGCAGATTTCTAATGGAAGAATCTATATCATCCATAAAGAATCATTAGACTTCATCAATAAATCAAATATCCATTGACTGAATACAGATTTGATTTGATTAACACATCAAAAATGATATAATAAGAAAACATACCCACTTTGCAAGTTAATAACCTATCATATTATAAAAGCTTTTCTTTCAATGGTTTTGGGAAGAAAAAAAAAACTGCATTGAAGTTCAGATAACAAAATGATCAGCATAAAGGGCTGCAAGAAAATTGACCAGAATAGAAAACATTTAATTATTACATGTATATAATCAAACAGAGCAAATCAAGAAAAGTGGTGGAAATAAGCATCTTCACTCCAGGTTTTACAATATGTAAACGCGTTACTGAGTACAACTTTACTAATTAAATCTAAAAACCTAATAGACCAACTAACATTACTGAATATGCATTTGCTAATCTCCTCTTGTATTTCAGCAGCTAAGACGTTTGGAGGTTATGAAAATAAAAAAGGAGAAGCTTGCTAAGCCTAGCAGAAGCCCAGCTCTTTTAGCGCACCACCATCTTACAGACATCCTCCCTCTAAGATTTAGTACCATTTGCATGTTGTTTAAGTCGTTGAATAGACAAGGGTTAATGCCCACCAGCAATCGACTTTCAATGCCATTCACATCAACTAACATGTTAAGCTGCTGAACAAGAATTTGCTGGTAAACAAACAGAGTAAACTGGTTGTAGACCTTGAGAGCGATTGTTCCAATTATCCCCACAGACGCAATAGCAGCTAAGACAGACGCAGTCCACCACGTAACACAATGATTTTTCCTCTCAACTATCTGAACGCCATATATTGCACAGAGGATCGCTCCAACAATACAAACATAATAATTCAGCAACTTCTCAATTTCCAATTGCTGATTTGAGATGAATTTTTCTATCCCCAAAATCTTGTCACGGACTGAGAGAGCGTGCAAATGCAACATCCCAACCGAATTTCTTGTTTGCTGTAGAATTGCAAGACGATGCAATTCAGGGACTGACAGGCGAATAGCCATTTTTAACTAGCCAAGTACTGAATTGGAGGCAAAGGGCAAATGCGCTTATATAATATAAGAAAAGGGATATGGGTGCTGCGTTTGAAGCCTGGTGCGACATCCCCCATTGGCACCCACGGGCAGCTGCCGCCGGGCAGCAGTCTCCATCAGCAGCTCTTTTTTTTTGTTTTTGGTCTCCATAGGCACCCACGGGCAGCTGCCGCCGGGCAGCAGTCTCCATCAGCAACTTTTTATTTGTTTTTGGTCTCCATAGGCACCCACGGGCAGCTGCCGCCAGGCAGCAGTCTCCATAGGCCCCCAGGCAGCAGTCGCCAGGCAGCTGCCGTGGGGGCCTATGGAGACCAAAATGTTTAAGGGGTCCCACCAGGCAGGAGGTTTGAAAATGCTGGTTGTTGAATATTAAGTGGTTGTTCTATACCACTGTTTAAGTTATTTATTTATTTTTGATAGTGGTTTAAGGTTTTTCTTATTTTTCTTTTTATTTTAAATAGTTATTATTATATTTTTATTATATATAATTTTTAAACTAATACTTGCATTCAAAAGAGGTTCAAAGATTACGTCAATAGAAAACTATATGTATGCTAATTAATAATAAGTGTTAAATAATGAAACAAAATAAACTTAAACAAACCTAGATTTTTTTCTTAAAGAAATTAAGTATTATAGGATTATAAAATATATGCATACAAATTTAAAACATAAAGCAATGCAAATGAAAAAAGAAAGTTGTCATCTAATTAACAAAACAACACTACAAATAGAAATAAAATGTTCCCATCTAGTTGTCAAATCAAAACTTATCTGGATTTTATGTGATAAGCGAGATTTTTAAGGCTTTTACCTGGTATTTTGGAGGATTTTACCATTAAACGACAACTGCATTACCATTAAATGATAGTTGAAACTTGTTTTCTGACCACTCAATAGTGGTCTACTAGTGTGAGACTTGTTTTAGGCTCAAATATCTCACACTATATGTAGTCTATCGACTAATTATTTATAAATGTTAAAGGAGTTTTGGTTTTTTTGTGAAGTTAAATAGTTTTCAATGGGCTCATTAAGGATCAAGTCTTGTCGAGTGCAACATCCATACACTATATGAGACTCATGCTCCTATATCAGATACGTAAACAATTATGTGGGTTTGATATAAAACTCTTCACACCACTCCCCAACCAAAACTTAAAAAATAATCATAAACTTAAAGAAGGGTAAGAAATATGTGTCAAATTTCTATGATTTAAGGTTTCTATTTTATTTCTAATTTTATCATTCGATGTCTATTTACATTTTTATATTATAATAAAGTTTGTCTCATTTTTGTGTATTATATACATTATAAAAGTAATGTGACAATTTGAGCCTATGATATTCAATAGAAAAGATGGAGAAAATCCAATTGCACATTGAACCATTATAAGTAATTCCTATTTTTTAGTGGTGGAAACATTAAAAAAAGTCATGATCCTTGAATGATGAATTCTAAGCCTTACTTGGCAACTTAATTTTGAATTTTTTTACATTATGATAATGTTGAAATTTACATACCCATGTTTATTTCTCATTTATTTTTGTGCTTATTTTGGTGGAATGTTTTAATATAATAACATATAAACAAGTGACATATTTTTGTGTTAGGTTTGGCTCATGGTTTGATCCTTATTGTCATATCCCTTAGGACTCATTAATTTTCTTGTACAACCCCTCTGCCTCATAGTAATTCGGACTAGGGGAGGATTTATGACTATATTATGTAAAATGAACTTATGTGTGTATGTGATGATTATGTTCAAAACATGTTAGTACTAATGAATATAATTATAACCTTATCATGATTGGTGAAAACTTGGTGAAAACTAAATGCGTTGATTTTATTTATATGGACATCCCCCATTGCCACATATGCATGTGCATTACCTAACTTGGAATTAGCAAGCCGATAAGTTTGTATAGAGATGGAGACACTTCTGTCTCTATCTCCTGAGACCTCTCTCCACTTTTGTCTCTATCTCCTGAGACCTCCACTTCTGTCTCTATCTCTTGAGACCTCCTCTCTCCACTTCTGTCTCTATCTCCTGAGACCTCCGAAGAGGTCTCAGGAGATAGAGACAGAAGTGTCTCCATCTCTATACAAACTTATCGGCTTGCTAATTCCAAGTTAGGTAATGCACATGCATATGTGGCAATGGGGGATGTCCAACTAGGCGGGAGGTTTGAAAATGCACGTTGCTGACGAAATCATCCCTTGTCGAACCTAACCACCTAAACCACCTACCTGTGTCAAACGCTGCACTTTCATATTATAAGAAAGCTAAACCATTGCCCTGTGTCAAACGTTGCACTTTCATATTATAAGAAAGCTAAACCACCTACCTGTGTCAAACGTTGCACTTTCATATTATAAGAAAGCTAAACCACCTACCTGTGTCAAACGCTGCACTTTCATATTATAAGAAAGCCAAGTCGCCAAGGCAGACCAAGTTTGAGTGGTTCTATGTCATTGTTCAAGTTATTTAGCTTTTTTAATTTATAGATAGTAGTTTTAAGGGTTTTTTTTTGTTCTTTTTATTTTATATAATAATATTTTTTTATTATATATTTTGAAAATTATTTATAAATATTAAATAAGTTTTATTTTTTTTTGGTAAAGTTAAAAGGTTTTCAATGAGTTTATTAAGGATCAAATCTTGTTGAGTGCAAGATCTATGTACATCATATGGGACTCATACTCCTATAGCCGATAGGTAAACAATTATGTGGATTTATTATAAAACTCTTTACACCACTCCCCAACCAAAACCAAAACAATAATCATAAACTTAAAGGAGGGTAAGAAATATGTGCCAAATTTCTGTAATTTTTTTTTTCTATCTTGTTTTTAATTTTATCATTCGATGTCTATTTACATTTGTTATATTAATAAAGTTTGTCTCATTTTTGTGTATTCTATACATTGTAAAATTAATGTGACGTTTTGAGTCTTTGATACTCAATAGCAAAGATGGAGCAAATCCAATTGCATATTGAATCATTATAAGTAATTCCTCTTTTACTGGTGAAACATTAAAAAAAGTCATGATCCTTGAATGATGAATTCTAAGCCTCGCTTGGCAACTTACTTTTGAATTAATTTTCATCATGATAATAGTAAAATTTACATACCCATGTTTATTTCTCATTTATTTTTGTGCTTATTTTGGTGGAATATTTTAATATAACAACAAATAAACAAGTGGCATATTTTTCTATTAGGTTTGGCTCATGGCTTGATCCTTATTGTCATACCCCCTAAGACTCATTAATTTTCTTGCACAACCCCTAGTAGGGCCCAGTGGTAATTTGGACTAGGGGAAGATTTATGACTATATTACGTTAAATGAACTTATGTGTGTATGTGATGATTATGTTTGGAACATGCTAGTACTAATGAATATAATTATAACCTTATCATGATTGGTGAAATATAAATGCATTGATTTTGTTTATATTGACCTAGACTAATGACTTGGTTGACGGACTTGTGTTTCATTGGTTGCAGATACCTCGAGTGCAAGATGAGGTGGATTATGTGGTGTGGTGATGAGAGATGGAAGAATGGTAATGGAAAATTTAGTGTCGATACTTGCCAGTAATTTTCATGCAACCAATGGTTTTCCTAACTTGGTACGTAGAATGTTAAGTGAGGTTAATGAGCCATAATCTATAGTCTATTGCACACAAGACATGCAATCCATATGTAACCTCAAGTTTAGGAAATTCATCTATTATATTGTTCTATTTTACTATTTATAAGGTAAAGGAAATATTGCCTCGTTGGACCCAACAACTTAACCTAAAGACTAATATTAAGTCACTAAAATATAAATAAATGTAAATGTAAGTAAATAAATAAATAATAAAACAACCATAAAATATAAATAATTATAAAATAATAAAATAAAATAAAAATAACATATAAGTTAAAGACTTATGTAATTGATATGAAATATCATTCTCAGGAGGGTGATTAAATAAAACCCTTGTGTCATCGACCTTTAAAAGGAAATGCAAAGAGAAGAAATAAAAATAAAATGCAAGGGAAGCACGTCTTGAATGATAAAATCAACATTATTATGCAACCTTCCATTTCCATGACTAAGAGATGAAGATGTTTATGAAGTCAACAAAATGCACATTTGACTGTATTTATTAATTAATTAAAAATAAAAAATGAATGCACTTTTTACTTTCAATTAATTAATAAATACAGTCAAAGGTGCATCATGTTGGTTGCATAGATAATACAGATAGGAGACAAGTGAGTAAATAAGGAATGGAAAGCATGGAAAAGAGGGAAGACCATTCCATTAAGAGGCATGGAAACCCCTAATTTTAGAGAAATATGGCAAGATTTGACTTAATATGGCATGCTTATGAAGACTCAACCATTTCATCCTTATATCTACCATCTGAGGTTTCAATTGGAAGGAAAAAATTTGGAAGAAAAGAGAGAAGGGAGGGGTGATTGAGGTGACCAACCTTGGATGAGAATTGGTAAGTAGAATAGGTGGTGACTAGATCAGATTTCTTGTTGCTGCAAACACCATTACCTTGGATGCCTCTAATCTAAGTTTTTACATCCTTCTTTGGTCAATTTTTTGGTCATAATTTTGTCTCCATGGTAGAACCCTCTTTTTTTGTGTTGGAATTTTTTGTCTCATAAAACTGCACCCTACTGAACAAGAGCTCAGTGTTCTAAAGACACAATGGAAATGACCCCAAGGTGTGGGACCTTGCAAATTGACCTGTCAAGTCTCCGAAGAAGGCCGAATTCCTCTTCTAAATTAAGTGCAGAGATGTTGGTCTAACCCAACACATAAAAGCCCTAATGTTAACCTACTCTAACAAATCATAAAAAAGGGGAGAAAGAGACATGACTGTGAAAGAAGGTGATGCACTAAATTTAGAGTTTGTTCTTTCCTACTTCAATACAACATAATATGTCAAAGAAACAACTAAAACACCCACTCAAATATGAAGGTAAACTTGAAGTGTACTCAAACATGCAAGAGGTAATGGTGATAATAGTTGAATTTCATTAATATAAAAGCTTGAAGCAACCTTTACAATGGAAAAATACAAGAGTTGTAGGTTTGCAAAAGAAAAATCCTAGAGGGGCTAGAGGAAAAGATCCATAATAATAATACAATATTTTCCTTTATGGTTCAAGCATAACCAAGGGTTGAATTCAAAACCCTAACCATAAGCTAACTAGGGTTACAAAAGATGAATTCGATCAGGTAGCTGATTCAAAATGCTCCATTACAAAGCAACATAACTAGCCATAAAGGCTTTGACAAATTGAACAAGTTCTAGAATGATTACTTCACATAAACGTAGGGATGGGCACCATAAGATCCCTAAAAAAATATCATACCAACATACCCTGGTAAGAGAATATTGTGTTTACAACACCTCAAGGAGTAATTACACTGACCAACAATCAATACAATGTTGAAAAGGCATGAAAATTTGATCTAGAAAAGATTAGATTTGATTCGATTGCTGGGAATGTCACTGAGATATAACTTCTGGAATTTTCTATGAACTGGAGCAATTAACCATTTTAGTTTGAATGCTGGCCGTTGGATTGGAGATGGATGATTGAGATAAAAAATTGGCCAAGTTTAAAACATCGTCATTGATCTCCACCTTCAAATTAGGGTCATTCGTTGCACATGGGTAAAAGCAAGAAGTTGGGTACACGAAGAGGGAAAGTTTCAGCCAAAAAAATCTCGCAGAAAATGCGTACGCGTTATTAAAAAAACACGTATGCGTTTAGGATCGGGTACCCGATCCTAAAAAATGCGTATGCATTATCAAACGCGTACGTGTTATATAATGCATACACATTTTATAACACATAAAAATTAATTATTTAAAAAAAAAAATACTTTTAAGAAACGCGTACGCATTTTAGAACGCGTATGCGTTTTGAACTCAAAATGTGTATGTGTTTTAGAACGCGTACGCATTTCTAAAAAGTATTTAATTTTTTAAATAATCAAGAAAGTAAGGAATGCATGTGTTTTGTAACGCATACACGTTTTGTAAAAATGTGTATGCATTTTTTAAATTCAAAATTCCCAACCCACATGCTGCCTCGGTTTTAGGCTCGGAAAAGGCTTGGCAATCCGAGCTTTAGCCTTTGACCTGCAACTAAAAAACTAAGGCAGATTGAAGAAGAATGTCCAACTTTGACAACATAGATGATGGACTTTTTTTCTGAATGAGTCTATAAAATTAAAACCCATTAGAGAACACAATGTCTACTTTCTAAATATATAATTTTTGTTAAAATTGGATTACGTTTGCTATTTTTTAATTAATTTCTAAGTAAACTAATCCTTAAACTTGAAATATCAGGTTTTTTTAGTTTTTTAATAACTTTTTATTGGTTGATTTTCTTGTAAAAAAATTTATATGGGACCAAACTTCAGACAATTCTCTACATAATGAAAAAAAAGAGTTAAAAAATGTTTTGTTCAAGTCCAATTATGTTGTCCGTACATGTTGATTTGAAAAAACATTAATTAAGGCCAATAAAAATTTAATAAAAAAAAAAATATTCAACCAAAAATTACAAAAAAATCCAAACCAAACTTCATATTGTTAGCTCTCTTTTCCTAAAAGGAATTAGAAAAATAATTTTATTTGGGTCAAAAAGTGTTGTCCGTACACCTGCTTGGTATGGTAAAAAAACAGGGACTTTTAAAAAGTGGTTTTTATAGATCCTTATCAAAATGTAATTTCTATAAACTAGGTATTTTAATAATTTACATATTTGGAAACTAGATTCAAAATGCCAAATTTCATATTACTGAATTCTTTTAAGATTCATTGTGGAAGTGCCTCAATTTTTCAGTCCAAGTGTGACAAATTCTGAAAAACAGCAAAAACATTTCCACTTTTTGAGCTTTTTGTGTACCCAACTTCTTGCATCAGCCCACATCGCGCAACCCACTCCACCACCTTACTTCACAATAGCAATGTGAAGTAAGGGAGAGATGCAACCTTATCATTGGATGTTCTCCATTTAATCTTAGGTCTTCATTTCTCATTGCAAAAAAAATCTCATTACTTTGGATCAATACCATGATGCACTAAGCCATCACGATAGCCATTAGATCTTCATTCTTAATCGCCCGTCATTGATCGTCAACCACCACACATCAGGAGAAGCACAATACTTTTCATTTCACAATAGCAATGTGAAATGATGGCGTAATATTCATTAGATCTTCTCCATTGAATTTTAATCGTTGAATCACACAAGGAAAACCAAAGCTTGGGCCTACCAAGACACCTGCCACTTACTCGCTGACCTACTAGGCTTGAACTTAGGATCCACCATATCAACACAGGATAGTGATCAACTACCACCTATCCACGTTGATGTCATTCACCACCCTAGGGATGTCAAAGGGACCATCATCTATGTGTCGTCGATAGCTACTTGTCCCTTCAATGAAGAGATCCTGCCACACATCGTGCATCATGCAAAGGCTTTCAATATCTTAGAACATAACTACGATGCGAAGGAGGCCATTGATAACCATTAGATTATTCCACTGAATCTAGGTCATTCATCTTGCATAACACAAACCACTTGAGCTCTTTAACATGAAACAATGATGCAAGGAAATATAGTCCATCGCATATCACAAAAGTGAAATACAAAGGCCAAAAGATTATAGCGACAAGCGATGAAAATGAGATGAGCTCATTGTGCATCACTAAAATGGAATCGATGGAGGAAAGGAAAAGTGTGATGGGCGATATAAAGGCCTAAGTAGCGATAATTAGCATGTGCCTCAAGTTGTTCATAAAAGGGGGTCACGCCTAGGTAAAATGAGGAAGGGGAGCCTTAACACCAATTAACTTAAGGATGCAAGACTAACTAGGTGCAAAAGGTCAATGAGTGAACAAAACAAAAAGTGATAAGGCAAAAGCACTAGGTTTTATGAGGGTTTTGTTAGAACTGTACAATTTTGAAAATTTCCTGGCTATCTGTACCCATGAGTTTCCAAAGAAGTCCATACCATAAGCACAAAAATCCACTTTGCATAACATTTTTTCCCATATTTTGTCATTTGGTCCCATAGAATTCATCTAACCCTGAGCATTTGAATGTATAAATCATATCGGCAAGAGATGATACAGGTATCACCGATCCATGAAGCATTTTATACTAATGTGTGTCTTTTGTAGTCTATCGACAAGAGATTAGGATTGTCTTACCAATAAAATTTTATTTGGTAATACACATCGAGCAGACACAGTTTGCAGTCTCAATGACTAGAGGATCGTATCGGCAAGACAACAGTTATCAGAATAAGTCATATCGAGCTCATTTGTGTCTTACTGATCGAGGCATAAAGTGACATGTTACCCAGACAAGAGCTATTGGTGTAATGTCCCATAGCATTTATTTGGTCTCCCCAATAAAGCAAGGGTGGGTTCTGTCGTTGTCATTGGGATGAAGTCAGGGAGTCTTACCGACCCCCTATGTCACATCAACAAGTGTTGTATTGGTAAAGATTTGGCGACACATTTGGAAGGATTGGTCATCAGCGAGATTAGCTTCAGCGAGGAGAGATAGGAAGCTCATGCCGAATGAAGTTCCATCGGTAAGAAACTATTATGTCTCAGCGATCAGAAAGCAAACTGAAGGAAACATCTCGGTAAGACTTGAGTAGGCGGAGGAACATCTGCCCAACCCTCAATGTCACAGCGATACACTCATGACTGAAGGGATAGTTGTCGGGGAGACTCAACACATTGGTAGGACTGCAAGACAACATAGCGATATATAATCTATTGACAATCGAAGAGACTCAGAATGTCGGGGAGACTACAGGACATCTTAGCAGGTGTCTAATGAACATGGAAAAGGTCCAAACAAATGGATCGCCATAGATATGAATGCGAATGGACACGAATTTTCATGAGGCCAATATATAAATACCCATTTTTGACAATGATTGAAAAAAAAGGAGAAAGGACATAAATCGAATATAAAATACAGTAGATCACAGAATGTTGACATTTTTTGAGACTATGATGCATGTTTGAAACAATGGAGATTTCAATTGAATTTATTTGATGTGGTGAAATTTTTCTGGTATCAATTGTTTGTTGTGTTAATTGAAAGTATTGCTGAAGTTGTCTCCAAGGTTGATGTTTTCTAATTATTTAAACTAATATATCAAGGATATTTTTCAATTTATCAGTGCACACTTGTTGTATCTATATGGTTGGATTAATTGGTTCTTTCAAGGATAGGTTAAATCCTTTTAGTCAATCATAGTAATTAGGGAATATCATTTGGATCATTAAGAAATCAGTAGTCACATCCTTGCATGTTTATACCAGTTATAGACTTAAAATTATATGCCAAACAATTTGAGTATCTACCAAAAAGAAGTTATTCATTTCAGATTATCATTTGACTCTGTACACCCAATAAGGCACTAGTCTCTACCATTCCACTATTTAGTTTCATTCATTTTTTCATATGAACACATTAGATTTTAGCCTTGATATTGCTTATACAATTTGTACCAAAATAAAACTCATTTATCCACTCTTATTTTCCATTGTGGGTAAATCACTTTAAAGGAATAAACATTGGTCAGATCTGCTTCATTGTTATAGGTACACCCACCTAGGTCTGGTAGCACCTGAAGAGTAGAAGGTCTAAATCATTTGGCCTTGTTTGTTACCCTGAAACGTATTAAGAGATTGGCAACCTCTTGAGGTATTTTTCCTGCGTTTTTGAGAGCTAACAAATTGGTGACTCTGCTAGGGAATAACTTGAGAAAATCTAGTGGCAAGATATCCGATTGAAGATCATCACATAGAGTCATTGAAGAAAGATTTATAATTTGAGAAGTTTCAGAAAAAAGTGATTCCGTTGGGGAAAATCAAAAATAATTTCAAAAGAATCATTTTCCTACTTTTGGAAAAGTAGGTGGCAACTCTGGTAAAAACTTGATGAAGAATGGATAGACAATTTGTGTATGGAACAAATGAATATTTTAGAAGGCAATAGTTGATAAGAGAAATTAAAGAATTGAAAGAGCAACGACTGCAATTGGACAAAGAAACACTACAATTGAACCAACAACTGTTACAATCAAGAGAATTCTATAATAAGAATGAATACACAAGTGCAAACAGGCATTGGACCCCACAAGTGCTTGATAATACAATTGGGATCTTTACAATGGAAGCGATGCATATCATGCACAACAAAACATTTATTCACCACAACCATCAAAGCAAGCAAATGCTTATCCAGTCCCTCCTGGACAAAGGTTGGTAACTTATCAAGACTATCAATATGATCAACACAATTCTAGCCCACATGAAGGTGTCAATCAAAACTTGCAACAAAATGTATATCCAAGTTAGCAGCTTGAGGAGGAAGAAGATGAATATGTACATACTCAAAGCCAACATTCCATTGCAAAATTAGAATGTGGAATTTACCCCTTTGATGCATTTCTTAACATAAGGAGACATGGAGGAGAAGATAAAAATCTCTATATAACAGGATGATAAATATCTGTATGCAATTACCTCCTAATTGTAAGCCTACAAGACCCCTTTTTGTTGCACAATTCATAAGAGTTTGGAAACTTGAATCAGTTTATTGGTCAAATCATCAATACACCATGCCTTTGATCATGTGAATAAATTTATTGATGCTATGGAGAGGATAAGGTATGAGAACACTATCAATATTGAATCCAATAGTTGTATTTCTGATGAGTATAGAGAAATTGATCAAACAATGCAGCCAATAGAAGATGAGACATGTGCAGGTCAAAATGATTCCTATGATAGCCTGCATGATGAAGATAAAGATACAAGAGACCTCTCTTGCATAGTAGATTGTGACAGGGAAAGCAGTACATGTTATGAGGGATCCAATGAATATTCAAATTGTGAAGATGAACCTGTGGATTTTGACTTACAACGGGGTGATTCTTGTAGTTCTTGTGGTGATCAAGAAGAAGAAGCAATGGAAAATGTAGGTCCAGTTGACAGTGAACAAATAACACCTCCAGCTGCAGCTGAGAACTATAGGGACATAGTTGATAATAAAGATAATGATTTCTCTATGTTTTCAAATCCACTCCAAGATGAGGATGTATCATGCCACAATGAAGAAGAGTTTGAGGACAATCATGTGAATCATGATCTACAACAAGGAGATATTTTCAGCTATTATGGAGATCAAGAAGAGGGAGAAATAATGGAAGATATGGAAGAAGAAGAAACGTGTTCACTCAGCAGTGAGCAAGTTTCAGATTTGCTAACTCTTGAATACTAGAGATGTGCACACAAGGGTGATTCTAAAGTCTTATGTCTAGCCTACATTTTCTTTGACAGTGAAAGTGCTTTATGTGATGATTCATGTGACTCCATGTGCATTTCTCAAAATGATGGAGAAACCTTTGAAGCTGATCGAGAAGAGGTATGTGATGTAGACATTTTTGACTCATGTGGAGAAGACATTTACTTGCATACCAAGGATGATAGGAGTCTAGAATTGATTGGTTCATATATGCATGCTATTGAAGATATGAGTCATAATTTAGTGTCGTCTCCAAATAGTGATATGGAAGAGGTGCAAAAGGTTTCAGATTTGTTTGTCTCAAACAGTGTTGATATGGCAGAGCATTTAGATTTGTGTGAGAAGCATTCAAATCTTGAGATGAGTGACATAGGTGATCATGATTTTTTCCCTCCTCATGTACATGAAAGTTGTATTCCTTGGTTGTATTATGATTGCAAATTCCTCGTGCAAATTAATCTCAGTTATATGATGAATAAAGAATGTTTTTAGTTTTCAAATCAACAGGGATATCATTTCATGATGCAGGACCCAGATCAGAATGGGGGAAAGAGTTGCAAGTATCTTTATGAAAACAAGAGTATCAAGGAGGATGACATGAATACTTTCAAGAGAAGTTCACTGAGTTCAAATTAGAATAAAATTTATGACAGAGGAAAGTATGGGCCTTTCTTTTGGGTGGCCTGGAGACATCAATTACCGAAATGAAGTTTGATTTTGTTGCCAAAGGAATACTGAGGATTAAGGGTTGCCAGTGCATGGACAACTCTTGACATTCCTCTCAAAAATTTCTTTTCCATGCACAGTAGTTTCAGAAATAAAAGGAACGGGAATTTCCAGCACATGGACAATCCTGAAATTCCTTCATTAAATAAATATTTCCATGTACAATAGTATTGGGTCATGCTCATCTCCATTTCCATTCATTCCATCCTGCTCACTGGTCCATCACCTTGAGTTTGGTATGCTCACCCAGATATCTGGATCCTTGCAATGATTTCACAATCATTCATCCCCAGATGGAGCCACTATTAGAACTATAAAATTTTGAAAATTTCATGGCTGTTTGTACCCATGAGTTTCCAAAGAAGTCCATACCATAAGCACAAAAAATCGCTTTGCATAATATTTTTTCCCATATTTTATCATTTGGTCCTATAGAATTCATCTAAACCTGAGCATTTGAATGTATAAATCATATCGAAAAGAGATGATACAAGTCTCACCGATCCATGAAGCATTTTATACTAACGTGTGTCTTTTGTAGTCTATCGGCAAGAGATCAGGATTGTCTTACCGATAAAATTTTATTTGGTAATACACATCGGGCAGACACAGTTTACAGTTTCAACGACTAGAGGATCCTATCGGCAAGACAACAGTTATCATAATAAGTCATATTGAGCTCATTTGTGTCTTACCGATCAAGGCATACAGTGACATGTCACCTAGACAAGAGCTATCAGTGTAATGTACCAGAGCATTCATTTGGTCTCACCGATAAAGCAAGGGTGGGTTCCATCATTGTCATTGGGATGAAGTCAGGGAGTCTTACCGTATTGGTAAAGATTTGGCAACACATTTGGAAGGATTGGTCATCGGCGAGATTGGATTTAGCAGGGAGAGATAGGAAGCTCATGCCGAATGAAGTTCCATCGACAAGAAACTATTATGTCTCGGCAATCATAAAGAAAACTGAAGGAAAAATCTTGGTAAGACTTGAGTAGGCGGAGGAACGTCTGCTTGACCCTCAATGTCACAATGATACACTCATGACTGAAGGGATAACTGTCAGGGAGACTCAACACATCGGTAGGATTGCATGACAACATAGCGATATATAATCTATTGACAGTCGAAGAGACTCAGAACATTGGTGAAACTATAGGATGTCTCAGCGGGTGTCTAATGAACATGGAAAAGGCTCAAACAAATGGATCGCTACAGATGTGAATGCGAATGGACACGACTTTTCATGTGGCCAATATATAAATACCCATTTTTTACAGCGATTGAAAAAAATGAGAAAGAACATAAATCGAATATAAAATACAGTAGATTACATAATGTTGACATTTTTTGAGACTATGATGCATGTTTGAAACAATGGAGATTTCAATTGAATTTATTTGATGTGGTGACATTTTTCTGGTATCAATTGTTTGTTGTGTTAATTGAAAGTATTGCTGAAGTTGTCTCCAAGGTTGATGTTTTCTAATTATTTAAACTGATATATCAAGGATATTTTTTAGTTTATCAGTGCACACTTGTTGTATCTGTATGGTTGGATTAATTGGTTCTTTCAAGGAGAGATTAAATCCTTTTAGTCAATCAAAGTAATTAGGGAATCTCATTTGGATCATTAAGAAGAACTCAGTAGTCACATCCTTGCATGTTTATACCAGTTATAAACTTAAAATTGTATGCCAAACAATTTGAGTATCTGCCAAAAAGAAGTTATTCATTTCAGATTATCATTTTACTCCGTACACCCAATAAGGAACTAGTCTCTACCATTCCACTATTTAGTTTCATTTATTTTTTTCATATGAACGCATTAGATTTTAGCCTTGATATTGCTTATACAATTTGTACCAAAATAAAACTCATTTATCCACTCCTATTTTCCATTGTGGGTAAATCACTTTAAAGGAATAAACATTGGTCAAGTCTGCTTCATTGTTATAGGTACACCCGCCTAGGTCTGGCAGCACTTGAAGAGTAGAAGGTCTAAATCATTTGGCCTTGTCTGTTACTCTAAAACGTATCAAGAGATTGGCAACCTCTTGAGGTATTTTGCCTGAGTTTTTGAGAGCTAACAAGTTTAAACCTTATATGTAATTCAAAACCCTAATTAGACACAATTGAGGAGTTTTGAAACCTCAAAGACCTAGATTCATAAAAAATAATGGATTTCAACAGGATGCATGCATAGGATCACTCTGATCGAATATAATTGATGTGCATCCAAAGGTGGCATAAAATATTTCAACAAAATTGTTACAAAATCATAGAAATGGTTAGAATCATAGAAATCAAGTTGCTTGGTGGTTTGTTGTAATATATCAATGTGTTGAGTTTCTTCAGTCCTTTGAAAGAAGAATGGCTTGTAAATGTAAATTCAAGGATAAATCTCTCCAAGGGTAGTTAGAAAATACTAAAAAAACATAACTTAGACCCTCATAATAATTTTTTTTTCATATTATTGTTGGTACTGAAGCTCAGTTGCGTAAATTAGATTATTACAAAGGGCAAGGTGCCAAAATCATACTAGAATGCATTGGATCAAGGAGGGAAACAAGGTATCTAAATATTTCTTCAATCACCTCAATTATAATCATAAGAAAGAGAGAATTGAGGCTATAAGGGATGAAAATGGATATCACATTGATAATGCAAAAATTATTAAGTTATTCTATAATTTTTATGAAAAAAATTTCAAAGAAGAAAATAATTGGACTAATATCCAATAGGCTTTGGAAGAGAGCATCAAGGATTATATTCCTAATGTGATTGATCTAGGATATAGCAAATTTCTGGATCACATCCTCTCTTTGGAAGAAATTGAGTATGCATTGTTCTCCATGAAATCCTCAAATAAAAGCCTTGGTGTTGATGGTCTTCTAAAAGAATTCTACCAAGTTATGTGGAATCATATTAAGGATTAGTTTTATTTGTTTTATTTAGAGGCCCTTCAGAATGGTTCCTTAGGTCATACTATCAACAAAGGTATAATCAAAATTATTCCTAAAGGGAAGAATGAGGACTCCATCGTTGGTTGGCAGCCAATTACCTTACTAAATTCTTCCTATAAAATCATTGGAAAAGCATTAGCGATCAAAATTAAACCTATTATCCAAATGATTGTGAGAGATGAGTTTACATGTTTTCTTAAAGGAAGATACAATCTTGATAACTTAATGTTGGCTTGGGAGATAATGGATTGGGCTCAATAATCAAGCTAAAATTCTTTGATAGTCAAGTTGGACTTTGATAAAGCATATGATAGAATTCATTAGAGCTTCATTCTTAAATTGTTGCAATGGTTGGGCTTTGGTCCTAAAATTCAAAAACATGTGCAAATGTTGTTTAAAGAGGCTAATTGCCACCTTATTATTAATAACTTCATGTTAGAATCCTTTGAGTTACAACGATCCATAAGGTAGGGATGTCTTCTTTCCCCCTTTTTGTACGTACATACAACTAATGCCTTGGGTTGTCTTCTTCACAAGGCCTGCCATATGAAACCCATCAAAGGAATGTCTATTCCTCAAGACAAGGTGTTAATTAAATCCCACTTTTCTAATGATAGCATATTATTCCTACATAACTCTGAAGAGGAGGTGAACAATACCTTTGACATTTTGAAGCTATATTTGAATGACACAAATATATTGAGAGGGGGGTGGGGGTGAATCAATAGATCCAAAAAATTACAACAATTCCAAAAACCTTTACAATTACTTTATAGATTTTCAACATGAAAAGCACTGAACCATACACGCTAGTAAGTAAAGCAATTAAAGCACAACATAAGATATTACATAGCACCACTTTTTTATGTGGAAACTCAGAAAGGGAAAAACCATGGTGAGAAGCTCTCACAAGCAGGAATATAATAAGGAAATTCTACAATATGAAGTAGGCACCAACCTACTAAAGAAACCAAACCCTAAATGATTTAGTAGGCACCAAGCTATAGGAGACACCAATCCCCACCAAAACAGAGACAACAATCCCTATCAGAACAATACAATAAGTAAAACACTAATCCTACCAAAATAGAAAAATGATGGATTTGAAATTTAACTCCGACTTGCACCAACATACACACTGATACTGATGCTCACACTTTTGTCACATACCTTCCATTCATTACACAATTGTACATCCCACTCCTATAATTTCACTATAATCATTAATTACATTCAGACATGTACATGGATGCACTAAGACACTTAGATGCATCTGAACATTTGAAATATATACATGACACTACATTAACACTCTACTATGTTGTCCAGGGATCCACACCAACCTAGACATCATAGGATAGACCTAAATTAAAATTACATGAAACATGTAGTACAAAGGTCCAAATGCTACTGAAAGCACTTGACACCTCAAACTTGGAATAGTTGTTAAATTCTGCACGCTTGAGAAATTTAGCATTTTGAGCTCACTTTGTCTCCCTTTGACATCAATGAAAAAGGATCAACAATATTATGATATTTCTAGTTCTCTTATAACATTTATTAAAATTGAATTTTTGATGCTTTAGCTTGGTCCCATTCCTCATTGGATACCCAAAGAATGGAGGAAAATTAAACATGGTGAGATAACTAGATATCTTGGTATCCCTTTTGGTTTGGGATTTTATCTTTTAGAAATGTGGGCTTGGTTTTTAAATAGACTTAAGAATAAGCTATTCATTTTTGGCAATAAATTCTTGTCCCTAGCTAGCAAAATTTAGGTGGCTTAGAATAAGATTCTTGTTGTGACCCATGTGTATTATTCCTCTTGTTGGATTCCTTCTAAGAAAGGTTATGAAGAGTTGAAAAAAATACTTTGTAAATTTTTTTTCTTCTAAGTGAGTTGGTAATGTCAGGTTTATTGCTTCTTCTTGGTCCCATTGCATTCAACCCAAACAAAAGGTGGCCTTGGGCTCAAAGATCCCCTCACCCAAGGGACTTGTCTTGCTGTAAAATGGATAATCAGAGCTGCTAATAGTGATGAACCATGTGGAAAATTTTAGATTGTCAATGAATCATAGAAGCTTCTATTAAGAAAAAATAGCAAGTTGTTTGTTGGTTAGACAAAATGCTCTTATCTCCTTTCTTTAAAATCAGAGCTTCATTTCCTCTCCAATATATTTGGAAAGCATGGAAAAAAGTTTGTAAATTTTTTGAATTGGAATGACTCTTCCCTACAAAATGGGTTCAATTTTTCCTTGGTTTCAATATGGTGGAATAAACTTATTACTTATCATAATCAACCATTAGTGATTAGTTTTCCTAGATAGGCTTATTACCTATTTAAGAAAGGGGTTATATATTAGAGATATTTGGAATTTTGATATACTTGATTGGGCATCATGGACTAATATCAACCTAAGCACCATGGGTTGAGTAATAAATATAATTTTTTTTATTAAGTCACTTGTTCCTTTTGATTTGACTATGATTTATTATACATACTCCAAGGGATTGTTATTTTTTTAGAGTGGAAATGGCTAGCTCATAGTCACTTTGAACAATAATTTTTCTTTAAAAAAAGTGTATATGCAATTGCTTCCTAGTTGGAATCTTACTCCTCGTCTAAATCATAAGTGGAAGTGTAGATTTAGCTCCAAATTTTGGGCTAAAATGAGTGCTCAAATATGGAAATCTAAAGAAGATATTGACACACAAGTGTTGGTTTGGAAGATATTACTGTTACCAGATTTTCACCCATGGCTCAATCAAGTAGAGCCCATTGATAGAAAGAAGAAATAAAATGGTACATTTTTATCTTCCTTACATTGCATTCATGTGTACAAATGAAATAACTTAAAATATTACAGATTGTGTTTATACAGATGCATGGAACATAAGAAATATTTTACAAATCTCTTATGGAAAAGTTATTTTATTGAATAGAAATATTCATTTAACTCACACAAGCCATGAGTTTAACTTCTACTTATTCAATACAAATCAAGATGAACATATACATGAATAAGAAAATGAAGAAAATAATATGCATGTAGGGAGGGTAACCAGTCATTGCCTGAGAATGATTGGTTTTGTTGTATCCTCTTGTCTGGTTGCTGTCTAAATTATCCTGGCCTTCCTAGCTCCTTGATACCCTTGTTTCCTGCAATGAGTCAAAGCAATGTGTTAGAGCAATGCTTTAAGCAATGAAAGGTTATGTACCATACATGATCATCTACCTATGCATGCATAAATTGATCTTGATTTGCATTAAATAAGTGTTGTGTGCATTTCAAGTGTCCTAGAAAAATAGTGAAATCATCAAATATACTTGTTCAAAATGCACATGTTTTTTCTAACTTGTTTGCTTCATGTGTAGCTACAGGTGCAAACATGTTTTAATTCAAAATGAGTGGGGATAAATGTGGCTCCCATGAGGGTTGAGCCTAGCTCATTATTTATGCACAAATTTTTAAGTACACTTCAGTGCATCCAATGCAGATTACCATGTTTAAAATCTACAACAAATTTTGAAATGTAGATTGCAATTATAATATTTCACTGACAGGTACTTGCTCATTGAAATAGTGAAAATAGCATAAAATAGCATGATCATTCAAAAGTACGGAATGAAGTTACAAACCATGGTGCTCAAGTCATAAATCCATAATTATAATTTATTTTAATTCTATTAAGAGTTCACAATGAGACATTAAACAAGGTATTAGATCTTCAACAGGTACCATAACAACATGAGACAATGGAAAACTCTATTTTACAAGTAAAAAAATATGCCCGAGAAGCATAAGATCATGAAGTTCTATGCATTTTTATGCATAATAGAGGGTATATTTATAAATCAAGAGGTGAAACAGTCAATGAATCAAGATATAAAAAGTTTTATATCAAATACAAGAAGCATGAAAGAAATTTTTTTGCTGAATAAATTCAAAGAAAAATCTAAAATGTTGGTTTTCTAATTAAGGTCTGATTCTGAGTATAGAGTATGTTTTCCATGTAATGCAGAAAATATTAAAGACATTATGGTTCCAAACTCATGAGAAATAGTCTTGAAATTGAATGAACATATTATGCACCATGTTGTGGTTAGAACATTTACAATAAGTTTGGCACAGTTATTATAAAGTGAATCTACAAATATAGAGACACATTTTCAAGCTTAGTCCCAATGTGCATAGATTCAAGGGCCAGAAGGAGCTCAACCTATAAGATGGAATATGACATAAAAAATAAAGGATGCAGTCATTCTGATATACAATATACAATTTCAAACAGCAATGGCACAGTCATATGAAGATATAATGTTGTATGTTTATCAAAGGTTCAGCCTTTGGAATCTTTTCATTTCCATGATGGTTCATCATGTTATTGGTGTTGTCTACCAACATGGAGTCAATCGAGGAACCGTTCGAGATGCAGCGATGCAGATTAATGGCACAACCATTAGCAAATATATAACATTGCACCCTCACCAAATATCGCACTGCCTTTTAAGGCACGATTCAACCAAACCCAAAAAGAAAATTCAAGCTTGTGCAAGCCTTGAAAATGACTAAATGTTACTTAGAAAAGAAAAAAGATTGGCTGCGGCTAATGATTCAAAATATACAAAAAAATCTCTATTTTCTAGGTATTTGTTTCATTATTTCTGCCCTCAATATGAAAATGCAAGAAGAATGAAGAATTTTTTTACAAACAGAGGTTTACTTGAATCCTTCTATGTTCTCTCATGAAAATGCATATACAAAAATGCAAAATCCATTGCCTATGAAGGAAAATCAAAATAACCCAGGAAGTGAAATTACAAAATAAATTTCCAGAAGGATCTACAATAGTGAGTGGGTTTTGAGATTGTGGCTGAAGTTTTGTTGCAAAACCCTTCATCATTTATAGAGAATAGGTCTATACAAGCAGGAACATGGTTGCGTCCATAAAAACAACTCTAATAAAGAAGTGCAAAATTGCATTGAGAGTGCAAGAAGAGGGCATAAATTTTGAAGACATAACTTCATACAATAACATACAACCAAAAGAGTTCTATTTTGAACTTATAAACAAAGGAAAAATCTTACAAAACATAGGAAAATAACTGTAGAAAGTTTACCTTGCATTCATAACCAGAAAAATCTTTAAGAAATGCCTCTGTTCAACTGTAAGATTCATCATTGAAGTTGTAGGTTGCGCTCCACAAACCCTATGGTGGCATAAACAACTTCTTTGTGAAGCTTCAAATTAAAATGAAATGCCCTTTGTCTTTTTTCCTTTCTCTTACTTAGGGTTGAAACCCTAAATGACCAATAGAAACTTGCATTTTTATGACATGTTTTAAATAAAACAATGCAATAATATACTGTGGTCAAGCTAATGCCTTAGGCATTTTATTTACCAAGTGTTTGCTATGTATCAAAGTCTTGAAAATTTTGACTTTTTCACACTATTGTTTCCTCATATGGCCGATGCCTAGGGTGGACTGTTGTAATTTTGCATTTCAATTTATTGTAAAATAATTTAATATTAAATGGTGTTTTATAAACCATTTAATTTAAGTTATTATTTCTCACAAATACAAAGGAAAAATAGGAGACATGTGCTTATGACTAGGTCTTAGGAGGAAATGGAGAGATATGCTTTGAGTTATGACATTTAAGGGCATCTTGGGAAGTTAGAATTTGTTTGTAAACATATGCCATAAATAGTGGAGCTATTTTTGACTCTTTATGAGCTTTGAAGGGAATTTTAGAGTCATTTTGAGTTGTCATCATGATTGACTTGGTCAAACATGACCATTTCAATACTTTGGAGCTTTTGTAGATAAAATCTAGGTGCTAAATTTTTGGATTTTGGAAGCCATTCGACCCAAGAAGCTTCCAGTTCCTATTTTGGTGGAGCTTTCTTACTTATGTTTTTTGTAACTCATTTTGTAACTCAGTTCTTGATTATGTAGTTTCTACACTTAGTGACTTTTGAAGTCCTTTGACAGATTTTGCAAACTTTTGTATCTCAGTTTTTTGGATATTGAAATTCAATAAAAGCCTTGGATGTTGTTGATACAAAGTTTATGCCTTCTTGTACAGTGCATTATTGTGTGTCCCACATGGCTGATCAAGTTATTTGTGAGGAATTCTTCATCTCCTTTTAACTTCATCTCATGATTTTGATACCTTTATGCATAGGTATGTTAATGCAGGTTACAGATGGTGCCACAAAATGCAAAGAATGGATTCTAGCTGTGAGATAACCCTCCTCCTTGAAGTGAGCTTTCAAACCCTTCTGTGAAATATTTATGCAAAAAGCATACAATAATAAGTAGTGTAGATTCATACTATCATTTGCAACTAAGTGCTCAAGTTTTGAGTTTCTTTATCCTCTTTAAAGTTAGGTGTATCACCATAGAATAATAGTGTATTAGTTTTCATTTTTGTTTAATCCTTCTCCCCTTTCCTTACAAATCAGCAGCTTTAGGTGACACTGATAGGAAGTCGACCTTCTTCGGAGGTTGAACTCCGCCTACAAGTAACCCACAACTTTAGAGGTCTTCCCATGTTTTCTCTGGAAAGCTAAGTCATGCAGCTTATCCTATTAAATCTTGCAGCTTAGCTAGGGTGCAATTTTTAGTAGATAGCAATTACATTGAAAACTACCTATTGGGGCTAAGTTGAAATGCATTATGGTCTAACCAACTAATTGTCCTTTTTGTCATGGTGCTGAAAATTTGAAACATATATTTTGTGACTACTTTTATGCTAAAAATCAATGGTATGCTATGTTTAGAGATCTTTGAATATCTTTTAATCATGATTTGAGGTGGAAAGAAGTTTTTGTTGGCTTTGGTATGCAAAATAATGTGCTAGTACTCTAAGGCTTTACTCTGATATATTTATCCATGTGGCTTTTATTTTTTCACAGATCCAAGGTTTATGTAGGAAGAATGGGGAAGTCAAACAACATCTACAATAGATTAAAGATCAAATTATGAAGTTTTAGTTGACAATAAGCTTAGTTATTGTAAAAATGTCATGCAAATTATGCAATCATGAGCATTTTTGGTTGCCTTTATGGCTAGCTTATGTTCATGTTATGTATTTTTTTCTATGTTTTGGATGTATAGCTATGTACTTCAGGAGTTTTTGGTGCCTTTATGGCTGGATGCATAGCTATGTACTTCAACTACTCTTAGTAGCTTCATCCTTGTAATTCTTTTATTGCTTTGCTCAATATAAAAAAAAATCATAGAAATGGACTAAGTTGCTAAGTTAACTGAATATAACTCATTGCTTCTCTATTTTATTTCTATAAATTGATTTTGATGAAGTAATAATGTCACTCTACAAACTGAGGATTATTAGTATAGCTTTCTTGGAATTGGTCTTGCAACCTAGCATTAGGTTGGCCTTAGGCTCTAGATTATACTCAACCTTTATTTTGTTTATCAATAGAATTCAAAGTAAGCCTATTGGAAGCTTATTATATTTAATGGAGAGTTGTAAGATAGCTGGAAACCCAATTCCAAAGATTCCCCTTGAAACATATCCCCGATCTTCATACCATAACTTTTCTACTTCAACATTTCATGGGGTAAGCCTTAAACCGCAAATTTTAAGATTTGTAAATATGGGTTATAAGTGAATACACTCCATAGTGATTGTACCACCATCTTAGATTCTTGAACTTTAATTCTTATGATTTATAAACATGGGTCCTATGCATGAATGAGTTTGAGGATGGGCAGGGGAGATGGATCTACAATAATGATATATTGGACAAGTATTTTAGAAATCTACCCTTTGTCTACATTTTTTTATTTACCTACCCTAGAACTCGATAGAAACTATTTAAACACATATATTGCTCTAATTAATCAACCCATAACAACTATTATAGTAGCAACCAAATAAGTCATGGAAAGGAAGTCATGGAAAGGTAGTCATTGGCTACTACCTAGTATATATACTCATATTGGAAGGAAGGATTAAGAAAACAAAAATATTTAATGAAGAAAACAAATGGAACCTTAACCTAGGACATGAAACTAGTGATAAATGTGCTACTCAATTCATCACCACAACTACTAGCTACAAAAATAATTTCCACCTATAATCTACCCCTTTTGTTGTATTTTCTCACCCAAGAAGGTGGAATGATAGGAATTTTGTTATGTTCATATATGACTACCTGAATGGGTTACTTTCAACAACAAACTAGATGAATGGAAATCCTTGAGTTTATTATGATGTTATGATTTTGTACATTAGGAAATTTGAGAGTTGGAAATTAATTTCCTATATCACTTTCACCCATGCATAAATTATTAATTTCTAAATTTTCACATTACTGCTATGTATTATTGGCTACTAGGATAGTCATTATTCTAGTTAAAATAGCTAATTCTATTATGTATATGAGAAAACAGTCACCTATCAATCTATACCTTGAAAATACTCTGATGGGTTGAACATGAGCAGGGAACTATCCACAAACTATCAAAAGGATGATTAGTTAAATCCCTATCTCCAACTGGGAAGAGTCTTTGAGCATGCATTTCTCTCTTGAAATACATTTCAAAGCCATTCATGAATGTAATGAAGATGGGAAGAACTACAATAGCTTGTGAGCTAAGGGAATGATAGTAACAATCATCATTGGAGTGTAGTAAGTTGACTATCTTGTCAAATTTTGTGAGGATTAAATGGTTACCTTTTTATTGGTAGAATAACCACCATGAGGAAATCGGGAAATATATTGAATTGAACCTCTCTTGTTTAACAACACCATAATGGTAATTGAAACCTAGAGGTGGCTAGGCTTGGAACCTACTTATTCTGAGTTAGGAATCTATCTTCTAGTTATAGTGCCAAGATTCTCAAGATTGACAGTAGTCAAGGAGAAATAATATGACTCTTGATATTGACAGTAGCCAAGGAGCAATACCAAGATGCCCGAGATTGACAGTAGTTAAGGAGCAATAATAAGATGCTCAAGATTAACAGTAGTCAAGGAGCAATAACAAGATGCTCAAGATTGACAGTAGTCAAGGAGCAATAATAAGATGCTCGAGATTGATAGTAGTCGAGGAGAAATATCAAGATGCTCAAGATTGACAGTAGTCAAGGAGAAATATCAAGATGCTCGAGATTGATAGTAGTCAAGGAGCATACTACACCTATCATGGATTTCCTTGGTTGCTTAGCCATTCGATAGACTGCAAGGAAGAAAGCTCCTAACGAAGCTCAAGTAGGTAACATATAACTCACTTAAGTTTAATCATTGCAGTTCAACATCTTGGGAATTGGTCATTAGAAAGTTAGCCTATACACTACAAGTGGGGTTGATTGTCTACTCTCTCACCATGTGCCACATAATCCACTTGGAGGGGTGGATAGGGATTATATCAATTTTGGTTGGGATCATATTGCACTCCATAACAAACTAGGGCAGATCATGAATGAGGAGCATTCTTGATCTCACAATTTATACTTAAGGTATGTTGTAGGTTATGGTAGCAACTAATCCTCCATTGTACATTATGTTTTAGTATGTTAGTAATATTGTGAAAGTTATGTAACCAACATGATGGTTAAAGATTACAATGCATGAACTCACTTGATTCTTATTTTAATTGCTAGCTAATTCCACGTATTCATACTTCTAATGATGTAAAAAAAAATGTGTAGAAATTCTAGATCTTATTGGGGTTGTTGTCACACTTAGCTACATTCATTTCACATTGGTTTGCACTAAAACTATGGTAGTCATCATTTACACATCTTTATTCCCAACCTCACAATTATAGTTTTAGCCTTAAGATTCATTTCTAAGTGGCTCAAATTGACCTAATTTGATCTCGAGATGTGCAAGACTGATCCCAAAATTCAAAATGCAAATTCAAAATTTCCCACCATTCCTACTAATCACTAAGACATTAAGCATCATGTTCCTATGCCATTGTGTTTAAGGCCCAAGGGTATTCAATGCCATTTACATCAATTAACATACTAAGTTGTTGAACAAGAGTTTGCCAGTTAACGAAGAGAGTAACCTGGTTGTAGAGCTTGAGAACGATTGTTCCAATTATACCCACAGATGCAATATCAGCTAAAATGGGCGCAGTCCATGTAACACAATGATTTTTTCTCTCAACTATTTGAATGCCATATATTACACAGAGGATCGCTCCAACAATACCAACACAATAATTCGACAACTTATCAATCTTCAATTGTTGATTTGAGATTAATTTTTCTGTCCCCAAAATCTGGTCAGGAACTAAGAGAGTGTGAAAATGCATCATACCAACCAAATTTCTTGTTTGTTGTAGAAATGCAAGACATTGCAATTCAGAGACTGAAAAGCGTAGAGCCATTATTTACCAGCCAAGTACTGAATTGGAGGCAAAGGGAAGATGCCCCTCTATAATATAAGAAAAGTGATTTTGTCAGCAACCACCATTTTCAAACCTCCCCTGGTGAGGACACCCCCCATTGGCACATATGCATTAGCTTGATATTTCCGCCAAGCTCATTTCATTTCATTTGCAAAAAAGAAAAGCAATTCCAACGCCAAAGGAATCTTCCCCCGAATCCAATCCCAAAGGAATCTACTGTCAAAGGAGCTGTCACTGTTTTTGAATGTCGTCAAAGAAGCTTGGGGGAAATTCCAAGGTAATCCAGATGTGCTAATGGGGGGGTGTCCTCACCAATTATGAAGGTTTGAAAATGGCGGTTGCTGACAAAATCAGCGCATGTCCAACCTAACAACCCACCTGTTTCAAATGCTGCACTTTTATAAGAAAACCAAGTCTTTAAGGTAGACCGAATTTGTGTGGTTCTATGCTATTGTTCAGTTAATTTAGTTTTTATAGAGTGGTTTTATGATTTTCTTATTTTTCCTTTTATTTTAAATAATAATTATATTATAATTTTTTATTTTTTTTATTTTTTAAATTTATTTATAAATATTAAAGAGATTTCGGTTTTTTTTGTGAAGTTGAATGATTTTGAATGAGTTCATTAGGGATAAAGCCTTGTTAAGTAGAAGGCCCATATACCATAATGGATAAGGCTGAGATTGTTACCTAGACAATTACTTTAATCCTTGACTCTCAATTGAAGAGGTTTCAACCTAAGGCTCATGTTCCCATATCACAACTATGTGGATTTGATATAAAACTCCTCCTAGCCCCCACTTTCGCCACCAAAAACAAAAAAGACATAAATTTAAAGGAGGGTAAGAAATATTTTGGCTTAAACAATACACTCTAAGCTTTGACTTGCTTAGGTGGTTCATTTGAAATCACATTTATAAATGCACCCTACTAAAGAAGCTAGTGTAATTTTAGATGAGACACCTAAACAATTCAAAGCTTAGAGTGTTTTGTTTAAGCTTTCCTATAAGACATATGTGCCAAATTTCTATAATTTATTTTTTTAATCTTATTTTTGACTTTATCATTCAATCACTATTTACATTTGTTATATTATAATAAAGTTTAAGTTGAGCATTTTTATGTATTCTACACATTGTAAAACTAATTTGATGATTTGAGCCTTTGATACTCAATAGCAAAGATGGAACAAATCCAACTACATATTGAACCATTGTAAGTAATTCTTTTTTTCAGTGGTGGAAACATTAAAAAAAGTCATGAACCTTGACTTGGACAAATTCTAAACCTTTCTTGGAAAATTACTTTTGAATTTTTTTTTATTATTATAATGGTGAAATTTACATCCTCATGTTTATTTCTCATTTATTTTTGTGTTTATCTTGGTGGAACATTTTATTAAAATAACATATAAACAAGTGGCATATTTTTGTGTTAGGGTTGGATCATGGTTCGATCCCTATCTACATTCATTTCACATTGGTTTGCACTAAAACTAAGATAGTCAACATTTATGCATATTTATTCGCATATATTTATGTACATTCACTCCTTGCCTCACAATTATATTTTTATCCCTAAGGTTCATTTCCAAGTGGTTCAAGTTGACGTAGTCCAATCTTGAGGTGTGCAAGATTGACCCTAAGATTCAAAATGTTCAAATTCAAATTCAAAGTTTCCCACCCTTCCTACTAGTTGTTAAGAGTGGACTAACACACAATTATGCATTATGTTCATATATCATTGTGTTTAAAGACATTTAGTGTGTAATTAATTCAAATGAAGAGTCTTATTACAAAGATAAAATTATCAAAACACACTTCAATTTTTAAAGGGAAATAAAGAATAAGATTCACATCATCATCATATAAGTTATTTATATGTTTTCGTATGCTTTCTTTTATATCAATCATCATCATTAATTTGGGCCAACGTAGGGGTTGGCCTAGGAGAGCACATTCACCTATTGAGACAACAATCTCCTAAAGTTGAAAGAAGCTCTTCATTAGGTAATTGGAACTGATTGGTTTATGAGGTTTCCACCTACTTTGCCTCATGAATTTTCTTCCATTTTTGTCTCAAATGTGATGGATCTTACTTGGTCTCTAGAGTTGGTGAAATTCTTCGTGGGTTCCTATCTGTACCCTCCCTTTTTTTCTTTCTCCTCCCTCTTAGAGGCTTTGGAAACTATTGTCTTTGTAATGACCCTTCTATTGTTGGCGGTTTCTTGGATCAAAGCTCCATTTTCTCCAATTGGGCTATCTCTTCCCTGTGGAAGCTAATGGTGTCATCTCTTGTGGGGGATAATCCACATGCTTTCCATACACAAACTTCATATCTTCACCGCTGTAATGGTGAATCTATCTAAGTTGTAAAGCTCAAATTTCTTTCAATGCAATTCACTTTCTCTTTAAGCATTCTTTGGATGGTCCCCATTATACTATGTTTTTCCCTCCACTCTCGGAGGTGGCTTCCTCTACTGAAAGTTGCTCTAAATTGTGAACTCCATGTAAGGTTTTGATCATCTCCATGGGAGATTCCATGCTCTGCTCTATGCAATGATGTATAAGTTCTATGGTGTCTTCATTTTCTGCTCTCAGAAGTGATGTATCTTCTCTATCGAGCTATGCTATGTATAATAATTTTTAAAAATATGAATACAATGATACAATGGCTTTGCCACTTTTTCCTAAAAAAAAAACCTCCTAAAGTTGTTTTTGATCACTATCTCAATAGATAAAGATAATAAAAAATTGAAGATGATTAGAGTTATTGATGTGTATTTTCATCAATTCATTATCATGGAAAAAATATCAAATTTATAAAACGTATTAGATTCATGGTAGTCAATATTGAACCATAGAGTTTTCTAAAATGAAATAAATTCTAAGGCACTCATTAGGTTGAAGGCATTAAATTTTGGATAGTAGTAAATTAATTGAAAACACGATCGACACCACACCCCTATCACCAATTCTAGAACTAAATAGCCATGAAATTCATATTTAATTTTCATATATTTATTACAATCATTTATAATTTATGCTTGATTGATTGCTTTTTTTTAATTATCCTAGATAATTAAAGAAAATGTTTTTTCTTTACTATATAACAAATTATGCACTTTTCACAATATTTATCACATAATATTAATTCTTTCCCATATAACTTATGTCTAGAAGCTCTTATGTTTACACAAGATTACTATTTTTCCTTATAAATTATAACTCAAATTTTATTTCACAATTAACTTTTGTATTTTTTGGTTGATAAGATATTATTATTGGAATGGTTAAATTTGCATATCCATTGCATTCTCCATTTAGTTTTGTGTATATTTTGAGGGGATTTTATTAATACACGAACCTATCAACAAATAACTTATATTTTATATAAATTTATATCCTTGTCCTATCCATATCCTTATCCTTTCCCACTTTATACTTAACCGTGAATTATGCTTATCCACCTAGATTACATTACCTATGCACCTATTTTTAATTTTCTAAATTAAAATTAAAATTAAAATTCTTCCCTTCAAGGGCCTTGCTGTGCACTTTTCACACACATGCCCCACCAAGGGCAGGGACCCTCATTTTGACTATTTAATTCTCTGGTTTTGCGAAATCATTACTTATCTACACTTGGGTTGTTTTGATTGTTGCTCTTTGATCTCAGGCCATCATTTGAACTTTGTGCTTTCATCTAAAATCCATTCACAGGAATATTTACTAAGTTAGGGAAAGGTCCAGAAAATCTGAGCTCCCTTGGATTTCCTGAGGCTCAGCCTGTTCAGAGATTCCGACTTACCTTGGATTTTCTAGCTTGAACTCATTTTGGATACTCCAAGCTCCCTCAGATTCCCCGAACTCTAATCCATTCGAAAATTTTGCCTCCCCTCGGATTTTCTGAATTTCGCCCATGGTCACATCTCCAAGCTTTGTCATGATCCCATCAAGGAATTTATTCCTCTGAAAAGTCTATGATATTGGTTTATCTGAATGATTTTGAATGCTTGATTTGATTTATCACTAAGGTTCTTGAGATTAATTTATTTTCTTATTTGTGTTGATGCTATTTTGGGAAAATGGAACTCTTAGTCACTATGATTGTCCTCATTTTGCACAAGTGCGAGAAAGCTAGTTTATATTTAAATACATGTATTTCAGGGTCTTCTGTTGCACTCCACTTCTTTGATTTCCAATTTGGATTTCTCTGAACTGAACCTGGAGTTGACTTAAGAGTTGAATCTTTATGCATTCCATTTAAAATTATGAGTTTTATGATGTAATGGTATCTTGTTACATATTCGCAATTCTAAAATGGTTGACTTGATTGCACCTCTTGATATTAAAATGAAATTTGGTCATGTTAGTTTGCATTTCTCAAGCATCAATATAGTGGTCACAGAAAGAATGTGGATTTTGAAGACTCTTGGAAAATCCGAGCATACAGGAAATCCTCGAGGTGCATGTGACGACATCATTTTATGAGTAGCCAACACAGGGTAGTTTATTTACTTCATAATGGCAATAATTCTGCGCAAAGGTTTGAAGACATGGAAATAATAATGCATATTGAAGGTAAGAATGTTCACAGTGACCAGGCATGTAAGACCGAGCATGTAAATTGCATGTTTCGTGGGTAAATGGATTTTATAGCAAAGGACATGGCATATCGGTATTACCTGTAGGAGTATGCTATGAGTTCACTGAGTTACAACGATGATAATGAATGTCTAAAACCTTTGATAGAGGCCAAATAAGTCATTATGCGTAGCATGGTATGGGGATATAGTGTAATAATCGAAGAAATTTGAAAGGTGGTGTGGCGTTAAGATAGCCTAGACGGTGTAGATCAATTAGTGCCTGAACTCTTTAACACTTGGGACTTTCATCCTACAAGGTAAGTAAAGGCGCACACATCTTGTAATGAGTGTGTGAGGCACAACGACTGCAAAGAACGAAATGATGCCTATGGATTTTGGAACATGTTGTGGGAATAGCAAAATGAACAGCATAATCCACAAAGGGTAAGTGAGACTCGGGTAGTTCGATGTTAGTCAGATCCCCCGAAAGGAGTTAGCCTCGGAAATTTCAAGCAGAGGCAGATTATCCGAAAAGAAAGAGGCTTGGAAAATCTAAGCACATGAGGATTCTTCGACAGAATTTCTATTCGGGTAATCTGGCACCTTCCAGATTCCTTGAGGGTAGAGAATCCACGGGCCACCACATTCTATAACGATGCCACCATTTATACGACTAGACAGAGTCCATGATGAATGAGAATGCAGGATGATTCAAAGTTGAAATAATATAGAAAGGAGATTTTGGGAGGTGTCGGTTCATGGGTGCAATGTAAATCAAGAATTTATAGATCGGTCTTGGAACAAAATGGTGGTAGCATGCAATTACATGAGAAACATCGAGTCAAGCGCTGGCTGGCCCTTAGCAATATGCGATTGAGATTACAAATTATGGAGGTGTGGAACAGTGAAATAGGAAGGATAGTGAAGATAAGCATAGGAATTTTATCTTTATCTGCAGCAAAATAGTATGTCATGGCTGGCTGATTATTGCGTATTCCTAGAGCGCATAAGGCCCACCAGGGAAAATGATAAATAAGCGTATTGGGAAATTCTTCATTGAACAGATTTTGCGAAGAAATGAAGTCTCGGGTAATTCGAGGACCTACGGATTTCCCAAAAGGAATAAGCCTCAAAAAATCCAAGGTCAGCTGGATTCCCCGAGGGTCATTTTATCGGTGCCCACTCTCGATCGAAATGGTAACGTCAACAGTATATCAATGCTAAGCTCTTGGTAGAATGCAAGTTTCGTAGAATGTTTATGTTGATATGAGAATCTTTACACATGTGGTGTGGTGGATTGATATTCACAGGAAGGTTCTATAATTGGCCGCAGATGTAAGCGTGAAGGTCAAACATTTATAGGCATGATATCTTTAAACTATAAATGAGTAAGAATATGTCGGCGACACCTCTATTTTATACCGTCGATGGAAGAGCTTAACTTGAAGTTTGAGAATCCCCTTGAAACAGTGCAGCAATAGGAATATCGTATTTTTAATGGTTATCTGCAAAACGTTAGGGACTATGGTGGTTGATCGGCGTGTTTCTAACAATAAGCTTACAGAGCACAATATTCTATTATGATGATGAAGGACGCAAGGAGTATTGCCATTGATTGATCGCAAGATGAATTCAATGATTACGGTCTCAATATGAAGCTTGCCATTTGCAATATTGAATTGAAGTCTTGGATATCAATGAAAGGATTTAATCATGAGGCCGCAGCCGAATATGATGGTTTGTTAGATGAAAGAAGTCTTTATATGTTGTAGATTTTAATTAATCGGAGCCCTTGTTAACGTGGCGGAGGATTGAAATACACGTTCATAATGATCATGAAATGTAGCATTACTCATGGTCAAACGCTATTACAAAATCATAGAATCTCGTTTGTTCAAAGGTATTATCATGGGGCTCAAAGATCAAAATGCTAGGAGATTGGAATGTGAAGGTTTGGTGGCAGGAACGCGGGTCAAGCTAGGTGGTGGAATTATAGATTGGAGTCCAATTTGAAATGAATACTTAATATTCTCCTGATCTATGATGTTTTGCAGGATATGTTTGTAAGAAAATCTTGATGAAAGTGAATGACTTGCATTTAAATTTGATCATTATGATTAAAGTGTCGATTTGGATTGTTATATCGTGGCATGAGTGGATGTGTTTTTAATTTTAAATGTAATTATTCCTAATTTAATGAATTTTTATGCATTGGCAGGAATAATACTAGGGAATATGTCATCAAGAGATGAAACTAGGAGGTTAAAAAATCGATGGTTAAAGACTCATGAAGACCTTATCCCATAAAAATTGCGTATCAAAAGGATGATTTTGTGCATTAAAATTTCTAAGGGACCTGCCTATGAAAGCGTGTCTAGGAAGGGGTGATTTTATTTCCAGTTGTTCAAGCAACTCACACATAAAGATGAGTTTCCAATGTCCCCATATATGGAAATGTGCTATATGGGAAGGAGTTCAGATTCTTTCCAATATGTACCTGCATAAGAGTGCGTGTCACAAGTTGTCTTCACCTAGAGGAGAATTTTACAAGGCATGTGAAGTTGGTTAATTGCTCCAATCAGAATTCCCATTAAGGTCAAGCTGGAAAAGTTTTGTTTTTACGTTGCTCAAGGCTATAACTAAATGCATTTCATTGAATGATGATGTTTCTGCCCTAATGTAACAACTTGATGCTTCTAGAAATGTAGTTGCAACCATTGGATTGATTTAATCCTGGCCATTGATTCAAAATGTAATTTTCTATAAAAAGCCAATGCCTTCTCAATTGTAAGAGGTTAGACCGGATTAGAGAATAGCTAATTAAAAGCTGTAGAAAGCTACAATTGGCTAAGTTAGGAGTTAAATTTTGCAAGTTAGTAGTTGTAGGAGAGGAGAGACTTGAAATTGTTATGTAAATATTGGAGAAGTAATGCAATTGAGTTGTTGATTTGGAAAACTTTGTATTTATCTTCAACAGTTTATGGTTTCTTGTTCTCAATTCTGAATGTTAGATGTTAGATTTTAGTTCTTTCATATCAATGGTGAAATGTTAATGATGTTTATCGATCTCTAGTCGATACTTTTAGCAATTTTTTGATTGTAGGTTGCTGTGTAAAGTTAGTCTGGGCCTGATTTTGGGCTTAGTTCAACTGTGAATTCTTGTGTACATTGCGCCAGTTATTGGGTATGTGGATGAATATTCATAGTCTGAAAATATTCAATTTCCTTAGTTATTGGGTTTAGAGAGAGATTTCTAAGATTAACTCCTAAGATCAATCCACATACCCAATAACTTTCCATTCATGTGTGGATGTTATCATTAAAGTTGGGAGATACTCGGAGTGGAGTGGAAAGTTAGACAAGGAATGCACTATAGAGAAGCCAACAAATTCTGAATCTAGAGATGATGTTGTAGCTAATGTTGAGGTGGCTCTAGGAGGGACTGAGTGTAAGGAAGACAAATATGAGGCATCAGAGTTAATAGAGGAACATTTAAGTGAAGAACTACCTATAAAGATCAAGGAGGATGTTCCTACAAAGGTTAGTTAGATTTCTAAAAATACAGTAGAGGATGAGTTGCAAGAGAGAGGAGTTACCATACAAGCTCCTCCCATCTAGAATGAAGACCTAATACAAATGAGATATGAAGAGTTTGTTGCTAGAATTATTAAAGATTGGTTGAGCCTGAGTTACAGAGTCTACCTAGAGGAGTTGTTGTTACCAGCTTGGTGCAAGATACATGAGGAAGAGCATTCTGAATTCACATGTTTTCAATCTTAGAAATCCATAAGGGAGGTGAAAGGACAAGTACAACTACTACAACATACAAGGGATACACAAAAAGATACATCAAACAAGTCTCTGATAGAACAATTTCAACAAGTGGTTGATGGATGTCTTGAAGAACATGAGGGATCACTTAATGGAGGAATCAACATTCCTAATGGATGTGATCAAGAATCTGAATCAATACCAATAGAGAATGAATTCAAGGAGTTTTTTCATTTATCAAGTTCTATTTTCCCTCTATCTATTGATGAACTGAACATTGAAAATTTACAGGTTTCATATGTTAAGGGTGAGATAGCTAATGTGGTTCCTACTAATGTGCAAGAAAATATGAATGATGCTAAGCATGAAGATGTTCTAGTCACTATTAATGAGCATGACCACACTTTTGTAAGCAAAAATGTGCTTGAAGATTAGTCTATGATGCCTCCTGGTGAACATCCTGTTGAGGGAGTTGTTGTACATGATAATGCTTTTTCATTTTCATCATTGATCCCTCATGAAGAAACACAAATAGGTGAAAAGTTCCATGTTTTTAATTATTTGATTGTTCAATCTAAATTAACTTAGAACTACTTACTAACAACTCTACTTCTGTTTTGAATGCTTCAAGAGCAAGAGGAATGTTGCACCATCAGTGTAGACTCCTGATGATATTAGGATCAACTCTTCACAATTGGGGAATGATGAATATGACATTCAATCTGAACAAGTGCCACATCAGGTTGTTTCTTTCCTTACTCTGAGCTTAGAAATTTATCGATTTGATTATGATGTTTTAGGAAAGATAACTTGTAAATGGCTTAATCATGGTCCTAATGAGTTACCTCAGTTGTTGATCATTCCTCATTGTGATATAGAGTCTGAATTTAATTATAATGTTGAGATTTTCTTTGTTGAGTATAAGGATGAATTTACATTCTCGAGGACTGTTACTATCACCTTGTTGCTCACACATGCACTAAAAAGCCAACTAGGTGTGGGTCTCAATTTTCCCTATTTGACCATTGTTCATTTTGGGTCTTTTGTACATAGCTTTGATTTGAATAAATACAGTTTGTTCTATTGTTGGTAGTTTTCTTTTTCTCCCATATTTCTATTTTTGTTAGTATATATTTTCTTTTAGTTTTATTTTCCTTCATGCTTTTGGTTTTCTTTAGGTTAGGGTTCTTTAGAGTGAGTTTTCTTTGGGGTTGCTATGCTTTGTTTCTACTTTCTAGTTTTGGTTAGTTTAGGTCCATTTTAGTTTTGCTTAGGGTTTATGTTGCTTCTCCAGTTCGGGGTCCCTCTGCTTTCTATTTGGGGAAGTTCCCTACTTGTGCAACAACCATTTTATTATCAGGAGCTATTCTAGGTATTTCTTTTACAAACTCTAATCATCCTTCCAGAGTCAGTAGGTGGAAATCCTTCATTTGGTGTCACATGTGCTAATACCTAAGCAAGATGAGTCAATGGATTAAGTTAAAACTGGAATGTGCTTGGGTCTTACATTTTTTAAAACACATCTTAAGAATCCCAAGGTTGTTAAGGGCTCCTTATGAAGTTTGATCAAGTGAAAAATCTTATTTTTGCTTCAACACCACCATGGTTCTTAGCCCTGAGTGTGAGCTTCATTGCTTACAAGGTGAAAAGGAAAGTTTAAGAGATCTTAAAAGAATATTGAAAGGAAATAAAAATAGAATATTAAAAATAAAAAGTGAATATTCACCTTATTAGGAGTATCTGAGTATCTCTATCAAGGCTATGGATGCCTGGCTGGCAGTAGAGCTATGCTCGGGAGGGCCACAACGACAACCTCATTGAGGCTATGGATGCCTAACTAGTAGCGAGGCTCTGTCCAAGATGTTTTTGGAGTTAGAATCTTTACATAGCTTAATTAGACTAAATTTTGTTGCTGTAGCAACTAAGGGAGGAAAATGAATACACTTGCACACACTTTGACTCTAGCACATGAAAGGTTTTCTTTTTCATAGACTTTGAAACTATGCTTGTGGTTGAACCAATGCAAGGATTGAAACCAGAGATTCTGGGTTCTTGATTCTAGTTTGTCATCAAAATGCTCTGGAGCATTTCCCCAGTAGGAGTCACTATTTGTTGTACACTTTTCACACACATGCCCCACCAAGGGCGGGGACCCTCTTTTTGACTATTTAGTTCTCTGGTTTTTCTTTTAGAAATCATTTCTTATCTATACTTGGGGTGTTTTGATTGTTGGTCTTTGATCTCAGGCCATCATTTGAACTTCGTGCTTTCATCTACAATCCATTCGCAGACAAATTTACTAAGTCAGTGAAAGGTCTAAAAAATCTGAGCTCCCTTGGATTTCCTGAGGCTCAGCCCATTCAGAGATTTTGGCTTACCTTGGATTTTCCAGCTTGAACTCATTTTGGGTACTCCAAGCTCCCTTGGATTCCCCGAACTCTAATCCATCTAGAAATTTTGCCTCCCCTTGGATTTTCCAAATTCTGCCCATGGTCGCATCTCCAAGGTTTCTCATGATCCCATCAAGGAATTTATTCCTCTGACACGTCTCTAATATTGTTTTATCTAAATGATTTTGAATGCTCTATTTGATTTATCACTAAGGTTCTTGAGATTAATTTATTTTCTCATTTGTGTTGATGCTATTTTGGGAAAATGGAACTCTTAGTCACTATGATTGTCCTCATTTTGCACAAGTGCAAGAAAGTTGGTTTATATTTAAATACATGTGCATTTCAGGGTCTTTTGTTGCACTCCCCTTCTTTGATTTCTAATTTTCCTTTCTTTGAACAGAACCTGGAGTTGATTTAAGAGTTGAATCTTTATGCATTCCATTGAAAATTATGAGTCGTCTGATGTAATGGTATCTTGTTACATATTTTCAATTCTAAAATGGTTGACTTGATTGCGCCTCTTGATATTAAAATTAAATTTGATCATGTTAGTTTTCATTTCACAAGAATCAATATAGTGGTCACAGAAAGAATGGGGATTTTGAAGACTCTCGAAAAGTCCAAGCATACAAGAAATCCCTGAGGTGCATGTGACGACATCATTTTATGAGTAGCCAATGCAGGGTAGTGTATTTACTTCATAATGGAAATAATTCCACGCAAAGGTTTGAAGACACAAAAAAAATAATGCATATCGAAGGTGAGAATGTTCACAGTGACCGGGCATGTAAGACTGAGCATGTAAATTGCATGTTCTGTGGGTAAATGGATTTTATAGCAAAGGACATGGGATATCGATATTACCTGTAGGAGTATACTATGAGTTCACTGAGTTACATCAATGATAATGAATGTCTAAAACCTTTGATCGAGGCCAAATAAGTCATTATGTGTAGCATGGTATGGGGATATAGTGTAATAATCGAAGAAATTTGAAAGGTGGTGCAGCATTAAGATAGCCTAGATGATGTAGATAAATTAGTACCTAAGCTCTTGACACTTGGGACTTTCATCCTACATGGTAAGTAAAGGCATGCACATCTTATAATGAGTGTGTGAGGCACAACGACTGCAAAGAACAAAGTGATGCCTATGGATTTTGGAACATGTCGTGGGAATAGAAAAATGAATAGCATAATCCACGAAGGGTAAATGAGACTCGGGTAGTCTGATGTTAGTCAGATCCCCCGAAAGAAGTCAGCCTCAAAAATTCCAAGCAGAGGCAGATTATAGAGGTCCAGAAAATCTAAGCACATGAGGATTCTCTGATAGAATTTATGTTCGGGTAATCTGACACCTTTCGGATTCCCCGAGGGTAGAGAATCCATGGGCCACCACATTCTACAATGATGCCACCATTTATACGAGTAGACAAAGTCCATAATGAACAAGATGCAGGATGATTCGAAGTTGAAATAATATAGAAAGGAGATTTTGGGAGGCGTCGATTCAGGGGTAGAATGTAAGTCAAGAATTTATAGATCGGTCTTGGAATAGAATGGTGGTAGTGTGCAATTATATGAGAAACATCGAGTCAAGCGTTGGCTAGCCCCTAACAATATGTGATTGAGATTACAGATTATGGAGGTGTGGAACAGTAAAATAGGAAGGATAGTGAAGATGAGTATAGGAATTTTATATCTGTCTACAGCAAAATAGTATGTCACGGTTGACCGATTATTGTGTATTCCTAGAGCGCATTAGATGTACTAGGGAAAATGATAAGTAAGCGTATCGGGAAAGTCTTCATTGAACGGATTTTGTGAAGAAATGAAGTCTCGGGTAATTCGAGGACCTATGGATTTCTCGAAAGGAATAAACCTCAGGAAATCTAGGGTCAGCTGGATTCCGCGAGGGCGCGGCTTAAACATCACACACTAAGGATTTGATTTCTTACGTGGCTCTGGGTCCCACTCTTACACTGTTCGGTCAGATTCTCGTCTTCTGTTTCCTGTTTTGTTTTCTACTGCACTCCTCTGACTCTGACAGTCATGGTCACTGCAACTTCCGCAAAATCCAGCTGTCACACTCATTGATAATGAAACTGCGGTTAAGTTTGAGTTGAAATTTTGAATCTTCCTCTCCCGCTCAAGCAGCAACAGGAGTATTTCTAGTGCAGGATATTCCTTCCGAAACAGAAAGCTGGTTTGATGTCTTTTTTTCCCTGCTGCTACTTCTTACTTCTTATGGAAGCCTAGCTTGCGGCTGCTTCTTGTTTTTTTTTTTTTTTCTTCCATCTGCAGAGCATGTAGACGGTTAAGTTGGAAATCCTCTGGTAGATAGTATGCAAAATTCGAAAGCATAGACAGGGCATGTGAACTGTTTGAGCGGATGCCTCAAATAAATGCAGTCTCATGGAATGCTATACGCAAAATGCGTTTGTTGAGAAGGATTTATAAACTTTTGACTAAATGCAATTGGCAGTTCTAAAGCCAGACTCTGCCACCTTTTCCAGCATTCCTTGCACCTCTGCCAAAATGGGAGCTTTGGAATAGGGCATGGACATCCATCGCAGGACAATGGATAACAGGATTTTTTCAGATGTTGTAGTCGCAACCACCCTGGTAGACATGTATGCAAAATTTTTGGAATCATAGACAAGGCACGAGAACTGTTTGACAGAATGCCTCAAAGAAATGTTTTCTCATGGAATGCCCTGGTTGTAGGACATTAAAAAAATGCATCCGAGGATGTCAAAATTATTAAGGTTCTTATTATTCTTTATTACATGTCTTGATGATTGAAAGCATCACTTATTAGGTAGTGATGAGTTGTATGGGTTCTTTGATATATTACATGGGTGCATAGTATATGTATTTGAATATGGGTTCTTAGTGGGAATGTTTCTAAGAAAATTATTCTCGAGAGAAACATATGACGAATCTAAAAGTAAGTGTACTTCATAGGGGTAGTCCTTCAAATACTCGTAATCAAGGAAGCATTGTTTTTCTCTCTCAATAACAATTATAAATATAGAAGAAATTTACAAGATTAAGCAAGGTATTTTTTAATTAAATGTTTTGTATTTTCACCTATAATTATATAGAGTTCATCATGAAAGGCTACTCTTTCTTGCTAAGATAAATAAAAAAATTAAGTTCAATGGAATATCTAAATATATAAATTCAATACCTAATACATTCAAAAATTAATTGTCCTTATTTGATGGGAATGATTTACATTACGTACTGTGCATCTGTGCATCTTCATGTCTTAGTTAGTCTAATGAATTATTTCAAGATATTTGTTAAGGATGTATTGTTGAAACTATTTGTTCACTATTAGAAGGGTAATGTAAAATATAATTATATTAGCTTCTTAGATAATTATATTTCATATTACGAAAAATTTCAAAATACTATTATTGAGTAGTTTAGAGATGAAGTTGATCTTAGTAGGTTAATTGCATAACTTTCTAATATTTAGAAAATAACAATGAATCAATTTATCTGTTTACTATTAGATAATCTCACTTTGAGTTGTGATAAATATCCCTAAGCATGTAAGATATATTATATAAGAATGTTTGAGATTTTATCATGGAGTCTTTGATCCTAAGTATAATATTTTTTCAAAAGAGATGAATCTCATAAGTCTCTCATAGGCTTATTATTGAGGTAAACTTTGATGAAACCATTAGGGTATCAATGATGTTACATCATACATCCAAAATTGTTTGATATCCCTTAGATTTGGATGTTTAGTCTAATAAGTTAGCTATAAATATTTGTGATGTTAATGACCAAGTTATAGTATATAGTGATTTATTCCTTTGGTTTGAAGCGTTACAAAAATTAGATACAAAATATGCTAAAAGAGAAGTTCTAACAAAAGAAGATGAATAAACTACTAATGAAGTCAATTTAGCATTATTTCTTAATAAATTTTCTAGTAGATTTATTAATGAATTTGGTTATAGTAATGAGTCTCATGTAGCATGTTACAATGAATGTGATAGAAAATAAAAGAGCCTATAATATGAAAAGCTAGGTCCTTCACATGTGGTGCGTCAACTTTCCATATTTAACTTCAATTATCTAAATGATGGTTTGGGTTACCTATATGGCTCAAGTGTATATGTTTTTTTCTATTTTGATTATAGCATTAGTTTTTCATGTTCCAATAATATTTTACAAACATTAATAAAGTTAACCAAATTGATAGTAGAAGTAATATTTGGATCTTTGTGCAAATGAAGAAGAAGAGCTACACATTTTAGGTGACCTATATATTTAACCCAATGTAGTTTACTTAAGAGAAGTTTCCTATATTTGAGAGTTTTGTTTGGGATTTCCTAATAAAAAGTTTTCTTTATAAAAATCACGTAGCCTAGTATGTCATTTTGCAACATGTGAATATGAGGCATTTAAGTTTGATATTAATATATGTAAAGTGGTTTGCAATTAGGACAATGTCAAGACATTAGATTATGAAGAAATTTTTTTTCCAATGTGTTGGGATAGATCCACTTTCCAATAATGATGAACCATGTAATATTAGCATAAATACTTGATGCAACTATGGTAATATTAATATGCAAGATTTCTATGTGTTCCTTAGTGAGCTATTTGATTCATATAAGGGCCCAAAAGTTAATTTTTATTCTTGATCTTCAACCAAAATATGCACGTGTACGTTCTTGAATGTATGAGAATAATTATATTTAGCTAGGTAGTAATAACATTATAATAAAAAGAATGGAATAACTAATCTAAAATGTTGTTTTTGATTTAGGGAGGTATTAGTTTTATGTTTTCCTATAACCTTTGCGTACAAGATGTCATTTTACATGATAGTGTATCACATTTTTTGTATAGACCATTGTAACTTCATATGTATGCTAGAATATTCCTAGTTGTAATTGCATGTCTCTAATATGTGGGAAATGTTATTCATTGTGAGCCTTTAAGTTTTAGGTTTCTCTTTATTTTATGTTTAATTTATATTTGTACATTGTTCTTGTGCATTTTAGTTTGTGGATTTATTTTATTCTTCTCCATATCTTCTTGGTTTGGTATGCTCTATTAAAGACTTCTAGATTCTTGTTGTACCTTTTGAACATTTAAGTCCCTAATAAGAGGTGTTGTTGACATCCATTCTTGGAATAACCTATTTCTATCTCTTTATAGTGTTTTAGAATGCTTAACATTGACAATCAATCTAAGAAATTCAAATTAGGGCTTCATCCTTATTCCTTTACCTAGCTATATGATTGATGCCTTTTTTTATTTGGTTCTCCTACACATGTTTATTAAATCTTTATGATTTTGATAATATTTTGTGTTATAGTGATGGTGGAATATTATAACAATGTCTAAGTCCCTACTTTTCCCCAAATAGTTTATTTCTAATTGGTCATTGGCTTATGATAGGTAAAAAAACTTTTTGTGTTTGTTCAACAACAAGACATTCTCACTTTTGTGTTGGAAAGAGAGACATCCAAGTTCACCAAGTCAATATCCACCCTAGATTCACATTAACAACAACTTTAGGATCCTCCAACTTTTGAAGCTTACCAATCTCACCCACAACATCACCCTAGACTTTCACCTTATCATTCATCACCTCTACCACAAAGACAGTCTCCCTCTCCTTACCCAACTCGAGGTTTAGGGATTTCTTCCCCGTTGAGATCTTTCTCTCAACCCCTTTCGGTGATCCCACAAAACTAGTTTACAATTTCAAGGAGGAATTGATTTTTGCTGAAATCACATATTTTTAGAAATTATAATGATTTAAGCCTTTAAAAGTTACATTTAAATCATTCCAATGAAATATGGTTTGATCAAACTACCTTAGATCAAACCCCCTTGGATAGAACCCCGCTAGTTTTAAACCATACCTATAACGAAGTCTCCTTTACACCTATCAAAATGCTGATAAAAAACCACATTTGGTTTAACTTTTGAGGGATCAAATGAATTTACTTAAAATTTATATTTTGTAAGTATGTAGTCCTTATTATAAGCTTCCCAAAAATTATAAATTTAAATAAATTTAGTTTTATTATTATATTTATTTTTTATTTCTTATGAATATAGGTTTTTCACCAAAAACCAAGATCTCTGATCTACACGTGGAAAAATAGCAGATTATAAGAAAAAAATTAAAAAATATGAGTGCACTAGATATTGAAGTCCTTAATCCAACACACACACAAAAAAAAAATTGATACATACAAAAAATGTTACGCGTTATACGGTCACCCTATGTCTGAATTGTAACTGGTTTGACTTCGAAACTTGATTAAAGAAAAAATATTTAATAAAAAACTATCTAACCAGGTGGAAGCACTGGATATCAGAGTTACAAATATGAATTCAAAAGAATTAGAATTTTATCCTTCATGGAAAAAAAATTATGCGTTATACGGTGAGAGTCACTTTCTAAAAATGTTGTTTTTTGAAAAAAACTAGTTTTTGAGGGAGATGGAAAAAAAATGCAATCTGATTCCAAAAATTTTGAAAAAAATATATTTAGAATCTAAAGACAAAATTTCAAGAAACTCTAGTTTGCATCATCTTCAAATTCCTCACGGTTTAGCCTTTATAGGTTCCCGAAAGTGAAAATTTAGTTAAATTTTTTTATTTCAGTGTCCAATTTGGCCAAAAATTGTAAACTATTATTGTGGGATCACCCCTTTCTCACCTTCCACTACTAGAATTCTTCTTTTCACACTCAAAGGAAGAGACGACTCCTCCTTTTTACAAATATGGCTCCCTTTCTTAACCTTAGTCGAACCTTTACTCTTGATCCTAACTAAGGGAGACTCCTCAATGTCCAAATCTATATGTGAACCACCAAACCAAGAGGGGCTAGCCTCTTTCTTCCCCCTTTTCTTGGGTTGATTGTCAAAATTTTCTAGAGAAATAGAGTCCTCTTCAAACAAACTTGAATCTTCATCCCCTTTATCCTTTCCTTCAAAGTCATTACCCATTTCATAACCAGAGAGGACCTCCTTAAGCTTATGAGATCTGTTTAATTTAGGTACTTCCAATACATACTTGAATTTTACATATTCCATAATAAGAAGCATTAGACCCTCATGCAGAAAGGGGTTATTGGGTTATTTTCTAAATTCCATAATTCCATTTTCCAGCGAGAGGAGAAAATAGAAAGGGAAAGATGCCAGTTTATTATGCCTAAAGTGGTTAAGCAACAAGAAATGATAACCATAAATAGCAGAGAATATGCCATCCAAAGTGAAGTATCTCATAATGGCCACGGCAACTTCCCTTCAAATGGGCTTAATGGAATGTCAATCATAATCTTCACAAGCTAATCTCTTAAGCTTACCCTTTCCTTCCCTTTAAAGAAATTGAACAAAGTTGACTTAGAAGTCGACCAAACCCTATAAAATTTCTTACCCTCAAAAGATAACTCAATAATCTCTGCAATTAGGTTCTCTGTAATACTGATCCTTACCTCGAAGACTCTCAACATCCTTTTATTCCAACCATTAACAAACTCATTGGAAACTTGTGAGTCAAACCCATGAAGCTTCAACATAAAATGGGTAACCCAAGTTCCCTTCTCTAAGATTTCCCAAACAATGCCATTCACTTGAAATTCTCCATAGGTAATAGGTTCCAATCTACACCTATCACCCCCCATGGTCACCAAAACATGACTGAAAACAAATTTCTCCCTGAAAAGAAACACCAACAAATGAAACTAAAAGTTCTAGATACAATGGAGGAGGAAGAACCAAACACCCATAATCCATGTCAAACTAGTAACACAAGGACTAGAAGTCATCATGGCCATTACAATCAGAATCTTTACATAAGCTTTTCCATACTTATCAAGACATTCATGAAGCTTCACATGTCTTTTCATATTAATGAGGAAATTATGAAACCAAACTCCTCTAACTCCCAAAACACTGTCCATCATGTGATGTTTTGATCATATTTAACAAGATTTTGAATCTCAATAGGGATGATATCTTGAGAGTCCCAACGATTAGTAGAGGACACCCCTAAATTGGTAAGGCAATCAGCTAAGTAATTAGCTTCATGATAAACATGGGATACATAAAATTATTCAAAAGAGTTCAATATGAAAATAGCATCCTCAATAATATGCTCAATTGACCAAGAAGAAGGATGCACCCTCTTAAGATAATTGACAATATTTAAAGAATCTATTTCCAACCAGATTTTTCTAACACCCTTCTCTTGAGTGAGCTTCAGGCCATGATAGGTTATAGAATCTTCTACAAAGTGGTTTGTCTAGGTTCCCAAAGGGAGCGCCACTGCGGAAACTAGCCTACCATGAGAATCACGTAACACTCCCCACAACTAGCAAGACCCATATTTCCTTTAGCAACACCGTCAAAGTTAACTTTATACCGGTCATGAGGAGGAGCTTGCCACACCACACCCTCCCTTAAATATTTGGCCTTCCTCAAGGAAAAAATAAATAATTTTCCTAATGTATGTTGATAGGACAATAAAAGAGATAAAAATAACACTTAATTCATGTCAACTAGAGCTAATATATGATAAACCCTTTATTACATCAAAAATTACATACCCTTACAATTTCACATTTTGTTTTAGGAATTGTTTAGTGACCATTCCCATATCATATTTAGGGATCATTTTAATGTCAACTTTGTCCATTTTCCTTCATCGGATTACCAAATTTTCTATCACATTTTGGTTCTTCTTATTGACATAAAATCACATGTTAAATTTTGAATAATTTCTCTTGGATATGAGTGCAATGCTCTTGAGAATTTAGATGATATTATAGTTTCCAATGAATTTCATAAAATTTAAATATTTCTTCTTTACCAATTACCTAACATAGATAAAAGATAATACTTGATTAATCTATAATATGCAATTAAATAGTTGACCTAACATAGGTAAAAGATAATACAATTAATCCAAACAAAATTTTTATACAAAGTAGCAACTATAATTATGAATCATCCTCTCCCATTTCCTGCAGTTCAAGCATCTTTCCATTTAATTTGGAATTTTCTTCACCTTTTATTTTCTCTTTCTCTAACTCCTACTTCAATTTTTCATTTCATACATTTTTAGTTTTCATAAAAAATAACTTAAACATCCAAGTTATCATAAAATAAGTTTGATAGATACCCCAACAATGAATATTAGTAGTGATCTCGATTGCACTTTATGCATCTAATTTTTAAAATCCAACATGATATTCTAGATTGCCAAAAACTCAAATGAAAAATAAAAAAGTTAATAAAATTTTCTTGAAGATAGAAATAAAACCTCGTTCTCTCATGTAAGTCTAATATGGTGCACATTATTATAGTGAATCCTATTTTTTGTATCACTTCATTTAGTGCCACTAATAATCTCCACATGAAAACTCCTAGTGGATGTGTGGATCCTTTTAATGTTAACATAACTACAATTTTTTTTTGTAGGAGCAACATTCTAATTCCCACTTAGAGGATAGGCATAAGTGCATGTTTAACTCTAGTCAATTAATGGCTTATGTTTCACTTGATAGAATAATAAATAGGGTTTTTTCTTGACTTAGGATCATTTCCGGGGCTTCTTTCCTCTTATGGAAATGTGTCCATTAGAGATTGACTCTAAGACATCCATAGTCAACAATTTTCTTGAGGAATTGATGGTTAGGAGTTATTAATACTTGGAAACAAAATTAGGCTTCAATATTACAAAGGAATCTAATCTTGAAGTATATGATTGATAGAGAAATTATCACGAAGGGACTCACTGACTTATTATAATTAATTCAAGAAAACATCTTCAATACTTAAATTATTTAAACTTTAGATCATTGAATCTTGGAAAGAGCCATAGGATAATGGATTTAGTCTAGGATACAAGAATTTTCCTCGAAGAGTTATGGTAATACTTCCTTTTATGATTTATCCATAGGGTTTATACAATTATTTCTTAACAAATCTTGACCATCTATAAGACTTGATTTATATCTAGGGTATATGCTCGGTTTATAACATAAGAGAATTACTTACCAAATTTAGGAATTACATAAATACTGCACGTTAGCCTCTAACCATCCATGGCTCCAATTGTCTAGATCATTCCCTCTAGGTCAAGTACACTTAAGTAGCTAGGTTCACTAACTAGAACATTATAGAATCATGTCACATGTCTTATAAATTAAAACCCAAATAATAATATAAAGTAATGTACTTAAATAGGAAGGTATTAACCCTTAAAGGTTTCATAATTAGCTTTATTAAATGACGATAAAACACTATAATATCCCCAATAAAAATGAACCTGTAGTAATTAAGCCTTCTAGGAAGTTCATACAAGCCTTAAGTAATTTATATCACACAATAGAATCATGGTATTCAAAAACTAACTCTATCTTTGAGGTGATGGGCCAAATTTTACACAACTAGTTTACACAAAGTATTATAATATTTAACTATTAACATATCCTTTACAATTCTCTAGACTGTACAACTTAATTCCTTAAGAAAAAAAATTAATAACAGGCCTCTTAATCTTTAACCAATAATTTGATGATTGTCAACTTTCACCCAATAGTCCTTAATGCTTCCTACTACACATCTTTGATGGATTCCTTAAGCAAATCTACCCCTTCTCCTATAAACATATTGGGTGAACAAATATCACAAATTTCATTACAATAGTCAAATATAATTGTAGTTAGATTCATGAATTTAGAGATAATATGCATTCATCTTTATTGTAACAAAAGTTATTCATTGATTCATCTAATGTAGGAACATGTGTTACCAATTTACTATTAGAGTGTAGAGTACTTTGCTTGGATGTCAATCCAAGTATCATGCCTACTTTTCCTCCTATACACCATTACAGTGATCAATTCAACTTCATAAGGATGTTACTGAGGTGTGTGGCCTTTTAGAGGTCTTCAACCCATTTGATTGTTATAGTGATTCTAGAATCTAAGAAATTTTGTAGCTAATTTCTAGAACCAATCCAAGATAACTATGAAATTCACCACTTAACCAATCTAGGAAAAATATGACATCCACCCATCAGCCAATCTAGAACTCAATATCACTATATTGACCAATTGACACATGCACACACATGCATACGTATAGACACAAACATGTCTCTAAACATTTGAGTCACAATTACATTCAAAATAATTTGGGGGGCTACAACCACACCATGAGCCCTCACACATATTAACAAGGAAATATCTTGATTACAATGTAACACCTTGCTATACCAAATCAACATTATCCAACTTTAAAGTAACATAGCAATCATCTTGAGAATACCTTGATAATCAAAGGCAACACCTCACTATGGAAAGACATGCTATTCAACTTGTAATAGAGATATAAAATATCCCACTTGTACTAGATGACCATCATTGGATTTTTGATTCACCAAAATGACCGCTATGTTACTTTATGCATGAATGACCATGGAGCTATTGTCTCTATAAATTGGTGACTATACAACTCCATTGAGGCCTGAAGGATGATCAACAATTTAGTCCATAGAGTCTTCCTTGTGGTTAGATCAAATGCATATTGTGCTACAATAGATCAAACTCGTCCACGATGATTCCAACATAGACTTGAAACCCATGAATTCACAAACATAGAATGACACATTCACACAACAACCACATTGAGAACTCTAGCTTGAACATATATCGTCACGATTTAATAACATCACTAATCACACACACATAAAGCATATCCACAATATTATTTCACCAATTTCAACCTAAACATATACCTCATCTAAACCTTCCTCAACTCTCCTAATCTCATATACTCTTCATTAATTTGTACGATGAATTGTAATCTTATATACTCTTTGCTAATTTGTATGATGAATTGTAATCTCATATACACTTTACTAACTTATGTGATGAATTATAACTACAATTATGGTATCAAACTTACTCCAAAAGTTGAATGTGTAGGTTTTATGAATATATGGCTACATTTTGCACACACGTCTACCAGAGCAGTTCCAAAGCTCCCATTAGGTACAAGTTGGGAGGATGCTGGCAAAGGTTGTAGAGTTCGGCTTTAAACCAGCCAATCGTATTTGGTTGAAAGTTTTTAAAGCCTTTTCAACAAATACATTTTTTTAATGTCCTGCAACCAGGGCATTCCATGAGAAAATATTTCTTTGAGGCATTCTATTAAACAGTTCTCATGCCTTGTCTATGATTCCAAATTTTTGCATATATGTCTACCAGGGTAGTTGCAACTACAACATCTGAAAATCCCGCTATCTATTGTCCTATGATGGATGTCCATGCCCTGTTCCAAAGCTCCCATTTTGGCAGAGGCACAAGGAATACTGGCAAAGGTGGCGTAGTCTGGATTTACAACTGCCAATTGCATTTAGTCGAAAGTTTCTAAATCCTTCTCAACAAACGCATTTTGCATATAACATTCCATGAGACTGCATTTATTTGAGGCATCCGCTCAAAAATTTCACGTGCCTTGTCTATGCTTTCACATTTTGCATACATGTCTACCAGAGGATTTTCAACTTAACCATCTACATGCTCTGCAGATGGAAGAAAAAGAAAAAAAACAAGAAGCAGCAGCAAGCTAGGCTTACATAAGAGGTAAGAAGTAGCAGCAGGGAGAAAAAGACATCAAACTGGCTTTCTGTTTTGGAAGGAATATCCTGCACTAGAAATACTCTTGTTGCAAGGAAAATTCAAAATTTCAACTCAAACTTAACCACAGTTTCATTATCAATGAGTGTGACAACTGGATTTTGTGGAAGTTGCAGTGACCATGACTGTCAGAGTCAGAGGAGTGTAGTAGAAAACAAAACGGGAAACAGAAGACGAGAATCTGACTGAACAGTGTAAGAGTGGGACCCAGAGCCACGTAAGAAGTCAAATCCTTAGTGTGTGATGTTTAAGCCGCGCCTTTCGTGAGGGTCATTTTATTGGTGCCCACTCTCGATCGGAATAGTGACGTCAATAGTATATCAACGCTAAGCTCTTAGTAGAATGCATCTTTCACAAAATGTTGATGCTGATACGAGAATCTTTACACATGTGACGTGGTGGATTGGTATTCACAGGAAGGTTCTATAATTGGACATAGATGTAAGCGTGAAGGTCAAACATTTATAGGCATGAGATCTTTAAACTACAAATGAGTAAGAATATGTTGGAAATTCCCCTGTCTTAGACCATCAATGGAAGAGCTTAACTTGAAGTCTGAGAATCTCCTTGAAACGGTGCAACAATAGGAATATCGTATTTTTAATGGTTATCTGTGAAACGCTAGGGACTATGGTGGTTGATCGGTGTGCTTGTAACACTCAACTTACAGAGCATAGTATTCTCTTATGATGATGAAGGATGCAAGGAATATTGCCACCGATTGATCACATGATGAATTGAATGATTAGAGTCTCAATATGAAGCTTTCCATTTGCAATTTATTAAAACGAAGTCTTGGATATCAATGAAAGGCTTTACTCATTAGGCCGCAACCAAATATGATGGTTTGTTAGATGAAAGAAGTCTTTATATGTTGCAAATTTTAATTAATCAGAGCCCTTGTTAACGTGGAGGAGGATTGAAATATACGTTCATAATGATTGTGAATTGTAGCATTACTCATGGTTGAACGCTATTACAAAATCACAGAATCTCATTTGTTCGAAGGTATTATCATGGGTCTCAGAGATCAAAATGCTATGAGAGCATCACTATATCATGATGAATAGAGTTCATAGAATGGTAATTCAATGAGTAAGGCTGCATAGTTGTTTGAAGATATAGAAGGGTATGTGTAGGATCATGATGGTCCAAAAAGTGGCAATATGATGGGTATGTGTAGGGTATGTGGCTAACAACTTTTTTTTTTACCCAAAATTGATTAAACAAAAAGGGTTTTTAAAGGAGATTCTCAACTTTCCACCAATATAAATTATGCTTTACTTCGAATTTAATAAGCAATTATTATTCATTTTCTATTTGAATTACGACTAAAGTCCTGATTGATAGGCTGATTGAAAAACATTTATAGCTTTCAGTCAGTATCACATTTTTTTAATCTAAAACATGTGTCACATTCTATGCTTCGTATACTATAGGATTAAAAAAAGAAAAAATGAATTTCATGAAGTTTTGACCAAGTTAAGGAGGTCAGACATATGAGTTTTTATATTTTTTAAAAGTTGTAATAAAAAAATCATAATTGATTATTCACTTGGAAAAAAATTACAAAAAATATGGATTACATCAAGACATGAGTCTTATACTTATATCTAAAATCTTATAAAAAATAATTATCGTTTTATTGTGGTTAGGGTGGTCAGACAAACACCTATTTAATTTTTCCCTGAAATTTAAGTACTATTGCATTGAAATTTCAAATTTTCACCAAATAGATTTCCTTTTTTTTAAATAAACCTAGTAGTTTAGAAACTACATTCAATTTGCTATAGATTCTATTCTTACATATTTTTGAAATAATATAGATAACTTATTCAAATTTTTACGTCAAGTTGCCTAACTCTGATTTTTCTAATTTTTTTTCCACTTGACCTATATTTTCCATGATGATCCTGCACATATCCAAAATGTGTCAATCAATTGGCATTTAAAATTTTTGAGGGTGTTTATATGAAGTGAAAGAATGCAGATGGGTTTTTGAAAGGGTGGAAAAGTGTGTAATAGCAATGGTGAACAAGGCTTAGTAAATGGCAACTAGTCCTCAATAAATGAAATACAAGCTCCCGTGAATGATTCATTGTTGGAGAAGTGGTAACAAAAGTCAGCAGCCTATGAAGTAAATAGAATTTAAAGTAGCAAGGAATCGTTATTAGTGGAGCAATGTAGATGGAAATGTTGCTAGGAGATTGGAATATGAAGGTTTGGTTGCAGGAATGCAAGTCAAACTAGGTGGTGGAATTATAGATTGGAGTCTAATTTGAAATGAATACTTAATATTCTCCCGATCTATGATGTTTTGCAGGATATGTTTGTAAGAAAATCTTGATGAAAGTGAATGACTTTTATTTAAATTTGATCATTATGATTAAAGTGTTGATTTAGATTGTTATATCGTGGCATGAGTGGATGCGTTTTTAATTTTAAATTTAATTATCCCTAATTTAATGAATTTTTATGTATTGGTAGGAATAATACTAGGGAATATGCCATCAAGAGATGAAACTAGGAGGTTAAAAAATTGATGGTTAAAGACTCATGAAGACCTTATCCCATGAAAATCGCGCATCAAAAGGAGGATTTTGTGCATCAAAATTTCTAAGGGACTTGCCTATGAAAGTGTGTCTAGGAATGGGTGATTTTATTTCCAGTTGTTCAAGAAACTCACACATAAAGATGAGTTTCCAATGTCCCCACATATGGAAATGTGCTAGATGGGGAGGAGTTCAAATTCTTTCCAATATGTACCTACATAAGAGTCTGTGTCACAAGTTGTCTTCACCTGGAGGAGAATTTTACAAGGCATGTGAAGTTGATTAATTGCTCCAATCAGAATTCACATTAAGATCAAGCTGGTAGAGTTTTGTTTTCACATTGCTCAAGGTTGTAACTAAATGTATTTCATTGAATGATGATGTGTCTAGGTGACTAAACCCTAATATAATATCTTGATGCTTCTAGAAATGTAGTTGTAGCCATTGGATTGATTTAATCTTGGCCATTGATTCAAAATGTAATTTTCTATAAAAGGCTAGTGCCTTCTTAGTTGTAAGAGGTTAGACTAGATTAGAGAATAGCTGATTAAAAGTTGTAGAAAGCCATAATTGGCTAATTTAGGAGTTAGATTGTATAGGTCAATTGTTGTAGGAGAGGAGAGACTTGAAATTGTTATGTAAATACTGGAGAAGTAATGCAACTGAGTTGTTGATTTGGAAAACTTTGTATTTATCTTCAACAGTTTATGGTTTCTTATTCTCAATTCTCAATGTTAGATGTTAGATTTCAGTTCTTTCATGTCAATGGTGAAATGTTAATGATGTTGATCAATCTCTGGTCCATACTTCTAGCAATTTGTTGATTGTAGGTTGCTGTGTAAAGCTGGTCTAGGCCTGATTTTGAGCTTAGTTCAACTATGGATGCTTGTGTACATTGCACTAGTTATTGGGTATGTGGAAGAATATTTAGTCTATAAAAATCTTTAGTTTCCATAGAATATTGCACCATTTCTGTGGAGTCGTGGGTTTTTCGTTGATCAAGCAGAGATTGGTTTTATTGTGGATCTGTTCATTTGCAACATTCATCATTGTTGTGATTGATCTTAGGAGTTAGTCTTAGAAATCTCTCTCTAAACCATTTCTCTTTTTCTATTTCTTTGAAATTTGGGTTAGTCTTAGGAATCAAGCATCACCATATTGCTACATCTGATGAAAACATACTTCCAACATTGTTCATTTGTAAGGCCCCTTATGGTTACTAGCATTTTCACATTATTCACTAAGTTGTTTATGCATTGTCAAGACCTTACATTAGAGACCTTGGGGTTATCTCTTGAGGCTTGCTAATAGAGATTTACCTTTCAAGAGAGATAGAATACTTGTATTTTGTCTGAGTTGTTGTTGTGTAAAAAACACCATGAACAGGCCTACTATGTATATTTTTAGGTGATTTATTACTATATATCCTTGTATTTAAATCATCCAATACATTAATTTTAATCATCTAATCATATAGAGACATTATTCAATTTACACACTTCAATTGGTATTCTAGAAGGAACCTAGTGCATTACACACTCTATTATGGAACCTTTTTTCCAAAGTGAAACAAAAGTTATGAAATAATATTTTTGCACTAAAGGGAGAGAAAAATAAAGGATAATATGGTTCTTTGGTTAAAATGGAGATTAATAAGAATATTTATAAAATCTCCTTTTAAAAGAAGATGAATAAAATAATTTATTAAATAATTATTAAAGACAACCTTTGTGAAAGGGTGTGATGTTTGAAAACGACCCCTTAAGAGACATATAAATAATTTAAGTGAGGCTTAAAAAGGGAGATGGAGATCAATAGATGAATAAGAATATGGTTTGATGGGCTATGGGCATTGGAGAAGGGGTACACAAAGCACATGTCCTGGAACTGATGATACAAAGTACACTTGGCCAAAATTGTTGCACATGTTGAGTGATTACCATAGAGAATATTTTGTTATGCATGTTTAGTAATTAATCTAGAATATCTTGTGTTGCACATGTTGAGAGATTACTCTAGGGCATGTTGTGTTAATCAAGTTGAGTAATTACTCTAGAGTATGTTGTGTTGCACATGTTGAATTATTATTTTGGAGCATGCTATGTAATGCATTGTGAATAATGTGTTGAGTGTTTACTCTATTGAGTATGGATCTAGATCACTAGTATTGAGAAATGTATTCATGTTGATTTTTGAATAACTATTCCTCATGGAGTGTGTTATAGCTATGAGAGATAGGACCAATTGAATCTTCTTAGGGTGAGAGCGACATTTTCAAGTGTTGTGATTCAAATAAGTTTTTCACTTATTATTATTCAAAGATATTTATTAATTTTATAAATAATGAGATTTAGTTTATTTAATTAAATTCATTAAAGATGTTATTTTTTCCCTTTTTATATTCATATTGTTGGATGCCAGTTTATATATTAATGATTTCATTCTTAATGTGCTTAATTCTTAAGCTAGTTAATATTGATACATAATAATTTTGTGCATCTATATCTAAACTATAAATATATCTTATAATATTTAAGCTTAAATAATAACACTAATAAATTCACTTCCATAGAAATTTAACTATGATATATTAAATCTAATCCAATTTTATATTCAAAGAAAAGTAGTATTACACACTCATTTCAGCTCAACATTCACATTAAAAAAGAGATGTTTTTAATATTATTCAATTTTAAGGGTTTGATCAAGGTGTATAGCTCTTTTGTCTTGGTTGTACAATAACTTAACATAGGTATTTATCAATGTTTCTAGCTCTTGTAGACATCAAGAAGCTTAGAAGAAATCAAGAGATCTCTAGCAAAGTGAAGAAGAAGTCTATTTACATATAATCATATAGATTAAGTTCATAAGGAAAAAATGAATTCACAATTATGTATTTGTCCTTGATAATCAAACTCAACCCCACACTATCACAACTAAATATTTTAATTCATAGTCCTATGATTTACCTACATGTTAGCCAAGCTAGTCTATATTTCATGATGCCTCAAATTTAGATCCATACCAATTTTCATAACATTCTTTAGTTATTGAGATAAGTAGATTTGATTTCTATTTACATTTTATACATTCAATTATTAATAGTTATGGATATCGTATATAATTTATTTACATAGTTTGACTTATGTTTATTTGTAAAAATTTCATTAGACTATCCTAGGTCATACATCAAATAAATCTTATTTTGTTTTAAATTTTGTTGAAATCATCTAACCCTATATATGGGAAAGTACACAAAATTGACGAACAAAAAGTGGACAATTCAATTATTGTAATATTTGGCTATGAAGCCACCTAGTATGCAAATGAATGAAAGAAATCATAAATAAGAACTTATAATTAATAGAATAAGCTATATTCTATTGAATAGGATTGCAAACATACAAGATTGAGTGATTACAAAGAACACAATAGGTGAATATATAAGATGTATGACCTAAGAGAATAAAAATACAAAAAATGTGGGATAAAGTTAAAAAATCTATAAGTAAACTTAACTAAGTGTGAAAGTGACTTAAGTGGAAAACTGGCTAGGAAATAGACTAGTTAGGAAATATATCCCATTCACACTAACACCTGCCTTAAATGCAACTTAGGGGGAAGAGAAAATATGCAAAAGACGGTTCCTTGAGATAAGGCCTATTGAGGTACCCATATATAAATGGGTCTCTCACAACCAAAGAAAAGGAGAAAAAATCATAGAAAAATAATCTCTAAAAGAGAAAACATAAGATGGTCTCCATGAAATGAGAAAGGGAAAACCTCAGGTGGGGGAAAATTTTCCCCATACAAAAGAAAGAGAGAGATCATGCAACCCTTGTAAAAGTTGAATCTATTACAATAATGATAGATGATTGAGAATGAATGCTAAAGATGATCCAAAACCATCAAAAAATATTCATCCCCTTAGGAAGAAAAAAATCCAATGATGTATGCAAGGATTCTTTCCATTCCTAAAAGAAATATTATAGAATAAAGATCAAGATATGTGAGGTCTCAATATTTTTGCCAAATTTTGTCATCTTGATGCTAAAAGGTGTCACAATTAAATTAAGAGTTATAGGCCTCATTGATTAAGGTGACAATATAGTACCCTATGGAAATAGATGTATAATATATAACCAAAATATGAATATAGGTCCTCCAAATTTTTCTCAAAGAAGAAAAAATAATGTTAAATTGTGACAAATGAATAGGCGGAGAAAGAATAAGAGGGTTAGAAGATGCTCTCATGACATTTGGAGAATATAATGTAATTCCATAAAGCTAATATCAAATAGGAGATGAGGCTACATCCAAGGAAATGAGGGACAAAAAGGGGGTCTTAAGTGGCTATTTTTTTTGAATAAGTAAAAACTAATCTTGGATGAAAAATGATGGTAGTTACTTTCAAGATTTGAAGATGTGACAAGAACAAGAGTTGTAGTATTTTGAATCTATTTTCTAAACTACTATTTTTTTAAATGGTGGAGATTAAGAATTTGAAATGGGAGGATCACACAAAGTGATCCTATTTTTGTCATAAAAATATAAAATAGTGTTTTCTATGCTCCCCCATAAATATTTTTTGTAGTATTGCAAAAATCACTCTAGTGGAATATTAGCTAATGTCATGTAATTTTTTTTTTTTAGCCAAAAGTGGTAGAGCACTTATAATTTTATTAATATATATAAATATATTTATTACATATAGCTGGTTCAGGCAGACATACTGGTGGGAAAGAACCAACAAGAAAATCCCCAGTTGCGGTCCGAGTAACAAATTTTACAAAATATCAAAAAGACCAAAGAGGTCCTGGAACAGTTGACCAATTGTCTGATTACAACATTACATATGATCATTCCCTTTCTTGCCCAAAATACCCTAATAGAGTGTACATACTGTATATACCTATGTCCCTTATCACATAACACTGATAATTACACATAATTTGCTTTACCATGAAAAATGATAAATTGAAATAGGCCAACATTAAAATGATGTAGATTTTCCTCCCTCTTGCTGAAAACCATTAACCAAAATTTCCTCTGTTTCCACATGTTTTCCTTTGCATTGATGATCATGGTCAAAGGAAGGGATGATTTTGTTTATATGCAGCACATATCGATAACAAAACTTCTTTTTAGCATTTTTTGATGAGGATGGGAGTTGCAGGTCATGAATGCAAACATGGCTTCTCAAAAAAGAAATTGCATGATATTTTATTTTAAAATCATCAATCTCCTCCATAGAAATGGTAGACCTATATTTGTTTAGAACTTGGTATAGGTGTGCAGATGTATCATGCATTGTAGATAATAACATGCCTTGAAAAATCATAGCATACCTCTTCTTGTGATACAAGAGGTGTCTTGGAAACAAACCTCCAATCAAGACATCACTTGAAGTGAAGTCATACTTTTGTACACTATTTTAAAAAGCATCATTCTCCAAATATATACTCACCACAAACTTGTTAGCAATAATATTCAGACTGTCAAAAGTTTTGGACCAAGTCCAAAGTATTAGATAAGAAAATTGAAAGCAAGTTTGCAAGAAAAATTAACCTTTGGAGCTCTGTATGAAAAATATCATCTCCAATGATAACCTTAATGCAATTTAAAACATATTTGAATTTAAATTTGAATACATTTTACAACTCCTCTTTGTCTATGCACGCAGAAAAAGGCTCCTCCCATGGCTTCACCATAATTGGAACTTTGTAATTGCGGGCTTTGAGTTTTGCTAAATCCATACTTTTGAAGTCTCCAGAAAGCTAGACATTGAGAAACAAATAACTATTTGAAAGAAATGAATAAGGAATGATGTTTAAATCCATTTTCCTATGCTTGTTCGCATGATGGAAACATTGGAAATTACACCCAGTAAGGATAGTATGGGTGAAGGATTTTGAGATATATATTCCAACATCCGACTTACAAATTAATGCCAACATTGTACCCTCTGTGCCACCAATGAAAATTGGCTTTAAAATCTATTACCATTTATTCTGACCAAAAAATTTAGCATTTGGCACATATGATTACTAATACCTTCAACCAGAATTAGAGATGGTATGAGTATTAGTAATCTTGCTAACTCCAAACCGCAATATCCTTACTGGATGCCCAATGTGCCACCTCATTTGTACAAGCCTGAGATTGTTTGCAAAGAAATTTGACTGATATTTCTTCGTCGAGTGTAAAATCTCTTTTCAAGTGTGTATATAAGTACTACCAGTGTGTTAATAAGCCACGACACTTGAAGCCATGCATGCCATCATATGGTTCAAAGAAAAGAATCCATGGAAAATCCTCCAAGCTTACCACAAAATCATCAGTAGTACCAAAAGAATAAATGCTAATGTAATGACATGACAACCAAAATGATGTAGGTTGAACAGATAAACATTTAAATAAAATTAAAATTCCTCTATTTGCTGACGCCTTGTTTGTCTTGATTGATTAAATCAATCAGGTTTGGGAATGCCTCTGTTCCATGGGAACATTTGGTTCCTTTAAATTAACCTGTTCACACCCCAATACTGCTAAATAATTGGCCACTTTATTACCCTCACAGTAAGTATGTGTAATTATTGATCTGTCAAATTTGTCAATTAAAGCCCACACTTTGTTAAAAATATATTGAAGATTCTAGTTTTGAATTTTCCTCATCCTGATTGCATTAATGATAATCAATGAATCACCTTCAATATGTAGCTTTGAATAACCCCTCAAAATTGCCAATTCCAACTAATGTCATGTAGTTTATTCTTGACTATTTTGTTAATTTTTTAATGAAAATATGATTTTTACTAATTTTCAAAGTGAAAAATCCTAAAATATAAGAATTGAGTGTGCTCCTCCTTAAATTTTTAAAAGCTAATCCAAAATCATTTTTTTTTATGTGTATATAAGAGTCTAGAATGTAAAAATGTAATTTATTTCAAATTTCAATGAATAGATGAAAAATGAAATAAAAATAGTATACATAGGATTTCAACAAAAAAAGAAGACACTAGTAAAATAAATTAAAGATCAAATCTTAACATATTCAAAAAAAAAAAATGGTTAGAAAGGTAAAAGAGAGCTTGACATTTTGGTGGTATTTTTTTTAGCTCAACATTGAAAGACATGTAAACCTAATATCTAAAGAACACTTAACATTTAGTCAATTTTTTATAATTTATAGATAACATATCTTGGATGTTGGCAACTAAATCCAGCCCTTTAGATTGTATTTCAAAGGAAAATCCAACTCTAAGGTTTGGAAATATCCAAGTTAGATACAAATATGATTATGGTTGTGTATGTTGATAGTATAATCTTTGGAGGAAATGAGACCATGTGTAATTAGTTTGTAGAGGAGATACAAAATGAGTTTGAAATGTTAATGCTTGGGGAGATCATGACTTTCTTCCTTAGGCTACAAATTAGTCAATCTAGTGCAATCAAGGTAGGAGGGTCCAATGAAGGACTGCCCAACTTTGCAGCCCAAACTACTAACTCCATGATCAGAACATATATGCAATGGAAACTAAATGTCAATCAACAAAAAGTTAGAGATATTCATGAACACATGGCACAAAATGTATCCTGGGAAAACCCTAATAGGGAAAAAACCAGCCTTCAAAGCTCATTCCTCATTATATTATGGTCTCAAAAACACATTGCATATGCCACTCAGGCTTTATAGATGCTAGGTTGCAGCCCAGGGATTACAAACAGTTCATACAATAAAATTCTTCCATTGACTCTTTCTCCTTCTCAACACCCCCTTTACTTTGTGAACTTTCTGGATCAATACACTTTGTCACCGTGCATCATACTTCATACTGTCAATCACCTTATTTATCCCCCCTTGTAACAATCCTTTATCTTCCATTTATATCCTCCACAAGGCTTCTAATTGTTATCAAGTTAGCCCAATTACAATGGCTAGTTAGGTAACGTGTACATACAAATAAGTCGGCCCCAAACATAAGGCATTGCTCCGCAAATACATAGAACTTCATGTGAATCTCCATGAAGGTTAGCTAGGTCCTATACTTCATTGAATATTGTTCCTTTAGGCTCCGCAAGTCACATAATTGCTCCACAAATCAATTAGACTTCCCGAACACTATTGGCTTCTCTCTGTGAACACAAGTAATCTTTTGATGATGATATCTCTTCAAAAACAAATCCAAATGATCTGAATTTCTGATATGTCATAGCTCACGATGTCTAGTAACTAATTTCAGCTACACAACCTCTAACACTCAAATACGGTAAAATGTGGTCATCTCCAATGTGCTTCCCTAGCATTTTGCAACTTACTGCCAACTGTCTCAGTTTATTTGAATACTTCTGGATGCTCCTACATGAGACTCTTAGTGTTATTTGAAAAGTGAGCCTCTTCACTTTGGTCTGTATTATGTCAAATCAAATGTTTTCTCTTCTAATTGGTTTGACGATCTTTCCACATGTACTTGCAATTGCCTTAAGGTTGGCATTCTTTTTAAGTACACCCTACAAAATTACCTCAAGTTCTTATAAGTTTGACAGTCTACTTGCAAGCCCTACACTGCCTCACTATTCGATGGTCTAAGCAAGCCCACCCTACAAGTTTCCTTAGGTTATTCTTCTTATCATGGTCTAGGTTCGGTGGTCTACTTGCAATCCTTGCACTGCCTCACTGGTTGGTGTTCTGAGCAAGCCTTCTCTGCAAGTTACCTCAAGATCATTGTATTTCTTTGTTCCTTCATTCACATTTACTTCACTATGGTACATAAAATTTCCCCTTAAGATCAATACCTCGCCTTCTTTTGGTTTCTTTATCGTATCTAGTGACTCAAAAAGTTCCTCTTCCTCTACATAAACTATCTCTACATCAACAGGCTCTTCTTCACCTGCACAAACTATCTACGCATCATTTACTACTCCCATTTCATTAGCATTTCCAGTAGTTGGCTCTTGATAACATTTAGTGTTTGATTTTTTCCTGCTCTAAACTTGAAAACATGTTCTATCAAAATCCCTTCTGTATCCTTCACTGTGATAAGAATTATGTCTCCTATCATTTCTCCCTCTGTAGTTTGAATTGTTTTCCTTTTTTTTCTCTGCATAAGGTATTTTTTCTCTACATTTTGATCCCTGATTTTCTCCAACATATGAATTTTTCCATCTATACAATCTTCTAAACATACAAGCAGCATGTTTCCATTCTGCCCCATTAATCCACCCATAATCCTTTTGCATACAATCTATCATAGGCTTTCTTCTTCTCAGTATATTCCAACACATCCTTTTTGAATGATTCCTTAACCCACATAACTTACAAGGATATAGATCCCCACACTATTCCTTTTCATTTCCATGTCTATTACAATGCGAACATTACATACCCCTTCTTGCAATAACATTCTTACCTTTGTCATATCCAAGGCCTTCACTTCTTGATCTTATTACCGACTCAATAGGTTATGTAATTCCTTTCTGATGCTTTCCCAATCCTTTTGCTTAATATTCCTTTCTCTGCACAATTTTGAAACCAATACCATTACCAACAACTTCACGTTCAGTTACACTATCATCTTCAACTTCACTGTCTAAAGAAGCTACTGCAACATCACACAAATCATTAGTATCACAAGAAACATCACAAAACTCAGGCTTAAATTAGATGAACTCATTCTCCTTCTTGCATACTACAAGTGAGTACTCCAACTATTTAACCTCTTCCTTCAAACCTGATATTTCATTCTTCTGCAAACTGTTCTCCTTGCTCAACTCTTTCAAAATTTCCTCCAGATCTCTTGTTAGGAATTGCATGCAAAAAATGTCAATTAAATGCAAATAAAGATTAAAAAGAGGAATGAAAAACACATAAATAATAACAACGAGAGAAAAAATTTAACGTGGTTCACCCAAACTTAGGCTACATCGACCAACAAAAAGTCCAATATTATTATCTAGTAAATAGAACCGATTACAACCAATAATCCTTGCAACTCAATACCATTGCAAATGCTACAATACAATATCAATGGAAACCCTAACTCTTAGCCTTTTATCAAGACTTATGTCAATTACAAAATAGGGTTTTTTTATGTCGGCCAATAGAAAAATTAACTCCTGACCCTTGACCCCCATTAAATAATTTTGGGGGAAACTGTGCCAATAAAAGTGGGAAAAATTTAACCTTCGATTCTAATTAGGCTCCATATGCCAACATATTTGTTCATCTTATCCACCTTTACATACAACTTGAATCCTTCCAATTCTACAAATCTCTCTTCAACATCTTCAAACATCTTCAACATCTTTCCCGCTAATTCTTCATTCCTCCTTTTTACAAGTTTTAGTTCTTCTTCAAGGGAATCATACTTGTTTCCTCCTAGTCCTTCCATCCTTTCCATCAATTTTGAATTATACTTCTTGATTTCACATAATTCTTCTTCCAGAGTATCCCTTTCACATATTAGGTTTTCATTTTCTTTCTTCATCCTCTTTCCAATCTTCCCCATCGAAACAAATCAACCAAACAACTTAATTTGAAAAGCTTACCTGAATATTCCTCACCTTGATAGTTTTCGATGATGACACTTGTTACTTCTAGGGTTTTGTACTTCTTTCAACACTGCCTTCCTTCCCAACAAATCCACAACCAACTAACAGATTCACAACGAACTAATAGATTTGCAACCAGCTCTGATATCACTTGGTGTAGTCAAGGTAGGAGGGTCTAATGAAGGTCTATCCAGTCTTGCAACATAAACTACTAACTCCATGATCACAACAAATATGCAATGGAAACTACATGTTAATCAACATAAAGTTAAAGATATTAATGAACACATGAGGGTATGTGCAGGATCATGATGGGGCAAAAAGTGGCAATATGATGGGTATGTGGCTAATGAATATTTTTTTACCCAAAATTGATGAAACAAAAAGGGGTTTTTAAAGGAGATTCTTAGATTTCTATCAATATAAATTATGTTTTACTTTGAATTTAATAAGTAATTATTATTCATTTTCTATTCAAATTATGACAAAAGTCCTGATTGATAGGTTGATTGAAAAACATCTAAAGCTTTCAAATGATATCACATTTTTTGAATCCAAAACATGTGTCACATTATATGCTTTGCATACTATAGGATTAAAAAAAGAAAAAATGAATTTCATGAAGTTTTGACTAAGTTAAGGTGGTCAGACATACAAGTTTTTATATTTTTAAAAAGTTTTAATAAAAATTCATAATTAATTATTTACTTGGAAAAAATTACAAAAAAATATGCATCACATCAGGGCATGGGTCCTCTACTTATATCTAAAATATTATAAAAAATATTGTTATTTTATTGTGGTTAGGTGGTCGGATAGACACCTACTTATATTTTTCTTGAAATTTAAGTACCATCGCATTGAAATTTCAAATTTTCACCAAATAGATTTTTTTTAAACAAACCAAGTAGTTTAGAAACTAAATTCAATTTGCTACATATTCTATTCTTACATATTTTTGAAATAATATATATAACTTATTCAAATTTTTATGTCAAGTTGCCTAACTCTAATTTTTTTTTCCACTTAAGGGCCTATTTTTTCCATGATGATCCTACACATACCCATGACACAAGATGTATCCTAGGAAAACTCTAATAGGGAAAAACCTAGCCCTCAAAGCTCATTATTCATTATATTATGGTCTCAAAAACACATTACATATGCCACTCAGGCTTTATAGAGTCTAGGTCACAACCTAGGGATTACAAACAATTCATACAATAGCATTCTTCCATCGACTCTTTCTCTTGCTCAACACTCCTACTCTGTGAACTTTTCGAATCAATACACTTCGTCACCGTGCAACATACTTCGTATTGTCAATCACCTTATTAATCCCCCCTTGTAACAATCCTCTATCTTCCATTTATATCCTCCACAAGGCTTCTAATCATTATCAAGTCGGCCCAATTACAATAGCTAGTTAGGTAACGTGTACATATAGATAGGTTGGCCCCAAACATAAGGCATTGCTCCAAAAATACATAGAACTTTGTGTGGATCTCCATGAAGGCTAGCTAGGTCCTATACTTCATTGAATAATGTTCCTTTAGGCTCCCCAAGTCACAAAATTTCTCTACAAACCAATTAAACTTCCCGAACACTGTCAGCTTCTCTCTATGAACACAAGTAATCTTTTGATGATGATATCTCTTTAGAAACAAATCCAAATGATCTGAATTTCTGATATGTCATAGCTCATGATGTCCAGTAAATAATTCCAGCTCCACAACCTCTAACACTAAAATGTGGTAAAATGCGGTAATCTCTAATGTGCTTCCCTGACATTCTTCAACTTACTATCAACTGTCTTAGTTTGTTTGAATACTTTTGGATGCTCCTATATCACAATACAAAATAGGTATATTCATTTCACAATAAAAATATGTAAAGGAAATGTTAAAAAAGTTTGGGATGGAGCATTCTAAACTAGTATATGCTCCCATGGTTACTGATTCTAAAATAAGGAAAAAATGATGAATCTCCTAAGATAGATCACACTAAGTATAGATCCGTGATTGATGGATTGCTATATCTAATTGCAACTAGACCTGATATTATTCCTGTAGTATATCTTGTGGAAATATTTCAAGAAGATACTAGAGATTCACATGTGGTAATAGTCAAAAGGATATTTAGATATTTGAAGGGCACTCTAGACTATGGTCTATGGTATTTTAAGGATACTAATTCCTCTTTGAGTGTTTATACAAATGTAGATTAGGAAATTTGTACAAATGACAAAAGAAGCACAAGTGGAGGTGATTTCTTCCTTAGAAACATGTTAGTTTATTAGATAAGTAAGAAGTAGGATTCATTGTCATTATCTACTACAGAGGAAAAATATATTGTTGCAACTTCTTTCTATACAAAAGTGCTATGGATGAAGCAGGCATTGAAGGGCATCAAAATATCATATGATGTTCAAACCTATTCCTATCTTGTGTGATAATACAAGTGCTATCAATATTTCAAAAAAATTGGTAATTCATTCAAGAACAAATCATATCTCTATCTGGTATCACTTTCTAAGAGAGAAAGTTGTTGAGAAGGAAGTGAAGGTGGATTATGTGCCTAGAAAGGATCAAATAGCAGACATTTTCACAAAGGCTCTTCCAAAAGATACATTTGAGTATCTCAAACATAAGCTAGGGGTTATTTCTCCTCCTTTCAACTACATGTATACGTTTGTTCATCTATCTAGGGGAGCAATTAAAGATATATTCTTTGTCCTAGATTGATGAAGGCTACCTCTCAGGGGGGAGTATGTAGTGGTGTTTTTAAGATTTTTTTGAAGGTGTTATATCCAAAGTTTCAAGTTTTGGATTGTGTGATTGTAGAAGATATGCTTGAAAATGTGTTGGATTGTCTTAGGCTTGCGAAGAGGGATATTTGGGAGAAATGGAATTGCTCCACATTTCTCCATGCTAAAGTTTCTTGTATTATAGATTTTGGAATGCGCTAATATTGTATGTACCTACCTTCCCTTGGTTTATTGAGTGTTCAGTTGATTTTCAAGATTGGTTCTTGAGTTTTATCTCAATGGTAGTTTGACTAGTTGTACACGATGATAATATTCTCAAGTTTCATATGTTTGCGCCAACATTTTTGAATATTATGTTGATGTTGGAATATTTCAGGGTGTTTTGTAATGTTGCTACATGTTCTGCAAGATGTTGTAGGTTGTAGTGAAGTGTAAGTTTGGTTGCTTGATAATATTTATATTGGTTTGGCTGACATGGCGTGTTAGAGTTGTTTGTGGATATTTGTGGTTTTTGGAACCATGGAGTAGTGTTTCAGTGTATATTTGGGTCCTAGTTAACCCTTGATGTGGTTTTCCCTCACTTATTTCCACTATGGAAGTGTTTGGTGTTGACCTATTTGGTGGTTGCATATTTGAGGTGCATACGTTTCATTGAATCTGACCTAAAGAAGGTTATTTGAGGTTATGGAAGGTATATATGCAAGGTTAGGCTTTTGGAGATGTTTGTGGCATAGAATTATGCAAGTATGATTGTCTGTTGAGATTTGAATGCGAGAAAGAATGACCAAGACTAACAAAAGCAATGAGCAGAAGGTGTCTACATTTTATTGTGCTAGAAGTTGTTGGAGGTAGTGAGTTGAAGGTTGCGGATGGTAAAGAGATATTGTGGTGGATTCTCCAATTTCTCTAAGGTAGTGAACCTCCTTGTAACTATTTCTTTGTAATTTGGAAGAAGAGATCTTCCTGGGAAGTGATCCCTTAGTAGTGAGCCTTTCTCTTTTTTGATAGTGAGTCCTTTGGGCAGCGAGTCTTAGGTAGTGAGCCTCTTGTAATTGGTTTTGGTTTTCATATAGTGAGTTAATCCTCACCATGGTTTTTCCCTATTAGATTTTTCCACTTAAAATTTTGGTTTTCTATTGTGAATGATTGTGGATGTGTTGTGGTTTCATCTATTTACTTTCATGCTAATATTTAATAAGGGTTTGAAGGTTTTAATACACGGCTGATTCACCCTCCCTCTCATTTGTCCTGTGTGTCTAACATAGAGAGCAAGGAGAGATAAAGAGAGGGAGAGATATAAATAGAGAGATATATCCCTCTATATATCTATCTCTACATCTCTAAATATATCTCTATATCTCACTCTTCCTTTCTAAATATGTTTTGCATCTCTCCCTCCCTCTTAATTTTATTTTTCTTATTAGAAATGTGAATGTGCTATATCACTAGCGTTATAATATGAGCATTCTATAAGATATTTGTGTGTGTATCTTGCTTTGGGATTACCAACACTCAGGGTTGGATTTTCCTTGGGCATCCAAGCCAAAGGGTTGGACTTAGATTTCAACATCCAAAGGCGTGTTGTATACAAATTATGAAAATGTGACGAAATCATAAGCATGATCTTCATTAGGCTTTCATGCCTTTTAATGTTGAGATATAGTACCACAATAACATCAAGCTCTCTCTTACCTTTCTAACTATGTAATTTGTCCTACATTTTGAATATGTTAATGTTTTTATCTTTATTTTTTTACTAATGTCTTCCCTTTTTTTCAAAAACATATGTCTAGTGTTTTTGGTTTGATTTTTTTATCGTTTCATCTAAACTTGAAATAAATTAAATTTTTACATTGTAGAATCTATTCTATATGCATTAAAAAAAATGATTAGTTTCTACAAACATTAGGGGGGAGCATGCTCAATTTTTATTTTTAGGATATTTCAACTTTGAAAATTAGTAAAAAATCATATATTCATTAACAAATTAATGAAAAAATCAAACATAAACTACATGGTGTTAGCTAATTTTCAGCCAAAGAAATTTTTAAAATACTAATTTAAAAAGAAATTAGGGGGAGCACACTAGATGCTATGTTACATTTTTCTAACAAAAATAGGAGCACTTTATATGCTCCCCATATTTTAATCCCTTAATCCCTACCATTTAAAAAAATATTTGTTTGGAAAAAGACTTAGAGCACTACAACTCTTTTTTTTTGCATCTTCAAATTTTGAATGTAACTATCTTCAATTTCTCATCCAAGATTATTTTTTACTATTTTTTTTTAAAGTGGGCACTTAAGACCCCATTTTTTGTCCCTCATTTCCATGCAAATGAAAGGAATCTATTTTTTTACACAAACAATACTATGCTTCACTCCATTTTATTCAATAATACATTGCATGTATATAGGGTTTTTCATATCCTATATTATAGGAGGGTTGTTATACCTCTTATAACAACTCTCTTTATATAGGCAAGTTTCTCTAACAACTCATAATACAATTCCAACCAATTATAATATAATTATTTACATATGGTAAGCATAAAAAATACACTAATGGTTAGTAATAAACTAAAATAAACTAACAAAAAATTACTATCATAGGGTATGTTTAGAGATTAATGAGGGGTTCACCACCAAGATAGGGCTTGGAAAAATGTATGAAATACAAGATCTAATGATTGAACTCAATGATGCAAGAAACTTCACTAAATGAACCGTAAATGCAAATAAATCAAAACAACAAATTGGAAAAGTTTAGAAGAGCACCTAGAAACCTGAGAGAGCTTGAATGGAGGCTTCAAATGTTGAATAACCTAAAATTTAGTGCTACCAGGACTCATACTCTAGTTTGGGCATATTAATCTAAGATATGGGTTTCTGTGTAGGAACAAGTTTTTGGAAAAAGGGCATTTGAAACTACCAAAATCTGAAAAATGACCTAAACTAGGACTCATACACCAAGAATGGCATGTGATTCGAGTTATACTTTTCTAGAACTTCAATGTCTGAATCTAGTCTTCAATGTCTACTCTTTCTGCTCCACTTTGTTTCTAGATCCAAAACCCTGATTTCGGGGATGTAGGTGACTTTTTAGTGAATATTATAACCTTGCAAATGAGGGGAAAATTCCAACAAATTTCTCCAAGCTTGTAACCTAATCTTCAATTATCCTTCAAGCTCCAAGATGCCTAGATCTACAATCACACATGTAAAGAGGAGAAAACGTGTTCATTGTTATTGAATAGGGGTTTTCCTTGGTCAAAAACCGTTTAGGTAATTAAACCAAATGATGAAATGATGAAAAAAGGACATGAAACATGAAACATAGGACATGAAACATGAACAATGATACCTTGAATGATGCCCTATAAATGATGATTTATAAATCTACAATCTAACATAAAATGGCCATGAAGGATGTAGATCTAGATCTTGAGATAAGTGTAGAACAATGCTTGACCTTGGACCTCAAATGCAACATCACAAAACTAGCTAAATAACATGCTTGATGATTGATATCCTTGACATGATGATGGATCTTGAATTTCTACAATAATTGATGAAGAATTCTGCCCTTGAATGCCTTAAAAATGATCTTGAATGCTCTTTAGATGATCTTGTGAAGTCTTGGAATGCTTAAATCTTGAATGATTAACTTGATAACATGTAGGCTTTATGAAATAATGGTTTGAAAGCTCATTTATATAGGAAATCCATATAATATCTCATGTATTAGATGCCAAAGGCCAACATAGAAGAAATTTGAGCTTAAAACCTAGTTCTTTCTTGCTCAAAACCTTAAAAATAGGCCAAATGGGACTCATATGCCACTAGTGGTGTATGGGTCCCACCTAGATAGGACTTATATTTCCAAGGTGGCGTATGGGTCCCACAGGGTCTATTTGAAGAGAGAGAATCTTGGGGAGTGAAGAAATTAAGTTTATATGTTGATCTTGTTGGGTTTTTGATTGAAATATGCCTTGGGATGCACAATATAGGGTCTTAGGGGCCTATTAATGATGATATAAAGGTCATAAATGCAAGAGGGCCAAAATTTTAATGTGAAAGTGTAAATAAATACACTTTACAATACTAAATTAAGGAAAAATTGGGTCTATTTAGGGGTATGTGTAGGATCATAATGGAAAAAACAGGCCCTTAAGTGGCAAAAAATTCAAAAAAATCAGTGTTAGGCAACTTGACGTAAAAATTTGAATAAGTTATCTATATTTTTTCAAAAATATGTAACAATAGAATCTGTAGAAAATTAAATGTAGTTTCTAAACTACTAGGTTTATTTAAAAATAAATAAAATCTATTTGGTGAAAATTTGAAATTTCAATGCAGTAGTACTTAAATTTCGTGGAAAAATAAGAAGTAGGTGTGTCTAATTCCACCCTAACCATAATAAAATGATAATATTTTTTATAAGATTTTATATATAAGTAGAGGACTCCATGTTCGGATGTGATGCATATTTTTGTAATTTTTTTCCAAGTAAATAATTAATTATTATTTTTTATTACAACTTTTAAAAAATATAAAACTCATGTCGACCACCTTAACTTGGTCAAAAATTCATGAAATTTAATTTTTATTTTTTAATCCTATAGTATGTGAAGAATAGAATGTGACGCATGTTTTGGATTCAAAAAATGTGATATCGCTTGAAAGTTATAGATGTTTTTCAATCATCCTATTGATCAGGACTTTAGTCATAATTCTAATAGAAAATGAATAATAATTATTTATTAAATGAAAATTAAAGCATAATTTATATTGGTGGAAAGCTGAGAATATCCTCTAAAAACCCTTTTCGTTTCATCAATTTTGGGTAAAAAAAAGGTCGTCAGCCACATACCCTACAAATACCCATAATATTGCCACTTTTTGGCCCATCATGATCCTGCACATACCCTTAGCTTAAAGGACCCTAAATCCCATGTGAATGTGTACAAAACATTACAACACTATAATAGGTCCATTTAATTTATAAGCCTCCTAAATTTAATGTGAAGGTGTGAATAAATACACTTTACAACATTAAATCAAGGAAAAGTTAGGTTTATTTAGTTTTAAAAAGGCCCAAGACCTAGTGTGAATGTGTAAAACACATTACATCACTAGATCAAGGTGACATCAAGTCCAATTTATCATTAATTATTCATAGATTAAGTATGAAAATGTATACGACAACATTTTTTGACACTACACTAAATATATATCCTAAAGATACATTAACAAAGCTAATGATGTAATATTCCTAACACACCCCCATATTACATCATTCTCCAAATGGGGATATGTGGACTAATAATATTTAATGACATTGTTCATAACTTCGTAAAAGATATATAGTAAGAGTAGGGACATACACATCTACTCATGACAAGCAATAGTGGAACTAGCCTCACTAAGATTTTTTAGTAGGATTGAACTTACTGGACTTTATCCAAGGATAGGGACTAGAACATCTATCTAAGGTCATAAAACAAGTTTGTATGGGGACAAACACATCTATTCAACATCAAAATGGACATACCCATCTTCTCACAAAAAATATTATTGGGGAAACACAAAATTCCAATCATAATCACCAATTTTCATGATTGGCGAAAAAAATATTCAATCATTCACCAAAAAATTGTGATTGGGGACACACACATCCAATCACTATCACACACTAAATATGATTGAGGAAATACATATCTAATAAGAAAAAATTTGAGAACCAAGTTCTCATCGTCATGTATGCAACCATCATTATAGATCATTTTCACCTTAATCACAAATTATATGATATGGTTACCACTGCCACCTAGAAATTGATCTTGGTTTTAGTCATTCTGGCATAAGTAGTTTTTTCACTAAAACAATTGTCGCTAGTGACTAAAAGGAGGTCACTAAATTTCCTCCAACCTCTTATGCCTCCATTCTCCAATTAATTTTCTACTTAGAAATGTGGCATTAAAAATAAATTTGTAGAATTCCCCCCACAAGATGGATGTTATTTCAATAAATAGTGCATCCAACTATAATTGAGGAATTTTTTATATTTTTTATATTTATAATTTTTTTACATTTACATTTTGACACAACAATGGACCCTATTCTAAAAAATTAATACAACTTAACCATGGCACAAAATATCTCCTTACAAACTAACAATAATTGGACAATAAATAACAACCTACTATTATGAAACTATTAAGAGTTAAATAAAATTTAAAATATTTATCCATTTCATAGTATAGACCTATAGGTGTATTTTTAATGTCATAAGAAAAATATTCATTGAAGGGTACTCGGAAAATACAAAATGACCATCGACAAGATCCAAAGTTGTTATTTCAAATGACCATATATCTACTTTGAAATCATCACCATGGATTTTATTTATAATCTTAGGTTCCATCTAGCATGGGTTCCCCAAAAATTTTTTACGTGATCTTTATCTATCACCAATATCAAGCATGTAAGTAGATAAACCAAAATCTCCTAACTTAACTTCACAACTATTTCCAACCAAAATATTTCTAGCCCTGACATCACAATGTATGTTTCCATGGCTATGTAGATATTATAGATATTTAATAACCTTCTTTAGGATAGTCTTGTGAAGCTTTCCATAACCTCCTTCAGGATACTCTTGAATGAAAAATGGAGGGAACATAACTCAAATCCCATTAAAATAAAATTTACCCATTTATTACAATTGTGGAAAAAAATTCTCATGTAAAATACTTTAAATGATTAGAGAGAAGCATAAATATTAGTGAAACATAAGTATAGAATTATTAAGCTACCTCAAAAATATGTTTTTTCTCCTTCATCATCCTCCTCCTTAGGGAACATTAACATTAATTATTGCACTTATAGTTTTCCTTTTACTTTAGCTAATGTATCTACCTGAGAAATAAAGGTATGCACACCACTCACCAATTATAAGCCCTTAGATATAAACCTATTTTTGTATTGTTAGGGAGACACCATCACATATGTAGAAAATCTTAAAAAATACTTCCATTGGTGGTGGGGATAAATCCAAGTACAAAGAGAAGCATTTCTAAGACTATCCAATTGAGTTATTTCGCATATAATTCACTTGAGCATATTATTCCATGCACAGTGTATCAACCATGAGGTGTTATTGAGTATAAGTACAAGCAGGTGAAGTCATATACAATGTTAATATCATTATTTCACATATTTATACTTTTTCATAGGGATGCGGATAATAGGATACTGTGGGGCTACTTGGAAGCATGGAGAGAGTGAGGTATTGGTGAATTACATGAAGAACATCTCAAACTTGAATTTCTATTGAGAATTTAGTGAGAGTACATGATGGATGAACATGAATATAGAAACACCCAAATAAAGAGAAAGAATTTATCATTCTAATACCATGAAATGAATATGAAGTAAGTTTTACACAAATAATATTATCCTTTCCTCCATTATATTCAATAATTCATTCCAAATATATAAGATTTTTCATATATTAGATTTCATGAGGGTTTTTATAAATCCTATAACTCCCTTTACATAGATGGATTGTTCTAAAAAAACATAATACAACCCAAACTAATTACAATATAATTATTCACATATGGTGAACCATAACAAACACACTAATGGGTAGTAATAAACTAAAATAATGTAACAAATAATTATTATACATATCCTAAAGACACACTAACAAACCTAATGATATAATATTCCTAAAAAAGAATATCCCTAAGCCTAAACCATAGTCCATAAAACCTTATTTTTTATGCAAACCAACTCCATATAATTAGGAGACAGGAAAAAATGGATTCCTTAGAACTAGGGGCTAATCCATTGTTCTTTTTATCTTGTTGAGGTTGTTTGTAACTATTTCAACTTTTGGGGTACAATATTATTATATATTTTATTTTGGAGAGCTAGTGTGAGATTAGGAATCTAGTAGAGAATTTTCATGCCAAAAAATTTGGTCTATAAGATAGCTAGTGCTCAATATTAGGGAGTCAATTTGGTGATTGAGAGGATTGGAGCATAAACTCATGTATCATATGAATATAATGTGATTATATATTTTTTCACTGTATTTTGTGTATATTTTCATTCATAATGTGTTAATTATAATATTTATTTCCCCTTTGTACTCTTTAGTTGTTTAAAGTTAGACTGGATCTCTCTATACAATGCTAAGGCTCTACATCAATTTGGTATCAAAGATAATTGTTCTTGTGTATGTTCCCTAGTGTGCTCTATTGTAGTATATGTCTTTATATTCTCAATTGTCTATGTATTCATCCCTTTATTCCCTTAAAATTAATACATAGAGTTGAATTTATTTTAATATTTATAGTTGATGAAAAGTGGATTGAAGTCAAGGTGTTTTAGAGTGCCTTTTTTTAATTATTCAAATTGAAGAATTTATGGACCTCAAAGAGAATTTTGAGTGGAAATAAATCTATTCAAACATTTTTTTCATACATGGAGTATGAGGAGACTTTAAGGTGGAGACCATGTTATTTTAGTATCATTTTTCTTGTAGATTGAAGTTGTGGAGTTGAAGACTAAATTTTGGAATATATGCTAGAGGAGAAGACCACATATTGAAAAAGAAAAGGAATCACAACTTGTGGATGGGTGTTGTAAAACTTATTAGGTGTTGGAGTTGTTCACTATTCTTCTAATGAACCTTATATATTCAATGGCTATCCAAAATATTCCTAGAAAAAAAATCTCCAATGTTGAGTATAGAATTTGTACCATGAAATTTTTCAAAGCGACCAAGTAGAATCATAGAGAGTTAACAAAGAAGGAAGAGAGTAATTTTAGATTAAAAGATAAGAAAAAGACTTGGTGGAAAAAAATATTAAAGTGGCTTATTTCTAGTGTCATAATCAATGAATTTAGTTTTTATTTAATAGTAAATTTGAAGAGATATCAAATACTGGAATCTATATGGTGCACAAATGCCCTTTTATCTCCCTATAACAAGGAAAGTGGAGATACAAAGATTTTTGTACTTCTAAGGAATAAAAAAGTTTGTGATGTAGATAAATCTACATAAACAAAGAAGAATATATTAAATCATTTCAACTATTTAAATGACTATTAGATGTTTTTATAAGTAGTTTGTTAGTATCAATTTATTTAGGTGTAGCTACTTGAGCTTAATATCATAGCGAGTTGAATTCATTTTGTATTTCCTCATGGAATATTAATTTACAAGTGTGATCTTCAATTTACGTTAATCTATTTAAAGGTATGAAGAATAGCATTATAATTTTGATACATGGTTAATTGATTACCCATTGAAAAGGGAAGAGGAGAGAGAGAGTCACAAATTTATTATGGGACTATGGATATTATTGAGAATTGAAACATGGAGTTAGATTAAAATGTAAAAAAGAGGATAATCCAAGTGGAAGAAAAGATAAGATAACGGAAGAGGCATAACCTAGCAAAGGACCCACAAAAAGTGTTACAAAATTTAGAGATTGAGTTGGAAGAGGTATTGTTCTCGTTGGAGGATTATGAGACATGCAATAAAAATAACTCAAAGATAAATAAATGTATGAAAAAGGCACTAAAGGAATGTGAGAAGTTGAGAATAATGGTGAGGATAAATACTAAACTTGTGAGAAAGATCCATTCTTAGATAGGAAAACCATTGAGTCAAGGATCAATCAAATAGTGGAATTACTCAAGAAAGGAAAGATTAAATCTATTGAAGAGTTGGATAAAGTATTACTGGATAGAAGACCATTATATGTGGTTTTCCAAGAGTTACAAAGAGTAGAGATAAAAAAAATGGGATGAAGATAAAGATAATGTGTGGGATGGAGCTATTGATTTATGTTACCTTGAACAAGGGGAAGGTATTGAATATTATAATGTGAGAGGAGAAGAGTTTGAAGAACACAATGAAGAAGAATGCATCCTATCACAAGAGGAATCCCAAGATGTTGCAGTAGTAGAAGAAGTTCACATTAGAAATGAAGGTGCAATAGAGATGGAGATATTTGGGACCCCATATGTGATGAAGATTTATTTTATAGAACACAACTTTCTAGAAGTATCTAAAAGGATTTATAGAGAATCCCATTAGTGAGGAAAAAAGAGTAGAAAATCATCACTTTTCTAAGGAAGAGAAAAAGGTGATTGAGGGAGGAAATAGAAGCATGACATTTTTTGTGTAGAAAAGGAGGACGATAAAAAAAGGAGTTGAATTATGAAAAAAATTATGTAGAATCAAGAAACAAAGTGCTCATAAAAGAATAACCTAAAAGCATGCCTAAATGGCATAATGTGGAGGAGGAAGCACCTATATGATTTTTTTATTCCACTAACTTGAATTTTGTTCATAATAATTTATGTGTAGGTACAATATAAGGTGGTATGAGTGATGCAAATATCTAAGAAAATTTTCAATGGACAAGGACCTCTAAGAAAATAAAGAGATGAGGAAAAATAAAGATAACCAATTGGTAGAGGAGGAGGATCTCTATTCTAAAAAGAGGTTGGAAATGAAAGAAGGAAAATATAATGATTTATAGAGATATATAATTTGGTGGAAGGGAACACTATGGCTTGGTTCTTCAAGTAAAAAGGATGGTTCTATTGTCTATTCCAAAATCCTACTTGGATGTTTGATGCAATAACATCCTAAGATAAAAATCAATTTTGCATCACCCAAAGAAATGTAACATCTAGGTTAAGTTTCTTATGTTTTAATTTTTTGATTTTTTTTTCTTATAAAATAGCTTTGAACTAGGAGGTTCAAAGTTTTGAATAGAATGGGAGAATGATGCAACCAACTCCCTAGAATTAGGAGATTGGAAAAAAATGGATTCCTTAGAACTAGGGGCTAATTCATTGTTTCCCCTATCTTGTTGGGGTTGTTTGTAACCATTCAAACTTTTGGGGTACAAATGTTACTATATATCCCATTTTGGAGAGCTAATGTGATGTTAGGAGTCTAGTAGGGATTTTTCATGCCAAAGAATCTAGTCTGTAACATAGTAGTGCTCAATCTTAGGGGCTAGTCTTGTGATTAAGGGGATTAGGGAAAAAAATAATGTATCATCCTTCTTGATCTATAAATAAACGTGATTGTATTTTCTTGTCACTATCTTTGGTATATTTTATTGCATGATGTGTTACTTATGATTTTTCTCCCCCCTCTACATTTTTGTAGTGGTTAAAATACTATTGAATCTCTCTATGCTAAGCTGAGGCATTGTGTCAATTTTAAACCCTACAAATCTTTGAAAAACCTAAAAAATTAAAATACAATAATAGAGGGGTTAAGAGTGAGAGAGAAAGGAGGTGATAAAGATAAGTAATAGAGAGAGGGAAAGAGGGAGATAGAGGTAGAGAGATAGAGATAGAGGTAGAGATAAATATAGCAAGGGAGAGTTAATGAGTATGTTTATGAGTGTGAGCGAGGTATGGAGATGGAGATAGATAGGGATGGAGAGGGAGAAAGATAAATAGAGAGGACAAGAGAAGTAGATAGATATACAAAGGAGAAATATATAGAGAGAGATAGGGATAGAAAGAGGGATATCGATGGAGAGATATACCTTGAAAGAGAGATGAAGAGATAAATATATAGAGTGGGAGAGAGGAGAGATGGAAGGAGACAAAGAGAGAGATAATGAGAGAGGGAGATATAGAAATATAGAGATAGAGATAAGAAGTGATATATAGAGAGAGGTAGAGAGAGGGAGATATATAGGGGTAGGTAGATGGA
>VDFB02252616.1:83059651-83108836 GCA_007258455.2 Sequoia sempervirens | reverse complement strand
CTCACTCTTATTTCCCTCCCCTTTACCCTTTACCCTTAACCCTCTACCCTCTATCTCTCACTAAATCCCTATATCTCTCTCCTCTCTACTTGTATGTTGTTTTTACTGTAACCAGGTTGGTCTTCTAATTTACCTATAAAATTTCCAATTCCAATCAAGGGTAGTTCGAAGGACCTAGACCAATTGATGAGGATTTTAAAGACCTCCTAAACTTTGGGCTCTACAAGACCTAGGAGGGTGATCCCTTAATGCGTTTACAACCTCTGCACCATTATCGTAAACAACATTAACAACAACAAATAATATTATTTAATAGCTCAACATAATAGCATAATACTGAATAGAATTGGTTGTTCATCGGTAATATCAACTATTTGGAGCATGAGATAACTACAACACATTCCATAGTGTAAAATAGTCATTGATTTGAAATTTGTAGCAAGTGTTAGGTAAAGATATACAAAATACTAAACCATACAAATTAGTACAACTTACATCAATGCCATATATCCATTGAGAGAGTCAAATTCATAAACATCTAAGGGTTTATGACAGATTTAACACATAATATTGAAGATCCTTGAGAACATTGCTTTACAATTTCATCAACATGTATTCTAACCCAATACTACTTATCAAATCCTTATACATAACATATCCACCTACAATCTCATTCAAGCATTTTAATTAATTCCTTGAATTAAAGCCAAAACAGAAATCATACACACCACAAGAGTGAGATGAACTAGACAACCCTTGATTATCTTATTCAAAATTTAGATATACATGTACAATGGAGAGACATCAGTTTGAATTAATTATTTCAATTCAAATGCCAGTACTATCATAAAACATCAAATCCCCATGAATTCAAAACCTACTACAGAATGACTCAAAACCTAAATTGCATTTTCCTTAAAACCATCGAACTTTACAATTTGCTCTGCAAGTCTACCTAGACTTGAGCAAAAAAATCTAACTTTCTAACCCATCCTTCTGGCCTTGAAATCCTTCTTATAGAAAATGAAGGATCAAACAAGCATTAGGCCATAAAGTACCTCTCATTTCACATGCTTTTCTTCACAAAACTCTTGAGGACAATAGTTATACCTTCTTTATTTCTCATCCTACGCCCTATTCATGCATCCTACAATTACAACAATATCCATGGGGCATCTTACACATGCTATAGTAATCACAAAAAGGGTAAGAGCCCCTTTATATCATGTTTGGACTACAAAACCCTAAAAAATAGGGTAATCGGGCTGTATGCATAGAAATGAAGCTTTCTAACTCAAATCAATGCCTGAAGCCCTCAAATCAGATTCAAATCAAATCTAACACATATATTCATGACTTAAAATTTATTTCACACCAAAATATGGCTGAATGTGATCATATAGTGTTGCATAATAGGAAAAATATAGAAATTTTGAAGAAAAACACAGATTTTTGAATGTCAAGAGCCTGTATTTTAAATCCTCAACCATCAACAACCATTACAATGATCACTTTACACCTTTTAAATACTTTTACACATCAACCACTAAACAACCACCTCTAAAACTGACTTTTTAATCCCTTATAATCACATGAAACATAAAACACACTAATTTCAAGGTTGTTAATATCACAATTGAAATGTTTTAATTTTTTGACCTTTCAAACATTAAAAAATACATCATTAAATTAATTATGTAATGGCATAAAAATTAGAAACATCATGAATTAATTATGTAACCACATAAGTCAAATATAATTCTATCAAAAAATTAATATCAAATAGATAATATAATCGCATAACTCATACATTTCAATGTCATTGATCTTCTTCTTCATCCAACTCTTTGTTTGTATCATCCAATCTAGATTCGACATTGTAAGGATTGGTCATGTCATCATCATCATCATCGATATCTATTTCGATTATGTCATCATCCACACGGATATCATCTTCATGAATATTAACTCCTACATCATCATGATCTAGTTCCTCCTTTTCGACATCTTCGTCGGGGACATCATCAACTAACTATTGATCTTGATCATCATCTACATCATCTTCTAGTTCTTTGGTATCTTCTTCTTCCACCACATTATACTTTACTAGCCTTCCTCTTAAATCATGTCTAACAACAAATGACCAAACTGGTTTACCTGGAACCACTGAGTAAAATACCTGCTCACATTGGCTTGGAAGAACATAGGGCTCATTTCCAACTCACTCGATCAACCTTGTATTAACCATGGTAAATCCATTATCATGTTCAATAAAAGTTCTCTCAGGATCATTTTCATTCAATCGTAGCCTGTACCATAGGACGACGAACATAATTAATCTGAAGGACTTAAAGTCACACTCAAGTATATCATCCAAAATCCTATAGTATCGATTTTTTGAGACTTTTGGATGTATGTTGCTTCTAGATGAAACATTAGTCACCTAAAAGACTACAGTTATACCAAAATCACAAGTTTTCTTCATGTCATCCAAAATTTTGATTCAAAATTTATGACCATTGCACCACATAGCCTTGTGGTGTTTTACCTCCAATATGTCAAACATGTAAAAATTATTGCAATATCGTCAGTTGATAAACATATTTATTCTTGGCTAAATGTATGCAAAGAAAAAAAATCTCAACATATATATACATCAATATAATTGAAAATAATTAAATAATATGGGTGATTAATATATTTATACATACATGTTTATCTCTTAAACCATATGCTAAATCAATTTCCCTTTGTGTAACATTGGAATCTCCATTAGAATGAACTTTTTTAACTAATGAAGCCACACCTTCCCATGTTAATGCGCGACCAGATTGTTGACATTGTTCAATCCATACTATCATCCAATCAAGATTGTTTGTGATGTACAAATGTAGTGCATCCCACTCTCGACCAACTGTATCAAAAAAAATTGAAATTCGCCAACAACGTATAATTAGTTAAATACCACAGTATACGACCTTAATTTATAATTGATGTATATTGAAGATTAAAAATTAAATAAGTAAAATATACATAAAAATAATATGTAAAATGTATTCCAATTAATCTCCATGACCATCTTATAATTACCTCTCACTTTCTTCAATCTACCTTTCCCCATCAGGTACTCCCCTTCAAATTTGTTAATGGAGTTGGGATCCCAAATGCGATCTACATAGATCTTTGCTACAAACTTAGGAAGATATTCACTAAAGTACACCATGGTATGGTATACCATATATCCCTCCACCATAGAACCCTCAGGATGTTCTCTTTGTCTAAACAAAGCCTTAAAAAATTTCAAGTGCCTCTCAACCATCCACATTGACCTTGTGTGTACAGGTCCACACAATTCAATCTCTTCAACTTGTCATATGAGGTAGTGTTCTTATGCGTTGAAAAATGTCAAAGGTTGACACTTTTGCATTTCACACATTAAACAAGGAATTTTTCTCTTCCAATAATTTATATCTTCTTTATGGATTTCTTTAGATGATAGCCATCTACAAGTGATTCAAGGCACAAATATATTAATGAGATTTAACAAAAATATACAATATATTACATAACAAGTAAAAAAAATAGAAATTATAAGATGTATACAACAAATTGAACAAATATCACTACTTACCTCATTTATTTTTCAAGATCATATAACTGTCTTGAGATTGTTGTCAAAGTTGTCTGAGAGAGATAGAGGTAGAGCGTACTGCAACAATTATAAAATGATCTTTTCATTATATTCCAAAAGTAGTAAACACAATACACTGAAAAGTACATGCATTATACAAGTGTATATAATATACCAGAATAATTACCTTAATGAAGGTATGCCAATCATGCATTTTCATCCCTGACCCAAATTCACCTTTCTTTGTTCTTATATTGTTTATGTTCACATCAAATCTTATGGGAAATCAAATTTTTCGTATGACTTCTTTTATAGCATTGCTTTGCTACTCTATTAATAACCAAGGAAGGGAACTTATATTAATTTTGTCTCCATCGCTATTTAATTGAATGACATTTTTCATTGCATGATTGGCTTCCTGAATGTCACTACAAATTTTGACAAATTTTTCTTTGTCATACCTTCCATCCAATATTTTCCATAACGTTTCTGTTATATTCTTTCTGATATGCATTGTATCAAACAAATGCACAATTTGTAGCTGCTCATAGTAGGGCAACCTACTAAAATGTCTTGGATAAATTTTCAGTCCCTATGGAAGCCAACCATTATTGCCTTGACAACCTTCATGAAGCATATAAGTTAAACAAATTAACAACGACAATCATTGTCAATTACAACATGAGTAAACACAACACAATATAAAAATATAAATTTAAAACATATCATATATGATAGATAAACAATTTGATCCAATGTATAACCTTGACAATTAATTCTATTATATTCCAACTTCCATGTAGGTGTCATTCTTTGTGGTTTTGATGTAGTCTCCTCTTTCCCATTGAAACGATATTTTTTAGTAGTTTGATACTTATGATTTCTATGGAGGAAGTGCCTATACTCATCAAACACCTGCTTTCCTAAACTTGTTGAACGACGAGATTTTATCTTTGGACCACAAATTGGACATGCAAATTTTCCCTTTGTTTGAAGACCTACAAGATCATATATAATTGGATTAAATATGTCAATTTTTCTAATTATATATAATGAATAGACTATTTTAAAAACATGCATGATATCTACTTTATAAAATTAAATATTGTTAAAGTGCATTTGAATGTTATACATACCACAAAAATGTGTTAACCCTGGGGCATCATGAATTGTCCATACAAACATTGCATGGAATTGAAATTGTCTTTGTCCTATTGGTCTAGATATGTCATACATAGTGACACCATTCCATAACTTTAGTAACTCATTTATAAGAGGCTCGATATATACATTCATATCTTTAATTTGGTACTTACCTAGTTGAATGAATATAAACATTACATAATTATTATAACCATTTTACTGCAATATATATAAATTAATGTACATGACTATTGAATGAAAAAAATATATGTCATTATGCAACAAATAAGACAAATGAGATGCTACTACGTTAAAGAAAATTGATGTAAACAAATACCTGGAACAATCATTGACAACATTATGTACCCCCTCTTTATTGGCATCCATGGAGGAATGTTATTGTTGATAACAAAAACATGCCACACTGAGTAAATAGATCTCAGCTCTCCAAATGGATTGACACCGTCTACTCCCAATGAAAGCCTAAGATTACGAGGTTCTTCTTTAAAGTGTGGCCATTTTTCTTCCATGTCCCTAAATGTAGAACCATACGTAGGCATTCGAAGAATGTCATCTCCACTTCTATTCTATGCATGGTAATCCATAAATTGCGCTAAGCTTTCGCAACTAAATAATCGTTGCATACGTGGAATAATGGGAATATAATGAAGAACCTTGCAAGACACCTTTTTTGTTAGTTGATATTTTTGATATCTACTAATATGACATTTTGGGCATTCTGTTGCAAATTCCTATTATTTATGATATATAATATGATCATTGGGACATGCATTTATTCCTTGATACTCCATTCCGATATCTTTCATAATGCTAGATAAATCTTAGTATGAGCAAGGTAAAATATTTGACGATGGTAACAAAAATTCACAAATCAATCTAACACAAAAAATAATTTGTTAATATAAAGAATATTAATGGTACATATTTCATCCTTTATTTACTAGTGATGAACTAACAACAATTAAAATAGATGAAAAAAGATGACATATATGACATACCTTAACATCTGTGAGATTTTTATGTTTGATAAACCATTCATAACCTTCAAGTTCAACAAAAATAATACAGCAGAGAGAAGAGTTGTTTGGGACCCTTCATAAAGGGGCTCGTATTCCTTCTCAAGTACATGTAAATCATGAACATCATTAAAGTCATCTTGATCATCATGATTAGCTCTACCACTAAATGTGTCATGGATCAATGTATTTATACCATCATCTTCAACTGTGTTTTCTGGTGCATGATCATCTTCTTCCATAGGATCATTAACTTCAACTTTGATATTCACAGCTCCATGTTCGTTCACTTGCAAAACCACATTCTCTAGGCCCTGATAATCCATATCATCTGTCTTAGGGTGCCCCACCTTTATAATAATGACAGACACAAATAAACCATGATCATGATCAAGTGATTATATATATATATATATAATGTCAAAATGATATAAACATTTACAAATTCAATCAATATTAACACATATAATGAACAACTTACCAATGGACGATAAGCATGCCACCCTTCAATGTGACCATGCTACCTACAATGTTTCTCAGCTATTCTGATTAAAAGTCATCTTGTATTTAATCCCTTGCAATTATTGCAAGGACAATAACATTTCCCATCAACCTTTCTTTTCAATCTAGCCCACAATCTATTAAGTGTCTTAATTTTGTTCTAGACTACTATTATCTGACATGATTTTTCTTTACCAAGGTTGACTATTTAGATCTTCAAAAAATATCAAACTCACACTCCAATAATTTTTATTCATAGATAAGTAACAAAATCTAATAATTTTGATATTTTACACCAAAAAAAATTGGCATGCAACCACCCCTACAAAAGAGAAGATAGTCTGAAGTTAATGAATGCTAATTCCAAAACTTATTAAATTTTGATTTTACTATGATTTCCAACCGTTAGACTCCTAAAATCAGAATATTGAATTTGATCACAAACTTCCTACAATGATGGAGGTAGCGAGCTAGTAAGAGAAAGTGACCCATTCCTAATTAAGGAGCAACAAATCAGAATCATCATTGCTAATGTCAATATAGATTTATCCTTTTAGTTAAAGATGCAATGTGTCACTTCTTATGACGAGCTTATCCCTAGGGCCCTCAACATTGAGAGAGCCCTAATCGCACAAGGAAGCACACACTAGTAGAATTTGGCAAATAAATGACTAGGTGACTAAAACTTTTAGTCACAACAACTAAAAATGTCTAAATTTTGCTCATTTTTTGCAACTCAGCTATAAATAAGTAAATAAATTACTAGTTTGGTTGTTGATTAAAAATTATTTAGTCACACAAATAAAAATGACTAAATAGTTAGTCATTTATTTAGTCACAATCCATTTAAATAAATCATTTAAGGAATCAAGAATATAGCCCACCAAAATACTTTAAAACTTTAATAAACATACCCTAAAACTTTTGTCAAAATCTTATTTTCAGGTGTAGCCCACCAGAATGGAGTTTTCATTTTAATAAACATACTCTAAAACCTTCGTCAAAGCATTATTTTCAAGCATAGACCGCCAAAATGGAGAAGTGTTTCCGTAAAGAATGACAGAGAATCGTGAGGAGATGTGCATGAAAGGAGGCATAGGATTCATTGCTTCTTATCTCATTCCTACTCTGCTCAACAAATCTTACATTTTTCCCACTACTATTTGTAATCTAGGTATTTACTTGACATATATTTGCATAATCTCAAATTCCTTCAGAGACTTTTGAAGTATCAATGTATCCTATATAGGGTTTAGAGTGATTTCTTTTAATTAAAAAAATAAATAAATGATGTATTTCTCTGTAATTAGATAATGTGGAGATCTCCTAAATCTGCCCCAACACACTATCCTCTTTGGCACTGTATTCATTACTCTAGCTACTAGGGTTTTGCATGTGACATCTTTAATATCTTTATGACCATTGCTTTTAAATAGATCTCATTCTTTGCTTTAATCCTTTTCATGGTAACCCTTGATTTCCATAATCCACCTTCAATCTCTTCTAGGAATGGTGTCTTAACTACATAGTATGCATATAAAGCAAGTCTTTCATACCTACCATTGTTCCAAACCACCACTCATTGCCTTGCTTAAAATGTTGCCTCCGTAAGCACAATAACATGTTTTAAAATCATGGTTTCCAGCGATTGACCATTAAGGTCACCACTTTCATCAAGATACAATGATATTTTTGTCTTCAAACTCAATGCATTATGCAAGGTAAGATTGTGAATTGGTTTTTGTGTACAATTTGATTTTCTTGCATATTTACTACTTTGCTAACTTCCTTTAAGACTGGGTGTTGCATCCTCAGCTACAATCTCAAACAGCTCACTCACTATCACTTGAAGATTCATTTCATGAGCATCCTTCTATAAAATCAAACTATTCCCTATAGACTGCCTACTTACTACAGGGGACTCATTGTTTCATGGTATTGTAGATCTTAAGATTCTTCAACCTTATTGACACTACTTCATAGTCCATAAAGTATTATTCACTATTCTACCATCTTTGATGAGTCTCAAAACACTGCTCAAACATGCAATCCACTACCTCCATTATACATTAATGGCTAAGAAGAAACATTGAACCTATGATTACCGCTGTTACTTCATTTGGATAGTCATTCCATAATTGCATTTTCCTTGTCTAACACTACCAAAAGCATTTGAAAAAGCCTTAAGGTCAGCAAGGGGGTAAGGAAAATCGCTGTTAAAATCTCCACTTTACTATGCAAAGTTTGAGCTTTATTATCTTGTCACTGCTCAGCCTCTTTTTGACTGTCACATCTCAAGTGACTGTCATTCTTCTTACCGTAGATTGCATTTACAAATGTCACTAAGCTACATAGTGTTCTTGTTATTGGCTACAATATTTAGATTGCAAGATTTTGTTATTAGCTACAATGTCTCAATCTTTCTAGTATTGCAACCTCACTAATTGGCTAGAGTTATTATTTATGTTTCTACAAAGGCCTAGGGTTTGTACCCTAATCATGCTCTTACCAATGCTTCTGTTGGTATTGAAAAGCAACCTTAAATCTTGAGTCAAAAAATTAGTTTTCTTGACAAAGTTGTGGTATGATCTTGGATTGTATCCTAGAGTGTGTGGGAAGCTTGTGTTTGATCATTAAGGTATGTAAACCTGATCAGGGAATTGTATCCTATATAGCATGGGTCTTGCTTTAATACTTTCCATAATGGTTATTGGTAGATCACATTATTATAGTTTGTGGTAACCCAAGATTGCATTCAAGTATGTAACAAACTTGGTTTGTAGTTTAAGCTATACACTTTTAAGTAACATTCATAAGGTTTAGAAAATCTTGATCACTCTCTAGAATAGCCCATTAAACATGGGTTGTGCTTGAATGCACTACATAATTGATATAACACGACCACTCTGCATATCAACCAGAGTTGTAGGATCTTTATTGCTGCAAGAGGTAATCACTCTTTGATCATGCTATAATTACATTCTAACCTATTAAACTTGAGATAACCTGAATGCACCCAATGATGATTGACACCTATATTATACAACCTGAATTAACTACATTATATGAGTGCCTCCATTTTTATCACAACATAGCCACATTAAACTTGGGTCACACATGAATGCATCCTGTATTTTTAATAGCACAACTATGCCACATGACCAATAGAGTTATGGATCACATAATTACAGTCACAACAATTTGTTTCTTGGTTGTGATCTTATGGTGATTCCACACAACAAAATTTGGACATGAAATTATCAAAACCCTAAACCTCTAAAAGTGAAATCTGATGAGATGTTGCTTTAAAATATGATTTTCAAACCTGGAACTACAAATCTAACTTCGCAACTGAATTCTACAAAAAGGCAATGACTACCCTCAACCTGGCGATATCTTCTTGAATTTTTTCTGATTTTTCCCAAGAAAATCGTCCTTAGTTCTCCACAAACTATCTCAAGTAGAGCAAAATATTGTCACAATAAATCAGGGAACTCACTTTTCTTTATGTCGGCCACAATTTGATTTTTTTCTTATTTTTCATGTTTGTCAAAATTTCGATGAAACTAATAGTTGACATTTCAATGAAACCCATGTTCTTCGAAATTTCAACGAACGTTGGGGATAAAATTTTAAAAAATTGAAAATTACACATCAAATTTTACAAGCACCCGACGATACATCAAATTATACATATTTTGTTAGACATTTTCGTCAGATTTTGCAGTCAAATGAGTTAGTAGGGAATAAAGCCATGTGCTTTTTCTCATTGGTGGAAGTGTGTGTGAGGATAATTCTAATTAATAATAAGGCTTATTTATTTTCATGTGACCTTCATGAGGTGGCACACAAAAAGTTGTAGAAATGTGCTCTAATTCTTAATCAGGATTAAGGAAGGTTAATTAAATAAACACGTTTAGGGTATTTTGTTAATTTAATTATTTAGAAGAATGTGAATTAGAAGAATTAAAAGGAAAGTGAACAATATAAATAAAGTAAGACCTTATTTATATGTAGTTGAAGCATTAATCAAATAGGTTGTATTTAATTAACTGAATGTGATGACCATTTTTTGGTGTATACAGAAATAATGGACCAAAAGGGGGTATTAAGTGGCCAATTTTTATTTTAAAATCAATAAAAACTAATCTTTGATCATAAATTGTTTTTGCACTCAATATTTGAATATGCGAAAAGAACAAGAGTTCTAGTGCTCTAAATCTACTGTCTAAACAACCATTTTTTTTTAAATGGTGGAGATTAAGGGGTTCAAATAGGGGGAGCACACAAAGTGATTCTATTTTTTATGAAAAATATAACATAAAATTTGGTTTGCCCACTTAGAATTTAACTTTTTTCATATTTCAAAAATTTCTTTTGTGAAAAAATAGCTAACACTATGTAGTTTATGCTTTTTATTTTGTTAATTTTATAATTATCAATATATAATTTTTTACTAATTTTCAAAGTGGACAAATCCTAAAAACAAAAAATTTAGCATATATGCCCCACGTTAATATTTTTGGAAACTAATCAAATTTTTTTTTTTTAATGTGTATAGAATAGAGTTTAGAATATAAAAAATATAATTTTCCTTAAATTTAGATGAACGGATAAAAAAATAAAAAAAAATTAGACATGTTTTAAAAAAAAAGGACATTAGTGAAAGAATTTAAAGATAAAAACCTTAAAATATGAATTCCAAAATGTAAAAATAATACATGGTTAGAAAGGTAAGAGAGATTGGCATTATTGTGATATTTTTTTATCTCAACATTGAAATACATGCAAACATGATGAAGAGTATGCTTGAGATTGTCACCTTTTTCATAATATATAGAAAACATCCTTTTGGGCATTGACATGTAAATCTAACCATTTGGGTCAGATACCCAAGGAAAATCCAACACTAAGGGCTGGCAATACCCAAAGTAGATAAAAACATGAGCATGGAATAGTATTCTCATATTACCATGCTTGCATGTTATAACACACTCACTTTTATAAGAAAAATAAATAAAATAAAGAGGAAAGGAGTGATAGAGAAGAATATTTACAAAGGAAGAGTGAGATATAGATATATAAAGAGAGGGAGCAGGAGAGTGATAGAGATAGAGAGATATATCTCTACATCTCTTTATCTTTGCCCACTCTCTCTCCTTCTATATGTCTATTACTTGTCCCTATCACCTTTCTCTCTCACTTTTTCTCATCTATCTATATCTCTCTATCTCCCTCCCTATCACTCTATCTCTCTATATATCCCTCTATCTATGTCTCTCCCTCCCCCCCTCTCCTAATATATCTCCCTCTCTACCTATCTCTCTCCCTTTCTCTCCTATATATCTCTATCTCCCCATCTCTCTTTATATGGATATCATGCTCTATATCTCTCTCTCCATCTCTCCCTCTCCATATTCCTCTATATCTCTCTACCTCCATCTCTCTATTTCTACCTCCATATCTCTCTATCTTTATCTCTCCCTCTACCTCTATCTCTTATCTATTTCTCTCCCTCTCTATCTCTAAATACCTCTCTCTTTATCTATCCACCCCTCTCTCTCCCTTTCTCTCTCCCTCTTCCTAGACCTCTACATCTATATCTCTATTTTCCTCTTTATCTCTCTTCCCCTATATCTCTCCCTCTTCATCAATATCTCCTTATATCTCCATTTGCCTACCCCTATATATCTCCCTCTCTCTACCTCTCTCTATATATCACTTCTTATCTCTATCTCTATCTTTCCATATCTCCCTCTCTGATTATCTCTCTCTTTGTCTCCTTCCATCTCTCCCTCTCTCTCTCACTCTATATATTTATCTCTTCATCTCTCTTTCAAGGTATATCTCTCCATCGATATCCCTCTTTCTATCCCTTTCTCTCTCTATATATTTCTCCTTTTTCTATCTCTCTACTTCTCCTGACCTCTCTATTTATCTTTCTCCCTCTCCATCCCTACCTATCTCCATCTCCATACCTCTCACACTCATAAACATACTCATTAACTCTCCCTTGCTATATTTATCTCTATCTCTATCTCTATCTCTATCTCTCTACCTATATCTCCCTCTTTCCCTCTATTACTTATCTATATCACCTCATTTTTCTCTCACTCTTAACCCCTCTATTATTGTATTTTAATTTTTTAGGTTTTTAAAAGATTTTTAGGGTTTAAAATTGACACAATTCCTTATCTTAGCATAGAGAGATTCAACAGTATTTTAACCACTACAAAAATGTAGAGGGGGGAGAAAAATCATAAGTAACACCTCATGCAATAAAATATACCAAAGATAGTGACAAAAAAATACAATCACGTTTATTTATAGATCAAGAAGGATGATACATTATTTTTTCCCCTAATCCCCTTAATCACAAGACTAGCCCCTAAGATTGAGCACTACTATGTTATAGACTAGATTCTTTGGCATGAAAAATCCCTACTAGACTCCTAACATCACATTATCTCTCCAAAATGGAATATTTAGTAACATTTGTACCCAAAAAGTTTGAATGGTTACAAACAACCCCAAAAGATAGGGGAAACAATGAATTAGCCCCTAGTTCTAAGGAATCCATTTTTTTCCAATCTCCTAATTCTAGGGAGTTGGTTGAATCATTCTTCCATTCTATTCAAAACTTTGAACCTCCTAGTTCAAAGCTATTTTATAAGAAAAAAAATCAATAAATTTAAACATAAGAAATTTAGCCTAAATGTTACATTTCTTTGGGTGATGCAAAATTGATCTTTATCTTAGGATGCTATTGGATCAAACATCCAAGTAGGATTTTGGAATAGACATAGAACCATCCTTTTTACTTGAAGAACCAAGCCATAGTGTTCCCTTCCACCAAATTATATATCTCTATAAATCATTATATTTTCCTTCTTTCATTTCGAACCTCTTTTCGGAATAGAGATCCTCCTCCTCTACCAATTGGTTATCTTTATTTTTCCTCATCTCTTTATTTTCTTAGAGGTCCTTGTCCATTGAAAATCATCTTAGATCTTTGCATCACTCATACCACCTTATATTGCACCTACACATAAATTATTATGAACAAAATTCAAGTTAGTGGAATAAAAAAAATCCTATAGGTGCTTCCTCCTCCACATTATTCCATTTAGGCATGCTTTTAGGTTATTCTTCTATGAGCACTTTGTTTCTTGATTCTACACAATGTTGTTCATAATTCGACTCCTTTTTTCATTGTCCTCCTTTTCTACACAAAAAATGTCATGCTTCTATTTCCTCCCTCAATCACCTTTTTCTCTCCCTTAGAAAAGTGATGATCTTCTACTCTTTTTTCCTCACTAATGGGATTATCTAGAGATTCTTTTAGCTACTTCTAGAAAGTTAAGTTCTATAAAATAAATCTTCATCACATATGGGGTCCCAAATATCTCCATCTCTATTGGACCTTCCTTTCTAATGTGAACTTCTTCTACTACTACAACATCTTGGGATTCCTCTTGTGATAGGATGCATTCTTCTTCATTGTGTTCTTCAAACTCTTCTCCTCTCACATTATAATATTTAATACCTTCCCCTTGTTCAAGGTAACATAAATCAATAGCTCCATCCCACACATTCTATTTATCTTCATCCCATTTTTTATCTCTACTCTTTGTAACTCTTGGAAAACCACATATAATGGTCTTCTATCCACTAATACTTTATCCAACTCTTCAATAGATTTAATCTTTCCTTTCTTGAATAATTCCATTATTTGATTGATCCTTGACTCAATGGTTTTCCTATCTAAGAATGGCTCTTTCTCACAAGTTTAGTATTTATCCTCAGCATTATTCTCAACTTCTCGCATTCCTTTAGTGCCTTTTTCATATATTTATTTATCTTTGAGTTATTTTTATTGCATGTCTCATAATCCTCCAACAAGAATAATACCTCCTCCAACTCAATCTCTAAATTTTGTAACAATTTTTGCACAAGTCCTTTGTTAGGTTATGCCTCTTCCATTATCTTATATTTTCTTCCACTTGGATTATCCTCTTTTTTACATTTTAATCTAACTCCATATTTTAATTCTCAATAATATCCATACTCCCATAATAAAGTTGTGACTCTTTCTCTCCTCTTCCCTTTTCAATGGGTAATCAATTAACCATGTATCAAAATTATAATGCTATTCTTCATACCTTTAAATAGATTAGCATAAATTGAAGATCACACTTGTAATTTAATATTCCACAAGGAAATACAAAATGAATTCAACTCACTATGATATTAAGCTCAAGTAGCTACACCTAAAAAAATTGATACTAACAAACTACTTATCAAAACATCTAATAGTCATTTAAATAGTTGAAATGATTTAATATATTCTTCTTTGTTTATGTAGATTTATCTACATCACAAAAAAATTTATTCCTTAGAAGTACAAAAAGATTTATATCTCCACTTTCCTTGTTATAGGGAGATAAAAGGGTATTCATACACCATATAGTTTCCAGTATTTGATATCTCTTCAAATTTACTATTAAATAAAAACTAAATTCATTGATTATGACACTAGAAATAAGCCACTTTAATATTTTTTCCACCAATTCTTTTTCTTATCTTATAATCTAAAATTACTCTCTTCCTTATTTGTTAACTCGCTATGATTCTACTTGGTCGCTTTGAAAAACTTCATGGTACAAATTCTATACTCAACATTGGAAATTTTTTTTCTAGGAATATTTTGGATAGCCATTGAATATATAAGGTGCATTAGAGGAATAGTGAACAACTCCAACACCTAATAAGTTTTACAACACCCATCCAAAAGTTGTGATTCCTTTTCTTTTTCAATATGTGGCCTTCTCCTCTAGCATAAATTCCAAGATTTAGTCTTCAACTCCATAACTTCAATCTACAAGAAAAATGCTACTAAAAGAACATGGTCTCCACCTTAAAGTCTCCTTGTAATTAGTAGAAAATCAGATATAAAATTAAAATAGAAATATATCAAATCCTAACTAGCACAATAGAGTATGAGCAAGCATGAAAACTACAATAAAAAACAAATGCAAACCCAAATCCATGCTAGACTCAATTTATCTCCATTTCTCTTCTCCACCTGCATGAGAATGTGAGATTTTGAAGGATTGATAATGGAGGAATGTTGGTTGCTCAATTTAGTAGCATAACGACCTGATGAAAATGATAAATGGAGAATGATAGAGACATATGGAAGAATAAAGAATGATTTTGACAGAGTGAGGATACTTAAGAATCAACCCCCTTAAATGGATTGTGAGAGGTTGTATTTATAGAGCCTTGATGTGGATGGAGATAAAATTTGATAAGATTTGATAAGGATTTGTTTTTTTGTTTTATTTGATCAAGGAGGAAATAAAACAAGAAAAGATAAGATGTGAAAAGATAGAAGGATTTTTATTCTCTTTTAAAGGAAATAAAACAAGATAAGATAAGATGTGAAAAGATAGAAATATTTTGATTCTCTTTTAAAGGAAATAAATCCTGAAAAAGATGAGAAGGATAATTGATGAATTATCTAATTAAATTAATTAATTAGATACACATGAGTTTCAATTTTGGAAAGAAAGCGAAAAGATCTTTTTAAGATTTTATTAATTAAATAAATATTTGATTTATTTAATTAATGTTGAATTTATGATTTCATCAATTAAATAATATAAATTATTTAATTAACATTAGAAGAATTAATAGAAATGATTTAATTAATTAAATATAAATTATTTAATTAACATTAGAGGAATGGATGGAAATGATTTAATTAATTAAATAATATAAATTATTTAATTAACATTAGAGGAATTGATGGATTATGATTTAATTAATTAAATTATAAAAATTATTTAATTAACATTAGAGGAATGGATGGATTATGATTTAATTAATTAATTAATATAAATTATTTAATTAACATTAGAGGAATGGATGGATTACGCATAGGAAGGGAATAAATGAAATTATTCAAATAAATGAGATTTATTCAACTAATTAGATGATGACATGGATACCTAGGGAAAAACATACTACAAGATGTCTAAATGATGCAATGTTGTGACAAAGTGTTGTAAGAGGAAATTTTTGGGTGTCTACACTCCTCATACTCCGTTTATGAAAAAATTGTTTGAATAGATTTATTTCCACTCAAAATTCTCTTTGAGGTCCATAAATTCTTCAATTTGAATAATTAAAAAAAGGCACTCTAAAACACCTTGACTTCAATCCACTTTTCATCAACTATACATATTAAAAGAAATTCAACCCTATATATTAATGTGAAGGGAATAAAGGGATGAATACATAGGTAATTGAGAATATAGAGACATATACTACAATAGAGCACACCGAGTCACATACACAAGAATAATTTTCTTTGATACCAAATTGATGTAGAGCCTTAGCATTGCATAGAGAGATCCAGTCTGACTTTAAACAACTAAAGAGTACAAAGGGGAAATAAATATTATAAATAACACATTATGAATGAAAATATACAAAAAATATAGTGAAAAAATATATAATCACATTATATTCATATATGAAGAAGGATGATACATGAGTTTATGCTCCAATCCTCTCAATCACCAAATTGACTCCATAATATTGAGCACTACCTATCCTTTAGACCAAAATTTTTCACATGAAAATTCTCTACTAGATTCCTGATCTCACACTAGCTCTCCAAAATAAAATATATCATAATATTGTACCCCAACAGTTGCAATAGTTACAAACAACCTCAACAAGATAAGAAGAACAATGGATTAGGCCATAGTTCTAAGGAATCCATTTTTTCCTATCTCCTAACTATATGGAGTTGGTTTGCATAAAAAATAGGGTTTATGGATTATGGTTTAGGCTTAGGGATATTCTTTTTTAGGAATATTATATCATTAGATTTGTTAGTGTGTCTTTAGGATATGTATAATACTTATTTGTTACATTATTTTAGTTTATTACTACCCATTAGTGTGTTTGTTATAGTTCACCATATGTGAATAATTATACTGTAATTAGTTGGGGTTGTATTATATTTTTTTAGAACAATCCATTTATGTAAAGGGAGTTATAGGATTTATAAAAACCCTCATGAAATCTAATATATATGAAAAATCTTATATATTTGGAATGAATTATTGAATATAATGGAGCAAAGGATAATATTATTTGTGTAAAATTTACTTCATATTCCTTTCATGGTATTAGAATGATAAATTCTTTCTCTTTATTTGGGTGTTTCTCTATTCATGTTCATCCATCATGTACTCTCACTAAGTTCTTAGTAGAAATTTCAGTTTGAGATGTTCTTCATGTAATTCACCAATACCTCACTCTCTCCATGCTTCCAAGTATCTTCACGGTATCCTATTATCCTCATCCCTATGACCAAGTCTAAAGATGTGAGATAATGATATTAACATTGTATATGACTTCACATGCTTGTACTTCTACTCAATAACACCTCATGGTTGATACGTTGTGCATGGAATAAGATGCTCAAGTGAATTTTATGGGAAATAACTCAATTGGATAGTCTTAGAAATGCTTCTCTTTGTACTTGGATTTATCCCCACCACCAATGGAATTATTTGTTTATATTTTCTACATATGTTATGGTGTCTCCCTAACAATACAAAAATAGGTTTATATCTAAGGGATTATAATTGGTGAGAGGTGTGAATACCTTTATTTCTCAGCTAGATATATTAGCTAAAGAAAAAGGAAAACTATAAGTGCAAGAATTAATGTTAATGTTCCCCAAAGAGGAGGATAAGGAAGGAGAAAAGACATATTTTTTGAGGTAGCTTGATAATTCTATACTTATGTTTCACTAATATTTATGATTCTCTCTAATCATTTAAAGTATTGTACATTAGATTTTTTTTCCACAATTGTAATAAATGGGTAAATTTTATTTTAATGGGATTTGAGTTATGTTCCCTCCAGTTTTCATTCAAGAGTATCCTGAAGGAGGTTATGGAAAGCTTCACAAGACTATCCTAAAGAAGGTTATTAAATATATATAATATCTGCATAGCCATGGAAACATACATTGTGATGTCAAGGCTAGAAATATTTTGGTTGGCAATATTTGCGTGGTTAAGTTAGGAGATTTTGGTTTATCTTCTTACATGCTTGATATTGGTGATAGATAAAGATCATGTAAACAAAATTTGGGAAACCCATGCTAGATGGAACCTAAGATTATAAATAAAATCCATGGTGATGATTTCAAAGTAGATATATGGTCATTTGAAATAACAACTTTGGATCTTGTCGATGGTCATTTTGTATTTTCCAAGTACCCTTAAATGAATATTTTTCTTATGACATTGAAAAATACACCTATAGGTCTATACTATGAAATGGATAAATATTTAAATTTTATTTAAGTCTTAATAGTTTCATAATAGTAGGTTGTTATTTATTGTCCAATTATTGTTAGTTTGTAAGGAGATATTTTGTGCCATAGTTAAGTTGTATTATTTTTTTAGAATAGGGTCCATTGTTGTGTCAAAATGTAAATCTAAAAAAATTATAAATATAAAAACTAAAAAATTCCTCAATTATAGTTGGATGCACTATTTATTGAAATAGCATCCATCTTGTGGGGGGAATTCTACAAATTTATTTTTAATGCCACATTTCTAAGGAGAAAATTAATTGGAGAATGGAGGCATAAGAGGTTGGAGGAAATTTAGTGACCTCTTTTTAGTCACTAGCAACAGGGTTGCAAAATTGTTTTAGTGACAAAGCTACTTATGCAAGAATGACTAAAACCAAGATCAATTTCTAGGTGAAAGTGGTAAACATATCATATCATTTGTGATTAAGGTGAAAATGATCTATAATGATGGTTGCATACATGATGTTGAGAACTTAGTTCTCAATTTTTTTCTTATTAGATGTATATTTCCTCAATCATATTTATTGTGTGATAGTGATTGGATGTATGTTTCCCCAATCACAATTTTTTGGTGAATGATTGAATATGTTTTTCATCAATCATGAAAATTGGTGATTATGATTGGACTTTTGTGTTTCCCCAATAATATTTTTTGTGAGAAGATGGGTATGTCCATGTTGATGTTGGATAGATGTGTTTGTCCCCATACAAACTTGTTTTATGACATTAGATAGATGTTCTAGTCCCTATCCTTGGTTCTATAGGTAGATGTGTGTGTCCCTATCCTTGGATAAAGTCCAGTAAGTTCAATCCTACTAAAAAATCCTAGTGAGGTTAGTTCCACTATTTCTTGTCATGAGTAGATGTGTATGTCCCTACTCTTACTATATATTTTTTATGAAGTAATGAACAAGGTCATTAAATATTATTATTCCACATATCCCCATTTGGAGAATGATGTAATATGGGGGTGTGTTAGGAATATTACATCATTAGCTTTGTTAATGTATCTTTAGGATATATATTTAGTGTAGTGTCAAAAAATGTCGTCATGTACATTTTCACACTTAATCTATAAATAATTAATGATAAATTGGACTTGATTTTTCCTTGATCTAGTGATGTAATGTGTTTTACACATTCACACTAGGTCTTGGGCCTTTTTAAAGCTAAATAAACCTAACTTTTCCTTGATTTAATGTTGTAAAGTGTATTTATTCACACCACATTAAATTTAGGAGGCTTATAAATTAAATGGACCTAATCTAGTATTGTAATGTGTTGTACACATTCGCATGGGATTTAGGGTCCTTTTAAGCTAAATAGACCCAATTTTTCCTTAATTTAGTGTTGTAAAGTGTATTTATTTACACTTTCACATTAAAATTTTAGCCCTCTTGCATTTATGACATTTATATGATCATTAATAGGCCCCTAAGATCCTATATTGTGCATCCCAAGGAATATTTCAATAAAAAACCCAACAAGATCAACATATAAACTTAATTTCTTCACTCCCCAAGATTCTCTCTCTTCAAATAGACCCTATGGGACCCATACGCCACCTTGGAAATATAAGTCCTATCTAGGTAGGACCCATACACCACTAGTGGCATATTAGTCCCATTTGGCCTATTTTTTAAGTTTTTGAGCAGGAAAGAACTAGGTTTTAAGCTCAAATTTATTCTATGTCACCCTCTGGCATCTAATACATGAGATATTAGATGGATTTCCTATATAAATGAGCTTTCAAACCATTATTTCATAAAGCCTACATGTTATCAAGTCAAGCATTCAAGAGTTAAGCATTCCAAGACTTCACAAGATCATCAAGAGAGCATTCAAGATCATTTTTAAGGCATTCAAGGGAAGAATTCTTCATCAATTATTGTAGAAATTTGAGATCCATCATCATGTCAAGGATATCAAGCATCAAGCATGTTATTTATCTAGTGTTGTGATGTTGCATTCAAGGTCCAAGGTCAAGTATTGTTCTACACTTATCTCAAGATCTAGATCTACATTCTTCAAGGCCATTTTATGTTAGATTGTAGATTTATAAATCATCATTTACAGGGCATCTTTCAAGGTATCATTATTCACGTTTCATGTCTTATGTTTCATGTTTCATCATTTGGTTTAATTACCTAAACAAGGTTTGACCAAGGAAAACCCCTATTCAATAACAATGAACAAGTTTTCTCCTCTTTACATGTGTGATTGTAGATCTAGGCATCTTGGAGCTTGAAGGATCATTGAATATTAGTTTACAAGCTTGGAGAAGGTTGTTGGAATTGTCCCCTCATTTGCAAGGTTATAATCTTCACTAAAAAGTCACCTACAGCCCCAAAATCAAGGTTTTGATCTAGAAACAAAGTGGACTAGAAAGAGTAGACATTGAAGACCAGATTCAGACATTGAAGTTATAGAAAAGTATAACTAGACTCACATGCCATTCCTAGTGTAGAGTCCCAGTTTAGGTCATTTTTTAGATTTTGCCAGTTTCAAATAGCCTTTTCCCAAAAACTTGTTCCTACACAGAAACTCAGATCTTAGACTAATATGCCCAAATTGGAGTATGAGTCCTGGTAGCACTAAATTTTAGGTTATTCAACATTTCAAGCCTCCATTCAAGTTCTCTCAGGTTTCTAGGTGCTCTTCTAAACTTTTACAATTTGTTGTTTTGATTTATTTGTAAGATTTGATGAAAAACAAATCTATTAAGCCCAAGAAACCTACATGCAAAAACCTATCACAAGGAAGAAATCTGTAGGAAACAAAACAAGGGTTTTGCTCTGACAATATGCAAGAATGTATTATCAGACTGAAAAAAGAACATCAAGAAGTGAATACAATACAAGAGATCAATCCTTATAAAAGGAGATCAAAACGAAAAGGAAAACCTAACCCTAAGGAGAGTGCATTTAATAATTAATATTAATTATTAAATGATTAATATATGTGAATAAAGTGAAGTCTTAAGAGGAGAGTAAAGTTAAATAATTACTTTACTCTAACACCCCCCCTTAAGATGAGCTACAATGCAGCTACAAATAATGTAGAAGAAAGCAAAGGAACTACAATACAACAGAGGGTCCCAGCAACATGGCCTGATCAGGTACCCGAATACAACAAAATCTCTATAAAGCGGAGTAAAGGAGAAAACCCAGTGGGAAAAAACTCTCCAAAAAGAGATAAAGAAACATGCTAAAAAAAACATGAAGGAAGGAAGACCTCACTAAGACCTCCCAAGGACAACTTCCTTCACCCCAAGCATGGAGCGCAATTGAAGATAGTGCGGAGATGCCAAAGGTTTAGTGAAGATGTCTGCAACCTGCTCCTCTGTAGGAATGTACTCCAAGATGAGAGAACCATCCTGAATCAACTGCCTGATGAAGTGCATGTGGATTTCAATGTGCTTTGTCTGCTAATGCTCCACTAGGTTGCGTGAAATGTGAATGGCACTCTAATTGTCACACCAAAGAATAGTGGGACTATCTGGAGGAAAACCAAACTCTATCATCAACTACCGAAGCCATAAAACCTCCTGACTGGCTAACACTGCTGCATAGTACTCAGCCTCTGTAGATGATAATGCAATAGTAGACTGCTTCTTGCAAGACCATGTGATAGGACCAGAACCAAGGAAAAAAACAAAGCCAAAAGTAGACTTCTGATCCTTGACATCACCAGCCCAATTGGAGTCAATGAAGCCAATGATATGAGGGGATCCTAAAGTGTAGTGAATGCCATAATGAGTGGTGCCTCGAATGTACCTCAAAATACGTTTGGCTGCTTGCCAATGGCTCTCATGAGGGTCATGGGAAAACTGAGAGACAAGGCCAACCGCAAATGAAAGATCAGGACCAGAATGTGTCAGGTATAACAAACTGCCTGTATAAAGTGGGGTCTACTGAAGGAGTAGAGCAAGTGGAAGACAAAACAACACCTAACTGAAATGGAGTGTAGGCAGACTTGCAATCAAGCATGCCAAATCGCTGAAGCATATCAAGAGCATACTTCTCCTAAAATATGGAAATCCCATTCGAAGATTGAATAACCTGAAGACCCAGAAAGAAGTGCAGGAGACCAAGATCTGTCATCTCAAACTACTCCATCAAAAATATTTGAACACTCTAAATCATGGAGGATGAGCTACCTGTAAGGATGAGATCGTCTACATATAGCACAAGAATCAAAAGATCACCCTTCTAACACTAAATATACACTGTGTGATCAGAATGACAGCGTGTGAAGTGAGAGGAAAGCAAGAAAGAGTCCATCTTCTCATACCAAGCCCAAGGGGCTTGTTTGAGACCATACAATGAACACTGAAGTCTGCAAACCAAAGAAGTGTCCTGCACAAATCCCTGAGGCTGCTCCATATAGATCTCCTCATGTAGGTCTCCATGCAAGAAGGCACTCTTCACATCCATCTGAAACACTGTCCATCCCTGTGAAGCTGCAAGTGAAAGTACTAGGCATATAGAATTCATCTTGGCAATAGGAGCAAAGGTCTCAGAGTAGTCAATACCCTCTACCTGAGAAAACCCCTTCGTAACAAGACGTGCCTTATACTTATCAATAGAACCATCTACAGCATACTTGGTACGGTACACCCACTTGCACCGAACCAACTTTCTTCCCTTAGGAAGAGGACAAAGATCCCAAGTATGATTCTTCATCAAAGAAGAATACTCCTCATCCATAGCCCTATCCCACTCAAGGTGACCTGTCGCCTCTGAAAACTTTTGAGGATCATCCAAAATGGCATGACTCAAAAGACTAGAACTAGATGTCTGAGCATGAGTACGACGAGTATCTAAGGATCACCTGCCAAAGAACCAGCTGCATCAACAGTGACACGGGCCCACCTAGGAAAATGAGCAACTGGTGGTGGTGGAGATGGTGGATCATCATCTACATCATCCTCAAGAGATAAGTAATCCTCAAGAGATGAAGAGGGAGGAGTAGGCAATGAGGGAGAAGTTGGTGATGGAGAATCCATCTGAGGATAGCGCTCATCAAACTGGACATCCCGCCGAAACAAGACCTCTCTGGAATTAGGATCAAACAACCTGTACGCCTTAACATCCTCACAGTAGCCAACAAATATGAGTGGTCGGCTCTTCCTCTCCATGGCTTTCCGCAGCATCAGGAATAAATGCCCAAGCCTCACTACCAAAAACTCAGAATGTAGAAACATCAGGCTTGACATGGGTCCAAGCCTCCTCAGGAGTCATATGTCGCAATGCCTTATGAGGCATCCTATTCTGAATATAATTGGCACAATTGACTGCCTCAGCCTAAAATGAAGAACTCATAGCTCGAGACTATATCATACAATTTTCCATCTCCCGTAAGGTTCTGTTCTTTCTCTCAGCGACACCATTCTGCTGAGGGGTGTAAGGGACTATAAACTGATGTTGTAAACCATGGTCAGTGCAAAAATCTATAAAAGCCTGATTAACATATTCCCCCCATTATCTGTGCATATCCTCCTGATAGAAAGTCCAGATTGCTTCTCCATAAATGTCTTAAAAATCCTAAATGAGTCAAAGACATCAGACTTGTACTTAAGAAAGTACACCCATGTACGTCTGGAGAAGTCATCAATAAAAGTGAGCACATAGCGGGCCCTTGAAAAGGAAGGAGTCGGAAAGGACATAAGATCACTATGTACCAACTCTAGGGGTGCCCTAGCACGAGTGGCTCGACCCTTAGGAAAAGGATCTCGATGATGTTTTCCAAGAACACAACCTCGACATACACCATCAGTACAAGAAATCTGTGGGAGCCCAATCACAAGTGCCTGAGTACTCATCTATGTAGATATATGTAATTGACATGGCCAAAACACTCATGCCAAAGCCTGCTCATTGAATCTGCATGTGCTATAAGAGAGGAACCAACAGTGTCTGAACTCTCAAAGCCATCAAATTTGTATAAACGTGATTCAATCCACACTTCCAGTAGCCACAACCAAGTCAGGATCATGAAGGTCTCGAATAACCACATCATGTGGTGAGAACTCAACTATCTTACCAGAGCCAGAGTGGCAAATCTGATAAACAGATAGAAGGTTTGTCAAAATGTCAGGAACTAGAAGCACATCCTGTAGACAACCACCATCCAATGAAATAGTACCTGAACCCTGAACTGAAAGTTGTGCTGAGTCACCAACTGCAATATGTTTAGTGCCTGTAGGGGCAAGAATGGTGACCAAATCCTCTGTGTGTGTCATATGGTGAGAGGCACCAGAATCTAGAATCCAAGTGGATTCTGAGGACAATGCTCATGCAGAAAGAGCATGACCTTTCCCTGTGGGCTGTGAAGGAGGCTGAGGTGCACTGATATTATGCTGTTGCATGGCTTCCTCCAAAGCCTCTAAACATTTCCAACACCTGGAAACTAGATGTCCTTCCTTGCCACAAAAACTGCAAGGATCTTCAAATTTCTTCTTAGTCTTGGAGGAAGACTCACCAGACTTCGAAGATTTTCCCTGTGTAGAACTCAACTGTGGTTTTGAATCAGACTTAGGTGGTGGCTTGGAGGGATTCTCACTAGCCCCTGAATCTTTCTTAGGCTTCGGTTTCAGCTTCTATTTTCCTTTGGAGGACTGGGCTACCAATGCTTGGTTCTGTGAACCTGAAAGTGAATCCAACTGCTTGAGCTTGGCTTGCTCACGAGTCAGATGATCATAAAAGACCTCAAAAGAAGGCATGACATGTTGAGCACCCAAGGCATCCATGGTGGAATAGAAGGTCGAAGAGAAGATCTGAAATGGACCCTGAAGCTTGGAGAGAATTAGGAAGATGCACTCTGTATCAGTCTTAACTTTTCCACAACCCTGCAAGATAGATCTTTGTTGTTTGAACTTCATTAGAAAGTCCTCAATGGAGGGAAATGAATTAGGTACCAAAGAAGTTAACTCAGCCTCAAGCTACAAAGCTCTGAACTAATTGACAGTACCAAAAACTCCATCAAACTTGGTCCAAATGGCTCGAGGAGTGAGACAACCATCAAGATGAAATAGGAGACTGTCGGAAATGTGTAAAGCCATCAATCCCATAGCCTGATCCATATTGTTCCTATGCTGCATAACCTCAAAGGCGTGAGTCAACTGAGGCTGAACCTCATCCAAACAGGACCATAACCCTCGAGGCTGGAGAAGAGTCATCATGTGACCCTTCCAAATGTGATAATTATGCGGTGTGAGAGGTTCAATAGATCTGTCGGCCATCCTGTGAACTGTGCCTCAACTGCTCTGAATTTTTTTAATTATTATTTAGTGGTCTTTCAGAACTAGAAAAAAGATGCAGAAGGGTTTGTTTGTTTTGTTTTGGTGTTTGTAGATTCTAGTTTTCTGATGGAAATGATAGAAAGCAAGAGAAAACACCCCCCAACAATGCAAAAATCCAATCCCTAGTACAAACTGAAAGCTAGAAAGCAATAGAAAGTAGTAATTGGTTGAGACAAATCTCTATGTACCTGAAGAATTTACTGATGAAATAGACTGCAGATCTGGATAGCAATCGTTGGTAAAAAAACTTTCAAATCAAAGTACGGCGCCCATGGGGGTTTGAAGTTCTGCCTTTTCAGATCTGCCAACGCAAACATCGGCTCATGCACGGCATTCAAAGGAATAAGGTGCAAGACTGGTAAACGATACCAAGAAGGACACCACTATGAACAACACAGAGAAGGACACCCAAAAAAAATACCAGATCTGATGCATGCGCTTGTAAAAAATGCTAAAAAAATTTTGAAAACAAAAAAAATCGTTGGGCAAGGAATACCATATCTGAAAACTACACCTAGAACCTCTCAAATTAGCCAAAGAATCTCAAATTTCTTTTGTCAAACCCTTGCTCCCTTTTTTCTTCAAACATGAACAAGCTACAGCAGATCCAGCTCTGATACCATGTAAGATTTGATGAAAAACAAATCTATTAAGCCCAAGAAACCTGCATGCAAAAACCTGTCACAAGGAAGAAATCTGTAGGAAACAAAACAAGGGTTTTGCTCTGACAATATGCAAGAATGTATTATCAGACTGAAAAAAGAACATCAAGAAGTGAATACAATACAAGAGATCAATCCTTATAAAAGGAGATCAAAACGGAAAGGAAAACCTAACCCTAAGGAGAGTGCATTTAATAATTAATATTAACTATTAAATGACTAATATATGTGCATAAAGTGAAGTCTTAAGAGGAGAGTAAAGTTAAATAACTACTTTACTCTAACATTATTTTCATTTATAGTTCATTTAGTGAAGTTTCTTACATCATTGAGTTCAATCATTAGATCTTGTATTTCATACATTTTTCCAAGCCCTAGCTTGGTGGTGAACCCCTCATTAATCTCTAAACATACCCTAGGATAGTCCCTTATTTGCTCTCTTCTCCCATTATCATCATTTGATTGAGATCTCTAGGGCATCATTGAATGTGGAGTATAGAAAATTTGTTACCCTAGGTCCTAAAACCCTTGGGATGACAATTTTCTATATTACATTTAGTAAAATTGTTTGTTAGTTTTTTTTAGTTTATTACTAACCATTAGTGTATTTTTTATGCTTAACATATGTAAATAATTATATTATAATTGGTTGGAATTGTATTATGAGTTGTTCGAGAAACTTTCCTATATAAATAGAGTTGTTTTAGGAGGTATAACAACCCTTCTATAATATAGGATATGAAAAACCCTATATATATGCAATGTAACATTAAATAGAATGGAGTGAAGCATAGTATTGTTTGTGTAAAAAAAATAGATTCCTTTCATTTGTATAGAAATGAGGCACAAAAAGTGGGGTCTTAAGTGCCCACTTTAAAAATAAATAGTAAAAAATAATCTTGGATGAGAAATTGAAGATAGTTACATTCAAAATTTGAAGATGCAAAAAAAAAAGAGTTGTAGTGCTCTAAGTCTTTTTCTAAACAAATATTTTTTAAAATGGTAAAGATTAAAGGGTTAAAATATGGGGAGCATACAAAGTCCTCCTATTTTTGTTAGAAAAATGTAACATAGCATCTAGTGTGCTCCTGCTAATTTCTTTTTAAATTAGTATTTTAAAAATTTATTTGGCTGAAAATTAGCTAACACCATGTAGTTTATGTTTGATTTTTTCATTAATTTGTTAATGAATATATGACTTTTTACTAATTTTCAAAGTTGAAATATCCTAAAAATTAAAATTGAGCATGCTCCACCCTAATGTTTGCAAAAACTAATCATTTTTTTTAATGCATATAGAATAGATTCTACAATGTAAAAAAATAATTTATTTCAAGTTTAGATGAAACGATAAAAAAAATCAAACCAAAAACACTAGACATATGTTTTTGAAAAAAAAGGAAGACATTAGTAAAAAAATAAAGATAAAAACATTAACATATTCAAAATGTAGGACAAATTACATGGTTAGAAAGGTAAGAGAGATCTTGATGTTATTGTGGTACTATATGTCAACATTAAAAGGCATGAAAGCCTAATGAAGATCATGCTTATGATTTTGTCACATTTTCATAATTTGCATACAACATGCCTTTCTATGTTGAAATCTAAGTCTAGCCCTTTGGCTTAGATGCCCAAGGAAAATCCAACCCTAACTATTGGTAATCCCAAAGGAAGATACACACACAAATATCTTATATAATGTTCATTTTATAACACTAGTGATATAGCACATTCACATTTCTAATAAGAAAAATAAAATTAAGAGGGAGGGAGAGATACAAAAAAATATTTAGAAAGGAAGAGTGATATATATTTAGAGATGTAGAGATAGATGTATAGAGGGATATATCTCTCTATTTATATCTCTCCCTCTCTTTATCTCTCCTTGCTCTCTATGTAAGACACACAGGACAAATGAGAGGGAGGGTTAATCAGTTGTGTATTAAAACCTTCAAACCCTTATTAAATATTAGCATGAAAGTAATTAGATGAAACCATAGCACATCCACAATCATTCAAAATAGAAAACCAAAATTTTAAGTGGAAAACCCTAATATGGAAAAACCATGGTGAGGATTAACTCACTATATGAAAACCAAAACCAATTACAAGAGGCTCACTATCTAAGAATTGTTGCCCAGAGGATTCACTATCAAAAAAGAGAAAGGCTCACTACTAAGGGATCACTTCCCAAGAAGATCTCTTCTTCCAAATTACAAAGAAACAGTTGCAAGGAGGTTCACTACCTTAGAGAAATTGGAGAATCCTCCACAATATCTCTTTACCATCTGCAACCTTCAACTCACTACCTCCAACAACTTCTAGCACACAAAAATGTAGACACCTTCTGCTCATTGCTTCTAGTACTCTTGGTCATTCTTTCTCACATTCAAATCTCAACAGACAATCATACTTGTTAGAAACCAAGATCAGAAATGAAAACCAGGAAATAACCTTCCACAGAAGAGAAAAATAGAAAAGGCAGAGAGTTTGCATAAAAACATGCAAAATGATATATTTGAAGTACAATAATAGAAGAGAAGAGGTTTGCTTATAAAAGCAAGCATGCAAAACCCTAATCTTAGCTTGAGCAAAAAAGTAGCTCAATAAGATAAGGATGATAATAATAAACCTAGGAATTAAAATAATGCCTAAGTAAAGTTATGCAAATGTGTAATTAAATATTAATTACACCAACACCGCCCCATAAGTGCAACTTAAGGAGAAGCAAATTATTATGCAAATATGAGTTCCGGCAACAAGGCCTGATCAAGTACTCATGTACAAATGTAAAGATGAGGTAGAGAAGGAAAACTCAGTGGGACAAAACCCCCCTATAATGAGATGACTGCTGCAAAGAAGCACTGGAAGAACTCTGTGGAGTAACACTAGAACCGCAATCTAACAAGCAAGGAAAGATACTTTTGTCTACAACTAAAACCAAAACCAGAATCATGATAATGTGACAGTAGACCCGATACCACGGAACACTGGAAAACTCACAAACTGGAACAACCCTAGAATCTGTGAAGTAACAGTAGATGAGATGATGACAGAATTTGGAAGTCATGTATCTCGATGTCGATGCCAAACTGTGATTGAAACTCTTCCATAGGAAGGAGTACTATGAAGACTCTGGAACATTAACCATAAAAACATGGCCCTCAAACTGAGAAGAATCTAAACCAATGAGGATCAAGAAACATAATCTCTCAACTGAAGTGTGAACCGATGAATCCGATGTGTCAAGCTATAGCAAAAAAGTGGCCAAAAGAAACTAGGAAACCATAAAACCCATGTGAGCTACCATCAAATCAAAATAAGATGGGGATCAAAGTGCATGCACACTCTAATCATATTATTATGCAAGAAAAAACCCCCTGATGGAACTTTATATTAGTTCATTTATTACAATACCCAATGATTGTAAAAGGAGAGAATACAAAACATGCATAAACAGAAGAGAAAATGCAAACCTAGTGCATGAAAACAAAAAAACGAGTGCATGCACAAACCAAGGTTTACATCTACTTCCATGATGAAAAATCTTCAAATTTGATTTCTAAAAAAATCTATTTATAATGAGTAGACAAAAATAGAAACCCAAAATTTTTTTGAAGCTGCAAATAAAACCCAGAAATCATTTTTTGATCTAGCAATTAGAAAATGAAAAAATAAATTTTTTAAACCTTTAGCCAGAAGAAAAAAATGACGCGTGATGATTTTTGTGCAGCTATTTTCTTCAGATCCGTGAAAGAAAATAAAAAACTGAAAAATACCCAGATCGGATTTTGATCCTGGCTACAAAACCCAGAAATCATTTTTCCTAAAACTAAGTGAAAGTTGGATTTATGAAGCAAAACTAAAAACGGCTCCAATAAAAAATGACTTTCATCAAACCTCAAGCTTTTCCAATGCTCTTAATCAAATGGAAAAACTCGATTTGATTCAAAATGCTACATAAATATACTCAAGGAGAAAAAACTTGAGGGACCTCGAATGAACTCTGCAATGAATCTCTCTAGAAATCTGAGAAGGGGTTGCAAATCAAGGCTCTGATACCATGTTAGAAACTAAGATCAGAAATGCAAACCAAGAAATAACCTTCCACAGAAGAAAAAAATAGAAAAGACAGAGAGTTTGCATAAAAACATACAAAATGATATATTCGAAGTATAATAATACAAGAGAAGAGGTTTGTTTATAAAAGCAAACATGCAAAACCCTAATCTTAGCTTGAGCAAAAAGGTAGCTCAATAAGATAAGGAAGATAATAATAAACCTAGGAATTAAAATAATGCCTAAGTAAAGTTATGCAAATGTGTAATTAAATATTAGTTACACCAATAATACTTGCATCATTCTACACCACACACATCTCCAAAAGCCTAACATTGCATATATACCTTCCATAACCTTAAATAACCTTCTTTAGGTCAGCTTCAATGAAACGTATGCACCTCAAATATGCAACCACCAAATAGGTCAACACCAAACACTTCCATAGTGGAAAGAAGTGAGGGAAAATCACATCAAGGGTTAACCAAGACCCAAATATACATTGAAACACTACACAATGGTTCCACAAACCACAAATATCAACAAACAACTCTAACACACCATGTAAACCAAACCAATATAAACATTATCAAGCAACCAAACTCACACTTCACCACAACCTAAAACATCTTGCAGACCATGTAGCAACATTACACAACACCCTAAAATATTCCAACATCAACATAATATTCAAAAATGTTGGTGCAAACATATGAAACTTGAGAATATTATCATCATGTACAACTAGTCAAACTACCATTGAGATAAAACTCAAGAACCAAGCTTGAAAAGCAACTAAAAACTCAACAAACTAAGGGAAGGTAGGTACATACAATATTAGCACATTCTGAAATCTATAAGACAAGAAACTTTAGCATGGAGAAATGTGGAGCAATTCCATTTCTCCCAAATATCCCTCTTCGCAAGCCTAAGACAATCCAACACATTGTCAAGCATATCTTCTACAATCACACAATCCAAAACTTGAAACTTTGGATATAACACCTTCAAAGAACTTTGAAAAAAACCACTACCTACTCCCCCTCTAAGAGGTAGCCTTCATCAGCCTAGGAAAAATAATATATATTTAATTGCTCCCCTAGATAGATGAACAAACTTATGCATGTAGTTGAAAGGAGGAGCAATAAACCCTAGCTTATGTTTGAGATACTCAAATGTATCTTTTGGAAGAGCCTTTGTGAGAATTTCTGCTATTTGATCCTTTGTAGTCACATAATCCACCTTCACTTCCTTCTTAACAAATTTCTCTCTTAGAAAGTGATACCAGATAGAGATATAATTTTTTCTTGAATGCATTACCATTTGTTTTGAAATATTGATAGCACTTGTATTATCACACAAGATAGGAATAGGTTCATCATATGATATTTTGATGCCCTTCAATGCTTGCTTCATCCATAGCACTTGTGTATAGCAAGAAGTTGCAACAATATATTTTTCCCCTATAGTAGATAATGACAATGAATCCTACTTTTTACTTATCCAATAAACTAACATGTTTCTAAGGAATAAATCACCTCCACTTGTGCTTCTTTTGTCATCTGTAAAACTTGCCTAATCTACATGTGTATAAGCACTCAAAGAGGAATTAGTATCCTTAGAATACCATAGACCATAGTCTAGAGTGCCCTTCAAGTATATAAATATCCTTTTGACTATTACCACATGTGACTCTCTAGTATTTTTTTGAAATCTTTCCACAAGATATACTACATGCATAATATCAGGTCTAGTTGCAATTAAATATAGCAATCCATCAATCACAGATCTATACTTAGTGTGATCTATCTTGGGAGATTCATCATTTTTTTCTTATTTTACAATCAGTAACCATGGGAGTACATACTAGTTTAGAATCCCCCATCCCAAACTTCTTTAACATTTCATTTACATATTTTTATTGTGAAATGAATATACCTTTTTTTTATTATGATATAGGAGCATCCAGAAGTATTCAAACAAACTGAGACAATTGACAGTAAGTTGAAGAATGTTAGGGAAACACATTGGATATTACCACATTTTACCTCATTTCAGTAGAGGTTGTGGAGCTAGAATTATTTACTGGACATCGTGAGCTATGAAATATCAGAAATTTAGATCATTTGGATTTGTTTCTAAAGAGATATCATCATCAAAAGATTACTTGTGTTCATAGAGAGAAGCCAACAGTGTTCATGAAGTCTAATTGGTTTTTAGAGAAATTTTGTGACTTGGGGAGCCTAAAGGAACATTATTCAATGAAGTATAGAACCTATCTAGTCTTCATGGAGATCCACATAAAGTTCTATGTATTTGTGGACCAATGCCTTATGTTTGGGGCCAACTTATCTGTATGTACACATTACCTAACTAGTTGTTGTAATTGGGCTGACTTGATATCGATTAGAAGCCTTGTGGAGGATATAAATGGAAGATAGAGGATTGTTACAAGGGAGGATCAATAAGATGATTGACAATACGAAGTATGATGCATGGTGACGAAGTGTATTGATCCAAAAAGTTCATAGAGTAGAGGGAGTGTTGAGCAAGAGAAAGAGTCGATGGAAGATGCTATTGTATGAATTGTTTGTAATCCCTGGGTTGTGACCTAGACTCTATAAAGCTTGAGTGGCATATGTAATGTGTTTTTGAGACCATAATATAATGAGTAATGAGATTTGAGGGCTAGGTTTTTCCCTATTAGGGTTTTCCTAGGATACATCTTATGTCATAGGTATGTGCAGGATTATCATGGAAAAAAAGGCCCTTAAGTGGCAAAAAAGTTAGAGTTAGGAAACTTGATGTAAAAATTTGAATAAGTTATATATATTATTTCAAAAATATGTAATAATATAATTTGTAGCAAATTGAATGTAGTTTCTAAACTATTAGGTTTGCTTAAAAAAAATCTATTGGTGAAAATTTGAAATTTCAATGCAGTGGTACTTAAATTTCAAGGAAAAAATGAGAAGTAGGTGTCTGTCTGACCACCCTAACCACAATAAAATAATAATAATTTTTTATAATATTTTAGATATAAGTAGAGTACCCATGCCCCAATGTGATGCATATTTTTTTGTAATTTTTTTCCAAGTAAATAATTAATTATGAATTTTTTATTACAATTTTTTTAAAAATATAAAAACTCATATGTCTGACCACCTTAACTTAGTCAAAACTTCATGAAATTCATTTTTTTTTTTTAATCCTATAGTATGTCAAGCATAGAATGTAACACATGTTTTGGATTCAAAAAATGTGATATCATTTGAAAGATATAGATGTTTTTCAATCAACCTATCAATCAAGACTTTTGTCATAATTTGAATAGAAAATGAATAATAATTGCTTATTATATTCAAAGTAAAACATAATTTATATCCGTAGAAAGATGAGAATCTCCTTTAAAAACCCTTTTTGTTTCATCAATTTTGGGTAAAAAAATAGTCATTGGCCACATACCCATCATATTGCCACTTTTTGGCCCATCATGATCCTGCACATACCCTCATGTGTTCATGAATATCTTTAACTTTATGTTGATTAAAATGTAGTTTCCATTGCATATTTGTTGTGATCATGGAGTTAGTAGTTTAGGTTGCAAGGCTGGATAGTCCTTTGTTGGACCCTCCTACCTTGATTGCACCAAGTGGTATCAGAGCTAGTTGCAAATCTATTAGTTGGTTGTGAATCTGTTAGTTGGTTGTGAATTTGTTGGGAAGGAAGGCAGTGTTGAAAGAAGTACAAAACCCTAGAAGTAATGAGTGTCATTGTCGAAGACTATCAAGGCAAAGAATATTCAAGTAAGCTTTTAAAATTAAGTTGTTTGGTTGATTTTTTTTCGATGGGGAAGATTGGAAAGAGGATGAAGAGAGAAAATGAAAACCTAATATGTGAAAGGGATACTCTGGAAGAAGAATTGTGTGAAATCAAGAAGTATAATTCAGAATTAATGGAAAGGATGAAAGCACTAGGAGAAAACAAGTATGATTCCCTTGAAGAAGAACTGAAAATTGTGAAAAGGAGGAATGAATAATTAGCAGGAAAGATGTTGAAGATGTTTGAAGATGTTGAAGAGAGATTTGAAAAATTGGAAGAAGGGTTCAAGTTGTATGTAAAGGTGGATAAGAGGAACAAAGATGTTGGCATATGAAGCCTAATCAGAATCAAAGGTTAAATTTTCCCCAGTTTTATTGGCACAGTTTCCCCCCAAATTATTTAACAGGGGTCAAGGGTTAGGAGTTAATTTTTCTATTGGCCAACATAAAAAAACCCTATTTTGTAATTGACATAAGTCTTGATAAAAGGCTATGGGTTAGGGTTTTCATTGATATTGTATTGTAGCATTTGTAGTGGTATTGAGTTGCAAGGATTACTGGTTGTAATAAGTTCTATTTACTAGATAATAGTATTGGACTCTCTATGTGTGGATGTAGCCCAAGTTTGGGTAAACCACATTAAATTTTATCTCTCGTTGTTATTATTTATGTGTTTTTCATTCCTCTTTTTAATCTTTATTTGAATTTAATTGATATTTTCTGCATGTGATTCCGAACAAGAGATCTAGAGGAAAGTTTGAAAGAGTTGAGCAAGGAGAATAGTTTGCAGAAGAATGATATATCAGGTTTGAAGGAAGAGGTATAATAGTTGGAGTGCTCACTATTAGTATGAAAGAAGGAGAATGAGTTCATCTAAGATCTAATCCTGATTTTTGTGATGTTTCTTGTGATACTAATGATTTGTGTGATGTTGCAAAAGCTTCTTTAGACAGTGAAGTTGAAGATGATAGTGTAACTGAATGTGCAGTTGCTAGTAATGGTATTGGTTTCAAAATTGTACAGAGAAAGGGATATTAAGGAAAAGGATTGGGAAAGCATCAGCAAGGAATTACATAACCTATTAAGCTAGTAATAAGATCAAGAAGTGAAGACCTTGGATATGACATAGGTAAGAATGTTATTGCAAGAAGGGTATGTAATGTTCACATTGTAATATACATGGACATGAAAAGGAATTGTGTTGGGATCTAAATCCTTGTAAGTTATGTGGGTTAAGGAATCATTCAAATAGGATGTGTTGGAATATATTGAGAAGAAGAAATCCTATGATAGATTGTATGCAAAATGATTATGGGTGGATTGATGGGGAAAAATGGAAACATGTTACTTATATGTTTAGAAGATTGTACAGATGGAAAAATTCATATGTTGGAGAAAAGGAGGGATCAAGATGTAGAGAAAAAAGACCTTATGCAGAGCAAGAAAGGAATAACAATTCAAACTACAGAGGGAGAAATGATAGGAATCATAATTCTTATCACAATGAAGGATACAAAAGGGATTTTGATAGAAGAACATGTTTTCAAGTTTGAAGCAGGAAAAAAACAAACACTAAATGTTATCAAGAGCCAACTATTGGAGATGCTAATGAAAGGGGAGTAGTAAATGATGCACATATAGTTTTTGTAGATGAAGAAGAGCCTATTGATACAAAGATAGTTTATGTAGAGGAAGAGGAACTTTTTGAGTCACTAGATACAATAGAGAAACTAGAAGAAGGTGAAGCATTGATCTTAAGGGGAAATTTTATGTACTAGAGTGAAGTAAATGTGAAGGAAGGAACAAAGAAAGACAATGATCTTGAGGAAACTTGCAGAGAAGGATTGCTCAGAACACCAACCAATGAGGTAGTACAAGGATTGCAAGTAGACCACCGAGCCTAGACCATGACAAGATGAAGAACCTAAGGAAACTTGTAGGGTGTGCTTGCTTAGACCACTTACTAGTGAGGCAGTGTAGGGCTTGCAAGTAGACTGTTGAACTTATAAGAACTTGAGGCAATTTTGCAGGGTATACTTAAATAGAATGTTGATCTTAAGGCAGTTACAAGTACATGTGGAAATATCATTGAACCAATTAGAAGAGACAACATTGGATTTAACATAATATAGACCAAAGTGAAGAGGCTCACTTTTCAAATAACCCTAAGAGTCTGATGTAGAAGCATCCAAAAGTATTCAAATAAACTAAGACAGTTGACAATAAGTTGCAGAATGTTAGGGAAGTACATTGGAGATAACCACATTTTACCGTATTTGAGTGTTAGAGGTTGCGGAGCTGAAATTAGTTACTAGACATCGTAACTAATTGGTTTGTGGAGAAATTATATGACTTGCGAAGCCTAAAGGAACATTATTCAATGAAGTATAGGACCTAGCTAACCTTCATGGAGATTTGCATGAAGTTCTATGTATTTGCAGAGCAATGCCTTATGTTTGGGGCCAACCTATATATATGTACACATTACCTAACTAGCCATTTTAATTGGGCTGACTTGATAACAATTAGAAGACTTGTGGAGGATATAAATGGAAGATAGAGGATTTTTACAAGGGGGGATTAATAAGGTGATTTACGGTATGAAGTATGACGTACGGTGACGAAGTGTATTGATCCAAAAAGTTCCAAAGTAGAGGGGGTGTTGAGAAGGAGAAAGAGTCAATGGAAGAATGTTATTGTATGAACTGTTTGTAATCCTTGGGCTATAGCCTAGCATCTATAAAGCAGAGTGGCATATGCAATGTGTTTTTGAGACCATAATATAATGAGGAATGAGCCTTGAAGGATGGTTTTTTCCCTATTAGGGTTTTCCTAGGATACATCTTGTGTCATGTGTTCATGAACATTTAGTTTCCATTACATATATATTGTGATCATGGAGTTAGTAGTTTAGGCTACAAAGCTGGACAATCCTTCATTGGACCCTCCTACCTTGACTGCACTAGATTGACTAATTTGTAGCCCAAGGAAGAAAGTCATGATCTCCCCAAGCATTAACATTTCAAACTCATTTTGTATCTCCTCTACAAACTAATTACACATGGTCTCATTTCCTCCAAAGATTATACTATCAACATACACAACCACAATCATATTTGTATCTAACTTTGGTATTTCCAAATTCCTTGGGTTGGATTTAATTGCCAACATCCAAGATATGTTTTTATAAATTATAAAAAATGACTAAATGTTAAGTGTTCTTTAGATATTCTAGGTTTACATGTCTTTCAATGTTGAGCTAAAAAAATACCACCAAAATTTCAAGCTCTTTTTACCTTTCTAACCATATAGTTTTTTTAATTTTTGAATATGTTAAGATTTGATCTTTAATTTATTTTACTTGTGTCTTCTTTTTTTGAAATCTATGTATACTATTTTTATTTCATTTTTCATCCGCTCATTGAAATTTGAAATAAATTACATTTTTACATTCTAGACTCTTATATACACATAAAAAAAAATGATTTTGGATTAGCTTTTAAAAATTTAAGGAGGAGCACACTCAATTCTTATATTTTAGGATTTTTCACTTTGAAAATTAGTAAAAATCATATTTTCATTAAAAAATTAACAAAATAGTCAAGAATAAACTACATGACATTAGTTGGAATTGGCAATTCTAAGGGGTTATTCAAAGTTGCATATTGAAGGTGATTCATTGATTATCATTAATGCTGTCAGGATGAGGAAAATTCAAAACTAGAATCTTCAATATATTTTTAACAAAGTGTGGTATTTAATTGACAAATTTGATAGATCTATAATTACACATACTTACTATGAGGGTAATAAAGTGGCCAATTATTTAGCAGTATTGGGTTGCAAACAGGTTAATTTAAAGGAACCAAATGTTCCCATAGAAACAGAGGAATTCCCAAACCTAATTGATTTAATCAATCAAGACAAACAAGGTGTCAACAAATAGAGGAATTTTGATTTTATTTAAATGTTTATCTATTCAACCTACATCATTTTGGTTGTCATGTCATTACATCAGCATCTATTCTTTTGGTACTACTGATGATTTTGTGGTAATCTTGTAAGATTTTCTATGGATTCTTTTCTTTGAACCATATGATGGTATATGTGGCTTCAGGTGTCGTGGATTATTAACACACTGGAAATACTTATATACACACTTGAAAATAAATTTTACACTCGGTCAAGACATCTCAGTCGAATTTCTTTGCAAACAATCTTAGGCCTATATAAATGAGGTGGCACATTCGGTATCCAGTAAGGATATTGCAGTTTGGAGTTAGCAAGATTACTAATACTCATGCCATCTCTAATTCTAGGTAAAGATATCAATAATCATGTGCCAAATTCTAAATTTGTCAGTCAGAATAAATGGTAATAGATTTTAAAGCCAATTTTCATCGGTCGCATAGAGGGTACAATGTTGGCATTAATTTGTAAGCCAGATGTCGAAATGTATATCTTGAAATCCTGCATCCATGCTATCCTTACTAGGTGTAATTTCCAATGTTTCCATCATGTGAACAAGCATAGGAAAATGGATTTAAACATCATTCCTTATTCTTTTTTTTCAAATAGATTTTTGTTTCTCAATGTCTAGCTTTTTGGAGACTTCGAAAGTATGGATTTAGCAAAATTCAAAGCCCGCAATTACAAAGTTCCAATTATGGTGAAGCCATGGGAGGAGCCTTTTTTTGCATGCATAGACAAAGAGGAGTTGCAAAGGTATTCAAATTTAAATGCAAATTTGTTTTAAATTGCATTAAGGTTATCATTGGAGATGATATTTTGCATACAAAGCTCCAAAAGTTAATTTTTCCTACAAACTTGCTTTCGATTTTCTTATCTAATACTTTGGAATTGGTCCAAAACTTTGACACTCTGAAGATTATTGCTAACAAGTTTGTGGTGAGTGCATATTTGGAGAATGATGCTTTGCTAAACAGTGTACAAAAGTATGACTTCAGTTTAGGTGATGGCTTGATTGGAGGTTTGTTTCCAAGACACCTCTTGTATCACAAGAAGAGGTATGTTGTGATTTTTCAAGGCATATTATTATCTACAATGCATGATACATCTACACACCTATACCAAGTTTTAAACAAATATAGGTCTACCATTTCTATGGAGGAGATTGATGATTTTAAAAGAAAATATCATGCAATTTCTTTTTTGAGAAGCCATGTTTGCATTCATGACCTGCAACTCCCATCCTCATCAAAAAATGCTAAAAATAAGTTTTGTTATCAATCTATACCGGATATAAAAAAAAACAATCCCTTCCTTTGACCATGATCGTCAATGCAAAGGAAAACATGTGGAAACAGGGGAAAGTTGGGTTAATGATTTTCAGCGAGAGGGAGGCAAATCTACATCATTTTAATGCTGGCCTATTTCAGTTTATCATTTTTCATGGTAAAGCAAATTATGTGTAATTATCAGTGTTATGTAATAAGGGACACGATTATATACAATATGTACACTCTATTGGGGTATTTTGGGAAAGAAATGGAATGATCATATTTAATATTATAATCAGACAATTGGTCAACTATTCCAAGACCTCACTGGTCTTTTTGATATTTTGTAAAATTTGTTACTCGGACCGCAACTGGGGATTTTCTTGTTGGTTCTTTCCCACCAATATGTCCACCTAAACCAGCTATATGTAATAAATATATTTTTATATATAAATAAAATTATAAGTGGTCTACCACTTTTGGCTAAAAAAATAAAAAACTACATGACATTAGCTAATATTCCATTAGAGTGATTTTTGCAATACTACAAAAAATATTTATGGGGAAGCGTAGAAAACACTATTTTATATTTTTATGACAAAAATAGGATCACTTTGTGTTCTCCTCCCATTTCAAATTCTTAATCTCCACCATTTTAAAAAATAGTAGTTTAGAAAATAGATTCAAAATACCACAACTCTTGTTCTTGTCACATCTTCAAATCTTGAAAGTAACTACCATCATTTTTCACCCAAGATTAGTTTTTACTTATTCCAAAAAAATAGCCACTTAAGACCCCCTTTTGGTCCCTCATTTCCATGCATGTAGCCTCATCTCCTATTTGATATTAGCTATTATGTAGTTACATTATATTCTCCAAATGTCATGAGAGCACCTTCTAACCCTCTTATTCTTCCTCCGCCTATTCATTTGTCGCAATTTAACATTAGTTTTTTATCTTCGAGAAAAATTTGGAGGACCCATATTCATCTTTTGGTTATATTCTACATCTATTTCCATAGGGTTCTATATTGTCACCTTAATCAATGAGGCCTATAACTCTTGATTTGATTGTGACACCTTTTAGCATCAAGATGACAAAATTTGGGAAAATTTTTGAGACATCACATATCTTGATCTTTATTCTATAATATGTCTTTTAGGAATGGGAAGACTCCTTCCATACATCGTTGGTTTTTTTTTCTTCCTAAGGGGATGAATATTTTTTTATGGTTTTGGATCATCTTTAGCATTCATTCTCAATCATCTATCATTATTGTAACATATTCAACTTTGACAAGGGTTGCATGATCTCTCTCTTTCTTTCATATGGGGAAAAATTTTCCTCACCTGAGGTTTTCCCTCATTTCATGGAGACCATCTTATGTTTTCTCTCTTTTAGAGAGTATTTTTCTATGATTTTTTCTCGTTTTCTTTGGTTGTGAGAGACCCATTTATATATATGTACCTCAATAGGCCTTATCTCAAGGAACCATATTTTGCATATTTTCTCTTCCCCCTAAGTTGCATTTAAGGTGGGTGTTAGTGTGAATGCAATATATTTCCTAACTAGTCTATTTCCTAGCTAGTTTTCCACTTAAGTCATTTTCACACTTAGTTAAGTTTACTTATAGATTTTTTAACTTTATCCCACATTTGTTGTATTTTTATTCTCTTAGGTTGTACATCTTATACATTCACCTATTGTGTTATTTGTAATCACTCAATCTTGTATGTTTGCAATCCTATTCAATAGAATATAGCTTATTCTATTAATTATAAGTTCTTATTTATGATTTCTTTCATTCATTTGCATACTAGGTGGCTTCATAGCCAAATATTACAATAACTGAATTGTCCACTTTTTTATCTGTCAATTTTGTGTACTTTCCCATATATAGGGTTAGATGATTTCAACAAAATTTAAAACAAAATAAGATTTCTTTGATGTATGACCCAGGATAGTCTAATGAAATGTTTACAAATAAACATAAGTCAAACTATGTAAATAAATTATATACGATATCCATAACTATTAATAATTGAATGTATAAAATGTAAATAGAAATCAAATCTACTTATCTCAATAACTAAAGAATGCTATGAAAATTGGTATGGATCTAAATTTGAGGCATCATGAAATATAGACTAGTGGCTAACATGTAGGTAAATCATAGGACTATGAATTAAAATATTTAGCTGTGATAGTGTGGGGTTGAGTTTGATTATCAAGGACAAATACATAATTGTGAATTCATTTTCTCCTTATGAACTTAATCTATATGATTATATGTAACTACATTTCTTCTTCACTTTGCTAGAGATCTCTTGATTTCTTCTAAGCTTCTTGATGTCTACAAGAGCTAGAAACATTTATAAATCCTTGATGTAGGAGCATCCTAGCCGAATGAGCAATCAACATCAACCAAAAATAACCTTTTAGTTTGGATTTCTATTTTGGTTTGTTTTGGGATTCATTCAACATCTCCCAACTTTGAAAAGCTCTTTTTGTGTTCAAATTTGCATAAAATCAGTTTTTATCAAATCATCATTTTAAGCTCTCTAGACAGTTTTTAAAAATTATTTCTAAAAACTCATAAGGATTGGAGTAGAATATTTTGGTAGGGGAATTCTTGGAGATGGCACGTGAAATGTGCAAAAAGAATTAAAGTCATCTTTTTCAGTTTGAAATATTTTAATGTTGAAAGTTTATTAAAAAAAAATTGTCAGCAATTTATGAAAATTTTAATATCTCAAATTTTCGTGCGAATTGAAGAACTTTCATTTTTTTTTTTGCCTGTCAGCACCCAATTCAACACTTCTAGAATACCAAATTAATCAATTTTATTGTGGAAAGTATTATGAGGGTCAAGGAAATTAAATATCAATTTTTATTCCTTCATTAACTATTTAATTATTGCATAAATAATGTGGGGGTATTTGGAGCATAAAAGAGACAAAATGTAAGATTTTAGAGCTTTTAAAATTTCCATAATAGAGGAAAATGCCCCTGGATTTAAGACAACATTAGGAGGATTTTTTGGAAGTTTAAATGCATCATTTATGGCTGAATGAAGAGAGGATATGGATAGCTATTCTTAGGGAAGAGTTGGGAGCCCATTCTGGGGCAATAATTAATGATTTTCAATGCATTTTTGGGTGGTTTTTGAAGAAAAACGTGGGAGAAGTTTCAAGGGAATGGGAATGAAAAAAAAATCCTTTGTAGAGGTATTCCTGGGAAATTTTTGTTGCAAGTTGGAGCAGCAACAGAGGATTGAAATAATGTTGGGTTGATGACAAAGTTGGAAGACTTCTTGAACAAAAGCTGTGAGGGAATCACTGTAAGAGCCAAGTTTTGTAAATCTGATTTTGCTGATTATTTTCTTGCATAAAAATTGAAATTGTCTCACATAATTAAATATAGTTTCATATTTGAATGTTAAATCTCTTATTTATTTAATCTTCATTGTATGAGTTTGTGGTTGGGTGTGAGTTTGTGTTTGTATCAATGGTATCAGAGCCAGAAGATTCTAAGTGTCCAGGCAGATTCGCCAAAAGGAGGCAGTTTGCACCAAGATTGAGCTTGTGGGTATTTCAAAAAATGTATGGAAGAGGAGCCCAACATGGTAGGGGAAGAGATAGAGGAAGAATGGACAACTTTTTCCATCGAAATGAATTTAGATCTTTGAGAAGGCAAGTGGAGACACTCCAAGAAGAGATAAGAAGAGGGTTTGCATAGAGAAGAGAACCAAAGAGTGATGAAGAAGAAGAAGCCTCACAGAATGCCAGCCTGACAAGTGAGCAAAGAGGTGCAATTGCAGCAGTTGCAAATGACCCATTGTTGAAAGGTCTTTCAAAGATTGAAAAGAGGCCAAAGATTGATGTTCCTACATTTAGTGGAAATTTGAACCCAGAGGAGTTGATAGATTGGATTAATGATATGGAGGAGTATTTTGAATTCGAGGAAATTGAGGACCCTAATAGAGTAAGGTTTGCAAAAACCAGATTAAAGGGACATGCTTCCATTTGGTGGAGGGAGATTAAGTTGGAAAGAGGAAGAAAAGGGAAGGAGAAAATAACAAAGTGGGTCAAAATGGTAGAGAAAATGAAAAGACAATTTATTCTAGTGGATTATGAACTAGATTTGCTAAAGAAAATGCAAGGATTGAAACAAGGAATGAAGACAGTGAAGGAATACACTGAAGAGTTTCATCGGATTCCCATTAGAATGGGACATGTTGAAGCAACTAAGGAGAAATTTGCAAGATACTTCAATGGCTTGAGGCCAAGCATTCAAGAGGAGATGACATTAGTGAGGGTTTTAACCATGGAGGATGCATATCAAGTTGCCTTGAAAATTTAAGAAAGAATGAACAGAAGATTTGAAAATAAGTAAAGAGAAAAGGGTAAAATTAATGTGCAGCAGTATGAGAATAAAAATCAGATTGGAGACACTAGGGGCAACAAGGAAGAAAGAGGTCAGGGTTTAAATCAGACCTATAATCAAAGTTTTAGAGGAAGGGGGAGATCGAGTAGAGGATTTGGAAGAGGAAATTATAAAATGACTTGTTTTAGATGTGGAGAAGAAGGACATGGATCTTATGAGTGTCCAAAACAAGGGAAGACAAATAGGAGGACTGAAAATCATGCAAGGGTAGTGAATGTGAATGAGGAAGATGCTAAGTCTTCACACTTAGAAGAGACAAAGAGTGGAGAAACACTTGTTTCAAGAAGAGTCTTGATGAACGAGGGAAAATAACCTGATCAAAGGAGAAGATTGTTTAGAACGAGATGCAAATGTGAAGGTAAAATTTGTAATGTTATTATTGATGGTAGTAGTACTGGCAATCTTGTTTCTAAAGAAATGGTGAATAAGTTGCAGTTGGAAAGGAGAATACACCTACATCCATATCAGATTTCTTGGTTGCAAGATGACCGCAAAGTTTTGGTAAATGAACAATGTCTAGTAAAGTTTAAGATTGGTGATTATCATGATGAAGTATTATGTGATGTAATGTCTATGGATGTTTGTCATGTGTTATTGGGAAGACCTTGGCAGTTTAACAACTGTGCAGTGCATGATGGGTATGTTAATACATACTCTTTGACAAAGGATGGAATCAAACACAACTTGAAGCCCTTGAATGAGGAAGATGCAAAGGTATGTCATAGAAATGAAATTTTTTTGGTTAATGGAGTTAAAAAATTAGTGAAAGAGGATGAAGATGAAGATGAAGATTTTGATTTGCTAATGCAAGTTGTAGCAATATTGATGGCATACAAGAGAGGTAAAGTGATGGTTTTAGTGAAGAAAGAAGAAAAGGTAGAATCTAAGTTTTGCAAGAATGATGTTAAATCTGATTTATTTGAGCATGGTAAAGGTGTTTTAGAAGATGAGGTGGCAGCAAAGAATGCATTAGTAAAATATGGCACAATGGTTGAAAGTAAGGAAGGTTACGAGAAAGAGGATGTTGAGTTGTTTGGTGAACTCCCCTTTGCATCATTGCTTGAATTATGTGATAAAGATATTGGTATGAATGATAGTTTATTGTAGGTTGGAGAGGATAAATCTTTTGATTATATCACTAACATTGATAAGAATGTAGAGGGTGAAGTAATTGTAGCTGAAAATTATCTTTTGGAAGGCACAAAGGAGGAATAACGTAGTGTTGTAACCAAGGGTGGTGATGAACAAGTGGTTGCAGCAATAACAAAGAAAGAGGTAATGCATGGATTTAATTACTTTTGTGATGATCATGAAGCTAATGTTTATGATTTTTCAGAATTTCACAGTGTAGGTTGGTGGGAGATAAATTATGTGAAGAAAGGGAGAAAGAGAGGAAGTATGAAGGATGGAAGAGATATCAAAATGCAGAGATATGTAAGGAAGAATTTTTAGGTGGATAAGGTGGGGAGATGGATTTAGAAAGAGCATGAAATCTATAAATATTTATGAGTAAGACTCATGAAACATTTCTTTTTACCTGGGGTGTCTAATGTAGGAGCATCCTAGGTGAATGAGCAATCAACATCAACCAAAAATAAGCTTCTGGTTTGGATTTCTATTTTGGTGTGTATTGGGATTCATTCAACATCTCCCAACTTTGGAAAGCTCTTTTTGTGTTCAAATTTACATAAAATCAGTTTTTATCAAATCATCATTTTAAGCTCTGCAAGCATTTTTCAAAAATTATTTCTAAAAAACTCATATGGATTGGAGTAGAATACTTTGGTAGGGGAATTCTTGGAGATGGCATGCGAAATGTGCAAAAAGAATTAAAGTCATATCTTTTTCAGTTTGAAATATTTTAATGTTGAAAGTTTATTAAAAAAAAAATTGTCAGCAATTTATGAAAATTTTAATATCTCATGATTTTGGAGAGTTGGAGAAAAATCCTTTTGTGGGAGTCCATTGGGTATCATTCCAAGCTTGCACACCAATTTTCGTGCGAATTAAAGAACTTTCATTTTTTTCTGCCTCTCAACACCCAATTTAACACTTCTAGAATACCAAATTTATTGTGGAAAGTATTATGAAGGTCAGAGAAATTAAATATCAATTTTTATTCCTTCATTAACTATTTATCTATTTCATAAATAATGTGGGGGTATTTGGAGCATAAAAGAGAAAAAATAAGATTTTAGAGTTTTTAAAATTTTCATAATAGAGGAAAACGCCCCTAGAATAAAGACAACATTATGAGGAGTTTTTTGGAAGTTTAAATGCATCATTTATGGCTGAATGAAGAGAGGATATTGATAGCTATTCTTAGGGAAGAGTTGGGAGCCCATTCTAGGGCAATAATTAATGATTTTCAATGCATTTTTGGGTGGTTTTTGAGGAAAAAACGTGGGAGAAGTTTAAGGGGAATGGGAATTAAAAAAAAAAACCTTTGTAGAGGTATTCCTAGGAAGTTTTTGATGCAGGTTGGAGCAGCAACAGAAGATTGAAATAATGTTGGGTTGATGACAAAGTTGGAAGACTTCTTGAACAAAAGTTGTGAGGGAATGGCTGTGAGAGCCAAGTTTTGTAAATCTGATTTTACTGATTATTTTCTTGCATATAATTGAAATTGTCTCACATGATTAAATATAGTTTTAGATTTGAATGTTAAATCTCTTATTTATTTAATCTCCATTGTATGAGTTTGTGGTTGGGTGTGAGTTTGTGTTTGCATCAATACCTATGTTAAGTTATTGTACAACCAAGACAAAAGAGCTATACACCTTGATCAAACCCTTAAAATTGAATAATATTAAAAACATCACTCTTTTTTTATGTGAATATTGAGCTGAAATGAGTGTGTAATACTACTTTTCTTTGAATATAAAATTTGATTAGATTTAATATATCATAGTTAATTTTCTATGGAAGTGAATTTATTAGTGTTATTATTTAAGCTTAAATATTATAAGATATATTTATAGTTTAGATATAGATGCAAAAAATTATTATGTATCAATATTAACTAGCTTAAGAATTAAGAACATTAAGAATGAAATCATTAATATATATAAACTGGCATCCAACAATATGAATATAAAAAGGGAAAAAAATAACATCTTTAATGAATTTAATTAAATAAAATAAATCTCATTATTTATAATTATAAATATCTTTGAATAATAATAAGTGAAAAACTTATCTAAATCACAACACTTGAAAATGTCACTCTCACCCTAAGAAGATTCAATTGGTCCTATCTCTCATAGCTATAACACACTCCATGAGGAATAGTTATTCAAAACTCAACATGATACATTTCTCAATACTAGTGATTTAGATCCATACTCAATAGAGTAAACACTCAACACATTATTCAAAATGCATTACATAGCATGCTCCAAAATAATCATTCAACATGTGCAACACAACATACTCTAGAGTAATTACTCAACATGATTAACACAACATGCTCTAGAGTAATCTCTCAACATGTGCAACACAATATATTCTAGATTAATTACTAAACATGCATAACACAATATGCTCTATAGTAATCACTCAACATGTGCAACAATTTTGGCCAAGTGTACTTTGTATCATGAGTTGGACATGTGCTTTGTGTACCCCTTCTCCAATGCCCATAACACATCAAACCATATTCTTATTCATCTATTGACCTCCATCTCCCTTTCTAAGCCTCACTTAAATTATTTATGTGTCTTAAGGGGTGGTTTTCAAACATCACACCCTTTCACAAAAGTTGTCTTTAATAATTATTTAATAAATTATTTTATTCATCTTCTTTTAAAAGGATATTTTATAAATATTCTTGTTGATCTCTATTTTAACCAAAGAACTATATTATCCTTTATTTTTCTATCTCCCTTTAGTGCAAAAATATTACTTCGTAACTTTTGTTTCACTTTGGAAAAAAGGTTCCATAATAGAGTGTGTAATGCACTAGGTTCCTTCTAGAATACCAATTGAAGTGTGTAAATTGAATAATTTTTGTATATGATTGGATGATTAAAATTAATGTATTGGATGATTTAAATACAAGGATATATAGTAATAAATCGCCTAAAAAAATACATAGTAGGCTTGTTCATGGTGTTTTTTGCACAACAACTCAAACAGAATACAAGTATTATATCTCTCTTGAAAGGTAAATCTCTCTTAGCAAGCCTCAAGAGATAACCCCAAGGTCTCTAATGTAAGGTCTTGACGATGCATAAACAACTTAGTGAATAATGTGAAAATGTTGGTAATCATAAGGGGCCTTACAAATGAACAATGTTGGAAGTATGTTTTCATCAGATGTAGCAATATGGTGATGCTTGATTCCTAAGACTAAACCAAATTTCAAAGAAATAGAAAAAGAGAAATGGTTTAGAGAGACATTTCTAAGATTAACTCCCAAGATCAATCACAACAATGATTAATGTTGCAAATAGACAGATCCACAATAAAACCAATCTCTACTTGATCAAGGAAAAACTCACGACTCCACAAAAATGGTGCAATCTTCTAAGGAAACTAAATATTTTTAGACTATGAATATTCATGCACATACCGAATAATTGGTGCAATGTAAACAAGCATCCATAGTTGAACTAAGCTCAAAATCAGACCCAAAAAAACTTTATACAACAACCTACAATCAACAAATTGTTAAAAGTATGGACCAAAGATTGATCAACATCATTAACATTTCACCATTGACTTGAAAGAACTAAAATCTAACATCTGATGCAGGAGCATCCAGTGGTGTAAGGGCAATCTTGCATCACCCAAAAATAGTTAAATTTCAAGTTTCTCAGTTTTTAGATGTTTTTACATTTTTGGATACCCTTTTCATCATAATGAAATTCTTAATTTATGGTTTTTATTTTCTATTCTTGGGTTGAAAGATATTGCAGCTTTTAGTTT
>VDFB02252616.1:83011130-83056418 GCA_007258455.2 Sequoia sempervirens | reverse complement strand
CATCAAGGATATACATGAGAAGGTAAGAGAACATATTAACAAGATGAATATGTAGTATAAGGCTAAGGCAGATCAGAAGAGGAGGTATAAGGAATTTCAGATTGGTGATGAAGTGATGGTCCACTTGAGGAAAGAAAGGTTTCCAGTGGGAACATATAAAAAATTGAAGATGAAGAAGTTCGATCCCTGTAAAATTTTGAAGAGGCATGATTCAGGGAATGCATATGAGGTAGAGTTGTTGGATGGATTCAAAATTTTCCCTGTGTTCAACATTTCAGATTTGACAGAGTATCATGAAGGTGGAATGGAGGAAGCACCAGTAATAGGGTAGTATGACATTCCAACACCTACTTCAGAATGGGAGGAGATTGAAGAAATCTTGGATAGTTGTGTGGGAAGGAGTACCAGAAATAGGCAGTATGAAGAATATAAGGTGGAAATGGAGAGGAAGGCCCTATGGAAGATTCATCATAAGCTGCTAAAGAAATTTTGTAGTTGACCGGTTAGGCTTTCCTCAACCATCGAGATGTAGTAGTCACTTCTCAAATTACCACAGGTGTCCCGATGTGAGGCATCCAGTGGTGTAAGGGCAATCTTGCATCACCCAAAAATAGTTAAATTTCAAGTTTCTCGGTTTTTAGATGTTTTTACATTTTTGGATACCCTTTTCGTCATAATGAAATTCTCAATTTATGATTTTTATTTTCTATTCCTAGGTTGAAAGATATTGCGGTTTTAGTTTCCCATATTTACACATAAAAATCTTTCGAGTTAGATTTGAGGCACTTAGAGTTTCCAGATGGCCCCAAAACTTGCTGAAATTGCATAGAAAATTTTGAGTGTGTTCTTGACTTTGAGACCTTTCCAACGGTTCAAACGGTTCGTGAATGAGTCGGATCAAAAGTTATGGCCCCGAGAAGTTGGCGCACTTTCTAGAAGATACAATTGCAAATGTTCTTTTGAAATTTGAACTTCAAGTTGTAATTTTTTGGCGCCAAACCGCCTAAACTCAAATTTGAACGTTGTTTTGGCTCCAAACTAAAGAGGAACTCTATTTATGGGTGGGTTTCTAATTTTTGGATAACTTTTTGGGGACAAGCTTGTATATTGCAAAAGGGTGATTCTGTAGCTTTCTGTAACTTGCATGTGTTGTAGAACTTGGGGATTTGAGATCCTCTACATGTAAGAAGCTCCATTTTTTTAATAATAAAATTATTCTCTTGTTTGTGGGTTATTTTTTGTGTCTCGGGCTGTGCCCTCATCAACATCTAACATTAAGAATTGAGAATAAGAAACCATAAATTGTTGAAGATAAATACAAAGTTTTCCAAATCAACAACTCAGTTGCATTACTTCTCCAATATTTACATAATAATTTCAAATCTCTCCTCTCCTACAACAATTGACCTGTAGAATCTAACTCCTAACTTAGCCAATTCTGGCTTTCTACAACATTTAAGTAGCTATTCTCTGATCTATTCTAACCTCTTACAACTAAGAAGGTACTGGGCTTTTATAGAAAATTACATTTTGAATCAATGGCCAAGATTAAATCAATCCAATGGCTACAACTACATTTCTACAAGCATCAAGCTATTATATTAGGGTTTAGTCACCTAGACACATCATCATTCAATGAAATAAATTCAGTTATAGCCTTGAGCAATGTGAAAAAAAAACTCTGCCAACTTGACCTTAATGTGAATTCAAATTAGAGCAATAAACCAACTTCACATGCCTTGTAAAATTCTCCTTCAGGTGAAGAAAACTTGTGACACAGACTCTTATGTAGGTACATATTAGAAATAATTTGAACTCCTCCCCATCTAGCACATTTCCATATGTGGGGACATTTGAAACTCATCTTTATGTGTGAGTTTCTTGAACAACTAGAAATAAAATCACCCATTCCTAGACACACTTTCATAGGCAAGTCCCTTAGAAATTTTGATGCACAAAATCCTCCTTTTGATGCATTATTTTCATGGGATAAGGTCTTCATGAGTCTTTAACCATCAATTTTTTAACCTCCTAGTTTCATCTCTTGATGGCATATTCCCTGGTATTATTCCTACCAATGCATAAAAATTCATTAAATGAGGGATAATTAAATTTAAAATTAAAAATGCATCCACTCATGCCACGATATAACAATCCAAATCAACACTTTAATCATAATGATCAAATTTAAATACAAGTCATTCACTTTCATCAAGATCTTCTTACAAACATATCATGCAAAACATCATAGATTAGGAGAATATTAAGTATTCATTTCAAATTGGACTCTAATTTGTAATTCCACCACCTAGCTTGACCCGTGTTCCTACAACCAAACCTTCACATTCTAGTCTCCTAGCAACATTTCCATCTACATTGCTCCACTAATAAAGATTCCTTGCTACTTTAAATTCTATTTACTTCATAGGCTTTTGACTTTTGTTACCACTTCTCCAACAATGAATCATTCACGAGAGCTTGTATTTCATTTATTGAGCACCGGTTCCCATTTACTAAGCCTTGTCTACCATTGCTATTACACATTTTTCCACCCTTTCAACTACCCATCTACATTCTTTCACTTCATATAAACACTCTAAAAAAATTTAAATGTTAATTGATCGACAAATTTTGGGTATGTGTAGGATCATCATGGAAAAAATAGGTCCTTAAGTGGCAAAAAAATTTAAAAAATCGGAGTTAGGCAACTTGACGTAAAAATTTGAATAAGTTATCCATATTATTTCAAAAATATGTAAAAATATAATCTATAGAAAATTGAATGTAGTTTCTAAACTACTAGGTTTATTTTTAAAAAAGGAAATCTATTTGTGAAAATTTGAAAATTCAATGCAATAGTACTTAAATTTCAGGGAAAAACTAAGTAGGTGTTTTCCACCCTAACCACAATAAAATGATAATATTTTTTAATAAGATTTTAGATATAAGTATATAGGACTCATGTCTCGATATGATCCATATTTTTTGTAATTTTTTCCTAGTAAATAATAATTATGAATTTTTATTACAGGTTATTCCATTGACAGTATAAGATAGGGGCATTTCTGACATATTCTTACTCATTTTTAGTTTAAAGATCTCATGCTTATAAAAACCATGCCTATAAATGTTTGACCTTCACCCTTACATCTATGGCCAATTATAGAACCTTCCTATGAATACCAATCCAACACCTCACATGTGTAAAAATTCTCATATCAACATCAACATTTTGTGAAAGATGCATTCTACTGCATTCTACCAAGAGCTTAGCATTGATATATTGTTGACATCACCATTCCAATCAAGAGTGGGCACTGATAAAATGACCCTCGCGGAATCCAGCTGACCCTAGATTTTTTGATGTTTATTCCTTTCGGGAAATCCGTAGGTCCTCAGATTACCTGAGACTTCATTTCTTCACAAAATCTATTCAATGAATAATTTCCCTATACGATTACTTATCATTTTCCCTAGTACATCTTATGTGCTCTAGGAATACACAATAATCGGTCAACCATGACATACTATTTTTCTGTAGACAGAGATAAAATTCCTATGCTTATCTTCACTATCCTTCATATTTCATTGTTCCACACCTCTATAATCTGTAATCTCAATCACATATTGCTAGGGTCCAGCCAACGCTTGACTCGATGTTTCTCATATAATTGCTTGCTACCACCATTTTGTTCCAAGACTGATCTATAAATTCTTGACTTACATTCCACCCCTGAATTGATGCCTCCCAAAATATCCTTTCTATATTATTTCAACTTCGAATCATCCTGCATTCTCGTTCATCATGGACTCTGTCTACTCGTATAAATGGTGGCATTATTGTAGAATGTGGTGGCCCATGGATTCTCTAGCCTTAGGGAATCTGAAAGGTGTTAGATTACTCGAACATAAATTCTATCAGACAATCCTCATGTGCTTAGATTTTTTGAGCCTCTTTCTTTTTGGGTAATCTGCCTCTGCTTGGAATTTTTGAGGCTGACTCCTTTCAGGGGATCCAACTAACAATGGACTACCCAAGTCTCATTTACTTTTCATGGATTATGTTGTTCATTTTTCTATTCCCACAGCATGTTCCAAAATCCATAGGCATCATTACATTCTTTGTAGTCGTTGTGCCTCACACACTCATTACAAGATGTGTGTTCCTTTACTTACCATGTAGGATGAAAGTCCCAAGTGTTAAGAGCTTAGGTACTAATTGATCTACACCGTCTAGGCTATCTTAACACCGCACCACCTTTCAAATTTCCTCGATTATTACACTATATCCCCATACCATGCTACACATAATGGCTTATTTGGCCTCCATCAAAGGTTTTAGACATTCATTATTATTGATGTAACTTAGTGAACTCATAGCATACTCCTACAGGTAATATCGATATGCCATGTCCTTTGCTATAAAATCCATTTACCCACAGAACATGAAATTTACATGCTCGGTCTTACATGCCCGATCACTGTGAACATTCTCACCTTCAATATGCATTTTTTTTTTGTGTCTTCAAACCTTTGCATGAAATTATTTTCATTATGAAGTAAATACACTACCTTGCATTGGCTACTCATAAAATGATGTCGTCACATGCACCTCAGGGATTTCTTGTATGCTCGGATTTTTTGAGAGTCTTCAAAATCCACATTCTTTCTATGACCACTATATTGATGCTTGTGAAATGAAAAATAACATGATCAAATTTCATTTTAATATCAAGAGGTTCAATCAAGTCAACCATTTTAGAATTGAAAATATGTAACAAGATACCATTACATCAGATGACTCATAATTTTCAATGGAATCCATAAAGATTCAACTCTTAAGTCAACTCCAAGTTCAGTTCAAAGAAAGGAAAATAAAAAATCAAAGAAGTGGAGTGCAACAAAAGACCTTGAAATGCACATGTATTTAAATATAAACCAGCTTTCTTGCACTTGTGCAAAATGAGGACAATCATAGTGACTAAGAGTTTCATTTTCCCAAAATAGCATCAACACAAATGAGAAAATAAATTAATCTCAAAAACCTTAGTGATAAATCAAATCAAGCATTCAAAATAATTCAGATAAAACAATATTAGAGACTTGTCAGAGGAATAAATGCCTTGATGGGATCATGACAAAGCTCAGAGATGCGACCATGGGAAGAATTTGGAAAATTTGAGGGGAGGCAAAAATTTTGGACAGATTAGAGTTTAGGGAATCTTAGGGAGCTTGGAGTACCCAAAATGAGTTCAAGCTTGAAAATCCAAGGTAAGACAAAATCTCTAAATGGGTTGATCCTCAGGAAATCCAAGGGAGCTTAGATTTTTCAAACCTTTCCCTGACTTAGTAAATTTTCCTGTGAATGGATTTTAGATGAAAGCACGAAGTTCAAATGATGGCCTGAGATCAAAGAGAAACAATCAAAACATCCCAAGTATAGATATAACTAATTTCTAAAAGTAAAACCAAAGAAATAAATAGTCAAAATGAGGGTCCTCGCCCTTAGTCGGGCATGTGTGTGAAAAGTATACAACAAATGGCGACTCCTGCTAGGGAAAGCATTTCAATGAAAAACTAGAATCAAGAACCCAGAATTTATGGTTTCAATCCTCGCATTGGGAAAACCACAAGAAGAGTTTCAAAGTCTATGAACAACCAAACCTTTCATGTGCTAGAGTCAAAGTGTGTGCAAGTGTATTCATTTCCCTCCCTTAGTTGTTGCAGGAACAAAATTTAGTCTAATTAAGCTATGTAAATATTCTAACTCCAAAAGCATCCTAGGAAGAGCCTTGCTGGTAGTTAGGCATCCATAGCCTCGATGAGGTTGTCGCTATGGCCCTCCCGAGCATATCTCTACTACCAGCCAGGCATCCATAGCCTCAGTAGAGATACTCGGATACTCCTGATAAGGTGAATATTCACTTTTGATTTTCAATATTCTCTTTTTATTTCCTTTCAATATTCTTTTAAGATCTCTTAAACTTTCCCTTTCACCTTGTAAGTAATGAAGCTCGCACTCAGAGCTAAGAACCATAGTGGCATTGAAGCAAAAATAGGATTTTTCACTTGATCAAACTTCATAAGGATCCCTTAACAACCTTGGGATTCTTAAGATGTGTTTTAAAAAATGTAAGACCCAAGCACATTCCAGTTTTAACTTAATCCATTGACTCATCTTTCTCAAGCATTAGCACATGTGACACCAAATGAAGGATTTCCACCTACTAACTCTAGAAGGATGATTAGAGTTTGTAAAAGAAATTCCTATAACAGTTCCTCATAATAAAGTGGTTATTGCACAAGTAGGGAACTTCCCCAAATAGAAAGAAAAGGGACCCCGAACTAGAGAATCAATGTAAACCCAAAGAAAACAATAAATGAACCTAAACTAACCAAAAGTAGAAAGTAGAAGCAAAGCAGAGCAACCCCAAAGAAAACTCACTCTAAAGAACCCTAACCTAAAGAAAACCAAAAGCAGGAAGGAAAAGAAAACTAAAAGAAAATCTATACTAACAAAAATAGAAAGATGGGAGAAAAAGAAAACTACCAACAATAGAACAAACTACATTTATTCAAATCAAAGCTATGTACAAAAACCCAAAATGAACAATGGTCAAACAGGTAAAATTGAGACCCACACCTAATTGGTTTTTTAGTGCATGTGTGAGCAACAAGGTGATAGTAATAGTCCTCAAGAATGGTGCAGGAGCACCTATTTGATCACATGCCTCCATGAGGCCTTATTGGGTTTAGTATTCATTTTTGATGTCTTAATATTTTAATAAGGCTTAATGATCCATTTTTGATATGTATAAGGTCATTTGAGTCCTAGGAAATCATATTTTAGGTTATTGGTTCCATAATGTTCAAAGTTACTCCTCATTGTAAACATTGTCAAGAGAGCAAAAAAATTAAATAAATGTTAAGTCCATTAGTTAAATGGAGATTGGAATTAGTTATAGTCAGTTGATATGAGTTATTTTTAGTCCTCAATGTATAAAAATCCTCCACAGGTCGAAAACAGGGAGAGAAAATTGATTTGTAATGGAAGAATATCAATGGAATTCATTTTTTTTCTCAGAAAACACTGTAAAAACGTGATTCTTTGCTCTTGTACGGAAATGTACGGCCTGATACTGAAGGGGAAGTCATTGGAGAAGGTATTAATATGTTTCTACATCATTTTGAACTTGGTCTCATTTGATTTCATGAAGGTATGAGAAAGATATGGCATTTTTTGTAAAACCAGCCTGGAACCCTACCAAGGGTTACCCGTTTTGGTAAAACCCTCATAACTTTTGTTTTAACCATTGGATCTGTCTAAAAATTGGATGAAATTTCTGTAACTAAGTAATCTACAAACTGACCGGAGAGATTGGCTTAATTATTATCCATGTGAAAGTTATTAATGACAGTTTTATGCACTTTATAGTGAAGATCAGACTATGTATTCTTAGGACAGCAGAGACAAACAATTTTTGGAATTGATGTTTGCTATGAGTGGAATTGTTTGTGGGCCTGTCATGTGAATATTGAACATGGTGTTTATTGAAACAAAAAAAAAATGATTGGGATTCTTGTTTTTAGTTTGGTTTCTTTGAACAAGGATGTTTATGAAGGAAATTACCTTATAAAGAAGAGTTTTTTTGAATTGTGAATCCTCTTGCTCTGCATCAAATTGGTATCAGAGCCTAGAAAAGATATGGGCTGGTGAAGTTTTTGGTTTTGTGTTGGTGTTTGTGGTTGTGTGTTGTGCAGGTTGAGGAAGGAACCTGATTGCCTAGGTGTGGCAAAGTAAAGTGGAAGCAAGGAGAGACTTGCTTGTGGAGATGGATTTGTTGAGAAGATTGGAAAGATATTTGCAGGCTGAGGATTCAAGAAAGAAGGAAAGAGAGGAAAAAGAGTTGAGAAAGAAGGAAAGAAAGAAAAGGATAAGGCAAGAGAAGATGGACAAAGAGATTGCTGAGTTGAAGGGAGAATTGAAAAGACTTGAAGAAGAGTTCCAAGAATCCATGATGAAGATGGAACAAATGATGAAACAAGATACAAGTTGGAATTTGACATTGAAAAGGAAGATGGTTTGGCCTATAAAGAAGATTATGAAGAAACAAAGAAAACAAAAGAAGGCAGCAAATTCAGTCAAAGATGAAGAAGAAGATTTATGGGCACAATATGTAGCCATTGAAGAAGAATGGAATAGTAAGGTTGGTGATGGAAAATTCAAACAAGAGGAAGAAGAACTCATCAAGGTAGAAGAAAACAAGGACATTGAGGTTTCAAGTGAATTGGTTTCCAGATTGGATAAGTTGGTTATGGGTGAAGAGGAATTTGAAGTACAAGAAGACAAGGAGGAGACCTCAAGGTCTCTATATTTTGTTTCTAATTTTTCTTTGGATTATGTATGTGCAGGTTATGAAGGACAAAGTGAAGTGTTTGATGATATGATAGAGTTTTGGGACTTCCAAGTTGTAGGGATGCTTGATAGAAGAAGGCATAAGAAGAAAAAAAGGAAGAAAAGACAAAATCTGATTGAAAATACAAAGGACAAGGTGCAAAGTAACTGGAAGACTAGGAAGAAGATAATTCAAAGGGGCTTGAATTCTTTTGCCCTCGGGAGTTTGGTGCAGGAGCACCTATTTGATCACATGCCTCCATGAGGCCTTATTGGGTTTAGTATTCATTTTTGATGTCTTAATGTTTTAATAAGGCTTAATGATCCATTTTTGATATGTATAAGGTCATTTGAGTCCTAGGAAATCATATTTTAGGTTATTGGTTCCATAATGTTCAAAGTTACTCCTCATTGTAAACATTGTCAAGAGAGCAAAAAAATTAAATAAATGTTAAGTCCATTAGTTAAATGGAGATTGGAATCAGTTATAGTCAGTTGATATGAGTTAGTTTTAGTCCTCAATGTATAAAAATCCTCCACAGGTCGAAAACAGGGAGAGAAAATTGATTTGTAATGGAAGAATATCAATGGAATTCATTTTTTTTCTCAGAAAACACTGTAAAAACGTGATTCTTTGCTCTTGTACGGAAATGTACGGCCTGATACTGAAGGGGAAGTCATTGGAGAAGGTATTAATATGTTTCTACATCATTTTGAACTTGGTCTCATTTGATTTCATGAAGGTATGAGAAAGATATGGCATTTTTTGTAAAACCAGCCTGGAACCCTACCAAGGGTTACCCGTTTTGGTAAAACCCTCATAACTTTTGTTTTAACCGTTGGATCTGTCTAAAAATTGGATGAAATTTCTATAACTAAGTAATCTACAAACTGACTGGAGCGATTGGCTTAATTATTATCCATGTGAAAGTTATCAATGACAGTTTTATGCACTTTATAGTGAAGATCAGACTATGTATTCTTAGGACAGCAGAGACAAACAATTTTTGGAATTGATGTTTGCTATGAGTGGAATTGTTTGTGGGCCTGTCATGTGAATATTGAACATGGTGTTTATTGAAACAAAAAAAAAAATGATTGGGATTCTTGTTTTTAGTTTGGTTTCTTTGAACAAGGATGTTTATGAAGGAAATTACCTTATAAAGAAGAGTTTTTTTGAATTGTGAATCCTCTTGCTCTGCATCAAAATGAAAATTCATCCTTATACTCAGCAAAGCAAATATCAACATTATAAAATTTAGACTATATATCATAATGAGGAATGAATCAACAATTGAGGTAACTCATTAGGTTCATGATTAGCCCATATGCAAGTTGTCTTTCGTAGGCCTCCATAATCAAATTGATAAACTTGAGAATCCATAGTAAGGAAAGAAATAACCTAGTTTCTATAGACTGAGTGTTGTATTCATCATTCCCCAATTGTGAAGAGTTGATCCTAGTATCATTAGGAGGTCTCCACTAATGGTACAACAATCCCCTCATGCTTGAAACATGCAAAACAGAATTGGAGGCATCACTACGTAGTGTAAAGTGAAATTTAGATTGACCAAATTCAAAATTATCAACATGGAACTTTTCACCTATTTGTGTTTCTTCATGGGGAATCAATGATGAAAATGCAAAAGCCTCACCATGCACAACAACTCCCTCAACAAGATGTTCATTAGGAGGAATCACAAATTGATCTTCAAGCACATTTTTGCATATAACAGTGTGATCCAACTCATCAATAATGACTACATCATTACTTCTGTTAGCATCATTCATATTTTCTTGCACATCAGTATGAACCACATTAGCTATCTCACCCTTACCACATGAAACCTGGGTATGTGCAGGATCATGATGGGCCAAAAAGTGGCAATATGATGGGTATGTGGCTGACGACTTTTTTTAACCTAAAATTGATGAAACGAAAAGGGTTTTTAAAGGAGATTTTAAGATTTCCACCAATATAAATTATGCTTTACTTTGAATTTAATAAGTAATTATTATTTATTTTCTATTTGAATTACAACTAAAGTCTTGATTGATAGGTTGATTGAAAAACATCTATAGCTTTCAAATAGTATCACATTTTTTGAATCCAAAACATGCATTACATTCTATGCTTCACATACTATAGGATTAAAAAAAGAAATTTGAATTTCATGAATTTTTGACCAAGTTAAGGTGGTTAGGACATACGAGTTTTTATATTTTTTAAAAGTTGTAATAAAAAATCATAATTAATTATTTACTTGGAAAAAATTACAAAAATATGCATCACATCGACATGAGTCCTCTATTTATATCTAAAATCTTATAAAAAATATCCTTTTATTGTGGTTAGGGTGGTCGCATTGCCACCTACTTCTTATTTTTCCCTAAATTCAAGTACTATTGCATTGAAATTTCAAATTTTCACCAAGTAGATTTTTTTTTTTAAAAAAACCTAGTAGTTTAGAAACTACATTCAATTTTCTACAGATTCTATTTTTACATATTTTTCAAATAATATAGATAGATTATTCAAATTTTTACGTCAAGTTTCCTAACTCTGATTTTTCTAATCTTTTTGCCACTTAAGGGCCTATTTTTTCCATGATGATCCTACACATACCCACCTATAAATTTTCAATGTTCAATTCATCAATAGATAGAGGGAAAATAGAATTTGATAAATGAAAAGACTCCCTGAATTCATCCTCTATTGCCATTGGTTCAGATTCTTGATCACATCCATTAGGAATGTTGATTCCTCCATTAAGTGCTCCCTCATGTTCTTCAATACATCTATCAACCACTTGTTGAAATTATTTTATTGGAGACTTATTTGATGTATCTTTTTGTGTATACCTTGTATGTTGTAGCAATTGTACTTGTCCTTTCACCTCCCTTATGGATGTATAACATTGAAAACATGTGAATTCAGAATGCTCTTCCTCATGTATCCTGCACCAAGCTGGTAACTATTGATGGTGTTTTCTACACATCAACAACTCAGATAGAATACAATATTCTATCTCTCTTGAAAGGTAATCCTCAACAATAAATTACTGAAAATCACCCCAAGGTCTCTCGGGTGTCAGGTCATGACAATGCATAAACAACTCAAATAATATGTGAAAATGTTGGTAATCACAATCGGACCTTACTACAACCAGACTGTATCTTTCCAATTTATCAGATCTTACAATGTGATGATCTTGAATCCTGAGTCTAACCAAATGACAAAGAAACAACAAAAGATAAAGGTGCAAATATATGATAAGATCTAAACTATTCCTAGAATGAACAATGCAAATGACATATATCTGGAATGGACCAATCTCAAATAACCAATTCTTGTTCAACCCACAATGCAATATCACAAAAACGGTGCAATCTTCTAAGGTATATAGATTTTTAAATCATAGATATTCATCCACAATCGAACTAAACACAAATAAATGTATGGTCCAGGTTGACTTCACCAGCCTACTACAATCAGATAGTTACTGGGAGTATAGACCAAAGATTGCTACAAACATTCCAAATATGAAATCATGACATCATTCACCAAGCTAATCCAATTCTAAACACTAAATCCTAGATCTTTAAGCAATTTGGAAGATGAAACAACAGGAACCATGCAAGATAAACTAACACAAGAGATTCCACCAGGAAAACCACAATGCCTTCAATTGTATTAGATCACCAAAATGCTGCAACAATTCCACTATTTTGTTACAATATTTGCTTCAAGAAACTAATTACTATCTCTACTGCAAAATGCTCTAGCTCTTTTAGCTCATTTCTATATCAACTGTTTCTAACTCTAACCCCCTTTACAATGAGGCAAGAATATCCTTTTATAGAGAATCCTTAAAACATGTCGGCCCAGCCAAACATTTACAAAATAAATTAGCCAAAACAAGTCGGCCTTAGGAATTTCAAAATAAGGCACACATTAAATGTCGATACATAATAAAGGTTGGCCCAAACACAGTCCCCAATGTAGCCTAGATCAACACATGCCCTATAATAATAGGGAAGCACAAATCTCAAAATGGGCATTAACTACTGCCTCCCTTATCCTTATTCTAATCCAATGATCCATGAACCCTCAAAAATACTCTATCCAGCTCAGCAACAGGTGGCAAAGGACCAATCTTGAGCCGATATTCGATGGAGTCGATCTCTTCTTTTGACTGTTTAACAATTTTATCCCAATCATCTTTGTGCGCCTGGTACTTATCCATCACAGCCAAGTAAGTTGTTGCATCATCTAGTTGGTGCCCTGTTATAACATTTTTAGAATCCAGAGCATAAACATCATGCCACCATTCTCTTAATTGTTCGAGGCTCAGATACTTAGGAGCAATCTTTCTCCGGCCAGTCATTATTTTAAAGAATGCAATACACCCATCATAGACTCCAGTCAGATCACCATCTATCTGCTTCTTTCATTTATGGATCTTCCTGATGGCCTTTTGCCGAATTTGCAAAGCCTTGAACCATTCCCAAGGCTCTTTAAGTCTAGATGAAGGAAGGATTCCATTTGCAGCCAACTGATCTTTACCATACTCCATAATCACTTTAGATTTCTGCAATAGAAGGTTGATATCCTCCTTGTCTTGAGATAGAACATGCTTTAACAAGTCCTTGGCTCTCACTGCATCCTTTCCAATCGAAAGGATTTCCTTTATTGCATCATCTCCTTTCACTTGTACATCCTTCAACCAATCCATTGCAGTCTGGGTAGAAGCCTTCATCCTTTCAATTTCAGAAATAGTTTCCTTGGGCAAGAAACCAGGAGCAGCAGAGGAAGATGGGTGAAGAGATTGCAAAGGCTTCATCAAGTCTTCTAGGCACTTCTTAAGCCTCTCATTCTCCCTTTTTAGCTCATGTTTGGACTGTGTTTCTTTCCTTAATCTTCCAATTATTACTGCACTGGACCCTTCATATTCTTCAATATCTTGCTCCATAGAAGCTGGTCCAAGGTTGATGGTCTACACATTGTAATCTTTTCCAGTGACTTCATCTTTGCTCTTATCAGCAGCAAGGGTGGCAATATGGATAACCCTATTATTTACTTCATCTCTTTCAATCTTTGAAACTACCTTGGCCACCTTCTTCTTCTTACCTCTACCAATCTTGGCCAACATCTCATCCCAATCAAGAGGGGTGTCCTCAACAATGACTTGTTTCTTCCTTGTAATATCCTTTTCCAACCAATCCGGGATAGCAAGATCCACCCGGATTTCTTCTGTCTTGGCCTCTTCATGTTGTTCTAGTGTTTCATCCTTTTCTTTCTCAAGAGACTGATCACCTTGGTTACCCAATTCAGGCTCTTCTTCTTGCAAAGGTGCTGGGGTTCTAACAGGGGCATCCTCCTGCTCAGGTGATCCATTACCTTTGCTGCTTGCCAAAGAATCCTCATATTGCACTAGTGGAGAAGGGTGCATTTCCACATCTTCAGTTTCGAGCTCAGCTGTTGCACCAAAGAGTTCTCCTTCTTTGAACGGTTCAACTTCTCCACTAGTCTCATGCTCCTCAGGGGTCACCTGCTCAGGCACACTTGGCGAAGGAGAAGTAGCCTTTGGTTGCTCCACAGTAAACACCATTGAAAGAGGATCTATTTTTTTTAAGGTCTCCTTAGGAGATGGTGTCCTTGACTTCCTGGAATAAACCTTAGTTTTTTCTCCTGAACTCTCCACATCAATAACCGGAGTCTCATCTTTGGAAGTTCCTTGATCCCTCTTCTTTGAAGCTCTGGTTGTCCTTGCCCTTTTAGGCTCTAGAGGAATATCTTCTTTTTCTGCCTTCTCAAGTTCCTCTTCCTCTGCAGACTTACCAATTCTCAAAGTTCTGCTTCTTTTCTTCCCCTTTGGCTTCCTTTTCTGCTCTGGCTCACTTTCCTTTGGGCCTCTGACTTTAATTTTGAAGGGTGAGCTGACTTTAGCTTTCCTTTTGGGATCTTCTTCCCCAGATTCTTCTGAGGTGGACAGAGGACTTAGATTTCCCATTAAATTGAAGGTACAAGATACCTTCTCACTTTCCAACTCCCAAACTTTATGCTTTAACCATGACGTAGTAAATTTCATGATAGGGGCCATTAGGTCTTCCAACTCAGTTACCTCATCTTCAGCCCAGTTTATCTCTCCAATTGATCTATCCTTGACAGACTCATATGCATGATCTTGCACCAGATTCCCATCATCCTCTAACTGGTCAGGGATCAACTTAACATTGTACAACCTAATCACATCAACATGAAGCCTAGAGTACCTTTTCTTCCTCGCCTCAAAATCATCTTTTATATTTTCCTAGTAATCTTCTACATCATCCTTGTGATGGTATTCTTTGGTGGCCTTCTTCTACACTTCCCTAGTGATATCAAAGTTTGTCCTCTTGGAATGGAAAGAGAAACCATAAGCAGCCAATTCTTCCCCTGCTGCATGCGCCGATTGGATGGAAGGGCACACCTCAGCTATACGAATTTTCAAAGGGAAATCACCTCCAAACCCTGTCTTATGCTTTGCCTTCTTAACAATTGCATCAAAGTCACATATCTGCCTTGTAACCTCCAACAGCACAATGTGGTCAGTAGGATACCTAGGCAACCTGTATGGAGCAGTCTAACATCCATCAATTCTGATGTAGGAGAAGGTGGGAAACTGTATGAACCAAGCTCCATATTTCTTTACCAGCTCCTTTGCTCCATCTGACAATCTCACATGTTCTGCATTTTGAAGCAACCTAGTAATATGCATTGTAAATGCATCATTTGCTCTTCTATAATCCCAATGTCCTAGGTGCAATTCCGGGTATATATCATAAACTATATCTTTTCCAAATGTCCCCTTTGGATTCAAACCCCTATATGGGTAGAATCTAGCCAACACATATATCACATAGGAAGACATAGTAAACTTCTTTGTTTCCAACACATCTCTTAACTGCCTGTCAATCATTGCACTTATGAGTCCTGCCCAATGGCAATTAATACCTTGTTCAATTTTGTTGATCACAGGGACCATCCAATTTTCCAACACTCCAGCACTCCTCAAACCGGCCACTCTGCTCAATAATGTGATTGCAACATATATGTCCAATCTAAATTTGATCATATGTAATTGCTTGGGCAGTTTGGAAACGTGATATTTTAGTTTCTCCAACCAGGAATTAATCATCTGCTGGGCTTTAGTGGGCTCATCCTCATAGTAAGTTTTGGCCAAATCCATGTTCAAGGCACACACAGATGGAAAATATGGCATGTCAAAAGCTTGGGCAATAGAAACTAGATTGAAGTTTGCCAAGACTCTTCCCTCGGTGCTAACGACCCTCTGTGTGTTAAAGTCGTATTGCCATGCACATTCTAGTATCAACTCATAGCACTGGATTGCAGGAGGGAATCCTGCCACATGAACCAGTCTGGACTTCATCATTCCCTTAGTTAGGGCCGATACATCTTTCTGAGCTATTTTTGCCTTGAATTCCCCATATCTCCATGCTCCTACATTAGTGTCGGAGACCTCAGACCACACAGAAGCTATTTTGCTGTCAGGTAGCTGACTCTTGGTATCCAATCTTAATCTTTCTGCCTCTGTAACTGAGGACCCTTCAGTATCACCCTTGGACTTTCCTGCTACAGCCTTGGTTGATTCAGCCTACAATCACAAAAGGACATCATGAGCATCAAACTATCATACATATTCCAATCAAAGGTTAGCATAAAACCACATAAAGCAATTAAGATCCATCACAAATCGTCAATTTTTAAAAATCTGGAAAAATGAAGCAATCCGGGAAAATGAAGTAAACCGGGAAAATTTAGTCAGGGCGGAATTCAGAGAAATCTGACCCAGACGGACTCCTGCTGCCGAGACATCATTTGCCAAATAAATCGTTAGTACGAACAAAAAATTATGTGATTATCATGAAATTCATCCATTAGCAGCAGGAAATCATCACTTAGCATTTACTCCATTACCCCTAATTTCGAAAATTGAAAAGAAATGAACCCAGGCAGGAAACTGGAAAAATCCGGACAATCCGGATTTCCACAGACAGCTAGGAATTCCGGTATTCATTATACTCTATGGACTTGATAGAGATTGGGAAAATCCGGGTGCGCAGGAATTCCGCGGACACCTCAGAAACACGATGATCATTAACGCGCGAACTATCAGTTAGGTGATCATGCAAAACCTCCCTATTTGGATTCTAATGGTCCTAAAATCGATCCTAATAAGCAAACTTGGAATGCACATGAATTTGAAATTCAAAAAACTTCCAAATGACTAATCCTCAAGCCGAAACAATGATGCCCTAAATCCAATAACCAGACCTCTGCCATGAAAGCCAAGGTAAGCTCAAAATTTCAAACGCTATCCTTGAAATGATCAATCTAAAGCGCACTGGGATTTCTCAAGGTATGAGCAGGTTTAGGCTAGGCACAAGGTATGCAAATCGTGGTAAATCTATCGAACATAGCAAATTCGGGCAAATGCACCGAAACCCTAACCTCCACTAAATATAGCAAATTACACGCCTAGAAGGAAAAATCCTACTCAGACCGCCCATCCACACCGATACACCCGACATTCAATTGGTAAACAAGAGAATGCATAGTGTGGGTGACAAAATCTTGTGAAGAGGCAGGTCAAACCCTAGTTCGATAAATACAAAATCATAAAACAAGCAAAGGCCGACCCGAAATGACTATCAATCGACTCAAAAGATTCAATCAACGTGCAAACAAAAGGAAGAGCCTGTGAGGACTTACCATAGATCGGTCTGGATGAAGCTCGAACTTGAGGTAGTGACTGAGAAATAGTGTTCCCTAGCAACGAAAACTCAACACCAGCGCTCCAGCAACCCACACACAAGCAACTCGCATTTAGCAATCAAAACCTCAAATGAAGAATCTCAAATTCCAGAGAAAATAGCAAGTAAATAATGAAATCAAAATGATGCCCAAAAGCCTTAAATCCAACTGCCCTTGCGCCTGAGCAGACGTACTTCGAGCATTAATGAGCGACAAGACATGTCAAGGAAATCCGGAAACCCGAGCCCAAAACGGAATTTCAGAAAAAACTAAGCCTAACGGATAATCTGGATGAGCACGAATTCCGAGGATATGGCAGAAACCGGGGTTTTAACGAAGTTCGAGACTTTAACGCAGTTCGGGAAAATCCGCCTGAGCCGGAAAATCCCGGATTCAAACAGAAACCCGAATTTTGAAAAATTCAGCAGTAACCAGACAATGAACTAAGACCCAGAAAATCTGCCTGAGCTGAAAAATCCCGGACCTAGGTCAAAGCCTGGATTTTCATTAAAAACCAATTTCAACCAATTCAAACCTCAAGGCAAGATCAAAGTCAGCAAGACCAACATCTCAAGACCTCGAAAAGACAAGTTCCATAAAACCAAAGGTCCAAGACATCATGAAAAGAGGGCCCCCACTATAAGTGGGGCGTGTGTGCAAAACTGCACAACAAATGGCGACTTTGCTGGGGAAATGCTCCTGAGCATTTCAATGACAAACTGAAATCAAAAACCTAGAACTTATGATTTCAACTCATCCATCTTGCCACCACTTTTGGTTAAAACAAAGAACCCCCCAGTCACCCAAACTTTCCTACACTAGGGTCAAAGTGTGCTTATGCATTTATTACCTTCCTTTAGCTGCAATAGGAACCAAACTTGGTCAGAACAAGCTACATAAAGATTCATACTCTAAAAGTAACCTGGATAGAGCCTCGCTGCCAGTCAAGCATCCATAGCCTTGACAAGGTTATTGTTGTGATTCTCCTGAACATAGCTCTACTGCCAGTCGGGCATCCATAGCCCCGATAGAAATATTCAGATCCCCCTGATGAGTTGAATTCAAGCTCTCTTTTTTTATATATACTGCTTGTCTTTTCACTAATTTTACTTCAACCTGCGAACAATGAAGTTCACATTCAGGGATGAGAACCACAGTGGCACTAGAGCAGAAAAAAGAGTTTTTTTTCACCTGTTCAAACTTCGTAAGGACCTTCTGCAACTTCAGGTACCTTTAATATTTGAAAATATGAGACCCTAATGTATTCCGATTCGATCTGACTAGAAGACCCTTTGCTTGAGCACAAGGATAAGTGACACTGGGTGGAGACTTCATACCATAATGTTTTGAAAGGATGATTAGAGTTTGTAAGTGAAATACCAAGAACATCACACCTACTTTGTCACCATTATTATACAAATGCAACAAGGGATCCCCAAAAAGAGAAGGAACCAAGAGCAAGAGCAACACAAACCAAAACAAACAAACCAAAGCAAACCCACCCTAACCAAAGTAGAACAAAATAAACCGAAAGGAAACCTACTCTAACCAAAACAAACTAGGAAAAGCAACCTAGACTAACTATATACAAAGCAGGGAGCTAAGAACAACTCAGGACTGGAAATAATGTTTCAAATACTGCCCATTGACAGGCAGTGGAATATCTTCTCCTGTGAGAATCTTCAGATGGAAGGCATTATCTCCAAGTATTTCAACAATCTAATATGGGCCAAGCCACAGTTTATCAAACTTCCCATGGTCCCCTTTTCGATCATGGGGCTTATCCCAGTATAGGACAAGGTCAGAAATCCTAAAGGCTTTAATCTTATCCCTCCTGTCGAACCACCTCTTAACTACCCCCTGATGTTTGGAAAAATTCTCAAGGGAATTGTCTCGTTTCTCCTCAAGGTGCAGTAGTTCTATCAACCTAGCCTCCCTTTTATCCCCCTCATCATAAAAATCATTAATAAACTGCAAGGTTGGGATCTTGAGTTGAATAGGAAAGATTGGCTCTAGACCATATACTAAGTGATAGGGATATGTTCCGATGGATGACTTAAGTCTTGTGCGATCTGCCCAGAGGGCAAATCGAAGTTGGGTGTGCCAGTCGTTTGGGTTCCTCTCTAGCAACTTACGGATGACATTCAACAAATTCTTATTGGAGGACTCTGCTAAGCCATTACCCTGGGGATAATAATTAGATGCAAACTTCACAATAATGCCATGACCAAAAGCCCAATTTAAAAATTTTAAGGATGCGAAAGTAGGACCATTATCACAGACAACAGCAATAGGGCATCCAAATCGATTCAGAATAGCAGATTCTAGAAAATCAATCACTACCTCAGATGTACATTGCCTACAAGCAAATGCCTCAGTCTATCTTGTGAAATAATCAGTAATAGTTAGAATGTACTTGTGTCCCGCAGAAGATGGTGGGTTGATGGGGCCTATGAAATCCATACCCCACTGAGAAAAATGCCTTACCTCAGTGACCAATTGAAGTGAAAGTGCTGCATACCTTTCCCTTGTTGCTGCAGTCTGACAGGTGTGATAGGTCCATACATGATGGTGAACATCTTTGAACAACGTAGGCTAGTAATATCCTGCCCTCAAAATCTGATTTGTTGTGGCAATCGCAGAACCGTGGCCAGTGCCATACTTTTCATGAAATTTGTTCATCACTCTTTCAGCTTTCTATTTTTTGAGACACCTTAAATAAATGTCTTCATGATTTTTCTTGTACAGAACAGCTCCCTTTAACATGAAACCATCACTCTTTAATCGAAGAGCTCTCCTCTAGACTGCATTAAGATGGCCCGAAGATCGTTGGTTCAACAAGTAATAAACTATGTCATCATACCAACCATCTGGGGAAACCTCCTCGATGTTATAATTCTGAACAGTCAGTTCAGGGCCTATGTCAGCCATAGTCTGAGTAAGTCCTTTACCAGCTTCATGGGCTGAATCTCAATATCGTACTCTTGTAGCATTGTCACCCACTTGGCTCTACACTCACCTAATTCATTTTGCATCAAAAGTAACTTGACTGCAGGATCTGGGACAATTGCATAAACCTTATTCCTGAGGATATAATGTCTGAATTTCTTCACTGTTCTGACCAGGGCATACGCCTACTTTTCCACACTTGGATATTTCAACTCAGCATCTTTTAATGGTGCACTCATAAAAGCAATGAGATGCTCATTTCCCTCATCAGACTTTTGAGTTAACATTCCAGCATATGAATGGTCTAAAGCAAACGAATAGATGTAAAAGGGTTTACTGTAATTAGGACTTACCAATACTGGGGCATCAGCAATGGCTCTTTTGATTTCTGCAAATGCCTCCTTTGCTTCTATAGTCCATTCGATCTTAGCATCCTGCTTCAACACTACATTCAGTGGTTTAACAATTTTAGCAAATCCAGTGATGAATTTTCTGACCAAGTTGATCTTGCCAAAGAAAGACTTCATCTCTTTTTTGCTAGCAGGTGGCTGAATCTTCAGTATAGCCCCCACTCTTTCTGGATCAATAGTAATTCCCTTCTCATATATGACATGTCCTAGCAGCCTTCCTTCTGTCACGCCAAAAATACACTTTTTAAGATTCAGGGATATGCCAAACTCCCTGCACCTTTGAAACACTTTGCGCAAATCAGAGATGTGATCTCCTCTATTTTTTGAAAAGATAGTTAGGTCGTCCATATAAATAATGATGCATTTGCCTATGATATCCTTGGAGGCAATATCCATAGCCTTTTGAAATGTGGCCCCTGCGTTAATGAGTCCAAAAGGCATCCTTCGGTAGGCAAAGGTACCCCATTTAGTTGTGAAAGCAGTCTTGTGCCTATCCTCGTACTGAACCATCACTTGATTGTACCCTGAATAACCGTCCAGAAAGGACATCATCTAAGATCCATTAACCACTTGAAGCACTTCATCCAATGAAGGGACTGGATAGTTGTCCTTTTCTGACGATCTGTTTAAATTCCTGAAATCAACACAAAGTCTAATTTCTCCATTCTTTTTCCTTACCGGAACCAGGTTCGCCACCCATGTTGAATGCCTGAAGGAAATATAATTCTAGAAGACAGTAACTTCTAAACTTCTTTTTGTATAAGTGGTTCCAGCAACCCGTTGATAGGTCTCTGTCTCTGCCTGAAAGGTTTAGCACCTGGCTTCAGAGGTATAGTATGAGTTATGATTGATGTATTATAGGTTTTCAAGTCCTCATAACCCCAAGCTACTATATCTAGAAAGCTATGCAAGGCTTCAATTATTCCTTGTCTTTCTTCTGGAGTGCATACCTTGCCAATGAAAATGTTTTTAGCATTATCTTCAATTCCCAAATTGTAAGTGTCACACTGCCCATTGATGGACTCTTTCTTAGACTCTTGCTCCTGATCTCTGATCTTATCCATATCAAAAATTCACTCCAACTGTACCATCCCTCTCGGAATAGTATTAGACTTCAAATTCATCACTCCTTCCAAATCCAGTTCTGCTTCCTAGAGTTCTGCTTCATCAATGATTTGGGAAGCAAAAACATCTGTATTTGTGATAAAATCTAGAATATTTTTGTCATCTTCAAATACCTGAAAGTTAGTAACATTGTCCGGGACTGAGGGCACAAGAGTCAATTCTACAGTGAACTTCTTCAATCCTGACAAAGATAAGGGCTACAGGGTACTTGCTGCCTGGGCCAGTGAATCTGCAGTTTGATTCTTCTACTGTGGTATCAGTTGAATATTGAAGGCATCAAATCCTTCAATGAGGTCCCACACTCTATGCCTATAATTATTCATCTTTCTATCATGACATGAATATTGTTTCCTTACTTGCTTAATTACTAACTCAGAATCACCAAAAACTTGTAGAATCTTAACCTTTTTCTTGAGTGCCATAAGAAGTCCATGAATTAACGCTTCATACTCTGCTACATTATTAGTGCAGTGAAATTGAAGTTTATGGGCCGCAAAGAAGTTTTTACCTTTTGGACTGATCAGTTTGAACCTTTCCCCAGCTCCATGTTTGGATTTGGATCCATCAAATCTGAGAGTCCAGCATTCAGTAGTGACAGTCCACTTTATCACATCCTTCGGCTTATCAGTGCTGGATGATTCCTCAGACAGCATAGGTTTCTTGCTTTTACATCCTTCTTGAGGGTTTCGCATATCCATCCTGACTACCAGGGTAGGATTTAGGCATTTCTGTACTCGTTCTACTGCTGTCTAGCATAGACAACACTCCAACTCTGAATGGGAAGCATTATGAACTCTACACCAATTAGGTAAGAGTAACTTTTCAAAGTTTGTCCTTCTTCCTAGGTGAAGTTGATTTTCAACACACTATTTGATGAATTCTTGGAAACTATCTAATAGGCTGATCTGATTATCTTGGAGTTTCTCCTCTTCTTCAATGGATTCTGTCAGAAAGGTAGCGTCGCTAGGATCCGCCTTAGACATTATATGTAGCATCAATACCTCCTTTGAATCTGACTCCTCATACTGAGTTGACAGCATATAGTTTTCCATGCCTACTTCTGATATCAGAACTTCAGTTGAAGTATTTTGGTACTCCGTAATCATGTATTTCATTCTTGGTTCTTTCTCAATTCTGATCTGATTTGGTACTCCTTTCTAGGGAAGCCACATGTGGGAGTGGTCAATAGACACATATCCATTCAAGGCCTTAGTAAAATCTCTTCCTAGAATCAAACCATATGCATCAGGGATATCAGCTACTTGAATATTGATAACCTATTGAATCCTTGGGTCAGAAGCTATATGCATATGAATCATATTTAATTCTCCCTTCACATTTACTTCAGTTCTATCCAACTGAGTTACCTTCTTCTAGGAATCAGCAGGTGTAATCCCTAAAGCTCTACATACTCCAAATGGCATCACATTAGTAGAAGCACCAGAATCTAGTAAACAATTATGTAAATTCTTACCGAATATGCGGACAGAGATCAGAAATGGTGGGGTTTCTGTCTTCCCTTGAAACAAAGTTGGCTGAGTATCTACTTGAGCCACTTGAGTCTTATCTTTCTCCTTTCCTTTATCACCAGGGGGAAAGTTAGTCTAACTGTGGACCTGATTTTGTGTCTTTACAGGCTGAGAACTAGAAGTCTTGCTGATATCCTCACTAGAAGGTTTATCAAAGGATACTGGATGTGCATCATAAGTACCCAGAACTTCCTTCCTAATTGCAGGGAACCTTAATAACTCAAATGCCGAAAGATTTACCATTAATTTCTTGAACTCCTCAGCAACATACGAAGCCATTTTCTCTTCATTTAGGTTCGTAGGGACCTCCCTGGAAGATTCCTCCACCTTGTCTTTACTTACTTGAACTACTTTCTCTATCTGTGAGTTAGTTTGAGCATGTCCTTCCTTTGCAAGGTACTGCCTGGAAACATGTGGATAGGATGGATTATTACTAGCGTTAGGATTTGGAGGGGTATTAAAATTATTAGGAGGAATGGAGGTGGTGAAAGGCCCCCCAGCCTGTGGGTGCCTATGAGGCATATCTCTCAAACCTTGCCTCTGGAACATCTGTACTTCTTCAACATAAGCTTCTTCCTTATCCAGAGGGCCATTATCATTCATTGCTTCCTCATTGAATAATCGAGCAAACTCATCTCCATTGCAGATTTGATTTGTCCTTTCCTCCTGAGGATCAGATTCTTCTTCTGGTACATTTTCCTTACTTGCTGGAAAGGGAGCATGATTTAATACTAACACAGGAGAGTCATAGGGGGTGGAGGGAACAATCTTCTACCCATTTGCATTATTCTCTACCTCATACTGGAAAATAGAGGCCGTAGTTTAGAATTCTGGACATTCTAACTCCGAATGTTGGCTTGTCTTATTGAGCCTACACCATCCTGATAGGGCCCCTTCAGCCAAATATACACCACTGGGAGGCTTGTCTTGACTGACTGGCTGATTTGTAGATTGGTTGACAATTTGATTAACTGTTTGATCCAATGGGGTGGGGACTCCTCCATTATTAGGTCCTGTATTCCAGGTCCTGCTCTATCCCTGCGATTGCCTCTTATCAAATCCTGATCCACTACCTTGTCCTCTATCGAAATTCTATCTCCTATCACTATTGAATCCTCTGTCATTGTTGTAACCCCTATCTTGATTGTATCCCTTGTCATTATAGAATCCTCTTTCATTACGCTGTCCTCTGTCAAAATTCTGCCCTTGTGAAAATTCTTTGTTCTGATTGGACTGTATATTCTTCTGGGCAGCTTGTAATTGGCTGTTTTGACTCCTTAGGTAAGTGACCTCTAGATTTAACTTCTTTATCTGCTCAGCCATTTCATCAATCCTATCCTTATTTGGATCTCGATAAGGGATATAGTTTGGATTACTCTGAGGAGGGACAGGCATTGTAACAGATCTCATAGACTGATGCAACACTTCAAAGTTCTGCAAATAGGCAGAGAAACTATTTGGCTACAGCTGATACATAGGCTGGTTAACCTGCTGCTGGGGAAAATTCATCATATGGGAGACTTGGCTCATGGGGGGACCAGGGTGCAGCACCAAAGGTAACTGAGGTACTGGATTCATGATTGGGGTATGATTGGTGAGTTCCTGATTCACTGCCTAAACTTGATTGGGATGTGCAACTAGTCCTAAAGAAGGCAATGGTTCAGTCAAGTGTTGTCTTAAATCTGTGCTAAGCTTAACAGCTTCTGTATAGGCATCAGCTAGGCTAGCTAGAGGGTTGGGTCTCCACTTCAGAAAGGTGGCTATCAGGCTATCCAAGGCTTCATAATAGACTCCCAGGGCTATATTATTGTCTAAAACATAGGGGTCTTGAAGTCTGGTGTATGCACGGTGGAACCTATTATTGAAACTGGATATTGGTTCATTAACCTCCCTCTTGACTCTAGTGAATTACAGATACAATTCATTGGCACTGATGGGTATCCTAAACTTTTGTAAAAAGGTAGTCTCAAGATCATTCTAGTTAAGAATTGAACCAGAAGGGAGGTGATTGTACCAGTAAAAGGCCTCTTCTCCTAGTGAATAAGGAAACAACCTACAGGAAACATCCTCATGAACAATCCCTCTGTCTTTGAGACAGGTTTGGAAAATCCTTATGTGTTCTTCTGCAGTCCTGTTTGGGTCATTAACATGGAACTTTGAACAGAAGTGCTCAGGGTTTTTGGGCATAACATTGTAGGCATGAAAAAACAAGGGAGATGGATTATTAGCAAGGAAGGCCATTGGAAAAAGTGGGGGTGGTGGTGGTGGTTGGTTAACGATAGGCTGGGGTTGTTGAATGGGAACTGCCTCAGGGATGGGTATGGCCTCAACTTCAGGAAGTGAAGATGCAGATGATACAGGTGAAGGGATGGGTGATGATGATTCTCCCCTTTCTCAAGTCCTCCTTGACCTAGTGGGGAACTGTAATTCCTGTAAATCTTCCTCTTCTAGAGTGGATCTGGTATTTCTTCTTTATCTCTTAGGAGAGATGGCATTCAAGAAATGATCCAGTGTGCTCATTCAGGCCCTCCTTCTAGCGCCAATCTATTAATGGTGTTTTCTGCACAGCAACAACTCAGATAGAATATAATATTCTATCTCTCTTGAAAGGTAATCCTCAACAATAAATTACTAAAAATCACCCCAAGGTCTCTTAGGTGTCAGGTCATGACAATGCATAAACAACTTAGATAATATGTGAAAATTTTGGTAATCACAATCGGACCTTACTACAAGCAGACTGTATCTTTCCAATTTATCAAATCCTACAATGTGATGATCTTGAATCCTGAGTCTAACCAAATGACAAAGAAAAAACAAAAGATAAAGGTGTAAAGATATGATAAGATCTAAACTATTCCTAGAATGAACAATGCAAATGACAGGTATTTGGAATGGACCAATCTCAAATAACCAATTCTTGTTCAACCCACAATGCAATATCACAAAAACGGTGCAATCTTCTAAGGTATATAGATTTTCAAATCATAGATATTCATCCACAATCGAACTAAGCACAAATAAATGTATGGTCCAGGTTGACTTCACCAGCCTACTACAATCAGATAGTTACTGGGAGTATAGACCAGAGATTGCTACAAACATTCCAAATATGAAATCATGAACATCATTCACCAAGCTAATCCAATTCTAAACACTAAATCCTAGATCTTTAAGCAATTTGGAAGATGAAACAACAGGAACCATGCAAGATAAACTAACACAAGAGATTCCACCAGGAAAACCACAATGCCTTCAATTGTATTAGATCACCAAAATGCTGCAACAATTCCACTATTTTGTTACAATATTTGCTTCAAGAAACTAATTACTATCTCTACTGCAAAATGCTCTAGCTCTTTTAGCTCATTTCTATATCAACTGTTTCTAACTCTAACCCCCTTTACAATGAGGCAAGAATATCCTTTTATAGAGAATCCTTAAAACATGTCGGCCCAGCCAAACATTTACAAAATAAATTAGCCAAAACAAGTCGGCCTTAGGAATTTCAAAATAAGGCACACATTAAATGTCGATACATCATCAAGGTCGGCCCAAACACAGTCCCCAATGTAGCCTAGATCAACACATGCCCTATAATAATAGGGAAGCACAAATCTCAAAATGGGCATTAACTACCGCCTCCCTTATCCTTATTCTGATCCAATGATCCATGAACCCTCAAAAATACTCTATCCAGCTCAGCAACAAGTGGCAAAGGAAAAATCTTGAGCTGAAATTCGATGGAGCCGATCTCTTCTTTTGACTGTTTAACAATTTTATCCCAATCATCTTTGTGCGCCTGGTACTTATCCATCACAGCCAAGTAAGTTGCTGCATCATCTAGTTGGTGCCCTGTTATAACATTTTCAGAATCCGGAGCATAAACATCATGCCACCATTCTCTTAATTGTTCGAGGCTCAGATACTTAGGAGCAATCTTTCTCCGGCCAGTCATTATTTTAAAGAATGCAATACACCCATCATAGACTCCAGTCAGATCACCATCTATCTGCTTCTTTCGTTTATGGATCTTCCTGATGGCCTTTTGCCGAATTTGCAAAGCCTTGAACCATTCCCAAGGCTCTTTAAGTCTAGATGAAGGAAGGATTCCATTTGCAGCCAACTGATCTTTACCATACTCCATAATCACTTTAGATTTCTGCAATAGAAGGTTGATATCCTCCTTGTCTTGAGATAGAACATGCTTTAACAAGTCCTTGGCTCTCACTGCATCCTTTCCAATCGAAAGGATTTCCTTTATTGCATCATCTCCTTTCACTTGTACATCCTTCAACCAATCCATTGCAGTCTGGGTAGAAGCCTTCATCCTTTCAATTTCAGAAATAGTTTCCTTGGGCAAGAAACCAGGAGCAGCAGAGGAAGATGGGTGAAGAGATTGCACTTCATTCTTCTAAGCCTCTCATTCTCCCTTTTTAGCTCATGTTTGGACTGTGTTTCTTTCCTTAATCTTCCAATTATTACTGCACTGGACCCTTCATATTCTTCAATATCCTGCTCCATAGAAGCCGGTCCAAGGTTGATGGTCTGCACATTGTAATCTTTTCCAGTGACTTCATCTTTGCTCTTATTAGCAGGAGGGGTGGCAATATGGATAACCCTGTTATTTACTTCATCTCTTTCAATCTTTGTAACTACCTTGGCCACCTTCTTCTTCTTACCTTTACCAATCTTGGCCAGCATCTCATCCCAATCAAGAGGGGTGTCCTCAACAATGACTTGTTTGTTCCTTGTAATCTCCTTTTCCAACCAATCCAGGACAGCAGGATCCACCCAGATTTCTTCTGTCTTGGCCTCTTCATGTTGTTCTAGTGTTTCATCCTTTTCTTTCTCAGGAGACTGATCACCTTGGTTACCCAATTCAGGCTCTTCTTCTTGCAAAGGTGATGGGGTTCTAATAGGGGCATCCTCCTGCTCAGGTGATCCGTTACCTTTGCTGCTTGCCGGAGAATCCTCATATTGCACTAGTGGAGAAGGGTGCATTTCCACATCTTCAGTTTCAAGCTCAGCTGCTGCACCAAAGAGTTCTCCTTCTTTGAACAGTTCAACTTCTCCACTAGTCTCATGCTCCTCAGGGGTCACCTGCTCAGGCACACTTGGAAAAGGGGAAGTAGCCTTTGGTTGCTCCACAGTAGACGCCATTGAAAGAGGATCTATTTTTTGTAAGGTCTCATTAGGAGATGGTGTCCTTGACTTCATGGAATAAACCTTAGTTTTTTCTCCTGAACTCTCCACATCAACAACCGGAGTCTCATCTTTGGAAGTTCCTTGATCCCTCTTCTTTGAAGCTCTGGTTTTCCTTGCCCTTTTAGGCTCTAGAGGAATATCTTCTTTTTCTGCCTTCTCAAGTTCCTCTTCCTCTGCAGACTTACCAATTCTCAAAGTTCTACTTCTTTTCTTCCCCTTTGGCTTCCTTTTCTGCTCTGGCTCACTTTCCTTTGGGCCTCTGACTTTAATTTTGAAGGGTGAGCTGACTTTAGCTTTCCTTTTGGGATCTTCTTCCCCAGATTCTTCTGAGGTGGACAAAGGACTTAGATTTCCCATTAAATTAAAGGTACAAGATACCTTCTCACTTTCCAACTCCCAAACTTTATGCTTCAACCATGACGTAGTAAATTTCATGACAGGGGCCATTAGGTCTTCCAACTCAGTTACCTCATCTTCAACCCAATTTATCTCTCCAATTGATCTATCCTTGATAGACTCATATGCATGATCTTGCCCCAGATTCCCATCATCCTTTAACTGGTCAGGGATCAACTTAACATTGTACAGCCTAATCACATCAACAGGAAGCCTAGAGCACCTTTTCTTCCTCGCCTCAAAATCATCTTTGATATTTTCCTAGTAATCTTCTAGGTCATCCTTGTGATGGTATTCTTTGGTGGCCTTCTTCTGTGCTTCCCCGGTGATATCAAAGTTTGTCCTCTTGGAATGGAAAGAGAAACCATAAGCAGCCAATTCTTCCCCTGCTGCATGCGCCGATTGGATGGAAGGGCACTCCTCAGCTATACCAATTTTCAAAGGGAAATCACCTCCAAACCTTGTCTTATGCTTTGCCTTCTTAAAAATTGCATCAAAGTCACATATATACCTTGTAATCTCCAACAACACAATGTGGTTAGTAGGATACCTGGGCAACCTGTATGGAGTAGTCTGACATCCGTCAATTCTGATGTAGGAGAAGGTGGGAAACTGTATGAACCAAGCTCCATATTTCTTTGTCAGCTCCTTTGCTCCATCCAACAATCTCACATGTTCTGCATTTTGAAGCAGCCTAGTAATATGCATTGTAAATGCATCATTTTCTCTTCTATAATCCCAATTTCCTAGGTGCATTTCTGGGTATATGTCATAAACTATATATTGTCCAAATGTCCCCTTTGGATTCAAACCCCTATATGGGTAGAATCTAGCCAACACATATATCACATAGGAAGACATAGTAAACTTCTTTGTTTCCAACACATCTCTTAACTGCCTATCAATCATTGCACTTATGAGTCCTGCCCAATGGTAGTTAATACCTTGTTCAATTTTGTTGATCACATGGACCATCCAATTTTCCAACACTCCAGCACTCCTCAAACCGGCCACTCTGCTCAATAATGTGATTGCATCATATATGTCCGATCTGAATTTGATCTTGTGTAATTGCTTGGGCAGTTTGGAAAAGTGAGATTTTGGTTTCTCCAACCAGGAATTAATCATCTGTTGGGATTTAGTGGGCTCATCCTCATAGTAAGTTTTGGCCAAATCCATGTTCAAGGCACACATAGATGGCAAATCTGGCATGTCAAAAGCTTGGGCAATAGAAACTGGATTGAAGTTTGCCAAGACTCTTCCCTCGGTGCTAACGACCCTATGTGTGTCAAAGTCATATTGCCATGCACATTCTAGTATCAACTCATAGCACTGGATTGCAGGAGGGAATCCTGCCACATGAACCAATCCGGACTTCATCATTCCCTTGGTTAGGGCCGATACATCTTTCTGAGCTATTCTTGCCTTGAATTCCCCATATCTCCATGCTCCTACATTAGTGTCAGAGACCTCAGACCACACAGAAGCTATTTTGCTGTTAGGCAGCTGACTCTTGGTATCCAATCTTAATCTTTCTGCCTCTGTAACCGAGGACCCTTCAGTATCACCCTTGGACTTTCCTGCTACAGCCTTGCTTGATTCAGCCTGCAATCACAAAAGGACGTCATGAGCATCAAACTATCATACATATTCCAATCAAAGGTTAGCATAAAACCACATAAAGCAATTAAGATCCATCACAAATCGTCAATCTTTAAAAATTTGGAAAAATGAAGCAATCCGGGAAAATGAAGTAAACCGGGAAAATCCAGTGAGGGCAGAATTCGGAGAAATCTGACCTAGATGGACTCCTGCTGCCGAGACATCATTCGCCAAATAAATCGTTAGTATGAACAAAAAGTTATGTGATTATCATGAAATTCATCCATTAGCAACAGGAAATCATCACTTAGCATTTACTCCATTACCCCTAATTTCGAAAATTGAAAAGAAATTAAACCAGGCAGGAAACTGGAAAAATTCGGACAATCCGGATTTCCATGAACAGCTAGGAATTCCAGAATTCATTATACTCCGCAGACTTGATAGAGACTGGGAAAATCCGGGTGCGCAGGAATTCCGCAGACACCTCAGAAACCCGATGATCGTTAACGCGCGAACTATCAGTCAGGTGATCATGCAAAACCTCCCTATTTGGATTCTAATGGTCCTAAAATTGATCCTAATAAGCAAACTTGGAATGCACATGAATTTGAATTTCAAAAAACTTCCAAATGACTAATCCTCAAGCCAAAACAACGATGCCCTAAATCCAATAACCAGACCTCTGCCATGAAAGCCAAGGTAAGCTCAAAATTTCAAACACTATCCTTGAAATGATCAATCTAAAGTGCACCAGGATTTCTCAAGGTATGAGCAGGTTTAGGTTAGGCACAAGGTATGCAAATCGCGGTAAATCTATCGAACCTAGCAAATTCGGGCAAATTCACCGAAACCCTAACCTCCATTAAATACAACAAATTACACACCTAGAAGGAAAAATCCTACCCGAAACCCCCATCCACACCGATACACCCGACATTCAATTGGTAAACAAGAGCATGCATAGTGCAAGTGACAAAATCTTGTGAAGAGGCAGGTGAAACCCTAGTTTGATAAATACAAAATCATAAAATAAGCAAAGGTCGACCCGAAATGACTATCAATCGACTCGAAAGATTCAATCAACATGCAAAAAAAAGGAAGAGCCTGTGAGGACTTACCATAGGCCGGTCTGGATGAAGCTCGAACTTGAGGAAGTGACTGAGAAACAGTGTGCCCTAGCAACGAAAACTCAACACCAGCGCTCTAGCAACCCACACACAAGCAGCTCGCATTCAAAAATCTAAACCTCAAATGAAGACTCTCAAATGCCAAAGAAAATAGTAAGTAAATAATGAAATCAAAATGATGCCCAAAAGCCTTAAATCCAACCGCCCCTGTGCCTGAGCAGATGTACTTCAAGCATTAATTAGCAGCAAGACATGTCAAGGAAATCCGGAAACCCGAGCCCAGAATAGAATTTTAGAAAAAACTAAGCCTAACGGATAATCCGGACGAGCACGAATTTCGTGGATATGGCAGAAATCGGGGTTTTAACGAAGTTCGGGACTTTAACGCAGTTCGGAAAAATCTGTCTAAGCCGCAAAAATCCTGGATTCAAACAGAAACCTGAATTTCAGAAAATTCAGCAGTAACCAGACAATGAATCGGGACCTGGAAAATCCGCCTAAGCTGAAAAATCCCGGACCCAGGTCAAAACCCGGATTTTCATTAAAAACCAATTTTAACCGATTCAAACCTCAAGGCAAGATCAAAGTTAGCAAGACCAACATCTCAAGACCTTGAAAAGACAAGTTCCATAAAACCAAAGATCTAAGACATCATGAAAAGAGGGTCCCCACTATAAGTGGGGCGTGTGTGCAAAACTGCACAACAGTAACAACAACTCCTTTAGGTAGACTCTATAACTCAAGCTCAACCAATCTTTAATAATTCTAGAAACAAATTCTTCATATCTCATTTGTATTAGGTCTTCATTCTAGATGGGAGGAGCTCGTATGGTAGCTCCTTTCTCTTGTACCTCATCCTCCACTATATTTTTAGAAACCTAACTAACATCTATAGGAACATCCTCGATCTTTATAGGTAGTTCTTCACTTAAATTTTCCTCTGTTAACTCTGATGCCTCATATTTTTCTTTCTTACACTCAGTCCCTCCTAGAGCCACCTCCACATCAACTACAACATCATCTCTGGATTCAAAATTTGTTAGCTTCTCTATAGTGCATTCCTTGTCTAAATTTCCTCTCCACTTTGGGTATCTCCCAACTTTAATGATAACATCCACACATGAATGGAAAGTGAACTCTAAATGGGCTAGATTATGAAATCTATGTACCATTTAGATGAGATGAAATCTTGCAAGCACTTACCACCACCAAGCTGATCTTCAACTATCTGTGTAAATCCCTCAACTACAACATCAATAAACTCTAAATTTGTAGAGGCTAGTGGTTCAAGTAAGTTTTGTATGAAAATACCCCTTGCAAAATCCTCTCAATTGTACCAAAAAATTCTAAGCATTCCAACTCATTATGCCTATAGGTATTATGAATCCTACACTTGTCTGACAATGCATAGTGATGCAAACCCTTACCATTCCAGAGATCTAATCTCTTATTCAGTGACTCACAAAAATGAGGAAAATCAATTTGAAGACCATTTCCATCATGAAAAACATAATACTGCTTTTCCATCTTGACTCAAAAATTGTACTTTCAAAATTAGAGATCTACCATATCTCAAACTTTCAACATGTCAGCTCATTCAACTTCCATCTATAATGTCACCTTCATTCAACCCTCCTAGCACCAATTTGTTGATGGTGTTTTTTGCACAACAACAACTTAGACATAATACAAGTATTATATCTCTCTTGAAAGGTAAATCTCTATCAGCAAGCCTCAAGAGATAACTCCAAGGTCTCTAATGTTAGGTCTTGACAATGCATAAAAAACTCAGCGAATATTGCGAAGATGTTGGTGATCACAAGGGGCCTTAAAAATGAACAATGATGGAAGTATGTTTTCATCAGATGTAGCAATATGGTGATGCTTGATTCCTAAGACTAACCCAAATTTCAAAGAAATAGAAAAAGAGAAAGGGTTTAGAGAGAGATTTCTAAGACTAACTCCTAAGATCAATCACAACAATGATGAATTTTGCAAATGGATAGATCCACAATAAAACCAATCTCTTCCTGATCAAGGACAAACCCACAACTCCACAGAAATGGTGCAATATTCTAAGGAAATTGAAGATTTTTGGACTAATATTCATCCACATACCCAATAACTAGCTCAATGTATACAAACATCCACAGTTGAACTAAGCCCAAAATCAAGCCTAAACTAACTTGACATAGCAACCTACAATCAAAAAATTGCTAAAAGTATGGACCAGAGATCAATCAACATCATTAACATTTCACCATTGATATAAAAGAACTAAAGTCTAACATCTAACATTCAGAATTAAGAACAAAAAACCATAAACAATTGAAGATAAATACAAAGTTTTCCAAATCAACAACTCAGTTGCATTACTTCTCCAATATTTACATAACAATTTCAAGTCTATCCTCTCCTACATCTACTAACTTGCATAATTTAACTCCTAACTTAGCCAATTCTATCTTTCTACAACTTTTAATTAGCTATTCTCTAATCTAGTCTAACCTCTTACAATTGAGAAGGCACTAGTCTTTTATAGAAATTACATTTTGAATCAATGACCAGGATTAAATCAATCCAATGGTTGCAATTGTATTTCTAGAAGCATCAAGTTGTTACATTAGGGTTTAGTCACCCAGAAACATCATCATTCAATGAAATACATTCAGTTATAGCCTTGAGCAACATGAAAACAAAAATTTTCTAGCTTTACCTTAATGCGAATTCTGATTGGAGCAATTAGCCAACTTCACATGCCTTGTAAAATTCTCCTCCAAGTGAAGACAACTTGTGGAATGCACTCTTATGTAGGTACATATTGGAAATAATCTGAATGCCTTCCCATATAGCACATTTCCATAAATGGGGACATTGGAAACTCATCTTTATGTGTGAGTTTCTTGAACAACTGGAAATAAAATCATCCCTTCCTAGACACGCTTTCATAGGTAGGTCCCTTAGAAATTTTGATGCACAAAATCCTCCTTTTGATGTGCTATTTTCATGGGATAAGGTCTTCATGATTCTTTAACCATCAATTTTTTAACCTCCTAGTTTCATCTCTTGATGGCATATTCCCTAGTATTATTCCTTCCAATGCATAAAAATCCATTAAATTAGGGATAATTACATTTAAAATTAAAAACACATCCATTCATGCCATGATATAACAATCCAAATCGACACTTTAATCATAATGATTAAATTTAAATACAAGTCATTCACTTTCATCAAGATTTTCTTACGAACATATCCTCCAAAACATCATAGATCAGGAGAATATTAAGTATTCATTTCAAATTGGACTCCAGGTATGTGCAGGATCATGATGGCCCAAAAAGTGGCAATATGATGGGTATCTAGCTGATGACTTGTTTTTTACCCAAAATTGTTGAAATGAAAAGGGTTTTTAAAGGAGATTCTCAACTTTCCACCAATATAAATATTCTTTACTTTGAATTTAATAAGTAATTATTATTCATTTTCTATTTGAATTATGACTAAAGTCCTCATTGATAGGTTGATTGAAAAACATCTATAGCTTTCAAACAGTATCACATTTTTTGAATCCAAAACATGTGTCACATTCTAGCTTCGCATACTATAGGATTAAAAAAAGAAAAAATGAATTTCATGAAGTTTTGACCAAGTTAAGGTGGTCGAACCTACAAATTTTTATATTTTTTAAAAGTTGTAATAAAAAAATCATAATCAATTATTTACTTGGAAAAAAATTACAAAAAAATGTGCATCACATTGGGACATGATTCCTATACTTATATCTAAAATATTATAATTTTTTTTATCATTTTATTGCAGTTAGGGTGGTCAGACAGACACCTAGTTCTTATTTTTCTCCTGATATTTAAGTGCTAATGCATTGAAATTTTAAATTCTCACCAAATAGATTTTTTTTTTAACAAACCTAGTAGTTTAGAAACTACATTCAATTTTCTACAGATTCTATTCTTACATATTTTTGAAATAATATAGATAATTTATTCAAATTTTTATGTCAAGTTGCCTAACTCTAATTTTTCTAAATTTTTTACCACTTAACGACCTATTTTTTCCATGATGATCCTGCACATACCCCTCCAATCTATAATTCCACCACCTAGCTTGACCCACATTCTGCCACCAAACCTTCACATTCCAATCTCCTAGAAACATTTCCATCTGCATTGCTCCACTAATAATGATTCCTTGCTACTTTAAATTATATTTACTTCATAGGTTGCTAACTTTTGTTACCTCTCCTCCAACCATGAATCATTCACAAGAGCTTGCATTTCATTTATTGAGCACCTGTTGCCATTTACTAAACCTCTTCCACCATTTCTATTATGCACTTTGCCACCCTTTCAACTGCCCATCCACACTCTTTCACTTCATATAAACGCCCTCAAATATTGTAAATGCCAATTGATCAATGCATTCTATATCTTCGAACAACTATACAACGTTAGTCATTGAATTACCATTCTGTGAACGCTGTGCATCGTGGTACAATGATTCTCTCATAGCATTTTGATCTTTGAGCCCAATGATAATGCCTTCGAACAAATGAGATTCTGTGATTTTGTAATAGCGTTTGACCATGAGTAATTCTACAGTTCACGATCATTATGAACATATATTTCAATCCTTTGCCATGTTAACAAGGGCTCCAATTAATTAAAATATACAACATATAAAGACTTCTTTCATCTAACAAACCATCATATTCGGTTGCAGCGTCATGATTAAAGCCTTTCATTGATATCCAAGACTTCAATTCAATATTGCAAATGGAAAACTTCATATTGAGACCGTAATCATTCAATTCATCTTGCGATCAATCGGTGGCAATACTCCTTGTGTCCTTCATCATCATAAGAGAATATTGTGCTCTATAAGATGATTGTTATAAACATGCCGATCAACCACCATAGTCACTAACATTTTGCAGATAGCCATTAAAAATACGATATTCCTATTGTTGCACTATTTCAAGGGGATTCTCAAACTTCAAGTTAAGCTCTTCCATTGACGATATAAGACAGGGGCGTCGCTGACATATTCTTACCCATTTATAGTTTAAAGATCTCATGCCTATAAAAACCATGCCAATAAATGTTTGACCTTCATGCTTACATCTACGGCCAATTATAGAACCTTCCTATGAATACCAATCCACCACACCACATGTGTAAAGATTATCATATCAACATAAACATTCTGTGAAACTTGCATTCTACCAAGAGCTTAGCGTTGATATACTGTTGATGTCACCATTCCAATCAAGAGTGGGCACTGATAAAATGACCCTCAGGGTATCCAGCTAACCTTGGATTTTTCCAGGCTTATTCCTTTTGGGAAATCCATAGGTCCTCGAATTACCCGAGACTTCATTTCTTCACAAAATCCGTTCAATGAAGAATTTCCCGATATGCTTACTTATCATTTTCCCTGGTGGGCCTTCTGCGCTCTAGGAATACACAATAATTGGTTAGCCATGACTACTATTTTGTTGTAGACAGAGATAAAATTACTATGCTCATCTTCACTATCCTTCATGTTTCACTGCTCCAAACCTCCATAATCCATAATCTCAATCGCATATTGCTAAGGGCCAGCCAATGCTTGACTTGATTTTTTTCATATAATTGCATGCTGCCACCATTTTATTCCAATATTGATCTACAAATTCTTGATTTACATTGCACCCCTGAACTGATACCTCCCAAAATCTCCTTTCTATATTATTTCAACTTCGAATCATCCTACATTCTCATTCATCATGGACTCTATCTAGTCGTATAAAATGTGGCATCGTTGTAGAATGTGGTGGCCTGTGGATTCTCTACCCTCGAGGAATTTGGAAGGTGCCAGATTACCTAAACATAAATTATGTCAGAGAATCCTCATGTGCTTAAATTTTCCAAGCCTCTTTCTTTTCGAGTAATTTGCCTCTACTTGGAATTTCTGAGGCTGACTCCTTTCGGAGGATTCGACTAACATCAAACTACCCGACTCTCAGTTACCCTTTGTGGATTATGTTGTTCATTTTGCTATTCCCATGGCATGTTCCAAAATCCATAGGCATCATTTCATTCTTTGCAGTCATTGTGCCTCACACACTCATTACAAGATGTGTGCACCTTTACTTACCATGTAGGATGAAATTCCCAAGTGTTAAGAGCTCAAGCACTAATTGATCTACATCGTCTAGGCTATCTTAACACCACACCACCTTTCAAATTTCTTCGATTATTACACTGTATCCCCATACCATGCTACGCATAATGACTTATTTGGCCTCTATCAAAGGTTTTAGATATTCATTATCATCATTGTAACTCAGTGAGCTGATAGCATACTCCTACAAGTAATACTAATATGCCATGTCCTATGCTATAAAATCCATTTACCCATGAAACATGCAATTTACATGCTCGGTCTTACATGCCCAGTCAATGTGAACATTCTCACCTTCAATATGCACTATTATTTCCATGTCTTCAAACCTTTGCACATAATTATTTCCATTATGAAGTAAATACAATACCCTGTGTGGCTACTCATAAAATCATGTCATCACATGCACCTCGAGGATTTCTTGTATGCTTGGATTTTCCAAGAGTCTTCAAAATCCACATTCTTTCTATGACCACTATATTGATGCTTGCGAAATGAAAACTAACATAATCAAATTTCATTTTAATATCAAGAGGTGCGATCAAGTCAACCATTTTAGAATTGCAAATATGTAACAAGATACCATTACATCAGAAAACTCATAATTTTAAATGGAATGCATAAAGATTCAACTCTTAAGTAAACTCTAGGTTCAGTTTAGAGAAAGCCAAATTAGAAATCAAAGAAGTGGAGTGCAACAGAAGACCCTAAAATGCACATGTATTTAAATATAAACCAGCTTTCTTGCACTTGTGCAAAATGAGGACAATTATAGTGACTAATAGTTCCATTTTCCCAAAATAGCATCAACACAAGTGAGAAAATAAATTAATCTCGAGAACCTTAGTGATAAATCAAATAAAGAATTCAAAATCATTCAGATAAAACAATAGCAGAGACTTGTCAGAGGAATAAATTCCTTGATGGGATCATGACAAAGCTTAGAGATGTGACCATGGGCGAAATTTAGAAAATATGAGGGGAGGCAAAATTTCCAAATGGATTAGAGTTCGGGGAATCCGAGGGAGCTCGGAGTATCCAAAATGAGTTCAAGCCAAAAAATCCAAGGTAAGTCAGAATCTTTGAATGGGCTGAGCCTCGGGAAATCCAAGGGAGCTCGAATTTTTTGGACCTTTCCCTAACTTAGTAAATTTTCCTGCGAATGGATTTTAGATGAAAGCACAAAGTTCAAATGATGGCCTGAGATCAAAGAGCAACAATCAAAACACCCCAAGTGTAGATAAGCAATGCTTTCTAAAAGCAAAGCCAGAGAATTAAATAGTCAAAATTAGGTTCCCTGCCCTCAGTGGGGCATGTGTGTGAAAAGTGCACAACAAGGCCTTTGAAGGGAAGAATTTTAATTTTAATTTTAATTTAGAAAATAAAAAATAGGTGCATAAGTAGTATAATCTAGGTGGATAAGCATAATGCATGGTTAAGTATAAAGTGGGGCAAGGATAAGGATATGGATAGGACAATGACATAAATTTATATAAAATATAAGTTATTTGTTGATAGGTTCATTTATTAATAAAATCCCCTCAAAATATACACAAAACTAAATGGAGAATGCAATGGATATGCAAATTTCACCATTCCAATAATAATATCTTATCAACCAAGAAATACAAAAGTTAATTGTTAAATAAAATTTAAGCCATAATTTATAAGGAAAAATAGTAATCTTGTGTAAACATAAGAGCTCCTAGACATAAGTTATATGGGAAAGAATTAATCTTATGTGATAAATGTTGTGAAAAGTGTATAATTTGTTATATAGTAAAGAAAAAATATTTTCTTTAATTATTTAGGATAATTAAAAAATGCAATCAATCAAGCATAAATTATAAATGATTGTAATAAATATATGAAAATTAAATATGAATTTCAAGGCTATTTAGTTCTAGAATTGGTGATAGGGGTGTGGTGTTGATCGTTTTTTCAATTAATTTAATACTATCCAAAATTTAATGCCTTCAACCTAATGAGTGTCTTAGAATTTATTTCATTTTAGAAAACTCTATAGTTCAATATTGACTACCATGAATCTAATACATTTTATAAATTTAATCATTTTTCCATGATAATGAATTGATGAAAATACACATCAATAACTCTAATCACCTTCAATTTTTTATTATCTTTATCTATTAAGATAGTGATCAAAAACAGCTTTAGGATATTTTTTTTAGGTAAAAGTGGTGAAGCCACTGTATCATTGTATTCATATTTTTAAAAAGTATTATACATAGCATAGCTCCATAAAGAAGATACATCACTTCTGAGAGTAGAAAATGAAGACACCATAGAACTTATACATCGTTGCAGAGAGAAAAGCATGGAATCTCCCATGGAGATGATCAAAACCTTACATGGTGTTCACAATTTAGAGCAACTTTTAGTGGAGGAAGCTGCCTCTGAGAGTGGAGGGAAAAACATAGTATAATGGGGACCATCCAAAGCATGCTTGAAGAGAAAGTGAATTGCATTGAAATAAATTTGAGCTTTACAACTTAGATAGATTCACCAATATGGGGGCGAAGACATGAATTTTGTGTATGGAAAGCATGTGTATTATCCCCCACAAGAGATGACACCATTAGCTGCCATAGGGAAGAGATAGCCCAATTAGAGAAAATGGAGCTTTGATCCAAGAAACTGCCAACAATAGAAGGGTCATTACAAAGACAATATTTTCCAAAGCCTCTAAGAGGGAGGAGAAAGAAAACAAGGGAGGATGCAGATAGGATCCCACCAAAAATTTCACCAACTCTAGAGACCAAGTAATATCCATCACATTTGAGACAAAAATGGAAGCAAATTCATGAGGCAAAGCAGGTGGAAACCTCATAAACTAGTCATTGCCAATTACCTAACGAAGAGCTTCTTTCAACTTTAGGAGATTGTTGTCTCAATAGGTGAATGTGCTCTCCTAGGCCAACAACTATGTTGGCCCAAATTAATGATGATGATTGATATAAAAGAAAGCATATGAAAACATATAAATAACTTATATGATGATGATGTGAATCTTATTCTTTATTGCCCTTTAAAAAATGAAGTGTGTTTTGATAATTTTATCTTTGTAATCACACTCTTCATTTGAATTAATTATACACTAAATTTCTTTAAACACAATGATATATGAACATAATGCATAATTGTGTGTTAGTCCACTCTTAGCAACTAGTAGGAAGGGTGGGAAACTTTGAATTTGAATTTGAACATTTTGAATCTTAGGGTCAATCTTGCACACCTCAAGATTGGACTATGTCAACTTGAGCCACTTGGAAATGAACCTTAGGGATACAAATATAATTGTGAGGCAAGGAGTGAATGTACATAAATATATGTGAATAAATATGCATAAATTTTGACTATCTTAATTTTAGTGTAAACCAATGTGAAATGAATGTAGATAGGGATTGAACCATGATCCAACCGGGCTAACACAAAAATATGCCACTTGTTTATATGTTATTTTATTAAAATGTTCCACCAAGATAAACACAAATATAAATGAGAAATAAACATGAGGATGTAAATTTCACCATTATAATAATAAAAAAAAAATTCAAAAGTAATTTTCCAAGAAAGCTTTAGAATTTGTCAAGTCAAAGTTCATGACTTTTTTTAATGTTTCCACCACTAAAAAAAAATTACTTACAATGGTTCAATATGTAGTTGGATTTGTTCCATCTTTGCTATTGAGTATCGAAGGCTCAAATCATCAAATTAGTTTTACAATGTGTAGAATACATAAAAATGCTCGACTTAAACTTTATTATAATATAACAAATGTAAATAGTGATTGAATGATAAGGTCAAAAATAAGATTAAAAATAAATTATAGAAATTTGGCACATATTTCTTATAGGAAAGCTTAAACAAAACACTCTAAGCTTTGACTTGTTTAGGCGTCTCATCTAAAATTACACTAGCTTCTTTAGTAGGGTGCATTTATAAATGTGATTTCAAATGAGCCACCTAAGCAAGTAAAAGGTTAGAGTGTATTGTTTAAGCCAAAATATTTCTTACCCTCCTTTAAATTTATGTCTTTTTTGTTTTTGGTGGGGAAAGTGGGGGCTAGGGGGAGCTTTACATCAAATCCACATAGTTATGATATGGGAACATGAGCCTTAGGTTGAAACCCCTTCAATTGAGATTAGAGGATTAAAGAAATTGTCTAGGTAACAATCTCAGCCCTATCCATTATGGTATATGGGCCTTCTACTCAACAAGGCTTTATCCCTAATGAACTCATTCAAAATCATTCAACTTTGCAAAAAAAAGAAAATCTCTTTAATATTTATAAATAAATTTAAAAAATAAAAAATAAAAAATTATAATATAATTATTATTTAAAATAAAAGGAAAAATAAGAAAATCATTAAACCACTCTATAGAAACTAAATTAACTGAACAATAGCATAGAACCACACAAATTTGATCTACCTTAAAGGCTTGGTTTTCTTATAAAAGTGCAGCATTTGAAATAGGTGGGTTGTTAGGTTGGACATGCGGTGATTTTGTCAGCAACCGCCATTTTCAAACCTTCATAATTGGTGGGGACACCCCCCCATTAGCACTTCTGGATTACCTTGGAATTTCCCCCAAGCTTTTTTGACGACATTCAAAAACAGTGACAGCTCCTTTTACAGTAGTTTCCTTTGGGATTGGATTCGGGGTAAGGTTCCTTCGGCGTTGGAATTGCTTTTCTTTTTTGCAAATGAAATGAAATGAGCTTGGCGGAAATATCAAGCTAATGCATATGTGCCAATGGGGGATGTCCTCACCAGGGGAGGTTTGAAAATGGTGGTTGCTGACAAAATCACTTTTCTTATATTATAGAGGGGCATCTTCCCTTTGCCTCCAATTCAGTACTTGGCTGGTAAACAATGGCTCTACGCTTGTCAGTCTCTGAATTGCAATGTCTTGCATTTCTACAACAAACAAGAAATTTGGTTGGTATGATGCACTTTCACACTCTCTTAGTTCCTGACCAGATTTTGGGGACAGAAAAATTAATCTCAAATCAACAATTGAAGATTGATAAGTTATCGAATTATTATGTTGGTATTGTTGGAGCGACCCTCTGTGTAATATATGGCATTCAAATAATTGAGAGGAAAAATCATTGTGCTACATGGACTGCGCCTGTTTTAGCTGATATTGCATCTGTGGGTATAATTGGAACAATCGCTCTCAAGCTCTAAAACCAGTTTACTCTCTTCGTTAACTGGCAAACTCTTGTTCAACAACTTAATATGTTAGTTGATGTAAATGGCATTGAATGCCCTTGGGCCTTAAACACAATGGCATAGGAATGATGCTTAATGTCTTAATAATTAGTAGGAAGGGTGGGAAATTTTGAATTTGCATTTTGAATCTTGGGGTCAGTCTTGCACATCTCGAGATTGAATTAGGTCAATTTGAGCCACTTAGAAATGAATCTTAAGGTTAAAACTATAATTGTGAGGTTGGGAATAAAGATGTGTAAATGATGACTACCATAGTTTTAGTGCAAACCAATGTGAAATGAATGTAGATAAGTGTCACAACAACCCCAATGAGATAAAAAAAAATTGCACAATTTATTTTTACATCATTAGAAGCATGAATACATGGAATTAGCTAACAATTAAAACAAAAATCAAGTGAGTTCATGCATTGTAATCTTTAACCATCATGTTGGTTATATAACCTTCACAATATTACAAACATACTAAAACATAATGTTCAATGGAGGATTAGCTGCTAACATAACCTACAACATATTTTAATTGTTTTGTGAGATCAAGAATGCTTCTCATTCATGATCTGCCTTGTTTTTCATGGGGTGCAATATGATCCCAACCAAAATGGTTATAATGCCTATCTAGCCCTCCAAGTGGATTATGTGGCATGTGGTGAGAGAGTAGGTCGACCCCGCATGTAGTGTATAGGTTAGCTTTCTAATGACCAATTCCCAAGGTGTTGGACTACCACGGTTAAACTTGGGTGAGTTATATGTTACTTACTTGAGCTTCATTAGGAACTTTCTTCCCTACAATCCATCGAATGGCTAAGAAACCAAGGACATTCATGGCAGGCGTAGTATACTCCTTGACTACTATCAATCTCTAGCATCCTGATATAATTTCTCATTGACTACTATCAATCTTAAGCATCTTAATGTTGTTCCTTGACTATTTTCAATCTCGAGCATCTTGGTATTGCTCCTTGACTACTATCAATCTCAAGTATCTTATTATTGTTCTTTGACTACTATCAATCTTGAGTTTCTTGGTATTGCTCCTTGACTACTTCCAATCTTGAGAATCTTGGCACTATAACTGGAAGATAGGTTCCTAACTCATAATAATTAGATTACAAGCCCAACCACCTCTAGGTTTCAACTACCCATTATGGTGTTGTAAGACAAGAGAGATTCAATTCCATATATTTCCCAATTTCCTCATGGTGGTTATTCAACCAATAAAAAGGTAACTATTTAATCCTCACAAAAGCCAACAAGGTAGTCAACTCACTACACTCTAGTGACGATTGCTACTACCATTCCCTAGGCTCACAAGCTATTGCAGTTGTTCCTAGCTACATTACAGTCATGAATGGCTCTTAAATGTATTTCAAGAGAGAGTGATGTACATCCTCAAAGACTCTTCCCAATTGGAGATAGGGATAACTAATCATCCTTTTGATAATTTGTGGATGATTCCTTGCTCATGTTCAACCCATCAAAGTATATTTTCAAGGTATAGATTGGTAGGTTACTGTTTTCTCATATACATAATAGAATTAGTTATTTCAAATCACTAGAATAATGACTATCCTAGCAACCAACAATACATAATAGTAATGTGCTGATTTATAAATTAATAAATGCATGGGTGAAAGTGATATAGGAAATTAATTTCCAACTCTCAAATTTCCTAATGTACAACAACATAACATCATAATAAACTTAGGGATTTCCATTCATCTAGTTTGTTGTTGAAAGTAGGTCCCATTTGGGTAGTCATATATGAACATCACAATATTCCTATCCTTCCACCTTCTTGGGTGAGAAAATACAACACAAAGAGGTAAATTATAGGTGGAAATTCTTTTTGTAGCTAGCAGTTGTGGTGATGAATTAAGTAGCACATGTATCACTAGTTTCTCATGTCCTAGGTTAAGGTTCCACTTGTTTTCTTCATTAAATATCTTTGTTTGCTTAATCCTTCCTTCCAATATGAGTATATATACTAGATAGCATCCAATGACTACCTTTCCATGACTTTTTTGGTTGCTACTAAAATAGTTATTATGGGTTGATTAATTAGTGAAATAGATGTGTATAAATAGCTTCTTTCAAGTTTCGGGGTAGGTATATAAAAAATGTAGACAGAGGATGGATTTCTAGTTCATAAGCATCCAATATATAGTTATTGTAGAACTATTCCCTTTGCCCATCCTCAAACTCTTTCATACATAGGACCCATGTTTAGAAATCATAAGAATTAAGGTTCAAGAATCTAAGATGGTGGTACAATCACTATGA
>VDFB02252616.1:82898755-83011030 GCA_007258455.2 Sequoia sempervirens | reverse complement strand
CTTTGAATATATGCAAAGGTCATTCATAGTTGATAAAGAAAATAAATAAATAGAAACCAAGACACTTGAATAATCTTCAAGATAATGTTGCACTAGATTAAATAAAAGACATCCTAGTGCCTAACACCTTAAGGAAACATCAACAATGTAAGTTATATTAATGTAATCATATCACAAGCATTACTTGTAGATAAAAGATTGAAATTGCCTTCTTGGAAAAGTAGAGTTCTCCTTAAGCTTGGATGAAAATAAAGAAATAAATAATAGCATTATCTCATTAATGTTAAAAGGGCTATATTTATATCCTAGATTGCACTTCTAAAATATAAGGGTTATTCTCCTTGATATTTTAATGATGGGAGGGTAAGATATTGTGTGTTATAATTGTTCACTACATATTAAGTAAATAGATTATCACTATTAAGGGAGTAGTTATCATGTTTGGTACATCTCGTCTTAGTAGTGTGAGCATTGAATACTGATTCCTGGCATTTGATCATGTTTATACAAATGAGAATTCCTAAATCATAAAATATAAACTACATGTACAAGAAACCTACTATTACATGTTGTAGGGTGAGACTCATGAATTTATACCATACAAGGTGAAAATGAATTAATTGCTTTAACAAGTGGGGTATTCACGAGTAAACCTTTTGAAGTTAGTGCCCTTAAGGTATATGTTCATAGTTGATAGAATTGAATTATTTGAAGAATATTTGACTGAATCTTAAATTGAATCTTTAGGGTACTAGTTACACTCGACATCAAGGTGCTATTATATAAACTTGATATCCTATCACCAATATGGGAACACATGGCTATGGGAATTGGTAGAACTTGATTGCTACTCAAAGGTCTTAAAATTAACCATCTCTTATGTAAGAAGGAATTTTGAATATTAACTTTTGATACTAATATTCTATTGCATTGATTATCCATGGTAGTTTTTATACTAAAAAGGGTGGATTTATTATATGTTGCAAAGAGTGGTTGTGAAGAGTTCCTAGATGGCTTGAGATAAATGGAAATGCTATTTAGGAGTTTTAATACCATTATTATAGAAGTAGCATTAATGCTCTATAGTTATACTCAAATTCCCTAGGCTTGGTATCAATATGAATTAAAATTCAATAGCCATGAGGTTCCAGATACTTGCAAATATTGAGAAGATATCATGTATGTAATTATGTGATCGTTGGGAAATTCTATTATAAACTTTCTATAAATATATTACCTTCTATGCATTATTATTGATACATCCTCTGTGAATGGGTTATGAACGTAGAGTGTCATGGATAAATAATACCTTCTAGTGCATCATGGTATGCTTAATTAGAAGCAATAAGGGATCCCCGACCTTGTAACATGGTTCCTAAGGGGTGTGGTTGAGCTTGCCAAATAAAAATATTATAAGTATTTGTATCAAGATATAACTATGGGATATGCTGATTATAATTCCAATAAGTAACTTGAAGTTTATGTATCCACTATGGTCTAGTGTCTTGATCTAATGATAAACATGGTTTATGTAAACAAAGAGGAAATCTTATTAAGTAATCAACCTAACCTTATGTCAAGGAGATGACCTATAAGACATTTTGGGATGTGCATACATCGAGTTAAGGATAAAACTTGTGGCAAGGTTTGATTGAGCTCTCAACATCATGGGATGGATATGTCATAGTATAGGTTGCTGAATTGTGAACTTAGTGTTAGTAATTGAAGGGAATCACTAATCACACCTTGGTTATGGGAACCAATGAGTAGGTCCTTTAAGAGACCTTGTGAGGAGAATTGTGTGTGACTTTGATCCATATGGAAGTAGGTTTGTAGGTGGTCCTTGGGCGAAGAATTCCTTTATGACCTCAAGTTCGTAAGGGGGGTCTAGGGGGGATAACTCCCAAATTTTAGGGTTTTTCCCAATTTGTTTGACCTTCTCTCTTCAGTAGGCTTTAGATGAGGCTAAATGGGTATTAGATGGTTATGAAAGAAAACTTGATAACTTGTATTCCATATGTAATATGCGTTTGAATAGTAAACTGAAGGGAAGGAATGAATTGGACTACTTGGTAGTGGTTACATGTTGAGTTGAGCTCACCTCGTGTTGGTACTAAGTGATTACTTTTGTGGCCAAAATTAACCTTAGACATATATGTTTTTGTATAGGCTTCTAAATCGATCGATTGTGATCTAGTTATTCCTAACTAGGAACCTCTCTTCCAATTTATAGTGCTAAGCATGGGTCAAGGAGTAGTACTATTATACTTGAGATTGATAGGTGTCTAGGGGTAGTACTATGCTCAAGATGGACAGTAGTCAAGGATCAATACTATTATGCTTGAGATTGACATGTGTCTAGGGGCAGTACTATGCTCGAGATGGACAATTGTCAAGGAGTAGTACTATTATGCTTGAGATTGAAAAGTGTCTAGGGGCAGTACTATGCTTGAGATAGAAAGTAGTCAAGGAGTAGTACTATTATGCTTGAGATTGATAGGTGTTTAGGGGTAGTACTATGCTCGAGTTGGATAGTAGTTAAGGAGCAGTACTATTATGCTTGAGATTGGTAGGTGTCTAGGGATGGTACTATGATCGAGATTGAGAGTATTCAAGGAGCAATACTAATATGCTTGAGATTGATAGGTGTCTAGGGGTAGTATTATGTTTGAGATGAATAGTAGTCAAGGAGCATTTATGCCAATGATGGATGATCTTGGTTGCTTAGCCGTCCGATGGACTACAAGGAAGAGAGTTTCTAATGAAGAATAGGTAGGTAATAGTTGGACCAACCTCATAGTATAGTTTGGGCATATCTTGATGTGGAAATGGAATACTTGAGCCTATTAAGTTGAGGGAAAACTTGTGGTGTAGTATGGGATGCACTGAATCCTCTTCCTAGTTGTCAGATGGTGTAGAAGACCAGAGAAAAGGATGGGACCCACAGTGTAGTGCACAATGCATTGACATTCCTTTTTTATTTGGGATGCACTAAGAGTAAGTGTTTGTTAGCCAATGTGGATGTGTTTTCTAATCACTATTATACTTATGATGTACATATGATCCAATCACTAATGTAATTGTGATGTATGTATGAGATAGTCACAATTGTGATGTGATGTACATATGAGACCATCACTAATGTATTTGTGATGTAAATATGAGATAGTCGCAGTTATGATCCGTGATGTGCATATAAGCCCATCACTAATGTACTTGTGATATGAATATGAATTAGTTGCCTCATGCGTAAGTGACATATGCTAGAGTTAGACACATTGTATATGTGACATATGTTGGAGCCAATCACTGTGTATATGTGACATATGATGGAGCTAGTCATTGTGTATAAGTGACGTATGTTGTAGCTAGTCACTGTGTATATGTGACATATGTGGTAGCTAGTCACTGTGTATATGTGATGTATGTTGGAACCAATCACTATGTAAATGTGATGTGTATGAGCTATTCACCTTATGTATACATGATGGATGCTTGAGTCATTCCCTATGAGAATTGGGGAATTATGGAATGTTATGACCCTCGAGTATTTATGTATGTTTGCACACTACTGATTGGTAATGTTTGGTATAAAACCAACACTTGATGGTGAGTTGTTGTTGTTATATTTGATTGGACTAAGTGTTATAAATAGTCATGGTTTAAAGAGAGATCAAATATCTCATACAAGAGGAGAGAATGAACTCCCTCTAACATTGTGGGGTGAACTACGAAGCCTCTAATTTCCTACGAAGGGATACGTAGGCAGGTTCATCAAGAATGAACCCTCGAGGCTTAGGTTTGGGTCTAGGAATGACCTTAACCTTGGGAGCGTACCACTCCCATATGTATGAAAACAAGTGGCGACGTCTAGTTGATGCCACCATGGTAAATGAGGAAGTTTTGAAGTTAACACTTCTAAGCTACATGGAGGATGTTCATGATTAAGTTTGGTATTTGCTTTGAATTGATTTAAGAAAAAAATGGTAGCAATTGAGGGGTGGTTGTTACAAAAATTTGGAAATCCAAGGCTAATGCACAATCCCAACTGGCTTGGAAGACCCTTTATGTCAAACTCCCAATGCCAATTGCTTCACCTTTATCCACCCCCCTATTGTCCATTTTTCTCTAACACATGAATTCATTAAAAATACTTTTTGGTTTTACCATCACTCTAGAAATATTTGTCTTTCTCTAACACTCTCTATCTTACATCAATCGAGATACATATGTTTTGCTCCAATTTGAGTCTCCAAATGGTTACTTTCATTCCCTATTGCCATTCCTAGAGAAGAGTTAATTCTGAATTGTCAAATATTGCTCATAATCTCTTTGTACAATTGCAAAATGTTGAAGGATTTCATTCATACACTAAGCTCTTCCTGAAATTCCATTTGACCCTCTTTCCCCCAAGAACCCTTCCCATTGGCTTTTTGGGGCTCTTACCATTTATTCAGGCCTCTATTATTATGTATCAGGTCTCTCTTATTTGCTATAGATTTGATGATGATAGATTACTTGCCTCAATTCTTTCTTATAGTGACTACAACTGTTATGTCTCACTCATCTAGCACAGGTCTTATGATAACCATATCTACCTATTCCTCATGGGCACACCTGGGGAGTGTATGGGGAAGATCTTGCTTATGATGATTATGGTTGGCCCTAGCATATTGCGAATAAGTTGAATACTTACTCTTTGGTCAAAGACAATACTGACAATGTGAGGCAAGCCATACAACTAGATTCGTTTGCTAATGATGTTCTTGATATCATCATGCATGGAGATTGCTCTAAGATCCAAAAAACTTATATGAGATAGGGAACTCTACTTATGACTTATCTAGCATTAGTGATCGGCTCACCAAATTCACCCCAATCCATGCTATTAATTCTCGCAGTCCTACTATTGATAGCTTTATGAAGATAATTGACCCTTATAATATTTTGTTTCCAACCATTTGTGAATGTTATCAATTGATTTTTAATTTTTGCACTGTTCTATATCAAATTTGTACTGACCTTATACAAGCTCTACTGAACTCTAATATTTTCATGAGATACAACTAATTGCTCTCTATCTTTTGATTTTTTTCTTGATTATATGTATCAATTTTTGTAATTCATTCTATTAAAAAAGAACTTTAATAAGCCTAAAAACGTTAACCTAGCCACATAATTTCAATTAAATTGTGCATCATATATATTGTACGTGTGCGTATACATACATTGTCTACAACCTTTTATACTAAGCACCCGTACATGTTTGTATATATACATTATCTATCACCTTTTGTGTGTATATATCAAAACGAAGTACACGTGTATATACATAATCTATTACCTTTTGTGTGTACATATAAAAAACGCACGTACACGTATGTATATATACATCGCGCAGCTTTATCATCTTCACTCTTCTTGTTTTTTAAAGTTCTCTGGCAATTTGTAGCGTGCATTCCGATTTATTAAAATCTGCCGGCTTATATTTCTGGAATAGGAAACTGGTGAGTAGGTAGTTATATAAATTTATCTTAAAAAAGAAAAATAGCCTGTGTTTGCCTGCTATTTACATTATTGATTCGTAATATTCTGTATTCAATCTACCCCTGGAAATGCTTGTCAATGTAGCTTATTGTAAGGATGCTGCTATTTTTAGGGGCAGTTTCTTGCCCATATCTGGCCTTTGAAGCCATTGAAGAAGAAGGGTCACAAGACTGAGGACAGGCCATGGTGTAGGTATAAGATGGCCTATATTTATAAGTTATATATGTCGAAGAAAGACGTTAATAATTTAAATCTAATTGTTTCTGGATTTGATTGTGTGGACTCTTTTTTCATTAACGTTTCGGATCACACTCAGTGAGCCATCATCAGGATAGAGAGTTAATAATTGTTTTGATTGCTTTGTAAAACTAGCCACCCCATCATTGATTGTTTTGAATAGTAGTTAAAAATGCTTACCCGTTATTATTATTTATAGTTGGTAGACGACAAATGCTTCTTGATTCTATAGAGTGGACGCAGGTTCGAATCTGTGTAACGTACATGGAAAACCAATTCTTTCCCGGCTTTCCGCAATAGAGGTCTCAAATATCCGTGGATTTTATGGCAACAAATTGCCTTGTGGCTCGGGTCTTGAGGTTTGTATGGCAATGCTGTCTCCATCAGGGCTACTGAATAGCTAGTTTGCACATTGATGCCTTGTCTCGCTCAGGGCTCCAGCTTTCATGGTTTTGCCGGCCAACCACTACACTCATTCCAGGGCTTGAACATTGACCAGACTGGAATTTGGTCCCTATTTTGATCCATTTCACCCGGCTGTGGGATTAAAGAGTCAAACTGGGGTTGCATTGTCTGGCAACTACCTGTCTCAACCAAGGTTGAACCTTGATGGTTTGCATGACAATACCCGGCCTGTAAACATTACTTCCATCCAAGGGTTCGAATTAAAGGCCATTGCACGGAAATACCAGGCCTTAACTGTTACATCCATTCCAGGGCTTAAATGGGGGGTGAATTGTATGGAAACAACTTGACTCAACCAGGTCCCAAATCTGGATCAATTGCTTGTCAATGACCCATATCAATTCTATCTCGATTGTCACAGTCAGCTCTGGTATGCAAGGGTTAAAACAGGGTTGGATTATTGAGTTTCAATTGCATGTGGCAACTCTCTTTTTCAACCTCATCTCAGCTATTATTTCGAGTCTAGGGACTGAACTGACAAGTGGATTGCACGATAACAATCCATCTTAACCAGACCTCACTACTACATCAAGGGGGTATTTAAGATAGTTTTTAAGACAATATTTGAGTATATTGTCTTAAATTGAGACAGAAAAAAAGTTGTTTATTGTCTCAAGTATTGTCTTTAAGGGGGTGTCTCTATAAAGACAATATAAAATTGTCTCTATAAAGACAATATGACATAGAAGTATTTTTGTCTCTTTAAAGACAATATGAAATTGTCTCTATAAAGACAATATGACATAGAAGTATTTTTGTCTCTTTAAAGACAATATGAAATTGTCTCTATAAAGACAATATGACATAAAAGTATTTTTGTCTCTTTAGAGACAATTTCACGTTTGTCTCTTTAGAGACAATTTCACTTTTGTCTCTTTAAAGACAATAGTTGGGATTAAAGACATTGTCTCTACAGAGACAATATGTAAAAATTGTTTCTTTAGAGACAATATGTAAAAATGTATTAAAAAAATAAACAATTCAATGTTTTCAAATTCTCGTCGTCCTCCTATTTGTTGGAGTTTTTATTTTTTATTTTTCAAATGCGATGGAAAATTATAATAGAAATTATCAATGATTTTGAAGTTGGAACAATGAACAGTTGTCGAATACACAAAGCATAATGTTCATAAAAAACAAAGAAAATAATGCATCCTAATCCAAATTCATAAAGTAAATGCCAATAAGTATTTTTTTATTTATAGTTTATAAACTTGTTCATACAATCATAAGCAACACGTACGTCATAACATGACATACACAAACGATTCATTTCTAGGAAAGAGAAAATGTTAATATTTTCCTAAAAGCCATTGGAATATACCCAACTACCAGCATAACTCTTTCGAGCATGGCAAGGTAGCTTGACAAAGAGTTGACTCAATTGTCTGGACTGGACAATTTTGCTTCAGAACGGGAACTTTCTTCTTGCATGCTTATGTATGGTCCTCTCAAAGGCTGATAACTTTTCATTGTAACAATCCACTAAATCATGTACTTTGTTATTGATGAACGACAAGATTTCCAAATCGTCTTTGAGCATAACACAACCTTTCAAGATTTTGATATGATTTTGGAGAGAGTTGAATTCTTCCTTTAAGATAATCAATACGGTGAAAGCAAAATTTTCCTGCAAGCAAACAATATTAGATTTAACAAGTAAATCCATTTGCATTATTCATTTAAAGAACCACAAATCCACAAGTCTCTACACATTAACTGAAAATAATAAATCTGCAAATCAAACCCCAAAAAAATATCCAATTATAAGCAACCACTACACTAGTCATTTGATAGCCCAAAAGTGAAAATATGTGATCCCAAAAAACTTTCACAAATATTTTCTTTCATATAACTTACTGCTCAAGCTGGGCTGCAAACTGTGCAATTTTAAGTTGGCACTGGTTAGCCGTACTAGTAACTTCTTCACCTTGATAGAGCCCTGCAACTCGCTCAAACTATTCCAAAGCCAGTTCCAAAGTTTCTTCAGCTTCATATATTTCACCGAATTCCTGTAGAAAACAATATTTTGAAGTACATTGGAAATCTAAATTATGGAAATTGACTTCTAAATTTCCAAATCAAAATCTAGGTTGATGACCTCCAATATCCCAATTGAAGTATAAAACTCTAGAAACCAATAGATCTGATAGATACATGAAATTCTAACTTTATAAATTATAAACAATAAAATTCTGCTTAGACACAACCAACACACAGAACAACCAAAACTCTCAGGTAAGCCAATTTCAATTATGATGCTAAGGTAAATCAATCACAGAAAAAAAACTAAACGGACAAGGAAAATCTCTATGAAATTTAGTGTAATGAAGAACAGTTTAGAAGCTGTGATAGTTTTAGCATAACAAGGAGTACAATACAAGAAACAGCTGTGAGAAGAAGTACCAAGAACTGGAAGTTACAGCCATCTCCCACTTTAAGAAAAAGACACAAATTAACAAAATTTCATTGTTTCATTGTCAATCTGTACGTATAACAAGTACAACAAAAGGCTCAAAGGCTATAAATAAAAACTGACAAAATGTAGAAAAACATAGCAACAACTAGATCTATTGTTATGCTTGATCTTCATTTGGAAATTTTGCATCAAAAGCGGACTGTGAGTCTGAATAGCAGAATGCAGTTCTTCTAAGTCATCCAGAATCAACTGGTGAAAATTTTCCAACCTCCTCTGATCCTTTGTTTAACTTTCAAATGCCCATCATTTACTATGTGAAAAATCAAATGGAGAAAAAAAGATTAACATAAAACTCTGGGTTGCAGGCTTGTATGGTCCTTAGTTTTCTTGAGAATCTGAATACCTACGATCAGATGATAAACAACATTTTTTTCTATTGTAGTGGTGGAGGCCTGAGGCACAACTTTTTTTGTTTTGAACCTATAGAAAGATATAACAGATAATTTCAAATGTTTACTTAGAAGCATGACAGAAGTCAATACGATATTGCCCTGAACCCTTCTAGTTTTTATAGAAAATGTCACCTTTTGGGATTGAATGTTGAAAACAGTTTAAGTTGTGTCTTAAGAAGAAGACATTGTGAAATAGAATGAATTATAAAGTTGTAAACAATCTGAACAGCATACACCGATGACAAAGATCTGGTACTCCTAGTTGCATCAATGGAGCAAATTCAAAATACCACACAAAAGAAGCTCTTGTTAATGTAACACAGCAAAATAAGGCAGAAACCAGTATAAGTCTCACTGAAAAGGTAGAATATTAATAAAATTATCCCATGAAGTTTGCTGCAGGAAGGAGACAAGAATATTTTCATCAAAATATGTAAATTTCTGAGAGGAATTACTATTTTTAAAGAATGTAACTTACAAAACTTGAAGCAAATTGATCTATCAACTGAGTGCCTAAAGGCACGTGCATTTTTTGTTGCAACAAACAAAAAAGAACATGTACCATATAGGGTGGGCTATGACTACAGTTAGTTACCTAATGTCGTGCTTGTGAACAAGTGCTTTGCATGTGCATATAACCCCATGAACAAACTCCCAAGCAATCTAGGTTTTTCCAATATGCCTACACTGTGCAATTGTCATCTATGTTCTTTTTAAAGATTTTTATTATTTTTATTCAAATAGGTGATACTTTACTTGTTACGTAGGTTCAAATGGTAACCAATTTTTCCTTCAATATTACAACATCAAAGTAGTGAAGAAAAGAGGTAACAGATAACAGTTCATTACCTGCATTGATTGCTTGTCGTCAAGTGTGTTAAAATTTTAGTCATTTGTGTCACACCAATCCCTTGCCTCTTGACATTTGGTCTTTAAAGTACAAGAACCAGTATAATGGCACAAAATTGTAAAAATATATTTACTGTATAATGCATAAGCTTTGTAAAGAAGAATGTATTAAGTTCAACATATGAAGATGATCCGATCTCTGCTGTTGACTCTGTGAAAATAGCTCTGGCAACCATTGCATTTACACCTTCAGCAGTAGCTGCTATATATTGAAGAACTGTCGAGGAAAATGGCCTTAAGAACAAGGAAAACAGAATAAAAAATAAAAAAATTAACTGCCAAATGAATATAAAAATCATTTCACAGTTTAGAATTTAGATCCACCTTTGAACTTTAGAACTAATTTTTTTGGCAAACATTTGCTGTGTGTTTTGTGGAAGGTACGTTGAGAAAATTTGGAAAAAGTTATGTTTTGTAAGACATAAGCTAACTATGAGGCTTCCAGCTATAGTCAATAAAGCTTATTGGATTCACTGGTAGCCTAAGAGAATTTGGATATAAGATGGATTACGATAGGTCGTTGAATGGTAGATAACAACTAATTTTCTATAAACATGGAAATAAAATGAGCATGGAAATTTGAAAGTATTTCTGTAATATGCAGAGTGAATAATATGGGAGGCAATCATCATGAAAGAGAAACAAAAAATTACTTAATTATGAAAGAACCATCCCCCACAATTGGAGCTCAAAAATAATAAATACCTCGATGGCTTTTCTAGGAACAAACAAATTTAGATGATCTTTGTACAGCCCTGTTTCTATAGTTCCTTAATTGTTAGTTTGCAGAAGTCTCCCCTTTTATTTGATTACTTATTCATTCTATTCAAATTTTGCCAATATCCTACTCATAGTTGTCAAAGTTTATCCTCTTCAACAATCTATATGGCAGAGTGACAAGTCAGTAAATTTTATAATTGAATCAATTTTACTTATTCACGTAGATGTTAAAGATAAGGTTGCAATCCTCTGGTGCACTGCAAATGTAATCAGTAACTGAAGTTGCTGAATGGTATCTTAAGTTAAAGTTTCTAAGATGGCCCAGAATGTGATTGTAATTGGCAGACACTTTTAATTATTATATTCTATGTTTTTTTTTTGTTGAGACGAGCATCTTTCCTTGCCTTCCATTTTCATTTATTTCTCTTTCCTTCCTTTTCACCTTCTAACTTCCACTTCGTTACTTATCCTAATCACATTTTAGCACATACTTCTGGTCTGTTTCAATATTGCATTTTATGAACTTAATTTTAAATGTGAGGATTGCTTCTACAAGTATGGGTTTCAAACTAGTAGTGCTGGCAAGCTATAAAATTCAGTGATAGATTATTTATCCAAACATTGCTGAATTTATCAACTTTACTGTAATGAAAATCAACAAAATGTTAGATTATATCACATGTGAGGATACTCTGTGTGAGTTGGAAAAATGCTCACAACTGTTTGGAGAAAACATAATCTTTGTTGAAGAGTCATGCCCATAACCAGTGGGCTTGCAGTAAGCAAATGTTATCACAAATAGAGGCTTATGAAAGGGTATTGTCAGGACATTACCATTGCAGTAGAGGCACTGATTGTATAGTCCCAAAGTGGTTTGATTATGTTGATTTGAGAAGCAAGTTTTGGGGGACTTCAATTACTATTCCAATATTGCTTCAGGCTAAAAAAAATATGTATTTTATTTGTCGATGTGGATGAGTTATGCTCGTCTGGAGAGAAAGATGGGGGTGATCCTTGAGAATGATGGAATGATTTTCAAGGGAAAAATATCTATCTGAATCTTTTCAAAAACATTTCCTTGATCTTTTCCATGAGGATGAACAAAGGAATTAGTGAGACAACTGTCAAGAAAGAGATAAAATCTTTGGTAAGAGGCTACAAACACATTAGTGCTCTTTGCAGGAAAAGGAAAACAGAAACTGAGAATCATTTGAATGCTCCAGGTAATCTTCTATTCAATTCTTCAATGTATAAATCCTACTTAGCCCTGTTTTACAGATCCTTCATCTTACATATATATGTACAGTTCTATGCAGATATAAGTAATTCCTAGTAGTTTATTCCATTTCTTATAATATTAATGAATAATCACATTCATCATTGGGCCCATTGTGAAAAGGTAAAATCTCCCAAAGCATGGCAAGTTACTTACCGCAAGAATCTGCACAAATTGTGTCCCGCTATCAACGATGTTGATGAGAAAAAATGGCCAGAAATCGCTTCAAACTTCCAATCACTACAAACTGTACAACTCAAGTGAACTAACTGTCACATTCTGACCGACCCTCTCAAATTTGAGGGAAATCAAAATTTAATTGTTTTATGTCTATGTCAATTACATTTGAGGCTTTAAATCTCATGTCTTCTACAAATGGCTCAATAATCCTTCCATCCATTTCCCATTTGAATATGTTGATAAAGAACATTAGAGGTAGGAAAATGAATAACTTTTTATGGAACACATTTGGGAGATATTTAAGCTAAATAAAATGAAATCAAGATCAAAGGAAGATAATAACAAATAGATGATGATAACAACAGGGAGAAGAGCAAAAAATTTCGCAGTGCTGAGACGTGATCTGCTCAGGCCTTTGAATGACTGATGTTTCTAGCACCAGTCACATTGGAACCCACTCAAAAGCCCCTGCCATGTCGTCCCCTGCAGAAGAATGATGGCACCCTTATCTCCTTGTGCAACTGCTACTATCAAGGCATGAAATGGACCTATGCGTTGGGGGTTATAGGGCAGCTATTTTCTTTCAAAGTATAGTTTATATCTAATGCCCGCCATGTACACGTCCCTGTAGTAGTCTCAAACCAGAATAAAATATCAATGAATCAATAACATAAAGGAAGGGAAATAAAAGAGTAAAAAAGAAAATGAGATGGGCAGCTATTTCTCCTACAAAGTGCAAGGCGACCAGATCATTGTTAGGCCCCAGAAGAAAGAAGAAAAAATAAAATAAAGCAAAGGGCTTTGTCCTCCCAATCTATCTGGAAACCCTCTTTTCTTTCCCTTGGACACCATGGCTACCTGTAGGTGCAGTGACGGCCCTGTTTTAGGCCTAAAATGCAGGTCGTCCCTCTTTTATAAATAATCTGTTTTTCTTTCCAACTTTGCAGTGTTGTAACAGTGCCCTATCCCTAGGTCTAGGTTTCGGTGCAGTTGGACCATTTATTGGCATCTGACCCTCAATGGGTTAGCAAAGAACTGGCGAAATACCAAGTATTTGATTATTCAAGTTCAGTCTTTACTTCAGAATAAGGGCAAGAGAATTATCTAAGTGACCACGATAAAACAACAGATGTCAGGGACTGCCAAATACGCCATGCATAAAAACAGCAAGGAAGTAAATAAGGCATCTTCATCTGTGCTAAAATCAAAATAAACAAAGTGCAAAACTGCAAAATGAGATTCGGTGGCTTCAATACCACATAAGCCATTGAAAAGTTTGTCATTGCACATAAAAAGAAAACCCAATTATCAAATCCCACAGGATTTCAGAGTAGGCATACAATGTTTTCAATTTCCCTTCCAGAAAGAAATATAAAGATCTCTCTTTCAGACAAGACAAACAGTACAAAACTTAATACTACAAGCTCACACGGTCATGGAAAAAAAACACATTTTGTATCCAGCAAGTTTGGATCTCTAACCTGCTATGACTGACGTCGAGGAGGAACCCCTAATCTTCTTCTAATACTTTCTCCAAGTCGAACCAGATCATCCACCTGGCGTTCAGAAGCACAAACCCCGAATCATTGAACATGTCTGTACTTTCACAAAATGGCTATTATCGCAGGGTACATAATACAATACAACATGCAACATAGGCAGGGGAGTAAGGAATTTTGACAAGATCTGGGGTTTTTTAAAATTTTACCTGTTTGCTTGGAGACGACCCACAGGTTGAAGAAAACGGCAGTCCACGGGATGAAGAAAATGGCAGCTAGGGCATAATATTTTCTGCAAATCTAGCAAAAACCCAATACTGCAATCATCACTTCCCGCCACACCCTGCATTCTTATAAGCTTCCTTCCCGCCACACCCATTGTAAGCCTTCCCGCCTGAAGAAAATCCATCCGAGTCCGATGCTGTAGCAGGAAACGAGAGAGCCAACTCACAGAGCCATCAAAAAGCTACGAAAATAGCAGTTTTGTTTGAGGGAAAAGCCATATGTGGGAAATAATTAATATATTTTTTGGAAAAGGTAGGTATTTTTTCTATTTTAATTTGAGACAATGTAAAGTAAAAAATAAAACTTAACTAGCAATTGCACCTTGGTGTGCAATAGGTACGCCGAAGAGGTCTAGAATATCCATTACGAAAATTTTATGTCTATATTTTGCATACATCTATGCAATGCAAGAGATCGATTGGTAGGCCATTTTGGAAATGATTTTGTTTGTGCAACAAAGGTCTCAATGGAGAGGTGATAGCTTCAAATGAAATATGCATCCACTTACAAGTATCCAAACATGAAAGAAACAAAACCTTTGAATCAAGAAGATAATTAGGGTTCATTAGTAGTAGGCTCATGTTATGTTTTTCATAGGGAGAGAGGGAGATAGAGGGAGAGATATGGATAGAAAGAGGGAGATATAAAGGGGGGAAGAGTGAGAGAGAGGTAAAGAGGAAGATAGATATGGGGATGGAGATGGAGAGGGGTGTGGAGAGGAGAGAGAGGGATAAATAGAAATATAAAGAGACGGAGGGAGAGAAAGAGAGGGAGATAGGTAGAGGAGAAAAAAGTAAAGAGATATAGAAGAGGGAGTAATAGAGAGAGGGGGGGGAGATAGGGATAGAAAGAGGGAGAGATAGGGATAGAAAGAAGGAGAGATAGAGATAGATATAACTTAGGAAAGATAGAGGGGTTGAGAGAGAGATGGAGACGGAGAAATATAGATATTAAGAGGGATACAATGAGAGGGGATGGAGAGATAGAAAGATAAATATATAAGAAGTTATATATATAGAGGTAGAGAAAGGGATATGTAGGGATATATAAAGGGGGGAAGAGTGAGAGAGAGGTAAAGAGGAAGATAGATATGGGGATGGAGATGGAGAGGGGTCTGGAGAGGAGAGAGATGGATAAATAGAAATATAAAGATAGGCATAGGAAGTTATATATAGAGAGAGATAGAGACAATGTAAAGTAAAAAATAAAACTTAACTAGCAATTGCACCTTGGTGTGCAATAAGTACGCCGAAGAGGTCTAGAATATCCATTACGAAAATTTTCTGTCTTTATTTTGCATACATCTATGGAATGCAAGAGACTAATTGGTAGGCCATTTAGTAAATGATTTTGTTTGTGCAACAAAGGTCTCAATGGAGAGGTGATAGCTTCAAATGAAATATGCATCCACTTACAAGTATCCAAACATGAAAGAAACAAAACCTTTGAATCAAGAAGATAATCAGGCTTCATTAGTAGTAGGCTCATGTTATGTTTGTCATAGGAAGAGAGGGAGATAGAGGGAGAGATATGGATACAAAGAGGGAGATATAAAGGGGGGAAGAGTGAGAGAGAGGTAAAGAGGAAGATAGATATGGGGATGGAGATGGAGAGGGGTATGGAGAGGAGAGAGAGGAATAAATGGAAATATAAAGATAGGCATAGAAAGTTATATAGAGAGAGAGAGATAGAGAGGGAGAGATAAAGATAGTGAGGTAAAGAGATATAGATATGGAGGTATAGGAAGAGGTAGAGGGAAATAGAGAGGGAGAGAGCTAAATGGATAGAGAGAAGGAGATGTGTCGAGAGATAGAGGGAGAAAAATAGATAGAGACACATAGATAGAGAGATGGATAGGGGGATATAGAGGGAGTGAGGGAGGGAGAGATGGGGATAGATAGAGGGGAGATATAAAGAGAGGGAGGGAGAGAAAGAGAGGGAGATAGGTAGAGGAGAGAGAGAGAGGTTTGAAAGGTGAATTATCATATCCTTAATCAAATGACACATGTGGTACCCTGAGCATAACTCCCTAGGGACACATGTAATCCTTGGATTGTTAGATATAGTGAGGGAGGAATAGGGAGTGTGTGTGTGTGTGTGTGTTTGTGTGCGAGAAAGATATATGGAGAGAGATAGAGAGGGAGATTTGTATAAATAGATAGAGAGGGAAGGAGAGGGAGGTAGAGAAAGAGAGAGACACTCCTTCTATCTATGTCTCCCTCTCAATCTCTATGTTTCTCATTATCTCTCAATTTCTCTCTTTGTATCTCTCTCATATTTCTCTTTATATTTTTCTTCTTCTCTCTTCCTCTCTCTCCCTATCTCTCTACCTACTCCTTTATTGTCCCTATTTATCTCCCCCTCTCTCTACTTCTATATATCTTTGTCTCCTATTTCTTTATCTATCTCTTTATCTCTCTCCCTATGGTAGTTTATATCTATCTATGTCTCTTATATTCTCTCTCTCTCTCTCTCTCTATCTCTCCTATTTATTCCTATATATCTCTACCTCTATCTCTATCTCTCTATATCTATATCTCTCTTCTATCTCTCTATATCTCTTTGTCTCCCTCTTTATCTCTCCATAGATCTCTATTTATCTTCTCTCTATCTTTTTTTCTCTCTTTTCTCTTTTTGTATCTCCCTCTCCCTATCTATATCCATGTCCATTTTTATCTTTCCTCTCTCTCTCCCTTTCTTTCTCTTTTTCTCCCTTTCCTCTTTATATCTTCTATCTTCCTTAAGTGTGCAATGGGTACACTAAAGAGGTTTGAAAGGTAAATTATCATATCCTTAATCAAATGACACATGTGGTACCCTGAGCATAACTCCCTAGGGACACATGTAATCCTTGGATTGTTAGATATAGTGAGGGAGAAATAGGGAGTGTGTGTGTGTGTGAGAGAGAGAGAGAGAGAGAAAGATATATGGAGAGAGATAGAGAGGGAGATTTGTATAAATAGATAGAGAGGGAAGGAGAGTAAGGTAGAGAAATAGAGAGGAGAAAAATGTAAAGAGATATAGAAGAGGGAGTAATAGAGAGAGAGAGGGGAAGGGAGATAGGGATAGAAAGGAGAGATAGAGATAGATATAACTTAGGAAAGATAAAGGGGTTGAGAGAGAGATGGAGAGGGAGAAATAGAGATATTAAGAGGGAGACAATGAGAGGGGGATGGAGAGATAGAAAGATAAATATATAAGAATTTATATATATATATAGGTAGAGAGAGGGATATGTAGAGAAGGAAAGAGAGAGATAACCTATGATAAAGATAAGTAATAAAGAGATAAATAGAGAGGGGGAGAGAGAGATAAAGATAAGGAGGGAGAAATGGAGTGTGTATGTGTGTGAGAGAGAGAGAGAGAGATATGAAGATAGAGACAAAGGGATATATATAGGGAGAGAGGATAGAGATAAAATAAAGATATAGAAAGAGGAAGTGATAGGGAGAGAGAGATCTCAAAATAGGGAGAGATAGAGAGATAGGTAGTGGAAAAAATGGAGGGGGAAGAGAGAGAAAGAGAGATAGAAGGAGAGAGGAAAGGGAAGAGGGAGAGAATGATAGAGGAAGCATTGGAAGGATAGAAAGATAGAGATAGGGAGTTATATATAAAGAGAGGTAGAGATGAGGAGATATATGTATAAAGATGGGAAGAGAAAGAGAGAGACACTCCTATCTATGTCTCCCTCTCAATCTCTATGTTTCTCATTATCTCTCAATTTCTCTCTTTGTATCTCTCTCATATTTCTCTATATATTTTTCTTATGTACTCTCTTCCTCTCTCTCCCTATCTCTCTACCTTACTCCTTTATTTTCCCTATTTATCTCCCCCTCTCTCTACTTCTATATATCTTTGTCTCCTATTTCTCTTTATCTATCTCTTTATCTCTCTCCCTATGGTACTTTATATCTATCTATGTCTCTTATATTCTCTCTCTCTCTCACTGTCTCTATCTTTCTCTCTCTCTCTCTCTCTCTCCTCTCTCTCTCTCTCTCTCTGTTGTCCCTCTATGTCTCTACCTCTATCTCTATCTCTATCTACATCTCTCTTCTGTCTCTATATCTTTGTCTCCTCTTTGCCTCCATAGATCTCTGTTATCTTTCTCTATCTTTTTTTTTATCTTTTTTACATCTCCCTCTCCTATCTATATCCATTAGCCCATTTTTATCTTTTCCTCCCCTCACTCTCTCTCTTCCTTTCTTTCTCTTTTTTCTCCCTTTTCCTCTTTATATCTTCTCTATATTCCTTAAATTGTGCAGTAGATTTTTACTAAAGGGTTTGAAAGGGTGGATTATCTTGTCAGCAATCAAATGACACATGTGAATTTTTGAGGCATAACTCCTAGGAATTTTATGTAATCCTTAGTTATTGGATATAGTGAGGGAGGAATAGGAGTGTGTGTGTGTGTGTGTGTGTGTGTGGGTTGTGTGTGAGAGAAGATGTATGGGAGGATGGGGGAGGGAGGGAGGGAGGTAGAGAAATAGAGAGGAGAAAAAAGTAAAGAGATATAGAAGAGGGAGTAATAGAGAGATAGAGGGGGGGAGATAGGGATAGAAAGAGGGAGAGATAGGGATAGAAAGAAGGAAGATAGAGATAGATATAACTTATGAAAGATAGAGGGGTTGAGAGAGAGATGGAGAGGGAGAAATAGAGATATTAAGAGGTAGACAATGAGAGGGGGATGGAGAGATAGAAAGATAAATATATAAGAAGTTATATATAGAGAGGTAGAGAGAGGGATATGTAGAGAAGGAAAGAGTGAGAGATAACTTGTGATAAAGATAAGTAATAAAGAGATGAAGAGATAAATAGAGAGGGGGAGAGAGAGATAAAGATAAGGAGGGAGAAATGGAGTTTGTATATGTGTGAGAGAGAGAGATATATGAAGATAGAGACAAAGGGATATATTTATGGAGAGAGGGAGAGATTCAATGGAGAGAGGATAGAGATAAAATAGAGATATAGAAAGAGGAAGTGATAGGGAGAGATAGAGATCTCAAAAGAGGGAGAGATAGAGAGATAGGTAGTGGGAAAAATGGAGGGGGAAGAGAGAGAAAGAGAGATGGAAGGAGAGAGGAAAGGGAAGAGGGAGAGAATGAGAGAGGGAGCATTGGAAGGATAGAAAGATAGAGATAGGGAGTTATATATAAAGAGAGGTAGAGATGAGGAGATATATGTATAAAGATGGGAAGAGAAAGAGAGAGACACTCTTTCTATCTATGTCTCCCTCTCAATCTCTATGTTTCTCATTATCTCTCAATTTCTTTCTTTGTATCTCTCATATTTCTCTTTATATTTTTCTTATGTTCTCTCTTCCTCTCTCTCCCTATCTCTCTACCTTACTCCTTTATTGTCCCTATTTATCTCCCCCTCTCTCTACTTCTATATATCTTTGTCTCCTATTTCTCTTTATCTATCTCTTTATCTCTCTCCCTATGGTACTTTATATCTATCTATGTCTCTTATATTCTCTCTCTCTCTCTATCTCTATCTTTCTCTCCCCCTCTCTCTCTCCCTATTTATTCCTCTAGTATATCTCTACCTCTATCTCTATCTCTATATCTCTATCTCTCTTCTATCTCTCTATATCTCTTTGTCTCCCTCTTTATCTCTCCATAGATCTCTATTTATCTTTCTCTCTATCTTTTTTTCTCTCTTTTCTCTTTTTGTATCTCCCTCTCCCTATCTATATCCATCCATTTTTATCTTTTCCCCCCCTCTCTCTCTCTCTTCCTTTCTTTCTCTTTTTCTCCCTTTTCCTCTTTATATCTTCTCTATCTTCCTTAAGTGTGCAATGGGTACTCTAAAGAGGTTTGAAAGGTGAATTATCATATCCTTAATCAAATGACACATGTGGTACCTTGAGCATAACTCCCTAGGGACACATGTAATCCTTGGATTGTTGGCATGAATCGACTAGTCAAAAGTTAGTCTCCCTCTCTCTCAATAACGTTTAATTTAGATTTTAAGTTTGAAATTTATTTTATTATATAAATTAGGATAAAAATAAAATGAATAATTATAAATTAAATTATTTCTAATAACTTTTAATTATAATTTGTAATTTCATAAGCATAAATAAATATGTAAAATAAATTTCAAAGTTAAATCATACTATAAAGGAAATGCAAAATTACAATATCCATTTAAACAAATAACTTTAAAATAATTAAAATTTAATAACATGAATAATTATAAATTAAATTATTTCTAATAACTTTTAATTGTAGTTTGTAATTTCATAAATATAAGTAAATATGTAAAATAAATTTCAAAGTTAAATCATACTATAAAGGAAATGCAAAATTAAAATATCCATTTAAACAAATAATTTTTAAAAAATATTAAATAATAAACTTATTGAGAATAAATAATTAAATAATAGAATTAAAATTTAAAAAAATGTACTTAAAAAATATAATTAATATATTGCAAACAATAGTAACATTAATTTGAAAGTAAAATTGTACTTCAAATAAAATAGTAAAACTAAAAATAAACTGTATTAAAACTGTTAAAACTAAAATTTTAACTTTTATATTAAAAATTACAAGTAAGATTAAACTTAAAAAACTAAAAAATAAAATGAAAGGTAAAAAATCAATTTCTAATTTAAATATAGATAATTTTGATTTGATTTGATTTAATTTTAATAAATTTTATGTGATTTAATTTAAAATGTATATTAAAAAAATTTAAATATAAATATTTAATATAAATATAAATTTACTAAAACCTACAATAAAAAAACTCTAATAACTACTCAAATATTTTTTTAACTTTAAAAATTATTAAGAATAAATTAAACTAAAAGAAATAACACAGAGCATTGATAATCGAAATAAATTTATTAATTCTCTTTATCACTAAATACCAAATAAATAAATTTATTTATTTCTTGGAAGGCAAAATCGAACAGCTGTAGGCTTTGCAATGAGTGTTTCTTACGTTTTTTTTTTACTAAGAACGACAAAAGAAAAAAAATAGTGAGAAACAATGTAAAATAAAAAATAAAACTTAAATATATTTAATTTCTATTGTCTTAATTTGAGACAATGTAAAATAAAAAATAAAACTTAAATATATTTAATTTCTATTGTCTTAATTTGAGACAATGTAAAATAAATAAATAAAACTTAAATATATTTAATTTCTATTGTCTTAAGTTAAGACAAAATAAATAAATAAATACAACTTAAATATATTTAAGACAAAATTAGTATTTTGTCTTAAATTATCATCTTAAAAAGCCCCTCAATGTAGTAGTGAATCCTCATGTGCTTAAATTTTCCAAGCCTCTTTCTTTTCGAGTAATTTGCCTCTACTTGGAATTTCTGAGGCTGACTCCTTTCGGAGGATTCGACTAACATCAAACTACCCGACTCTCAGTTACCCTTTGTGGATTATGTTGTTCATTTTGCTATTCCCATGGCATGTTCCAAAATCCATAGGCATCATTTCATTCTTTGCAGTCATTGTGCCTCACACACTCATTACAAGATGTGTGCACCTTTACTTACCATGTAGGATGAAATTCCCAAGTGTTAAGAGCTCAAGCACTAATTGATCTACATCGTCTAGGCTATCTTAACACCACACCACCTTTCAAATTTCTTCGATTATTACACTGTATCCCCATACCATGCTACGCATAATGACTTATTTGGCCTCTATCAAAGGTTTTAGATATTCATTATCATCATTGTAACTCAGTGAGCTGATAGCATACTCCTACAAGTAATACTAATATGCCATGTCCTATGCTATAAAATCCATTTACCCATGAAACATGCAATTTACATGCTCGGTCTTACATGCCCAGTCAATGTGAACATTCTCACCTTCAATATGCACTATTATTTCCATGTCTTCAAACCTTTGCACATAATTATTTCCATTATGAAGTAAATACAATACCCTGTGTGGCTACTCATAAAATCATGTCATCACATGCACCTCGAGGATTTCTTGTATGCTTGGATTTTCCAAGAGTCTTCAAAATCCACATTCTTTCTATGACCACTATATTGATGCTTGCGAAATGAAAACTAACATAATCAAATTTCATTTTAATATCAAGAGGTGCGATCAAGTCAACCATTTTAGAATTGCAAATATGTAACAAGATACCATTACATCAGAAAACTCATAATTTTAAATGGAATGCATAAAGATTCAACTCTTAAGTAAACTCTAGGTTCAGTTTAGAGAAAGCCAAATTAGAAATCAAAGAAGTGGAGTGCAACAGAAGACCCTAAAATGCACATGTATTTAAATATAAACCAGCTTTCTTGCACTTGTGCAAAATGAGGACAATTATAGTGACTAATAGTTCCATTTTCCCAAAATAGCATCAACACAAGTGAGAAAATAAATTAATCTCGAGAACCTTAGTGATAAATCAAATAAAGAATTCAAAATCATTCAGATAAAACAATAGCAGAGACTTGTCAGAGGAATAAATTCCTTGATGGGATCATGACAAAGCTTAGAGATGTGACCATGGGCGAAATTTAGAAAATATGAGGGGAGGCAAAATTTCCAAATGGATTAGAGTTCGGGGAATCCGAGGGAGCTCGGAGTATCCAAAATGAGTTCAAGCCAAAAAATCCAAGGTAAGTCAGAATCTTTGAATGGGCTGAGCCTCGGGAAATCCAAGGGAGCTCGAATTTTTTGGACCTTTCCCTAACTTAGTAAATTTTCCTGCGAATGGATTTTAGATGAAAGCACAAAGTTCAAATGATGGCCTGAGATCAAAGAGCAACAATCAAAACACCCCAAGTGTAGATAAGCAATGCTTTCTAAAAGCAAAGCCAGAGAATTAAATAGTCAAAATTAGGTTCCCTGCCCTCAGTGGGGCATGTGTGTGAAAAGTGCACAACAAGGCCTTTGAAGGGAAGAATTTTAATTTTAATTTTAATTTAGAAAATAAAAAATAGGTGCATAAGTAGTATAATCTAGGTGGATAAGCATAATGCATGGTTAAGTATAAAGTGGGGCAAGGATAAGGATATGGATAGGACAATGACATAAATTTATATAAAATATAAGTTATTTGTTGATAGGTTCATTTATTAATAAAATCCCCTCAAAATATACACAAAACTAAATGGAGAATGCAATGGATATGCAAATTTCACCATTCCAATAATAATATCTTATCAACCAAGAAATACAAAAGTTAATTGTTAAATAAAATTTAAGCCATAATTTATAAGGAAAAATAGTAATCTTGTGTAAACATAAGAGCTCCTAGACATAAGTTATATGGGAAAGAATTAATCTTATGTGATAAATGTTGTGAAAAGTGTATAATTTGTTATATAGTAAAGAAAAAATATTTTCTTTAATTATTTAGGATAATTAAAAAATGCAATCAATCAAGCATAAATTATAAATGATTGTAATAAATATATGAAAATTAAATATGAATTTCAAGGCTATTTAGTTCTAGAATTGGTGATAGGGGTGTGGTGTTGATCGTTTTTTCAATTAATTTAATACTATCCAAAATTTAATGCCTTCAACCTAATGAGTGTCTTAGAATTTATTTCATTTTAGAAAACTCTATAGTTCAATATTGACTACCATGAATCTAATACATTTTATAAATTTAATCATTTTTCCATGATAATGAATTGATGAAAATACACATCAATAACTCTAATCACCTTCAATTTTTTATTATCTTTATCTATTAAGATAGTGATCAAAAACAGCTTTAGGATATTTTTTTTAGGTAAAAGTGGTGAAGCCACTGTATCATTGTATTCATATTTTTAAAAAGTATTATACATAGCATAGCTCCATAAAGAAGATACATCACTTCTGAGAGTAGAAAATGAAGACACCATAGAACTTATACATCGTTGCAGAGAGAAAAGCATGGAATCTCCCATGGAGATGATCAAAACCTTACATGGTGTTCACAATTTAGAGCAACTTTTAGTGGAGGAAGCTGCCTCTGAGAGTGGAGGGAAAAACATAGTATAATGGGGACCATCCAAAGCATGCTTGAAGAGAAAGTGAATTGCATTGAAATAAATTTGAGCTTTACAACTTAGATAGATTCACCAATATGGGGGCGAAGACATGAATTTTGTGTATGGAAAGCATGTGTATTATCCCCCACAAGAGATGACACCATTAGCTGCCATAGGGAAGAGATAGCCCAATTAGAGAAAATGGAGCTTTGATCCAAGAAACTGCCAACAATAGAAGGGTCATTACAAAGACAATATTTTCCAAAGCCTCTAAGAGGGAGGAGAAAGAAAACAAGGGAGGATGCAGATAGGATCCCACCAAAAATTTCACCAACTCTAGAGACCAAGTAATATCCATCACATTTGAGACAAAAATGGAAGCAAATTCATGAGGCAAAGCAGGTGGAAACCTCATAAACTAGTCATTGCCAATTACCTAACGAAGAGCTTCTTTCAACTTTAGGAGATTGTTGTCTCAATAGGTGAATGTGCTCTCCTAGGCCAACAACTATGTTGGCCCAAATTAATGATGATGATTGATATAAAAGAAAGCATATGAAAACATATAAATAACTTATATGATGATGATGTGAATCTTATTCTTTATTGCCCTTTAAAAAATGAAGTGTGTTTTGATAATTTTATCTTTGTAATCACACTCTTCATTTGAATTAATTATACACTAAATTTCTTTAAACACAATGATATATGAACATAATGCATAATTGTGTGTTAGTCCACTCTTAGCAACTAGTAGGAAGGGTGGGAAACTTTGAATTTGAATTTGAACATTTTGAATCTTAGGGTCAATCTTGCACACCTCAAGATTGGACTATGTCAACTTGAGCCACTTGGAAATGAACCTTAGGGATACAAATATAATTGTGAGGCAAGGAGTGAATGTACATAAATATATGTGAATAAATATGCATAAATTTTGACTATCTTAATTTTAGTGTAAACCAATGTGAAATGAATGTAGATAGGGATTGAACCATGATCCAACCGGGCTAACACAAAAATATGCCACTTGTTTATATGTTATTTTATTAAAATGTTCCACCAAGATAAACACAAATATAAATGAGAAATAAACATGAGGATGTAAATTTCACCATTATAATAATAAAAAAAAAATTCAAAAGTAATTTTCCAAGAAAGCTTTAGAATTTGTCAAGTCAAAGTTCATGACTTTTTTTAATGTTTCCACCACTAAAAAAAAATTACTTACAATGGTTCAATATGTAGTTGGATTTGTTCCATCTTTGCTATTGAGTATCGAAGGCTCAAATCATCAAATTAGTTTTACAATGTGTAGAATACATAAAAATGCTCGACTTAAACTTTATTATAATATAACAAATGTAAATAGTGATTGAATGATAAGGTCAAAAATAAGATTAAAAATAAATTATAGAAATTTGGCACATATTTCTTATAGGAAAGCTTAAACAAAACACTCTAAGCTTTGACTTGTTTAGGCGTCTCATCTAAAATTACACTAGCTTCTTTAGTAGGGTGCATTTATAAATGTGATTTCAAATGAGCCACCTAAGCAAGTAAAAGGTTAGAGTGTATTGTTTAAGCCAAAATATTTCTTACCCTCCTTTAAATTTATGTCTTTTTTGTTTTTGGTGGGGAAAGTGGGGGCTAGGGGGAGCTTTACATCAAATCCACATAGTTATGATATGGGAACATGAGCCTTAGGTTGAAACCCCTTCAATTGAGATTAGAGGATTAAAGAAATTGTCTAGGTAACAATCTCAGCCCTATCCATTATGGTATATGGGCCTTCTACTCAACAAGGCTTTATCCCTAATGAACTCATTCAAAATCATTCAACTTTGCAAAAAAAAGAAAATCTCTTTAATATTTATAAATAAATTTAAAAAATAAAAAATAAAAAATTATAATATAATTATTATTTAAAATAAAAGGAAAAATAAGAAAATCATTAAACCACTCTATAGAAACTAAATTAACTGAACAATAGCATAGAACCACACAAATTTGATCTACCTTAAAGGCTTGGTTTTCTTATAAAAGTGCAGCATTTGAAATAGGTGGGTTGTTAGGTTGGACATGCGGTGATTTTGTCAGCAACCGCCATTTTCAAACCTTCATAATTGGTGGGGACACCCCCCCATTAGCACTTCTGGATTACCTTGGAATTTCCCCCAAGCTTTTTTGACGACATTCAAAAACAGTGACAGCTCCTTTTACAGTAGTTTCCTTTGGGATTGGATTCGGGGTAAGGTTCCTTCGGCGTTGGAATTGCTTTTCTTTTTTGCAAATGAAATGAAATGAGCTTGGCGGAAATATCAAGCTAATGCATATGTGCCAATGGGGGATGTCCTCACCAGGGGAGGTTTGAAAATGGTGGTTGCTGACAAAATCACTTTTCTTATATTATAGAGGGGCATCTTCCCTTTGCCTCCAATTCAGTACTTGGCTGGTAAACAATGGCTCTACGCTTGTCAGTCTCTGAATTGCAATGTCTTGCATTTCTACAACAAACAAGAAATTTGGTTGGTATGATGCACTTTCACACTCTCTTAGTTCCTGACCAGATTTTGGGGACAGAAAAATTAATCTCAAATCAACAATTGAAGATTGATAAGTTATCGAATTATTATGTTGGTATTGTTGGAGCGACCCTCTGTGTAATATATGGCATTCAAATAATTGAGAGGAAAAATCATTGTGCTACATGGACTGCGCCTGTTTTAGCTGATATTGCATCTGTGGGTATAATTGGAACAATCGCTCTCAAGCTCTAAAACCAGTTTACTCTCTTCGTTAACTGGCAAACTCTTGTTCAACAACTTAATATGTTAGTTGATGTAAATGGCATTGAATGCCCTTGGGCCTTAAACACAATGGCATAGGAATGATGCTTAATGTCTTAATAATTAGTAGGAAGGGTGGGAAATTTTGAATTTGCATTTTGAATCTTGGGGTCAGTCTTGCACATCTCGAGATTGAATTAGGTCAATTTGAGCCACTTAGAAATGAATCTTAAGGTTAAAACTATAATTGTGAGGTTGGGAATAAAGATGTGTAAATGATGACTACCATAGTTTTAGTGCAAACCAATGTGAAATGAATGTAGATAAGTGTCACAACAACCCCAATGAGATAAAAAAAAATTGCACAATTTATTTTTACATCATTAGAAGCATGAATACATGGAATTAGCTAACAATTAAAACAAAAATCAAGTGAGTTCATGCATTGTAATCTTTAACCATCATGTTGGTTATATAACCTTCACAATATTACAAACATACTAAAACATAATGTTCAATGGAGGATTAGCTGCTAACATAACCTACAACATATTTTAATTGTTTTGTGAGATCAAGAATGCTTCTCATTCATGATCTGCCTTGTTTTTCATGGGGTGCAATATGATCCCAACCAAAATGGTTATAATGCCTATCTAGCCCTCCAAGTGGATTATGTGGCATGTGGTGAGAGAGTAGGTCGACCCCGCATGTAGTGTATAGGTTAGCTTTCTAATGACCAATTCCCAAGGTGTTGGACTACCACGGTTAAACTTGGGTGAGTTATATGTTACTTACTTGAGCTTCATTAGGAACTTTCTTCCCTACAATCCATCGAATGGCTAAGAAACCAAGGACATTCATGGCAGGCGTAGTATACTCCTTGACTACTATCAATCTCTAGCATCCTGATATAATTTCTCATTGACTACTATCAATCTTAAGCATCTTAATGTTGTTCCTTGACTATTTTCAATCTCGAGCATCTTGGTATTGCTCCTTGACTACTATCAATCTCAAGTATCTTATTATTGTTCTTTGACTACTATCAATCTTGAGTTTCTTGGTATTGCTCCTTGACTACTTCCAATCTTGAGAATCTTGGCACTATAACTGGAAGATAGGTTCCTAACTCATAATAATTAGATTACAAGCCCAACCACCTCTAGGTTTCAACTACCCATTATGGTGTTGTAAGACAAGAGAGATTCAATTCCATATATTTCCCAATTTCCTCATGGTGGTTATTCAACCAATAAAAAGGTAACTATTTAATCCTCACAAAAGCCAACAAGGTAGTCAACTCACTACACTCTAGTGACGATTGCTACTACCATTCCCTAGGCTCACAAGCTATTGCAGTTGTTCCTAGCTACATTACAGTCATGAATGGCTCTTAAATGTATTTCAAGAGAGAGTGATGTACATCCTCAAAGACTCTTCCCAATTGGAGATAGGGATAACTAATCATCCTTTTGATAATTTGTGGATGATTCCTTGCTCATGTTCAACCCATCAAAGTATATTTTCAAGGTATAGATTGGTAGGTTACTGTTTTCTCATATACATAATAGAATTAGTTATTTCAAATCACTAGAATAATGACTATCCTAGCAACCAACAATACATAATAGTAATGTGCTGATTTATAAATTAATAAATGCATGGGTGAAAGTGATATAGGAAATTAATTTCCAACTCTCAAATTTCCTAATGTACAACAACATAACATCATAATAAACTTAGGGATTTCCATTCATCTAGTTTGTTGTTGAAAGTAGGTCCCATTTGGGTAGTCATATATGAACATCACAATATTCCTATCCTTCCACCTTCTTGGGTGAGAAAATACAACACAAAGAGGTAAATTATAGGTGGAAATTCTTTTTGTAGCTAGCAGTTGTGGTGATGAATTAAGTAGCACATGTATCACTAGTTTCTCATGTCCTAGGTTAAGGTTCCACTTGTTTTCTTCATTAAATATCTTTGTTTGCTTAATCCTTCCTTCCAATATGAGTATATATACTAGATAGCATCCAATGACTACCTTTCCATGACTTTTTTGGTTGCTACTAAAATAGTTATTATGGGTTGATTAATTAGTGAAATAGATGTGTATAAATAGCTTCTTTCAAGTTTCGGGGTAGGTATATAAAAAATGTAGACAGAGGATGGATTTCTAGTTCATAAGCATCCAATATATAGTTATTGTAGAACTATTCCCTTTGCCCATCCTCAAACTCTTTCATACATAGGACCCATGTTTAGAAATCATAAGAATTAAGGTTCAAGAATCTAAGATGGTGGTACAATCACTATGAAGTGCATTCACTTATAACCCGTATTTACAAATTTTAAAGTTTGGGGTTTGAGGCATACCCCAAGAAATGTTGAAGTAGTAAAGTTATGGTATGAAGATCAGGGGTATGTTTCAAGGGGACTCTTGAATTGGGTTTTCAGCTGTCCTACAACTCTCCATTAAATATTATAAGCTTCCAATAGGCTTATTTTGAATTCTATTGATAAAGAAAAGAAAGGTTGAGTATGATCTAGAGCCTAAGACCAATCTAATGCTAGATTGCAGGGCCAATTCCAAGAAAGCTATACCAATAATCCTCATTTTGTAGAGTGATATTATTACTTGATCAAAATTAATTTATAGAAAGAAAACAAAGAAGTAGTGAGTTATATTCAATTACCTTAGCGACTTAGTCCATTTCTATGATTTTGTAACAATTCCAAGATAACAAAAGAGGATTCTACTATGGATACAATATTATGACCAAAAATTTGACAAGAGAAGAATGTAAAACCTTGGATTAGATTCATCCAAGGTAATGGTGTTCGAAACAAGAAATCTAACCTAGTCACTGCCTATTTTGCTTACCAATAACCATCCAAGGTTGCTCACCTCAGTCACTCTTCCCTTCTCTCCTTTATTCCAATTTTTTTCCTTCCAATTGAAACCCCAGATGGTAGATTTAAGGATGAAATGGTCGAGTCTTCAGAAGCACGCCATATCAGTTCAAATCTTCCCAGATTTCCTTTGAAATTGGAGGTTGCCATGCCTCTTAATGGCATGGTCGTTCCTCTTTTCCATGCCTACCATTCGTTATTTACTCGCTTGTCTCCTAGCCGTGGAAATGGAAGGTTCAATAATAATGACAGTTTTATCATTTAGGACGTGCTTCCCTCGCATTTTATTTTTATTTCTTCTCTTTGCATTTCCTTTGCAAGGTCAATGGCACAAGGGTTTTATTTAATCACCCTCCTCAAAATGATATTTCATATCGATTACACAAGTCTTTTTTTTTTTTTTTATTCAAGGGGTAAACGCTTTTGATCGGAGCTATGAACCGGAATACAACCATTCAATAATACCACCTCAATGGGGTTTGAACCTTGGTGGCGAGAACATCAATGCCACCTTTAAACCATTACACCATGCCAAAACCGGCTATTACACAATTCTTTAAACTTACATGTTATTTTTATTTTATTTTATTATTTTATAATTATTTATATTTTATGGTTGTTATATTATTTATTTATTTACTTATATTTACTTTTATTTGTATTTTAGTGACTTAATACTAGATTTTTGGTTAAGTTGTTGGGTCCAACGAGTCAATATTGTCTTTACTTTATTAACAGTAAAAGTGAACAATATAATAGACAAAGCGTAGATAAACTTGAGGTTACATACAGATTGGACAACCTATGTGCAATAGACTATAGATGAGGGCTCATTAACCACTCAACATTCTACATACCAAGATAGGCAAACCATTGGTTGGATGAAAATTACTAGCAAGTCTCGACATTGAATTTGGTATTACCATTCATATGTCTCTCATCACTATACCATAGAATCCACCTCATCTTGCACCCCAAGTACCCGCAACCAATGAAACACAAGTCCACCAACCAAGTCATTAGTTTGGGTCAGTATAAATAAAATCAATGCATTTAGATTTCACCAATCATGATAAGGTTATAATTATATTCATTAGTACTAACATGTTGCAAACATAATCATCTCACACACACATAAGTTCATTTGATGTAATATAGTCATAAATCCTCCCCTAGTCCAAATTACCATGAGGCTAGGGGTTGTGCAATAAAATTAATGAGTCCTATGGGGATATGGCAATAAGGATTGAGCCATGAGCCAAACCTAACACAAAATATGCCACTTGTTTATATGTTATTATATTAAAACATTCCACCAAAATAAGCACAAAATAAATGAGAAATAAACATGGGTATGTAAATTTTACCTTATCATAATGAAAAAATTCAAAAGTTGCCAAGTGAGGCTTAGAATTCGTCATTCAAGGATCATGACTTTTTTTAATGTTTCACTGCTAAAAAAATGAATTACTTATAATGGTTCAATATGCAATTGGATTTTCTCCATCTTTGCTATTGAGTATCAAAGGCTTAAACTAACACATAACTTTTACAATGTAATGAATACACAAAAATGAGACAAACTTTATTATAATATAACAAATGTAAATAGACATCGAATGATACAATTAAAAATAAGAGAAAATTTAAATTATGGAAATTTGGCACATATTTCTTACCCTCCTTTGAGTTTATGATTATTTTTTTGGTTTTGGTTGGGGAGTGGTGTGAAGAGTTTTATATCAAACCCACTTAATTGTTTACCTATATGATAAATGAGCATGAGTCCCATATGGTGTATGGATGTTACACTCAACAAGACTTGATCCTTAATGAGCTCATCAAAAAATATTTAACTTCACCAAAAGACCAAAGCTCCTTTAGCATTTATAAATAATTAATTGATAGGCTACATATAGTGTGAGATTTGAGTCTGAAACAAGTCTCACACTTGCAAACCACTATTGAGTGTTCGAAAAACTAGTTTCAAGTGTCATTTAATGGCAAATTAGCTACCATTTAATGGTAAAAGCCTTTAAAATATCAGGTAAAAGCCTTCAAAATCTCACTTATCACATGAAAGCCAGATAAATATTGATTTGACAACTGGATGTGAACATTTTATTTCTATTTGTAACATTTTTTTCAATTTGATAACAACTTTCTATCTTTATTTGCATTGCTTTATGTTTTAAATTTGTATGCAAATATTCATAATTAAATAATACTTGATTATTTAAGGAAAAAATATAGATTTGAAGTTGGGTGAAGATTGTCAAAGGCTCTACATAGGCTAGGAAGGCTCGGCAGTTTGTGTGGATGCACTAGGGTTTCAGAGGCATCGACAATGGGTGAGGTTGGGGCCTCGCCCACACAAGCTTGCTCTCGTTGTAAAGTCCTCGTCCACGCATTCTTATCCTCATTTAATGTCTTCCTAATTGCGTGTTGTTATATTGAATTTAGTTACATTTAATGGAGGGGGTACGAACCCCTCCCCCGAACCTCCTCTCGATGGAAAGGAAATATATGATAATAAAAATCATTCAAGATCCTTTTGGGATGTTGTAACTGATGAAAGCCCTTCTTGCCCGCTAGAAGCAAAATTTTTGGCTCAGTTGTCTTGCAATGGTGAGGGTTCGGATATCAGCAGAGGAGAGAAAGGTAAGGGTTTCTTTGACCCCAAAATTCTTATCATCGAACACAACTCTGAAATGAAGCAAGCAATCTGTAATGAAAGGGTTAGGCTTAAAGAGATCACCATTTTCAAGGCTGTAGATTTAAATAAAATTCATTCTAGAAAATTCCTCGATAACTAGTTTGTTAATATACATGGGCTGAGAAGTAAGGGATTCAAATTTCATTTTGTAGAATGATTTATAAAGGTTTATTTTTTAATTTTTTTTAAGGATCATCAAACACAAGTTAATGTTTTAAAAAAGCTTTACTGGAATGTAGAGAATTCCATGTTCAAGGTTCTCACTTGGTCTCATGGAGCCAATTGTGAGGAAATTATGGCATTATCTTGCCCTAGGTGGGTCTTAATAAAAAATTACCACCGCATATAATTCTTGGGTCTACTGGGAATGCAATTAGGGTGGACTAAGCCAAATCCTCGCTCCCCCATATGGATGCAAGTGCTCTTGTCTCATTAACCCCAAGAGTTGATGTACCAAACTCCTTAGGAATTAACCTGGATGATGGTTCACATCCCTGTGAATTAGAATTCCTAGGTAGTATGGATTTTTTCTATCTTTGTTGGAGGGAGGGGCATATTCGTAAAAATTACCTTGTTCTCCAACGAAACCCTAATAAGCCCATCTCAATACTTAGAACTAGTAGGGATTTGGATTCTAAGAATGTTGTTCAATATCGTGAGGAGCAAAATGAGGACAATGCTTTCATTGTGAACCCACGTGAGAATAACTCAATCAATGGGGAAAGGCTCTCCTCCCCATCAAAGGAGTCAGGGGAAGCATTCCCCAACCAAATGCAAACTGAGCAAGTCAGCCAAGAAGGAGGAAATGGAAGTAACCCTCCTATCAACTATAAGAAAAACAATCTTCATGAAACAACAAGGCTTCTAAATGGAGAATTCCCCCCCTCTAGGGCATGAGGTACTTAATACAAAAAACTCACTTTACTCCTCTTAGTAATTTAAAAAATGATGGTGAAAATATTAATGTTAACTCTGTAACATCAAAAAGAAAATGTGAAGAAACTGTGAGAACCCCAAAGGGGTCCACGGATAGCCCTACTAAACAAGACATCCCATCTGTAAAAATGGCCAATCTAGTTGTCGAGAAAAGAAATGCTCAATAAATTGTGATGGATAAAATTAGAAAGAATATAGAATTAAGAAAAACCGCAAAAATTGGAAACAAAAAAGTCGCTTGGATAATGTTGAGGAAATTAAAGCTGTTATAAAAGGGCATAAATCTAACTTCAGTTCTAGTAACCCTAAACCCATGTAAAATATCAAGGATAAGGCTTCTACAAAAGAGCCAAGCGGAAAGTCCTCCATGGTAAAAACTATTATCTCTGATTTAGAAAATTGAAACCAACTTACTAGTAACCCTAGGAGTACTAGAAACCAGTTGGTCAGTCATAGTAAGGAATTTAATGAAATTCCATTAGTGTAGGATATTACTAACCAAAGGATCTCTAATACCCCTGGCGATCCTACTAACCTAGTTGAAGGTAATGGGAAGTTAACTACTAATGATCACTTAATTTCCAATTCTTGCATGAGTCCTAGTGACACCCAAAGGTTGGATACAAGTGGGGAATTGGACAACTATGTAAATACAATTATTACTAAAAGGACCATGATGGTCTGTTAGGAAATAATGATGGTGAGCATCATCCAATCCACGGGGACTCTAAGGCTCAACTATTAAAAGAAAACCTTGATACCATAAATTAAATGATTAACAATTAGAATATGGTAAAAAATGAAACCAACATGGATCCTAGATTGAGGGATCCACCCTAACCAGTCAACTAGAATATCCTATTGGGTACTTGGAACAAGAGGAAGCTAGTGATAGGAAACAAGATTCTAACCCTATCCTCCCCATTGTACCGAAAAAAAGGGGGAGGAAAAAATTGAAGATTGTACCTCTAAGAAAAGGAAACCTTAACATTAGCAAGAGAAAAAGGAAACAGACAAGTATTGTACTACCCACACCCACCTCCAAAAGATTGGAAGTAGAAGATAATGCTCCTAAATACTTTGATTTGTTTAGGAATGATAAAGTACCCCTGCCAAAGACTGATTATAATGAATCTTAACCTAACTTTATGGAATGTGAGGGGACTGGAGTCCCTAGACAGGAAACACATTGTAAGAAGGTTCTTAAACATGGAAAAAACAAGGATTTTGTACTATTGCAAGAAGTAAAAGCAATTGATTTCACTTTGGAAACCAACCTAAAATTTATTTGGAATAGCTCCTCCCATCTGGTCACTAAGCATGATAAAGGAAGGGGAGGGACTATCATTCTTATGGCTAACAAATGGGCTCCCCATCTAAAATATTTTGGATTCTCCCCTTGTAGTAGAGCTATTTGGGAAACTTTTGAAAAAGGTGATGAAAGATTTGGCATCTACTCAATATATGCACCTAATGAATAAAGAAAAAGGATTGAAATATGGAAATGTTTAATCAATCTTCCTGAGGTCCCATAGATCCTTGGGGGAGATTTTAATGTGATAGAAAATAAAGAGGACAAGGTAGGAGGCCTAAGCATGGAATGGAAGGGTAGTGAAAAACACTTTTGGAAGAGGTTGAAATCTAAGCTAGAAGCCTCCTTGACCCCTTTGAGGGTATGAAAAACAACAACAATAATATTTGGTACACTCGGTGTAATGCACAAAAAGGTGGAAGGAGGATTTATTGTAGGATGGAAAAGTTTTATACTTTAGAACAAGGATTCCTTTAGCTTCATCCACCTCAATGGAGGTAATATAATGAGTTTCTACCCATATACTCTCTCTAACCACCACCCCATTAGAACCACCATTTCTCTAAATAGTGGCAGGAAAAAGGACTACAAAAAAGGGGAAAACTTCATCCTCATTACGAGTTTGTTAAAAGACTATGATTGTGAAGCATCCATAATCGCCCTCAAGGAAATCAGTAAATGGATGTTGAAGGATCTAAATTAAATAGAGAAGTGGGAGCACAATGTTATGGGTTGGAAGAAATTATTTCAAATCATAGGAAAAAAAAGGGCTATGGATAACAAGAAGCTAGAGAACTACCTCCAAGAGGAGTTTCTTAAGGCTGAAATCCAATATACAAATAAAACCTTCTAATGAGAAACTTCTTGAAATAAATATGGCCAAAATTTCTCTAAGAAGGATACAGGTGATAAAATTCAAGGCATCAAAATTAGAGCCAAACTGAATTGGTTGGCTAATGGGGATAAAGGTTCAAAGTTCTTTAGATTCATCAAGGAAAAGGGATTGAAAGAAGAAATAGATTAGATTTGACATGAAGGATCTATCCACTCAAATCAAGAGGCAGTCCTTGAGTAGTTATTTCTCTTCTACAAGATCCTATTTAACTTTGAAGGGAAAAATGAAGAATTTCTTCAGGTTAGGGCACTCATTAAACAAATGATCCCCCAAAAAAATTCTAAAGAAGATGAAACCAAACTATCTAAAAGCATCTCCAAACAGGAAATCCTAGAAGCCATAAACTCTATGAACAATGATAAATCCCTTGAAACATATTGGTTATCTATGGAATTCTACAAAGAATTTAGTGATTGGATCTGTGATGACTTGCTTAAAGTGTACACAAAAGCCCTAAATAAGGGATCTCTAAGAAAGAGCATAAATAAAGGTCTCATTATGTTGCTTCTTAAAGAAGGGACAAGGCTATCATAAAAAATTCGAGACCAATCACGCTTTTGAATGTCTCCTATAAAATATTGGAAAAAGAAATTTCTAGGAGGTTAACTAATATCCTACCAAAATTCATAAACAATACACAAACCGGTTTTAATATCAAAGGGAGATATATATTGGAAAATATGATAATAAGTTGTGAGGCTATGGAATGGGCCAATCAATCCAAGAAAAAATCAGTCATGCTCCTGCTAGACTTTGAGAAGGCATATAGAGTGGACTGGACCATCCTAAGAATAGTTCTTGAGGCATTTGGTTTTCCCAACACATTCTACAATATGGTTGATACACTCCTAAAAGATACCACTACTCAAGTGGAGGATAATGGAACCCTCTTTGAAGAGTTCAAGTTAGAAAGATCTATTAGACAGAGGTGTCCCCTAGTCCTGACCTTGTTTGTCATTGTATCTAATGCAATTCACTATCTACTGAGTGAATCCAACATCTTCCCCAATGTCAAAGGATTATCACTCCTAGATAATAATGAACTTAACATTTAATTTGTAGATGATACTACATTTTTTTGTGGAATTAGATGTATGCTTGATCTAAATAGCCTAATGTAAAAGAATAATACTTTCTGTAAGGCCTCTAGTGCAAGGATATTAAGTGCAAAATCCATCATGTTGGGATGGGAAGAATCCCCCTGAGTGGCTAAAACATTTTGACTTCCAATGGGGAAGTCCCCACAAGCAAGTAAGGTATTTGGGGATTTCCTTCATTGTCAACCAAAACTTTTAAAGGAGACGTGGCTATGGATCAAAGCTAAAATTGAAAAAAAAGATTGATAGATGGAATAGACAATACCTCTCTATTGTTGGTAGAATCCAAATCTACTAGAAAATCCTAGATCTTATACTATATACTTTGTATTTGTTTGGTTTTTCAAAAGCTTCCAAGTTGAGGAAATTTAAAAGAAGATTAGGAACTTCCTATGGTCTAATGGAAAAGGGAAAAGGAAGAAGCACTCCATTAAATGGGAATGGTGCTTCTTGGATAAACTGCAAGGTGGAATAGGTTTAAAAGATCTAAAAAAACATGGTGTTGCACTAGCAACCAAATGGATTACTGAGGCCTTGCAAGGGGATGAGCCCTAGAAAGTATTGGTAAGGAATAAGATTCAGTTGTTTGTGTCTAAGCATGCAAGAACATGGAAGTTGTTACCAGTTAGTGACTTCTTTTTTCAAAGTACCCAATAATCCTTGTTGGTTCAATGGTATTTAAAAGCATCTGGAAGGCGTGAGATCTAATCAAAGCTAACTTTAAAAATCTTCAATTAAAGGATGGTAACTTAATTCATCCCAAAAGTTCCATTTGGTGTAACTTGGAGCATAAGGGCAAGCCTCTTGCACTCCTTCAAGGGTGCTCTACAAAAAAATGGGCTCAAGTTGGGATTCAAAACTTTGATAATATCATACATGTAATAAGCAACTTAAAGATTTGGACTTATTTCAAGAGAGGAATTTGATCTTCCTTCTTCAATTCTAAGAACCTATTGGATCTTAAAAGAGGCTTATAGTAATGTCCAATTCCTTGCCAATTGGAATCCTAATCATGTTTTACTCTTTGAATTCAAGTGGCAATCATCACCTTGCCTGACTTAAAAAGCTAAAATAATCTATAAAGACCTTACCAACTCTACCACCTTAATTGAGCATCTGAATAGAGCCTAGAACGTGTGTCTTGAGGGAAAAGTTCAGAAAAAACATCTTAAGTCTACTTGGTCTAACATTGTGGAGTCCAAAAAAGCATGCTTTAGGTGGCTTATTCTATGACAAAGAGTTCATTTTAAGATGAATCATAATGATATTGATATATGTGATATTTGTAGAGTGCCTAAAACTATTGAACACATTTTCTTTGATTGTTTCTATGTAAATGAAATATGGAAATTGTTTTGTAATGATTAATTATTTGGGGTAAAAATGGTAAAGTCAACTAGAAAATAATTTTAATTGAAAGTGGTATTAAATTAGATAAAGAAGTTACCTTTTTCTGGTTTTTTTTTATCAACTGAAATTCTTTGGCACATGTGGAAGGCAAGAAATGAGGATAAGTTTAATGGGTGTAGAAGGACCCTTACCAAGTCTTCAAAGAGACTCGCATAGATCAATATTGCTATGTAGGCTATCAATGTTAAAATTCATGAAACTCTTAGATGATGGTATAGTTCGTGTCAATAAAGAGGAAATCATCTATGGTCACACTTGGCATTACAAGAATGAAGACTCCATAACATTCTTAAAAGCTCTAGGTGAGTTCCAAAAAATCTTCAATGAAGCTACACTTGCTGGTCAACAAAAGAAAGAAAATGAAGTGCACATAGCCAGGCTACATGTAAATGAGGGTGGAAATCTTGTCATAGAGGCTCGGTGAGATCCAATGAGGATCATTTTGAGTCCGATCTAGACTGGATGGAGTTAGAAGAGGGCAGCCAAAGCAAGAATCTTTAAATATTTTATGTACACCTCCTTTTGATATAGCTATGCTTAATTGTAACTATTGGTTGTATATTTGAATATGTCATGTAAAGATGAAAAGTCTGTAATCTCAAAAACCCCAATGTATAAGATTTACTAAGTAAACTATCCTATACTAATAATGTATGTATAGAACTGATATATAGCCTAATGTAACTGACTTAATGATATGATATACCGTACAAATTGTAATTTTGTGATTTTACTATCATTAATTAAAAAAATCTAGATTTATATAAGTTTATTTTATTCTATTACTTAACACTTATTCCATTATTATTAATTAACCCCCTTTAAGTGAAAGTGATAGTTTTATAAAAATATATAATAAAAAATATAATAATAACTATTTAAAATAAAAGAAAAAAAAAACCTTAAAACCAGTAACTATACAAAAAACTTAAACAACATGCAAATGGTACTAAATCTTAGAGGGAGGATGTCTGTAGGATGGTGGTGCGCTAAAAGAGCTGGGCTTCTGCTAGGGTTAGCAAGCTTCTCGTTTTTTATTTTCATAACCTGCAAACGTCTTAGCTGCTGAATTACAAGAAGAGATTAATATTCGTTGAGTGTTGACGTTTTCAATATATCAGTAATGTTAGCTGGTCTATTAGGTTTTTAGATTTAATTGTTGATGTTCTTCTCAGGAACGCGTTTACATACTATAAAACCTGGAGTGAAGCTGCTTATTTCCACGTCCTGCTTTTTCCACTGCTTTTCTTGAGTTGCTCTGTTTGATTATATGTAATGAGGTAAATGTTTTCACTTCTGATTATGTTGAGATCTGTTTCAATGCAGTTTTTTTTTTCTTTTCTTTCTAAAAAGTATTGAAAGAAACTGATATGCTATTAATTTGCAAAGTGGGTCATGGATTGTTGATTTATTGTTGAAGTTGAATGCTTCTTTGTGAACGATATAGATTCTTCCATTAGAAATCTGCATCTAAAATTATGGATTATAAGAGAGGGTATTTACCTACCTCAAAGTTTATTGTGTAAAATTTTGTTGTTTGAATTCACAATCAATATTATTACTGAGGGTAATATTATTTTATAATTTTTATGTTAAAATTAATACATGATGGATTGAAGGTTTTCAATTAAAAATTTATGCAACAATCACCTTTCTTGTTTCATATGATATTGTGATTTTGTTAAAATATTGTGAATTAAAAATTATATAATTAAGATTCTAAACTTGTTTGAGACAATCTTTTTTGAGATGTTTATTTATTATTAGTCATAGGCTACATATAGTGTGAGATTTGAGCGTGAAACAAGTTTCAGCTGTCATTTAATGGTAAACCAGCTGTGGTTTAATGATAAAAAGCCTTCAAAATATCAAATAAAAGCATCCAAGATCTCACTCATTACATAAAAACCAGATAAATATTGATTTGGATGGGAATATTTTATTTCTATTTGAAGTGTTTTTTGTCAATTTGATAACAACCTTCTTTTTTCATTTGCATTGCTTTATGTTTTAAATTTGTATGCAAATATTTCATAATTAGATAATCCTTAATTTCTTTAAGGAAAAAATCTAAATTTGTTTAAGTTTAATTTCTTTAAGGAAAAAATCTAAATTTGTTTAAGTTTAATTTCTTTAAGGAAAAAATATAGATTTGTCTAAGTTTATTTCATTCCATTATTTAGCAATTATTATTAATTGTTTAATCCAACCACATGCAACTAGAATTTGCAGTGCATCCATCCACAAACACATACTCTCTAACATATTAGCATATTATTTCAATGCAATTTTTTTTCTTTTATCTCAAAGCTATTGAAAGAAAAGTTTTTAGAATATGATATGCTATTAACTTGCAAAGTGGGTATGTTTTCTAATTATTTAATTTCTGAGTGTATTACTCAAATCAAATATGTATTGTAGTGAAAGGATTCTTGATTTACTGGTGATGTTGAATGGTTCTTTGTTGATGATATAAATTCTTCCATTAAAAATCTGCACCCTAGAAATATGGATTTTAAGAAAGAGCTTTTACACACCTCAAAGATTATTGGGTAAAATTTATGCCTTTTGATTTTATAATTTTTTATGTTAAAATTAATGCATGATAGATTGATAGTTTTCAATTATAAATTTATGTAATAATCTGCTTTCTTATCTCATATGATGTAATTTTGTTAAAATGTTGTGAATTAGAAATTCTATAGATAAGATTCTAAACTATTGTTTGAAACAATCTTTTTTAAGATATGTATATCTAAATTATATAAATTATTAGATTTATACTATTTTTTATTTTTATTTTTTAATAAGATAATTGTAAATATAATTTATTTATATATTTTTAAATATTATTATAATATTAATACAAAAATTAAATTTCTAACTTTATTACGCTGAGGCGTCCCCATGCTGAAGTTTTCCAACCTCTTTTCACACCAAATGGTGCAGATTGACTGAGAAGCAATGGACTACAATGTAAGGAATCCCAGCGGTTGATCATTTTTTCGCCATTTTGTGGTTGTATCATATGCAAGTTGCACTCTATCACGGCGCAGCTAGCATTTACTACGTATAATGATATCTGCAATGGGTATCTAGAGTGAATTAATGAATTGAACAGACGATATTTTTGCAAACGCCTAGACAGTGAGGCTTGCCAGGTGAAAAGGAGTGAAGCGTGTAGGCGGCCTAATTTATGAGGAGACGAGGGGCATGCTCAAGATTTTTCTAGAGAATGTGATAAGGGATTTTACTTATACGAAGCATGCTAGGCGCAAAACTGTTACTGCCATGGATGTTGTGTATGCGCTTAAGAGGAGGGAAGAACCCTCTATGGTTTTGGTGGTTAAAATGTGAAATTGACAAGGAGAAGGATTTTTGCCACACTCATTTGATTCCTAAAATACATGCTTCGTAATATTGCAAGCTCTACACATTTTCACTTGCCCTGGTTCCATTAGGTTTTCACAGGAATCTTGAGGTAAGCAGGTTTGGAAATTTATTTTACATTTTTTTCTAGAAATGTTTTGTTTTAATTTTGCACTGAAACAAAGTTTTATGTTATTTTCCTACTTATGTTCTACTAATTTCCAATTTGATCAAGAACAAATTTTTGTGATTATGTATATTTTTGTGCATAAACCCTCGCCTTATTTTTTTCCCAACCGTTAGTGTCTTGTTTGAAATCTGACATTTGTGTAATTTATAGCTTAAATTCAAATATAAAAATGTGTACAATATTTTATATTTATATTTTTGTCATCAGACAAGTGAACCATTATAAGAAGTCTAGGTATTATTTCGTATTTTAACTTTATAATTCATAATAAAGATAAAATATGAAATAAGACTTCATAATATGACCTCATAAACCAAAATATGCCTTTAGGAACTAAAAATGATTTCATAATGTTTTATCTTTATATTTCATAATATGACTTCATTTTTAGTTCCTCAAGTGTTTTGGGTCTTATTTTGGACTATTTGTTATTGCGATTAGGTTAGATGTGTTTCTTCCAAGTCTTATAGATTTATAAAAGATTGATGTCAATTTAGATGCTCAACAACTGTGAAGTCAAGATGAAGTAGCTTCAAAGACTATGGTTTGTCCATTTGGGCTTCTGGTTTTGGCTGAACAAACTACCATCTTTGTTAGGATTGGCCTTCATCAAAACAACATAAAAAATACTAATGTGTAGTGAAAATAAGTCTTTCAAACATTAATGTTGAACTATTTTCATATGACATGTAGACCCTATTTGAAAATAGATGTTGATACAACAACATATGGAAGTTTTGTTTATTTTTCCTTCAACAAAAAAAATGCCTCTCTAAGAGTACTGGCGAGTCATAATATAGCTAACTGTAATTTCATTTAGGACTTGGGATTAGTGAAGAAAGTAATTGAGCAATGTGAATATTGTTGCAAAGTGTAGGTTGACCATTCAATTGTAGAGAGTTTTGGAGAAGGGAAAAAGACTTACATAACTACCAGGGTTTATCCTAACCAAAATTTATTATAACCAAAATTGACACAAAATTAATTAATATGTCTTCAGCCTACCCATTGCACACGAAGGTGCAATTGCTAGTTATAATTTATATCTAATTTTATGAATATTAAAAATTAATTAAAAATAGATTGGTAAAGAGTCATACTTATTATCATATTGCACGAGGTGGTGTCTTTGGTATCATCTTTTCCATGAAATGTGTAGTCTCTAGAAGTTTAAATATAAAGTAGTTTAATTTTTTTATAATGTGAAACTTAAGGGTACAATACACTTTAATTTATGTAGCCATTTACTACTTTGATGGGATACTACGTGCCAATAAGGTATCTTAGCGTACATAGTGGGTAGTGACATCATAGTGTGACTTTTCTAAGAGCTCTAACATGAGCAAGCAAAGTAATTCAAAGAATTCACATTAGGTATGAAAAGCGTGGCCCAAAAAAATGGCTTTCAAATTGACCAACTCACAATTAATATCTATCAATCTAAATGAATATAATATAATTAATTATATCGATAGCCTTTTTTGGAGCCAACTAACTCCTAGACAAAAATCACCTATGTACATACAAAAACACATGAAAACATACATAATGACATACATGGTACCATACATAATATGAAGAGACGACACTACATAGGGCCCGCCAGACGGATGATAGAAGTGATTAAACTGACAGACGAGACCAACCGTCAAGGGATGGGTAATACAAAGTTAATGGTGCCGTCAGGTGGGTTTTCCCATGTTTAACCATGTATATTAACTTGGCGATATGTTTTCTAATTATTTAATTTCTGAGTGTATTACTCAAATCAAATATGTATTGTAGTGAAAGGATTCTTGATTTACTAGTGATGTTGAATGCTTTGTTGATGATATAAATTCTTCCATTAAAAATCTGCACCCTAGAAATATGGATTTTAAGAAAGAGCTTTTACACACCTCAAAGTTTATTGGGTAAAATTTATGCCTTTTGATTTTATAATTTTTTATGTTAAAATTAATGCATGATAGATTGATAGTTTTCAATTATAAATTTATGTAATAATCTGCTTTCTTATCTCATATGATGTAATTTTGTTAAAATGTTGTGAATTAGAAATTCTATAGATAAATTCTAAACTATTGTTTGAAACAATCTTTTTTAAGATATGTATATCTAAATTATATAAATTATTAGATTTATACTATTTTATTTTTATTTTTTAATAAGATAATTGTAAATATAATTTATTTATATATTTTTAAATATTATTATAATATTAATACAAAAATTAAATTTCTAACTTTATTACGCCGAGGCGTCCCCATGTTGAAGTTTTCCAACCTCTTTACATACCGAATGGTGCAGATTGACTGAGAAGCAATGCACTACAATGTAAGGAATCTCAGCGGTTAATCATTTTTTCGCCATTTTGTGGTTGTATCATATGCAAGTTGCACTCTATCACGGCGCAGCTCGCATTTACTACGAATAATGATATCTGCAATGGGTATCTAGAGTGAATTAATGAATTGAATAGACGATATTTTTGCAAACGCCTAAACAGTGAGGCTTGCCAGGTGAAAAGGAGTGAAGCGTGTAGGCGGCCTAATTTATGACGAGACGAGGGGCGTGCTCAATATTTTTCTAGAGAATGTGATAAGGGAATTTTTTACTTATACGAAGCACGCTAGGCGCAAAACTAGTACTGCCATGGATGTTGTGTATGCGCTTAAGAGGTAGGGAAGAACCCTCTATGGTTTTGGTGGTTAAAATGTGAAATTGACAAGGAGAAGGATTTTTTGCCACCCTCATTTGATTCCTAAAATACATGCTTCGTAATATTGCAAGCTCTACACATTTTCACTTGCCCTGGTTCCATTAGGTTTTCACAGGAATCTTGAGGTAAGCAGGTTTGGAAATTTATTTTACATTTTTTTTCTAGAAATGTTTTGTTTTAATTTTGCACTGAAACAAAGTTTTATGTTATTTTCCTACTTATGTTCTCCTGATTTCCAATTTGATCAAGAACAAGAACAATTTTTTTGTGATTATGTATATTTTTGTGCATAAACCCTCGTTTTATCTGTCAATACATGCGGCGACCACTGTACATAGTTTCAATCTGAGTAAGGACATGATTTACCTCAAGACCTAAGCGCTTGATATTTGGGTCATATTCTATGATATAAACCCTAGACGTGCAGTGTGGGAGATGGAAACTTGTTGTTTGTGAAGAACTTTCAAGCAGTTGAAAATGCTTTTGGATTTAGCTTGTAGCTTTTTATGTCTCTGTTTGGTAGTTGAACTATTTTAGTTGTTCTCCTCTTATTTTCCCAACAGTTCGTGTCTTGTTTTAAATCTGACATTTGTGTAATTTATAGCTTAAATTCAAATATAAAAATGTGTACAATATTTTATCTTTATATTTTTGTCATTAGACAAGTGAACCATTATAAGAAGTTTGGGTCTTATTTCTTATTTTATCTTTATAATTCATAATAAAGATAAAATACGAAATAAGACTTCATAATATGACTTCATAAACCAAAATATAATTTCAGAAACTAAAAATGATTTCATAATGTTTTATCTTTATATTTCATAATATGACTTTATTTTTAGTTCTTGAAGTGTTTTGGGTCTTATTTTGGACTATTTGTTATTGTGATTAGGTTAGATGTGTTTCTTTCAATCTACCAAGTCTTACAGATTTATAAAAGATTGATGCCAATTTAGATGCTCAACAACTATGCAGTCAGGATGAAGCAGCTTCAAAGACTATGGTTTGTCCATTTGAGCTTCTGGTTTTGTATTCTAAGGATTTGGTTGAACAAACTACCATCTTTGTTAGGGTTGGCCTTCATCAAAACAACATAAAAAATACTAATGTGCAGTGATTAGAGTAGGTAAGATTGCCAAGAAATTAACAGTAAAATATAAAATAAGTCTTTCAAACATTAATATTGAACTATTTTCATATGTGTAGACCCTCTTTGAAAATAGATGTTGATACAACAACATATGGAAGTTTTGTTTCTTTTTCCTTCAACAAAAAGAATGCCTCTCTAAGAGTACTGGCGAGTCATAATATAGCTAACTGTAATTTCATTTAGGACTTGGGATTGGTGAAGAAAGTAATTGAGCAGTGTGAATATTGTTGCAAAGTGCAGGTTGACCATTCAATTGTAGAGAGTTTTGGAGAAGGGAAAAAGACTTACATAACTACCAGGGTTTATCCTAACCAAAATTTATTATAACCAAAATTGACACAATTAATTAATATGTCTTCGGTGTACCCATTGCACACGAAGGGGCAATTGCTAGTTATAATTTATATCTAATTTTATGAATATTAAAAATTAATTAAAAATAGATTGGTAAAGAGTCATACTTATTATCATATTGCACGAGGTGGTGTCTTTGGTATCATCTTTTCCATGAAATGTGTGGCCTCTAGAAGTTTAAATATAAAGTAGTTTTTTTTTTATAATTTGAAACTTAAGGGTACAATACACTTTAATTTATGTAGCCATTTACTACTTTGATGGGATATTACATGTCAACAAGGTATCTTAGTGTACATCGTGGGAAGTGACGTCACAGTGTGATTTTTCTAAGAGCTCTAACATGACCAAGCAAAGTAATTCAAAGAATTCACATTAGGTATGAAAAGCATGGCCCAAAAAAATGACTTTCAAATCAACCAACTCACAATTAATATCTATCAATCTAAATGAATATAATATAATTAATTATGTCGATAGCCTTTTTTGGAGCCAACTAACTCCTAGACAAAAATCACCTATGTACATACAAAAACGCATGAAAACATACATAATGTGTATGGTACCATACATAATATGAAGAGAGCGACTACATAGGGCCACTTGAGACGGATGATAAGTGGTCGCCAAATGAGACGAGACCAACCGTCGAGGATAGATATCTGAAGTTAATGGTCTTTGTCAGTGGGTTTTCCACTTGGTACTTGGGGTGAAAGGGTGGGGAAAATTACTTGAGTGTAGACACTTAAAAATGACCTAGGCACTTTTCGTCTAGCATAATTGTATTTGGTATGTCGCAGTCCACATTAGGCTTCATAATTAAATAATTTATAATTGTTTGGTAATTCATCTTTATTCTTCTAAAAGCGATTATTAAATAAATAAATTTTATTTATTTATTAAATAAATCATTAATTGTATAAATGTTCCTTAATTAAATAAGAGATTTCTTGAATTTATTTAAATGCCATTGTCATATTTCTGCGTTATTAAATAAATATAGAAGTTTTATTTATTTATTTAATATGTCACTAATTGTCATAATTAAATGAATTGATTGATTTATTTAATTAATTAATCTCTATCTCGCTAAATTAGTAATTATCTTCAATTATTTAATTGTCAAAATTAATATTCCTCTCATTTTAAATAAATGAAATTATTTAAAATGTCATCACAATCTTAACTGTCAGTCCATTTTGGTAAATAATCTGAAAAAGATTATTTATTGTCTCACAAAATCCATAATTTGAATTAACTCAATTCAAAATAGTAACTAATCTTCCAAAAATCAAGTAATCAGGCAGATTCTTGATTTTCCAAATCTGATCTTCAGTCCAACTTTTATCTTCTTGATTTTTCGAATCTCACAAATCAGGCAGTCTTTATCTTCTTGATTTTCGAAAATCCTTATTTTCTAATTAATTTATCTCATTTATTCTCCACCGTCGATCCAATTATCTGAGATATTATTTTGACCGTTCGATTAATGAATTTTCCCTAACCCTAATTAGGGATTCTCATATTTAATTTGAACCTCTCATTTTAGGTTCTCATCATGAATTAATCTCACCCGTCTAGTCAAAATGACATTTTCTATAAAATGTCATTTTCTTCTCACTTTTCGACTACACGCATTCACTTTATACACTCTTGCACTTGCACTCTTAGGCTTTTCATAGCAATTATTGTCTCTTATTTAATCAAGTCTTAGCATGTTTAGGCATTGTCAATCATGGTCATAGGCATAATCATTAGGCATATCTAAAATCCTTCAAAGCTTAGTGTAGGACTTAGACATTTGCAGATTGCTCACACGACGAATCTGAGGGCAAAGCATTATCCAACAAGTTAGAAGGTGTTACAAAAGTGAATCATGGAGGTATCGGCGATACATTGTCATATTGCATCCCTTATTGTCAAAAATCCAAAAACATAGTCTTGCATTGTCATGCTTTATCCAAAAAATCTGAAAAACATAGGTTGTCATCATCCTCACATTTAGTTGTCATTGGTGTCATCCTTATCTGAGCAAATCCCTTTTATGGTTGAGACTAGGCTTCAAAGACAACAATGACAAATGGAAAACTTTGGAAAAGATTTCAATCCCAACATCGATAATAACACTTATGACACAAACCAACATTGGAATTTTTCCAACCCATTTCACAACATGAACATTCAATCTTCCATGAACATGCCATCTTCATCACGAAATCCTTCTGAACCATTCATACAAAGAGACCAAAATGGACGAGTATATGCAAAAGACTTAGAAGCTGCAACGCAAAATCCTTATATAGTCTCATTTGTAGAAAAATCAAACTTACATGACCCTCAAAGGTATCTAGCCATGCTTTTGGACCAAGGGGCTAAGTTACCACAAGGCTTTGACATAAATACTTTTCCACCTCCATCTGTCTACCCTCACCATCAACAGTTGCTTGACATAAATCCTACAAGTAATTCACAACAAACGTCCACTTATCACCCTTATCCTAACCTTGACAAGGGAAGCCAACTGTCCACTAGTCCATTCCAAACCTCCATGTCATATTCTGACCCTTCACCTATCAATCCCGTCCAAGTCTACATGCATTATCAACCATCTACCAACTCATGTCAAGTCCTCACATCATACCATATCGATCCCATCCAAGTCTCCAAGTCCTATTTTAGTCAACCTTACACTAATCCAGTCAAGACTCCATGGCATATCCGGTTGAAGTCCCCATGTCACATCCTATGCCGTCACATCTAATCCAGTCCAAGACTCCATGTCATATCCGGTCCAAGTCTCCACGTCATACCCTTGTCCTTCACATACTAGTCCAATGTAAGTACCCATGTCATATCATAGTCCTTCACATACTAGTCCCGTCCAAGTCCCCACGTCCTGTCCTAGTCTGTCATTCATTAATCCTTTTCAAGTCATCCCCTCACAAGCCACATCTAGTCATGAAAATTCTATCATAGTCCAAAGTCAAATCCCATTTAATAATAGCTTAAAATTGACACAAATGGGTTTGTGGAACAAAAAATAGCTTATGGGGTTTCAATGTAGTTTGGATGGAATGCCCACTTTTGCCAAGTTGCAATGCTACTAGGGTTGGAGTCTTTGATGCATGAAACTATGAATCTGGTAAAATAAATTTGGGACGCAAAATATTTGGATTGTTACTATCATAGTAAGGTTTGTTAAAGGTATTTCAAGGCTTTGTGTGGCTTTCTGCAAAGTCGAGAAAAGTGCAGATTTGACTGTGAAATACAAAAATCTCAAGCAAGAACAAAGTTTTTCTTTGAAGTTTTTCAATATTATTCCAGTATCTTTTGTTGCAAATGACTACAAGGCCTTTAAAAAGGCATTAAAAATATTTACCATGCAAAATTCCCACTAACTCCATCAATTACATTGTTGAGACCCACTATCTATAACTAAAACATGCAAACTAGCTAGCAATAAATGCAAGATTTTGCATGCTTTAAATTTTTGCACTAACGACCCCACTAACCTATGTATTTGAGTTCCTTTCATTAATTATTGTAAAATCCTTCAAGAATAATTTTTTCAATTGTATTTCATGCTATCAATTGAAATTATGGGGAAGGACACACAATCACTTTTAGTTGTGGGTGTCTATGTTGACAAGTTTGATCAATCCCAAGAAGTCTAAATAGGCCTAAATTGCATAACACTAATCCATTTTTATGAGTTGTTACAAAATAGAGTTTTCCTATCTTTTTATATGTGTTTAAACATCTTAAGGGGCATCTGAATAACATGAATTGTTGTCTTAGAACAAGATTTTAGAGATGAGGGACAACCTTGTGTGTTTTCCATTTTGTAACTCTTTTTTGTGCATATTGTGGTCCAAACATATAAGCATATTGAAATGGAATGTTTGCTACAAGGTTTCTTATAAAATATGAAGGTGAAATTGAATAGAATTTTTTGTTACAATTTTCATAATAGAAGCTATTGTCTTAGAATAAGATTTCAAAGGTGAGGGACAACCCTATGTGTTTTCCATTCTGCAACTTTTTTTTCTACATAGTGTGTTCCAAATGTACAACGATATTGAAGTGGAATGTTTGCTGCAAGTAAGGGTTCTTATAAAATATGAAGGTGAACTTGAATACACTATTTTGTTACAGTCTGCATAACATAAACTGTTGTCTTAGAACAATATTTCAGAGGTGAGGGACAACCCTGTGTGTTTTCCATTCTGCAACCTTTTTTTCTTGCATAGTGTGTTCCAAACATATAACGATATTGAAGTGGAATGTTTGTTGCAAGTAAGGGTTCTTATAAAATATGAAGGTGAACTTGAATACACTATTTTGTTTTGGAATCTTCTACTTGGAAAGGTTATTAGATCATGGTGAGTACACCTAGAAGGGTGGTGTTTGAATGTTTGGTTGTGAGGATTTAAGTCTAATGAGACTGAATCTAAAAGTTTCCTTATGATTGAAAGGTGTTTTGAAAGGTGGTTGCCTAGAAAAGTCAGTTGACGGAAACCCATTGTGGTGAAACAATTTTTTCCATGTTGGAAAACACATTATCCCTACATAGTTACTTCGTTATGAAATTTTTTCTCACTTTCAATTTGTTTAGCAACTATTTCATGTAGTCCAAATGTCCTTTCTACCTTTCTTCATGTGAATGTAACAAGAATGTAATGAAGCCAACATTCAGAGTGTGTTTCTAATTAGATAATGTTGTTGTATTTGCTGAAATTTTTGTTTTCTTTCATTTCAGACATTGTTGTTCCTACTATTCCAGTCGTGCATTTCCATATGCCCATTGGGGATACCACACATTCTATTTCGTTAACTTCCGAAGAATAGGTACAATCTATTTTGTGAAAACATTATCTATATGTTCCACTTTTCTCGCTTCTTTTTCACTATTTCCATTGCATTGACAATGTCTTTCTAATTAGAGAATGCAAGTGTACCTTCTGAAAAATTTGGTTTGTCTTTCATTTCAAGCATTTTAGTACCTACTACTATAGTTATATAGAAGATGTCACACATTTCATGAGCATGGGTGGCTAGTTGGTTGACCAACTACCACCCATATCTTCCATGCAATATCTTGCTCGAATAGAGGAATTGAGCCTCCCATATAGGTTGCGGGAAAATATGTTAACGAGAATTAATAGAAAAGGGCCAAACTGCACAGATTTGAACTATGATAATTATGCTCACTTCTTTAACAACGCCTTTGGTGTATGGGCACAAATGGGCATGGACATTCAATATTACAATCTAGAAATAGAGATTGTAAATTTATGTGATTAGCCAATGTCTCTTTACTGAGAAATTTGAGACCTTTTCCTAGCTAGATGCATCTGGAAGGTGTGCATTAAACCAAAAGTTATCATTGGCAAGCACAATCTTATGGACAAGTTGAGCATGAGGTTTATGAGATTCCTCAAGGGGAAATCTCTAATTAGTAATTGCATGGGTCCTGTGGAGGAATGGTTGTTGGCCATGTTTAAATTCAAGCACATTGTTAGTTTCAAGATCCACTATGTCTAGCCCTCATTCAAGCTACTACATGTGAATTATAGGGTGCCGACATTGTATGTTGTCAATTCCCCCTTGATAATCAGAGTGCGCGAAATCTTTCAAGATGCTAAGAATGCATAGATTATGCTTGTTCGTAAATGGTTGAAATAGTTCTTAGTGTTAGCAGCATTAAATGTGGATTGTCAGATTCTATAATATTGACTCAAAATGTTCTTACATTCTGTTGTGTGATGCAAATTTTTGTTATAAAATATGAAGGTGAACTTTTCTTGTGTATCTTATATTTGAAACGTATAAGGATATTGAAATGGAATTTTTGCTGCAAGTAATGGGTTGTTATAAAATATGAAGGTGATCTTGAATACACTATTTTGTTACATTCTACATAATAGAAACTATTGTGTTTGAAGAAGAATTGAGAAGTGAGGGACAACCCTGTGCGTTTTCCATTCTACAACTTTTCTTATGCATCTTATCTTCCAAACGTATAAGGATATTGAAATGGAATGTTTGCTGCAAGTAATGGGTTGTTATAAAATATGAAGGTGAACTTGAATACACTATTTTCTTACAATCTGAATAACATAAACTATTGTTTTTGAAGAAGAATTGAGAAGTGAGGGACAACCCTATGTGTTTTCCATTCTGCAATTTTTCTAGTGCATCTTATCTTCCAAACGTATAAGGATATTGAAATAGAATGTTTGCTGCAAGTAATCGGTTGTTATAGTCTGTATGACAAAAACTATTATATTTGAAGAAGAATTGAGAAGCGAGGGACAACCCTGTGTGTTTTCCATTCTACAACTTTTTTTGTGCATCTTCTCTTCCAAACGTATAAGGACCCAAACAAACTGAGGTTTCATTTTCTCTGACCCAAAAAACTTAATCATCTTCTTCAAACTCATTAGAGACTCAATCTCACCCAAATCATCCAATATCAGGAACTTTATTCGTCATCTTATTGCCTTTTCTCTTAAATCCATCTCTAAGCTAGTAGCACTCCAAATATGAACTGTCAAAGAAATATATCAATGTATACCTTATCTTCTTACTATAACTAGATTCTTAGATATCTTTTAAGGGTTTTAGAATCATATCAAAAGATCTCTATTGGTTACTTTGAGAAAATATGCTCAAATCAGGATTATATCATCCAACTTAGGTCTAATTAGGCCTGTGACACCTTACGGATTATTGATTTAGTCATATCCATTCTCATTTTCCCTTAACCAACGCTTGGAACATGGTAAATTGGACCTGCTCATGCTTATTATTCCATCAAACATCCATTTCCTTAGAACTCTATTCCTTAAATTTTCCTTGTCTTCCAAACGTATAAGGATATTGAAATGGAATGTTTGCTGCAAGTAATGGGTTGTTATAAAATATGAAGGAAACTTGCCTCAAAGGTGGAGTTTTTCAATTTATTGATTTGAGTTGTTTGCAAGAGAATAGTGAGTTGAGCTGTTTGACCCCTACATTGTCATCAAACGTTTGTTGCAAGCAAGGGCAGTTATAAAAATATGAAGGTGAACTTCAATACATTGTGTTCTTATGGTGTGCATAACAGTAACTATTGTCTTTTAACACGATTTAAAAAGTGAGGGACAACCCTATGTGTTTTCAATCCTACAACCTTTTTTTGTGCATCTTCTGTTGTAAATGTATAACGATATTGAAATGGAATTTTTGCTACAAGTAAGGGTTGTAAAATATGAAGGTGAACTTGAATACAATGTGTTGTTGTAGTCTGCATAATAGAAAGTGTTGTCTTTGAAGAAGAATTGAGTCAAAGTGAGGGACAACCCTATGTGTTTTCCATCCTGCAACTTTTCTTTTCTATGGAACATTTGCTGGAAGCAAGGGAAGTTATAAAATATGAAATTGAAATTCAATACATTGTGTTCTTACGGTGTGCATAACAATAATTGTTTTTTTTTAACAAGATTTGAAAAGTGAGGGACAACCCTGTGTGTTTTCCATCTTGCAAATGTTATGTAAAATTTCTGTTCGAAACATATGAACAAATATTGAAATGGAGTGTTTTGCTAAAAGTAAGGGTTGTCATAAAACAAGAAGGTGAACTTCAAAAAATTCTTTTGTTACAGTCTGCAAAATATAAGAAGTGAGCCACAACCCACTGTGTTTTCCATGATGCAATTGTTATGTAAATTTTGTGTTTGAAACATATGAATAGATATTGAAATGGAGTGTTTTGTTGAAATTAATGGTTGTCATAAAAGAAGAAGGTGAACTTCAATACATTATTTTGTTACAGTTTGGAAAAAATAAGTGAGCCACAACCCACTGTGTTTTCCATTCAATGCAACCGTTATGTAAACACTAGTACAATTTGGAAAATAAATGACTATGTGACTAAAAATTTTAGTCATGTGACAAAATTTTAGTCACATGACAAAATTTTAGTCATGTGACAAAATTTTAGTCACATGACAAAATTTTAGTCACGTGACTAAAACTTTTAGTCACTTGACTAAAAATGACTGAATTCTACTATTTTTTTTGCAATTCACAAGTATAAATGACTAAATAAATGACTATTTTGGTCATTGGGTAAAATCACAACTAAATGACTAAATAAATGATGCAATACAGGGAGGTCTTAAAACATTCAACCCAAATCCAACTAATTCCAACAAGTATTAAATCTCTAAAACCCTAACAAGGGTGATTCTTCATGCAAACACACTTTTCCTTGTAGGTCTACAGACCTGTTTTTCTCAACTTGTCTTACAAATCTAAACTCAAACCCGCAAACAAATTGGCTTTTCAGATGTACCCTTTTTGCCTCTTCACAACATACCTCAAAACCACTATAAGTCACTTTGGACCAACCTCTTCAAAATTGGACTTCAACGCTGTCCTAAACACCAAATGAGGTCACTCTTTCAAAGGAACCCTATTGTAAACACTTCCTCAAGCCCAAAAATCAATGGGGCAACATTAACTAGGAAAGAAAACCACAATTTCTACAACTTTTAACACTGTGACACAACTTTCAAGACACCTTTTCATGAAACCCTCATTTTTGCTTACACAAGGTGGGGTTTATTGAAAATCAAACATTCAAAACTAATTTATCCTCTACAAAGCCTCAAACACTTTTTTTTTGTCTAAACAAACTCAATCTACCCTCAAAATTTACTACCCCTAAGTTTTACAACATTTTCCTCACTCAAACCTCTCTTTTTCACTCTAAATCCATCATTTCCCAACTAGGGCTTCATGCCCAAGACTTCTAATGACCTTCCCTGCTCTCCAGAACTCTTTAAGAACCTATTCCTACCTAATACCAACCATTTCACTGAGTTACAGTGATTACAATAGGTGGAATGGGTGAAATTCCATTTTAGATGGCTTACAAACCCTTTAAACCCTATTTTTGGCCGATTTTAGTATTTTAGTCACCAAATACTCCAAACTTAATATAAATCCCTCAAAAAAATTATAGATAGAAGTTAACACATATATCTCAAGATTCAAAAGAAATTTAGACTAATAACACACTGTATGGGTCCGTACAGAACAAAAGAACAATAATTTTTTGGAAAATCATAGTATTTTGAGAGCTTTCAATTAGATTTCTTCATCAAAACTTCCAATCCTTGTTTACAATGAGATACAAAACTTATATCAACCATTTCCCTCCTAAAACAAACCATCTAAACTATCCCAACAAACTTTTGAATTCCCATGACCATTGGGCTTCTTCAAACTGGCATGTTTGCACTTTTGCAACTTTGTATTGACAACTTTTTACAAGATTGTGCAACTTTTACATTATTGACCCAAAAGACACCAAAACTCACCAATTACATTGAAATGGTCTTAATAGACCTTATTTGAACTCAAATTACTCAAAACACCCTAGACTCAACCTAATGACCAACATATGACTTCATTCTCATGATTTGTCATGGTGGCCCTACACCAATAAATGACTAAATAAATGACTAATATCAAACAAATAAAAAGAACTAAATAAATGACTATTACTCTATTCTTTTTTCTTTCAAATTTGATCATAATCCATAGAGCTTAAGCCCCTCTCAAGGGACCCCTACCTAAGTGGGCCATTTGGCCGCCTAGGTTGCTTGGTGCACCAAAAATACCTATTGCGTGGAAGGCATTGCCTCTTAGTGCAATCTTAAGGCCTTCACATATTTTATAAGAAAATTTAACATTTGCATTCTTTAAATTTTATTAAACATTATGTTAATGAATCATTAATGTTTTTAACTATTATTTGAATCCAGTTTGATTTTCTTGTTGTGTTAGCATGTCAAATGTATCAAAGAGAAATTGTGGTCAATTTCATTAATAAAATATGATTTAAATAGTTCAATTGAATTTTGAGGGCTATCTTGTAGACACTTTCATTTAAATAATACACATATATTATCAATTATTTCAATCCATTTGAATATATCATTTAAGGAATCAAGAATCAATAGTGCTATTCCCATAGTCCAGCATGATGGGGTCAAAGAGGAAGCATTTTAGGGAGCCCTAACTTCACCACATCTAATCCCAAGAGAGTGAAGTATGTTAGGGAGCCTAATCTAGATTTGTCTAAATTTATTTCATTCCATTATTTAGCACTTATTATTAATTTTTTAACCTAGCCACATGCAACTAGAATTTGTAGCACATCCATGCACAAACACATACTCTCTAACATACTAACATACATATAATTTTCTATCGGCACAATCCATGAACCTCCTTTAGGTGCAAGTGTTAGTATATATTCCTCTTTCTATATAGAATTGTCTCCCCCTCGATCTCTCTTTCTTTTTTCTAATCTCTCCAAAGATCAATTAAACTATCAAATTTTTTATATATTAATTTAATTTATTCTATATAAGAATATATTAATTATTATTTATAATAATTTTATATTTATATTTAATTATTTTTTAATATATAATAATAATATAACCTATATATACTATTAAATATAGTAATAAATACAATTACATTATTTATAATTTAATCTTATTACTATTATATTAAATATATAATATATTAATTATATTTTATATTATATATATTATATTGATTTTTTATGATTAAACAAATCTTAAACGTTCATATTTTTTGCCATTTTTTTGGTTTCTTTTCACCATTTTGTGCTCTAATTTTCCCACTACTATTGGTTCCCGCTCCTCCAAACTCTTTCTCGCTAGCATTGACCTTTCACTTCTCCAATTTGGTGAGCTGCAACCTAAAAATAAGGTTTTGCCAAATAAGGTGCAAAGGAAAAAACACTCCTGTATCATGTAGGTTGTCTTGAATCTACTTTTCATTGTAATGCAGCTATGATGCAGATCAGAGCGGTGGGAAAAAGTAGTGAACAAGTGTAAAGCAGGCAAAGACACAGTATTGGTATGTCCATCTATGATGCAGATATGTGTGCCAAGGGTTCAAGGTTTTCTTTTTTCAAACTCAAGAATCTAAGTAAGCCCTAAAACCCTAATAGTTTCAAATTTTGTTTACTATGAATAGATTGAAGCAACAGTTTATGGTGTAATTATTAGGGTTTAAGCAAATTTCATTTACTTAAACCCTAATAATTAAATCTAAGTAATCCTTTAAACCATGATATTTTCAAATTTTGTTTACTGTGAATAGATTGAAGCAATAGTTTATGGGTGTAATTATTAGGGTTTAAGCAAATTTCAATTACTGTGAATAGATTAAGGGTTGAGGATTTGGGCTTTACACCCACTGGTTGCATTTGCTTAAATTTTCTAAGGATTTTTCAGAAAAACCCATTTTTAACATATCCTTTAATCACGACATTCTATGATATCACATTTCTTTGAGGCATTTTTTGAAACAATTCACTTGCCTTGTCTATGCTTCCACATTTTCATGTATGTCTAGTAGGGCACTTGTAACTACAACGCATGATTGTATACTTAGATTTTGAATATCTCTATAGTTGGAACATACCATTATATATTTGGTTTCTATGTGGCTATGGTAGTCCTATGTTTCAAGTTTAAAACTTGCAATGATTGTCACTTAAGAACCTTTGTTGCTTGTCTTTGAAATGGTCATTTCATAACCTAGTTTTAAGATCACTATCTTTTCCTCAAGATATAATATCTCTACCATATTCCATTCAAAACATACAAGCCTCCATTTTAGCCTCTTGATTCATTAATTTATTTCTCTCATGACCTCTCTTCACAGTCTTCTTTTGACTGTCGTCTACTCAGAAAGTATAGGTCTCATCTTATCATTGTAGCCTTTTCATAGGATTGTCACTGTCTTTTTCCAAATTAGCTGTGCATCCTTTCATGTAGCTATCAGGATCAAGTGACTATCTTCTATAGTGTTGGATGTTGTATCTATTGATCTAGTCAACATGTCCTTATAAAAACCAAAGAAATTTGAGATTAGATGAGAAAAAAAAACACACTAAAAACACTCCATTACAACTAACACAGCTTCTGGATGCTAAGTATAACTATTTTGTAAGGAATTTGAAGGTATCACAACAAATTTTTAGGAAAAGAACAGAAAATAAAAAAAGTAAAGAAATTACAAAAAGTAATTTTATTGCAAAATGTTTGAATAAGAGGAGTCTCTTTTGTGGCTGCAATCCTATAAAATTGCTTAAAGTAACATAAATAATCCCACTAGCCATGCTTATTTGGGCTCTTTATGTTTGGATCAACAGATTATCTCCCGTAGTATATGGTATATACCCATAAGTGGGAAAAATAGGGAGCTAGTTGACAATAACTAAGCTATCATTTGTTACCAGGCTCAATAAATGTAGCATGGTGAATGCTTGCAGGAAAAAAAGCCAAGAAGAAATACTCACTTTAAGTTATTGATAACAGTGGATTTTTTCACTCTATTGGTTAGGCAAGAAATATACATTCAATTGATTTTGAAAAAATATAATTAATAGCTTGATTGACCACAAAGCTTCATTTTTTTCTGAGTTAAATACAAGTCAAAATACACAAATCTTAGCAGGTTATCACTTAGATTTCCAAAGAAAAAGGTTGAGATGTCATAAAATACTTTCTCTTCTCACTCTCAAGAAATGGAAATGATTTTAGAATTCCTAGCATGGCTACCCACATGTACTTGTGTGTAGAGGATGTTCACATAGATGTAGTCTTTCTCTCCTATGCCATAGAATATTGAATCCATAACTAAAGGGAGCCTAATGATAAAATCAAACTCCATACCCTTGCCACCCTGTACTCCAGAAAAGTGAAAAATAGAGTTGACGTAGTTGAAGCATAGCATGGTGTAATAGATGACATAAGGTTCCTGATAAAAAGATGCCTATATATGCTAATTAAGTCTCTAGTCACCTTGACAAGATAGTGAATAATCAAGGGTTATATAAATATATAGATCCAAGGAGTTACTTCTGAGGGTGCTACATGATCTACACAACAATATTACCCTAATTTCAACCTCTTGTAGATGATGAGAATAATCAAGCTCTCAAAATTCCCTATCAAAACCAAAGCACTCATATTGTCTTAAAAGAACCAATTTTCAAACTAATTTGAGACATTAATCTAAAATGTATTGTGCATAGAAACAGGTGCAAAACATTTCAAAACAAAGAAGAAAATAGTTTGAAACATATTTCACTTTGTGAACTCACAATATCATTACTTCAAACACCTTTAACCATGTGAAGGTTTATGATTTTCATCAAGAAAATAGTTTGAAACATCTTTCACTTTGTGAACTCACAATATCATTACTTCAAACACCTTTAACCATGTGAAGGTTTATGATTTTCATCAAGAAAATAGTTTGAAACATCTTTCACTTTGTGAACTCACAATATCATTACTTCAAACACCTTTAACCATGTGAAGGTTTATGATTTTCATCAAGAAAATAGTTTGAAACATCTTTCACTTTGTGAACTCACAATATCATTACTTCAAACACCTTTAACCATGTGAAGGTTTATGATTTTCATCAAGAAAAGGTATAAAATGATTACAAAGAAATAAGTGTCTATATATGCCTGCTTTCCTTGTCTACCAACTACCAAAATTCTTGTCTCCAATTTTAATCTTGGATCCTGAAGATTTGTATTTGGAGAAAGGCATTTGGCATACCTCAATTCAATTCAAATCATGTATTAGAATCTCATGCTACCTTTTCACATTGGCAAGGGATTTCCCATCAACCATGGCAACCCAATTTTCTTATCATCTTAGACTATCTTTGTCATATATGGGTATGGCCTTTTCAAACAATCTATTTTGCTAGGTTGTCCAGGTTGCTGCACCATTTCTTCCAGATGAAGGACCTTGACCTTTGATTAAGGACTTTCAAAAAACAAATTGAAGTTAGAATTTAGAGAAACATAGACATTTGATACCTAAGTATTATTGATAAGGCTTTTGGGGCTTTTCATATTTCTCTACATATTTTCTTGAGAAAACTACTATGCAAGAGGGAACTAGATATCCATGGATACAAGGAGGAGGGACATTTGGCACAGTGGGTATGCATCCACATGCAACACAATGTCTGAAACAAAATATGATAACAATTCAAGCCAAAATTGGCCAAACTAAAAACCAATATGCAAAATATTAACTCATTCCAAAGGTCACTTTTCAATAATAACAGATATATGAGTTGTAGAGAATTTGATATGGTTTGCACTTTGCATTTCTCTTGACAGCATATTTAAATAGCCCTTATTAATTTTTACATTAACGAGGTACATTTAGTTAGAATTTGATTTAGTGGCGCTCAAGCTTAAATTCATTTGAGGTACTAAATGAGTTTGACTGCATATGTTTGGATTTTTTGCAAAAAAAATCTATATACAATAATAGTTAGCTCTGGTCCAAATTCTGAAACAAATTGTAAGCTACTACTTTAATTTTTCCAAGAGGAGAGATCAAGATATTAGACATGTATGGCTGAGAGATAAAAACAGCCTAATCCTATTGATTTGATAAAGATAGGATATACCTCTGGTTATCACTATTCATTATAGGCATTGCTTCAGATGCTTTGATACTCAATCTACTAATAGCAATTTTTTGTGATGCTAATACAATGAATACATATATACAAATATATTTTTATGTAATCAACTATGTGTTATTATAATTCATTTTTGTTTTCCCTCTTATTCCTAGATCAGCATCTCCCTTGAACCTCCTATAGGTGCAAGTGCTAGTTTCATATTATTGTTAAAGTGCTACTACAGCAGTCCCATGACTATAAAAACTTTAACATTCCTTTGATCTTATGGAATGCTGCTCTATTTGATGCCCATGGTGCTTTGGAAATCATTGTTTTGGCATATCTATCACTATCACAACATTTTTGTACTCATAATCACCTTATCATGTAATCACATGGATCTGCATTATTATAACAATTAACTATAATAGTGTTTCCAACTCTTTCATATGACTGTTATGGAGCTTGGTGTTGTTCATTGAAAATCACTCTTATTAGTCTTCAACAACCATTATCCCTTTGTGACATAAATGCCACTATTTTTGGACCCTCCATTGTGTTAATATTACATGGTAAGCTGATCTTCATCCTTTATCATAGTGATCCTAATGTTGCATACCACTGTTCTTGCTTTCCATTGCTTCATTGTTGTTACAATCTTGTGCTTTCACTGATATAATGATAATGATCTTTGACATTCAATGAATCTCATTGACTTTGATCCCTTTTCACTCTATTCCATGTTCTTTTACATCTTCTTTGTGTATGATATCGAGTCACATGGCATTCATAACAACTGGTATTATCTCCTTCATTTTGCTATGATCCTCTGACACTCATATGCTTTGATATAGCAGTGATCATTTGCAACTATTTTCCCTCTATATATTGTCTTTCATTCCTATCCCTTGCATGCCTTGGACTATTGTTATCATGCATTGAAAATTGGAACTCTTTATCCACTGTATTGATAACTCATTGGCACTGTCATTGTTTGTATTCACTGCTATGTTATGATGATTGTTCTTCATAGTCAATCCTTAAAATCATTGTTCTGATAAAAACAAAAAAATTCTCTTTTGTTTTTACATTATGATCTCATTGCTTTGAACCTTGTGCTTTGTGGTTATCAAATCTTTGTTACAATCTCTTCAAGGACTGACTTTCTTTCTCTATTGACTACAAGAGACTCCTTTGATCTTCCATTGGCTACCTTTGGTCATTGGGGATCATTATTACAAATTTTTTTGAATTTTTTTCCATTCAAGAACACCCATCTCCTACTTCATGTTTTGGCCAAGTAAATGCCTTCCTTCCTTGTTGCCTTTTGAATAAAGTGGAACAATTGTTCTCTGGATCTTCATTTAAGTTCACCTGTAAGAATATTACTGAAGATTTGAAGTAGAAAGTTTCCTCTCCTGTGGCTAATCCGTTGTATCTGTTATTGAGCACTTTCAGTCAAAAAAATATCTTAAAAGTAATGATTGGATCTTGCACACCTATTCAATTGTTAATGGCTTTGCATTTTACAATGCAATTGTGTTGCTTTGATTTTTTTTCTGAAATTTCATTTCCATATATGTTGTTCTAATGTAACAAGTATATCACGATAGTTTATAATTTGCATATCATCTTGTACTGTGCACTGGAAAGAAATTGTCTCTATTACCAAGGCTCCTGGATTTGCATCTTTATGCAAAGTAGATTATATAAAATATGTTGTTTTCAAGCCAATATGCTATCTGATATCTATTATATTTCAAGCATGATTAATGGGAACATTGACTAAGTTAACTTTTGATATGTATGCAAGGTTAGGGTGGAAATCATGGAAAAAGCGGTGGTTTATTCTTACGCGAACATCTTTGGTCTTATTTAAGAATGATCTTGTAAGTTAAAAGAAAGGTTTTCAATACCTTAAGGAAGGCTTGTGTTTGTTGTTTTATAATTTTCAAACTGAATCACACTATCAATTCTCATTGCAATTTATGATTTATGCAGGGTGATTGCCATCTAGAAATAAAAAATTTCTCATTTTTGGAAGAACTGATAATGCTTGGGGAAAATAAAAATACAAGTAGGTCTTTTTTTAGTATGAAGTAAAATTCAAACCCAATGACATGAGGAGAGTTCTTATGTTGTCTAGCAAGGCCCGAATATGGTGTAACAAGTCTTTTTCAGTTTATTGATAAGATCAGCTATCATTAATTATTCAGGTTACCAAATCAGACTATCATCTATTTGTCATAAATGGTCACACCTATGTTTGAGTCTTTATTAGGTTGAAATCATTTCCCATTTAATCTAACTACTTCTCTAACTTACCAGATGAGGGATGATGTTGGTAGGAATATCTCCTGCAAAAACGTGTGGTATCCTTTGTGTGTTTTATATCAACACAAGAGTAAGTGAAATATAACACCTTTAGTCATCATGGGAGGGAGTTGCTCAACAATGCTTGATAGGAACTCCAAATTTTGGTGTGTTTTCTATAGGGTAAGTAGCTTTCATGTGCAGCATGAACAATCAATGTTAGGTTTGGCCAACACCTTCTAGAGAGCTATGGTTATGTAAGTCAAGAAAGGATAGTTCTACTAGAACTTAAGTGATCTAGATTTTTGTAAGTTGATAGTTACAGAAAAATTTCTAGCAGTCAATGAGATACATAATTAGAATTAGAAATTTATTTTGATAACTCTACATTTAAGAGCCATTGCAAACTAATTTGTTTCCTATTTCTTCTATCAAGGTGTACTGATAATCAGAATTAGAAATCTGTTTGATAACTCCATATTTAAGAGCCATTGCAAACTAATTTGTTTCCTATTTCTTCTATCAAGGTGTAATCAATACACAGTTAAAAACTTAAATGTATGGATAAAAATCTTATATAAGATGGAAACGAAACCTAAGGAAATCAAATAGTTGCAAAAGACTTTAAGAGCTATTAGTAACTAAACCCAATGGGAAAGGAAAGGAGGCTCAAATGTTTGAGACATACAGGGAAATTAATTATAGATAAAAAAATTGAATGAGATGTGTTGAACCCATATTAGGATGGGTGACATTGTAAGAATTAGTGTGTCCAGAATGTGACAATACATATTATAAGAAATGTGCTTATGGGTCAGTTGTGATATGTGGAGACCTTAAAAGAGCTCTTTGCTTATTTGATTTGGCATTCAAATGCTTCCTGTATAATCAATATGATTCACACCTAACTTGTTTGATCTTTATGATTTTAGCTTTTAAGCCCGACTCTTTTGGTATGATGACATTCATATTTTAGATTAATAACTCTTAAGAACTTTGTTCATTGTTTTTAATTGTTGGTCAACAAAATCCTTCTTGCATTGGAGTATATTGATGGAAGTCCTTCCTTCCTGGAGAAAGCTTTATGTTTCATTGAGCAATATGGTATAATGTTTCAACTATTCTATGTTTTCCTTACGTGAAGTTGTGCCATCTTTGTGTAGCTACATGAAATTTTTGCATACATCCAACATATAATCATTCATTTCAAAAGGAGTTTATTAATTGAAGGAGTCAGCCTTTGATTGCTACCATCTTAGATGTTGGTATTTTTCACAAACATTAGTTGAATTTTGATGTTGGAAATTAACTGTAATTTTATCATAGTATAATCAAATATAAAAAATCTCCCTCTTATCTACCAATTACTTGAATATAAACAAGCATTGTATCATTTCATTTGAGTTGTAAACACATATGCTTGCACTCTATTTAAACTTGTATTTCAAGTTTCTTGCATGTGCAGTTCTGGAGACAAATTTAAATTTCTGTAGAGGTTTATTTCTTTTTTTCCCATTATATTGGGTAAGGTTTACAATTATGGCTCAAATGAGCAACCAATTAATAGAAAGTCTAACAAAACAAAAGCTCACTTGAGCAGCAATCTACAAACACCACCAAACAGATTTCAGGATCACAAAAACATATTAATAACTTGGAGCAGCAAACCAAGAGCAAAAGGTCTATATCAAAATCACAATAGAATGCAATATAGAAAGATCATCCCAGTATGAACAACAAGAGTAGATCACTCACCCCTCCCTTTTGTTAATGGTATCTAAAAATTGAGTAACCTAATTCTTAGCAAACTTAACTTGGAAACCCACACATTAGTGCAGCCACCTGTCTAGATGTACTTTGACAAGAACATGAGGAGGAGCAGAAGTAGCATCAGCACTGTCCATGTCTTCACTAGCAGCATATGAGTAGTGATCAGGAAGGACATCATTAGAAACAGGATTCTTTACATGCCCCACCCATCAGTTCCATATTAGACATCTGGATAATCAAGTCTTTTGTAGCATTCTGGAATTTTAATCTTCTCAATCTTAGAATCAGATGACAAGGAGCCACTATTAGCAACAATGAAACTGTGACTTCTCTATAGAAGCCTGCAAGTTCCCTCTGTTAACCTTGAAACACATCTTTCTTTATTTCTTGCAAGGAAATAAACCAAAGAATTTAGAAGAGAACCAAAACCATAGTTTAGATAAAAATTTGGATAAATGCTCATCACATTTTATAACACCAAACAATATATCACATCAATCAATATTGACTTGTTTAGAGCATATTCTAAGAAGTCTGAAAACAATCCCAGAATTTTTTGGACCAAGGACAATCATAAAAAAATTGAGAAATATTTTCTACACTATGACAGACCAAACGAGCATTAGAATTAGAGACTAACAAGAACCACCAAGAAACTTTTCATTGACACATCGTCTAATGGAAGAAGGATATTTTTGGCCCAATGGATCCTGACCAAATTAGTTTAAATCGAGTAGAGCAAATCTCAATTGGGTCAGATAAGCCCCACTGAGAGTTCACTTTACAAAACCAATCCTTGGTGAAAGAGAGCACTGGATAAATGCATCTAGAAGAGCTCACCAACAATATACAACCTCCATGGCACCAAATCATGTATATTCTCTGTTATACCTGAAGTTGCATTTTTTAATTCTTCCTCTGTATTCTTTACACTTTTGATTAGAAGATTTAATCCAAATAAAGTATATCTTATTATGAAGGTAAGCAAATTTGTGATTCCAAAACATGTAAAAAATGCCAGCACACATATAAGGATAGTTATCAAATCTGGCAGGGTTTCTTGGACTGGCTGAATTTGTTTGTTTTGTTCAAGGCTTTTAGATTCCAATGGAAACTTTAGCAAATGTTTTTTTTTTTAAATTTTTGATATACAATTTTTTCAACCTCCCAAATGAATCACATTTTCTAAACCTAGTATCTATGCATATAAGATTAATAGAAACAAAGCTATCTATATGAAATTTACATTACAAATTCTTACAGTAACCATAGATCATGGTTTTGTTTGTAGGATTAGATTAGAGTGCAGCATTTAGAAAAAAAATTAGTGATGAGGGTATATGCATCCGTAAAAACTTTAAAACATTTGATATATAAAAATATCAAATACATCAAGAACACAAATTAAACATCAAGTAGTCTTTTGAAATTATACATGCAAACTTGAAATTATAGATGCAACATCTATTCTGATTGATTAATAAATGAGCATTCAACATGATATCTATAACAAATAGATGAAACTTAAAAGCATGATTCCCTTCACTGTAATACTAATTTTCTCAGTGTCCCAAAATTTCTTAACTGCTTTGATCATCTTCAATTCCTAATATCTCCCGATGACCTACTCTTCTTTTTGTACCACTTGTTCACCTTTTATAGGGTTTGAAATGTAGTCTTTTAGGTGCAATCAAATTCATCATAGACTCAACACACATGTTCCCTTAATTTTGCACCTTATCTGCCCCAATGGATGAGCCTGGAACTAGTAATGATTATTATTCTTTGTTATATGGCATTTGGTGTTGGGAAAGCATCTCTTATTGTACTGGGCAACTTGAGTCAAAATAGTAGGTTAGTTAATTTTGGCAATTTATGATCAAGAAAATAATAATTTTGTCATGCATTGAATAACTGAAATCCTTTGTCAACTTTCATAGGTTGGAGGTGACACAACGTCTTAGACAAATAACTCCATCAAATTTGGGTGGAAAAGCAGTGCATTCATACGATACTGAGAACAAGCTTGATCAATGGCAAATGTATGCCATGTTTGCATGTTCCTGCCCACCAGACGATAGCGAGGATGGTGGATTTGCAATTGATTTTTACTTCACTAAGAGCTGGTTCTGAAGGGAAAATAGTAAGTAGAAACAAATTTAGCTATATTATTGATTCAATGCATATTACCCTTCATCCATGCATATGCATCCATCTGGATGTTTCTACTTATGTTTATTCCTCTTTTTTCTATTCATGTATATAAAAAAAAAAGATGAATAAGCAATGAATTTATTTTCTCCCAATTTACCAACTTTATTTTTTCCAACATCATAGGTTAAGGAGGAACTTATTGTAAAATTTTGTACAATTGCAACCAAACAACTACCTATTATTTCAATAGGATACATAGAATGCACATAAAAAATTAGGTATTAAGGTTCTCTTAGATAAACTATACAATACTATTTCCTGGAGTTGGTTGTACAACACCACTAGAAAGATGAAAAACAATAGGTTGTACATCATTAGTAGCCTACAATGCCCATACAACTAAATTATGACACCCACATCTTGTATAGTAGAAATTGGAAGTGTAGATGTATAGTTAGAAGTTTTTGAAGAAGGCATACCAAGTAAACTATTGTTGATGGTTGTATAGTTCCATGTAGATTTTTTTGTAACTACCACATGATGAAGACAACATCTTGAATAGACCTTGTATCAGGAAAAGCCACTGTTGGATGTGAAGAGGAAAAGAATATGATAGACAACAAACTATTAATTTCATTAAGTCCTTCTTAGTATGTTGTATGGAAGTACATGAAAAAACTTTAGGAAGCATAAATTCAATTTGGTTGGCCATTGGGAACCATATAGTAGGACAAAGAAAAGGTTTAAAATTATAATTTACTTGCCTCTTAATAAGTTTCAAATTGTTTGTAACTTTCTTGTGTGGTTGCACAATGGAAAATAATATCGTATGATAAACATATAGGGGTTGGGTCATACAATGGAAAGAAGAATTTGATTTTCATATGAACATAGGAGTTTTATAATATAGTCTTTTAATTTCTCATTTCACTCGTACTTCTAGCATCTTTTTAATTTTTGTTTCTTCCATTCAGTATAAAGCAATATTTCTCTTTTATTGGTGCAACCTATTTTATGATGCTTTTCCATTTTTTGTGATTTTCCTATGAAGTTTGCTCTTATTTGACTTTGATGTCATGCCAAAACATGCAACACGAGTAAGGTCATTTATAACATTCATTAGGACAAGTATTTGTAGGCTCCAAATTAGATAAATTTTTTATATTATTGTTTTGAGGTGTACATTCATTAATTTTGAAACCAAAATTGTTGATTTTTGCAAACCTTGTACTACATTCGACACACAAACTGTCTAGCTTTTAAAAGTCATTCTTTATTGGTTGCTTGTCATCACACAATCCTTGTTCCTTTTCATTGATCTATCCCATTTCACCATATTATAATTGTATTTATCAAAATAGGCCTAGATTGCCTTTTGTGTACCAAATGACCCCTAATTTTTTCACATTGTCTTTAGATGGAAATCCTCTTGTCACTATGCATTGTGTCTTTTATAGATTAGAGACTTTCATTCATTCTCTTTGATGACATTCTCAACAATACATCTCAAGGAATGCTTGTTAAAATTGTCAGCACACTTCAACCTTGGTAACACCTTTGCTCACTCTAACCTATAACCCTTTGTTTATCCCCTGCTATGTATTTGAGAACCATCATATACCCTGTTTTGTTAGTCATGACACTCCCTAATTAGAGAATGATGATCTCTAGGATTTAATCAAGGTTTTCTATACTCTTCCTGGTCTATCATTCTTTCATGAAGCTTGCAATATAGTAATGGATAGTTTGTCTTTTAGCCTTTGGCTCCTAGACTAAACACTCTTTAAACATTGTCTTTTCATTGTTAACATCTAAGTCATATACCTTGTTAAATATAATTTGAAGAGTACAATACTTTCATGGACTGTACTATGGAGACTTTACCCTTTTCATTATGTAGACTACGGTTGTGAAGAACTTCCATAGGTATATGAGGTCTCCTTTTCACATGAATTCCTTATTTCAATTGTGATTTTTCTTGTAAATTCTCTTGTCCTTTTTTCTTTGACTTTCCATTTATTTTTGATTTTTTTTCTTATGTACATTTTCTCTCACTTTACAGGGTTATCCTATCACTACATAGGGACTTTTCCTTACATGATTTCTACTAAACTATGTCTTGACATAGGACTAACCTTTTTCCACAACCAATACCACTATCATGACATCTTTGACTATGTGTGGCCTTTTTCCATGTTTTCATGATTAGGATAAACTTATCACTCAATATCACTGTGGAGTGACTTCTTCATGGACTATCTCCTTTGATGTTAACATATCACTATGCTTTGGTTTGGCATGCCATTCTTTGGTGTTTTGAAGAGAAAATTACACTCATGTACAAGGTTATGATGACTTTTGTTACCCCTCTTATGTTGTCCATGTACTATTGAAGGAACCTATAATTAGTAGACCTATTTACAAGTTCATTGTCATTAGTAGACCTCTTTACAAGTTCACTATCACTAAATGTCTAAAAAATAGACAAATGATATGATGACAGTCCTTTGATGTAATTAATATCATGTGCCAAACAACCAATAGCTCTTTTGAAGATACCATCTATCACTTGACATGACTATCATCTACAGTTGTCTATGACTCTCTATGCACAAGATTGTCCTATTCCATGTGACTGTCATCTTGACTATCATATAATTTTGTGTTTTTGTTGTGCTTCATCCATGTCATCTATATCTTGCCCCACATCTTCACAATACACATCCTTAGCCATTATCTTGGCCAGTTCATATGATGAGATGAATTCTCGTGTCATCAAATGGATCTATATGCATCTCTATTTGTTATATTTTCAGGCATAGCTGCAAATTTAAAAGATTTGAAGCTTTTCTCCTCTACAAATAACATTGCACATGGTTCTTTATGCCTTTATGGATAACCTCCATTGAGTTCATAATATTGTCATGTATTTTTGTTCTTTTTAAGACTATAATACTAATTGTGATTTAAGGCAGACCACTTTACTACCCTTTAATGTCTATGACATATCTTATGAATTGTTTAATGTGACCCTTTTAAGATCACCTTCAACATAACTTCCATCTCTTCTTTGTAGTCACTGTCTTAGTTATGTTGGTATTGTTCGTCTTTATTTTTGCTCATCTTATTTTCATGTTTTGTCTTCTTACTAGTGTTTTGCATTGACATTTAGGGTTACTCTGTATTCTTAAAACTCTTCATGCATTAGTCTATGTTCTCCTAAAATCCTTCAAAACATGACAAAACCAGTAGCATGTCAATGAAGTCCCAAATCTTGAAGATACTCCATTGACTATTATACTTCTGTCCACTAAGCTCTTTTACCACTATCCCTATCATGATAAAAAAATTATAAGCTGATGCATGCTCTCTCATCCATTGTATAGCTGCTTACCTTTTATATTTCTCATAATACACAAGTTTTCTATCTCATTGTCATGACATTAATCTCCACAATTGTAACCCTTCTACCATGTTTTCCAAACTAAATTGTAGCAAGAGTTTCAACAGGGGTTTTGACAGTTCACATGATCTACACACAAAAATAATCACTATACCAAACTCTAAAAGATTCAATGAGATCATTCATGACTTGCTCTTTGGCTTCTTGTGAGATGAATTGTTGTTTTTGCATATCACACATTCTTCATGGGTTACTTGGCATTTGATTATTTTCTATGGCTACAAAATCCCTTATAAGTATAGATAAGACTAAGGGCTTAATACAATGATTAATCCTTCGAAACTTAACACTGTATTCTAGGTATAACCTTGCTCAAGATAGTAATAGTCTCTTTTACTTGAACAATGTAGGGTTTTCCATTAACAATAGTATGAGAATAAAACCATGTACATGTATAAGACCACAAAACCGCAACCCTCTTGTCACAGTGTTTTTTCTCCTTTTGACTTGATAGTGAAACACAACAAAAAATAGTGCATGTAATGTTTATCACAACATACTCCACTATGTATGTTGAGCAAACTTGGAGGGGAAAGCGAATCGATTCAATGGAAAAATAACATCCACTATGGATGGGGGAGGGGGAAAGGCCAAAAGAGAGTGGCTCTTGGGACCAAGAGAAGGGTCAATAGTAAAAATATCAGACTTGGTTTAATATGGGACTATCCTAGTTGTTATGTCTAGCCATTCATTAAAAAATCTATGGAATTATTTATTCACCATCTAGTTTAAAGAACTGAATTCATGATTAATATTGGTCTTTGCATGATTTATAGGATCAACATAAACTGCTTCTGAATTACTTTTTCCTATAAGCATAAATAAAATTTGTTGCTCTCCTACTATCATATATACTTAACACTCATTTTAGGTAAAACTAAGTTTTTTTATATAATAATTTTCTAGATATGACTGTTGGTTATATATAGGTGCTCCATGAAACTCTTGAAATATTTTTTAGCTTTCTTTATTGACACTCTTTTTATGCCTTCTCCAAAATGCTTCTATTTTAGCTTTAGGCCATTCACACTTACATGTTTGTGAAATCATGCTAGTTGACCTTGCATCCTTTTTGGAGGAGGTGGTATTTGAAACAAAATCTAGGCCAAAATGGAAGGTATGTTGCACTCATCTTTATTTATGGATAGTAGGAATTTGAAAGGATTTAGATGTCATGATCATATTCATGAGGCTATCAGTCTTTGTAGTAGACGTGATCTGTCATTTTACATAGTGGAGAACATGTCATTTATTGTGAATTTATTTGGAGTACCATTTAAAAACTTCTAATATCTTGGTAGCCATGATTGATTTGAACTTTAGATATTGTAAACCATCCCTACCATCCTTATTTTCTACTGAAATCATCTAAAAGGAAGAAACTCTAGGCATTTTAATTTTATTTTACAGAGTGCCATTAATGTCACCAACATAACCTTTGTGAGTGTCCCCATGATTTCAGAAAAGAAGCAGGCCATGCTGTCACACAAAATACATGAAAATAAAAAAAAATTGGTCATAGTTTCAGCTTTTAACTTGTGCTTCATTTAAGTAATATTAAATTATTTTATCATAATAAATTTTGGTTATAGTTTCAACTTTTAACCTGTGCTTGATTTAAGTAATATTAAATTCTTTTATCATAATTTGATTTTTTTCCTTTATTTTTTTGTGTTGTCCCGTATTGTCCTCTCTCTGCCACACCCAAAAAGGTAGATATTATTCCTTTCTAATTGCATTAATTGGAAAATTTTAGGTTTGAGTGAATGCATATTAGAGGTAAGTTTTTCTGTCAGTAGCATTAAGTTTCTTTAGGATTTAAATATTTTGAAAAGCATAATGCCTTCTAAATTCCTAACAAATTCTAATCCTCATTGGAATTGTTCAATTCTCAGTTGTATCCAATTGAAGACTGGTTGGTGGCATCATCTTTTCCTTCCATGTTTGATCTAATTACAATTCAAAATATTTTGGATCAGCTTCTTCCCAATAGTTCCAGGTGAGTATATTTTGGATATATGCTTCTATCTATAGTATAACCTCAATTCTCATTCATTTTTTGGTAGTTGACATATTTGTTTCCCCTATCTACAATAGAGAATACAATAACTGTTACATATCATATAATTTCAAATATTATTTTTTTACCTTCATTACCATTCTTTTGGGATCTTGGTTACTATTTCTTTTTAATTTTTGGACAATTACTAGGTTTAGCAGGAACCTTGGTCAAACTAGGACCGTTTTGGACTATGTACCAATCTTTGTTTGGGTTGAGCTTGGATTTGCCTAGGGTTCTGCTCTGTGCCAGTGGATTTGGTACCTAACAAGCAGTTCGACCCCACAGTCGAACATTGACTGTGGTCCATGAGGCCACCTTGGAAGATGTTGTCTATCTTGCAGAGATTGTTGGCAAGCAAGTTAGATACTGTGTTGATGGCTCCAAGATAATGAAGGTAAGATTGGTGATAAAGAAACCAACAAGATATGAAGATGAAGAGGTAAACGATCAATTTTTTTAAGGGGCAGTAAAATGGTAAGAGAAACAATGAAGTAACAGTTAACATGGTCATAGGATGATAGTAATAAAAATAAGGGCAACCTACAACAGATGATTGGAGCTTTATCACAATCATAGATTGAAAGTTCCTTTGCAAAGATGTATCATGTACTTATGTATTACAAGGGTAAGAGACTGTAGGTTATGATATAAAAGAACAGTCATGCACAAATAAAAATTAGAGGATCAACAAGCATTACAAGGGTAAGGGACTGTAGGTTATTGATATAAAAGAACAGTCATGTTCCTATTCTTTTGTAAGCTGTTGAACAACATAAAGGCAAGGTTTTGGAGAAAATTTCAGCTAATTCTTTTCTCTTTTAGCAATGTATTGTAATTGTAGACATCTAAAAATGACCTAGGCCTGCAAGCTTCATTTTTACCACTTTCATCCTAGCATAATTATGACATTTAATTATGTCCTTGGTCCACATTCGACTATTGATTAAATAATTCATAATTATTTAATTAATTCATGTCCTTTATTCTTCATGATTATTAAATAAATAAATTTTATTTATTTATTAAATATGTCATTAATTGTCTAAGTCTTCCCTTAATTAAATAAATTGCTTAATTTATTTAATTACCCTTCATATATTTCTTCCTAATTATTAAATAAATAAATTTTATTTATTTATTTAATGTCACTAATTGTCATAATTAAATGAATTGATTCATTAATTTAATTAATTAATCTTATCTGCTAAATTAAATAATTATATTTAATTATTTAATTGTCAAAATTAATATTCCTCTCATTTTAAATAAATGAAATTATTTAAAATGTCATCACTTTCTTAACTATCAGTCCATTTTGGTAAATAATCTTAAAATCGATTATCTATTATCTCATAAAATCATTATTTTGAATTAATTTAATTCAAAATAGTAACTAATCTTCCAAAAATCAAGTAATCAGGCAGATTCTTGATTTTCCAAATTTGATCTTCAGTCCAACTCTTATCTTCTTGATTTTTTGAATCTCACAAATCAGACAGTCTTTATCTTCTTGATTGTCGAAAATCTTTAGTTTCTAAATTAATTATTTCATTTATTCTCCACCGCCGATTTGATATTCTTAGATGAAATCTTGACCGCTCACTTAAGGATTTTTCCCTAACCCTGATTAGGGATTATCAAATTCAATCTAGACCTCTGATTTTAGGTCTATGTCAAAGATCAATCTCATCCGTCCGTTCAAAATGGCATTTTCTATAAAATGTCATTTTCCTCTCATTTTTGCATTAGACAATATTTTAGACATTAGATGCACATAGATTACAATATTCTGACATATTAATACTTAGATTAATTTGGCATTTTAGAGTCATTTTTTACATAATCATTTAGGCATAGGAATTGGACATTTGTGCAAATCCTTCAAAGCTTGGTGTAGGAAATAGGCATATATTTTCAGATTGCTCGTGCAACGAATCTAAGGGCAAAATATCATCCAACAAGCAAGGAGGTGTTACAAAGGTGAATCATGGAGGCTGCAACAACTATTTGGTATACTTGTTTCATTTACGTTTGCTTCCTTTATTCTTTGTAATTACGTTGGGTTTTGTCTTTCGCATTGATTTGATAACTTGAATCTAATCTTATCCTAAAAGAAATCCTCAGTTACATTGGTGAACCTGATTTTGTAGAAAAAATTGTGTTTTCTTGTTTGTTTTCACTGTTTTACAGGGTACAGCCAAGAATTCTTACGAAATCCCGTCACTTTGTTTTGAGCACAGAAAAATGGGCGAATAAAATATTTTAAAACATTTTCTGAGTTTTGTAGATCTCGGTCTTAGCTTTCTAGAACTTCAAACGGTTTCAAATTTTGTTAAGATTTGAGAAAGTTATGGCTATTTTAGTGATCGCTATTTTTTTAATTTTGCTTTTAAAACCCGCATTTTCTTTTCCATATAATTTTTTTTGTGCAGAATCTTAGAAAATAATTTTTGGGTTTTGAAGGTTTGATTCTTAGCTTTCCGAAACTTCAAACAATTTAAAATTTCATTAAGTTTTGAGAAAGTTATTGCTGTTTTAATTTGCTGCTGTCATTAAATTTTTTATTTATTTTTGGTTACTAATCTTTGTTGGTAGCATTTGGCCATTACTTTTCATGGGTCAAAGGCAAAAATATAAACTTCTAACTCATGGTCTTGTAGGTTCAAATGTCAAAGAATAAACACTAAAACATTGTGTCTGTATTTTTCTTAGATTAATACACACTTACTTTTAGTGCAATTAAAAAGAATAATGTCTTCTAATTTGCATGATTGTGTTTGCAAAATGGTAGGTGAGTATGCTCTCACCTTGTGAAAACTCGATGATTAGAAAACTAGACCCGTTTTTATCTATTTTTAACCCCATGATTTGGTATATCGGAGTATCCTCTCCCCTTGCGCTTTCAGGCGATCTTGGGTGTAAGAGAAATGGTTACCAACTCTAGAAATTGGGTCTGCCTAGGGATTTCATCACCCCAATGCAACTCAAACTAGCAATGGAGATAAGGCCAAGCTACCCCTGACCGATATATAATGTGAATCTTAAGGGAAAAATAACATTACGAGTGCAGATGTGTCATACGGACAAAGTAGTACTCCCTTAAACCCTGTTGAGCTTAACCTCTTCAGGCTAGAGTGCCACCTAAATTGGTGATTAATCTCTTGCCCCATGTATGGCCATTCGAACGGGGGTCCCAAACTAAAAACCTTTGTGTAGTAAGCCAAAAACCTTCTATTTGCTAGCACAGCACTGGTCGGTGTGAAGGCATCCACATTTTCACAGTTTGTAGTAGAGGTGATCAATCTACCATAGGAGTTTCATGGGGGTTGGAAGCTTGGTTGGCCTGAGAAGAGAATGCACTGTAAGGGGGAGCCTGTGCAGCCAAGCTTCTAAATTCACACGCTACAGATATGCGGTTGGGGAAACCCATGTGGAATCTAGCGAATATTGTCCTAGCCTAACCATAGGATTGTACTTGTCTCATGTGTGCTTGCTTACATTCAAAATATCATGCTTGCAAGTGTTTTCTGGATACTGAAACAAACCAAACAACAGTTAAACATCTAGAAACAACCAAGTCAAACTTCAAGAATTCAGTCAAAACTGGTCTATACATTCTGTCTGCAATGCATCTGCACACTGCAACACATTTTCCCACTTGAAACGATGCATTTGCTTAGCTGAAATTTAAACACTGTCTCAGACCAAAATCTAAGTCCACACATTGTCGCCTACTGTCAAACATCTTTTTCAAATAGTCTCTGTCAGAAACCAGAATTGCAATTGCTCAAAACGCCCATCATTTGCATTCATTTCCAAATTTTAGGTGCATTCCCTAGGTGGCATAATCGTCCTTAGGTTTTATCTTAGCAAACTTTGGATTAAGCCAAACCTCCACACCTTGCAAAACCTTTGTTTTCAAAACTAGCCTATCTTGGGACTTAGTCATTACTACTCTTTTCAGTCATTGTCTTTTTGTGAGAACCTCCAACTCAACAGTCTAGTTCGGCAGGCTCACTCGTCATTTTGACCTCATCATTTAGTCCCTTTAGTAAGTCCTTTGATAACCAAAATTGAGACATAGGTCTAGCTTAGAGTGGTTAGACAAACCTTTCTCCAAATTTTTTCCATACTTAGTCCTCATTTTAAACCTGGACTTTGCATTAATCATCTTAGTCCTCATATTGGCTTTGACAACCTTGTCATCAATCATTTCCTTAGTCATCACCTTGCATTGTCATCCTTTATCAAAAAATACAAAAACATAGGCTAGTGCCATCCTTGCATTTACTTGTCATTCTCATCATCCTCATTTGAGCAAATCCCTTTTATGGTTGAGACTAGGCTTCAAAGACAACAACGACAAATGACAAACTTTGGTCAAGATTCTAATCCCAACATCGACAATAACACTTATGACACGAACAAACATTGGACTTTTTCTGACCCATTTCACAACATGAACATGCAATCTTCCATGAACATGCCATCTTCATCACAAAACATTTTTGAGTCATTAATAAAAAAAGACCAAAATGGACGAGTATATGTCAAAGACTTAGAAGCTGCAGCACAAAATCCTGATATAGTCTCCTTTGTAGAAAACTCAATCTTACACGACCCTCAAAGGTATCTAGCCATGCTTTTGGACCAAGGGGCTAAGTTACCATGAGGCTTTGACATAAATACTTTTCCACCTCCATTCGTCTACCCTCACTACCAAAAGTCACTTAACACCATCCATGACATTAGTCCACAACAAACATCCATTAATCAGCCTTATCCTAACTTTGACAAGGGAAGTCAATTGTCCGCTAGTCCATTCCATGTCTCCACATCAAATCCTAGCCCTTCACCTATTAATCCCATCCAAGTCTGCATCCCTTATCAACCATCTACGAACTCATGTCAAGTCCCCACATCATACCATACCGATCCGGTGCAAGTCTCCATGTCATATCCTTGTCATTCAATAATTAATCCACTCCAAGACTCCATGTCCTATCCTTGTCCCTCACATGCTACTCCAGTCCAAGTCCCCATGTCCTATCCTAGTCCTTCATATACTAGTCCAGTCCAAGTTCCCACATCCTATCCTAGTCCTTTGGTCATTAATCCTTTTCAAGTCACCCCCTCACAAGCCACATCTAGTCATGAAAATTCTATCATAGTCCAAAGTCAAATCTCATTTAATAAACTTGAGGATACATGTCAAAATGAAAGCCCAAAGCATGACATTATAATGTCACCCTCATGTCAAGAACAAGGTAGTCCATCCCATTACCCTATTTTTGACAACCCCATCTTTGACCAAGACCCTACCATTGAGCAAGAAATCCAAATCCATGACAACCCCATCTTCGACCAAGACCCTACCATGGACAAAGAAATCCAAAATGATCCACTCCTTGACCTTTATGCCATTCATGATCAAACACTTACTGACCCTATAAAGGCCTTGACTATTGACACTTCCTAAGATGAGACACTTTCCTCCATGGGACACAGACGATATTCCTCCAGAACAAGAATCTTGCACTAGGGACATGCTTGCATATGATCAAGTTATAGCTAAAACCATTGGGCTCTATGACACTAAAAATAATGATGGCTTCGACATTACCTTGGAAGCACCAACAGAATTATTTGAACCTGACATTTCGCATGATCAAACCAAATATATCAGTTAGGAATATGTCCAACATGACAATGAAGCTAAGACACATTATCAACTAGGGTCATCTATCTTTGTCAGAGTGGGCTTTCTTGCAGACGAAAATATTACAAGTGATAGTATCCACATACCTAATGATGGGTTAGCATCTTGCTTTCAAAACAACAAATACCCCATCGCAAATAGAATCTATCAAAGCATGCAATATCAAGGCAAAGGACTAGGCATACATGAGCAAGGCATTCTAGAACCAATACAACTTTAGGGAAATTACAGACATCAAGGTCTTGGCTATTCCTCAGACAGCAAATCAAACAATGTTAGTGGTACCTCCTCGATACTGGGGGCAACTTTGTCAGATATAAACATCAAAATGGATTCCATGAGAAATCCTTTTCATAAGATTACTGCCAACACCCCCTCCACCCACACCATGAACTGTCATTTCATCATAAATAAACCTTCCCTTTGGAACCAACCAAAAAAAGGTCTTACAAGTCAAAAGATCAAAATCAAATGTCAAAGGCCATTGAATCAAACAAAAGGACAAGTGGACAAATGAAATTAAAATGGATCCCAAAGAAAGATGGATCAAACAAAGACACCAAGTCAAATACAAAAGTCAATCACAATGTGGAGCCACAAGAGAAGAGGACTCCCACATATAACACATGTCCACCTCCTTCAGAATGGTCATCAAACAAGGCATCTAAGAGTGTTGGTTCCAAACATCCTCCCTCCAAAATCCGTCATACACCATCCCAAGTTTGAAAAATAAAAATTCATTCATCCAAACATCCAAACAATTTTTCCATGTCTACCATCATTCGTCATAACCCTACATCTCGTTTAAAGTCCATTGATCCCACGTCACAAATTCGTCACATCTTGGTAGCAACTCTTTACCGCAAGGACTCTCATGGCACTCTATCGCAATGTGTGTATTCTGATAAGGCCAACTCTAGTATCATAAAGGATCACAATGACATCGATCAGTTGTATACAAGTGCTACGATCTTGACAAGACAGCTACTTCAGATAGGACATTATTGGCATATCATGGCAACAGTCTCTACATCAGCATCGTCAGTGAATTCAGAATAGGTAGTGGACATCTAAAGCATCCAGGCTATCCACAAAATTAGAAATACAAAAAAAATAGATTGAAAAATGATAAAAATCGTCACCCTGGTGAAAACCTAGCAAACAAGCGTCTTGGTGACACCAAAAAAATCAAAAATTCAAGAAAATATTAAAGAGAAAAATTTCATCCAATGGTGAAAACCTAGCAACAGGCACCCTGGATAAGTACCATGATGAAAACCTGACAAACAGGCATCATGTGTAAAATAAATCATCTATGTGGACTCTTACACTTGGGGGCAAGTCGTCTCATTTCCCATGCCTTCCTCATGACATTTGCGTCCATCTAAGCCCTATCATTTTCACGCATTTTTTCCCACTTACCTTAGTCTTGACATAAAACTGACACACATAAATCATGCTTTGGGAAAACTCTTGACATGTCTATTCTTTGGTCATACACGATTCACAAAACATCAAGTCATTAACCGTCATAGTCGTATTGTCCTTATACGACATAGTCCTTGAAAATCATATGACAATTTCATTAGTCTCATGTCTCCCATCTTTTACCAAGGCCACCCTCTCATCCTTTCATGTCTGTCACCTATCTTGGCTTTCCCTTGTCAAATGGTCTAAGGATAATCATCATCCCATCTAGTCTAACCAAGTCATTCCAAATGCAACGAATCTAATCCATACAAGCACATTATCCAAAATTTTACTTGACTGCATTCCTGGCCCGACTATAGACCTCCATACTTTCATCACATTATCATCATCATCCTCATGTTGTTTTGGGATGTTTCCTTCCCACGTCAAACAACATTGTCATCACCTGTCAATTGGTATTCGACTTGACTAGGAGCACAATCATGTTTGTCCTTGGATTCTCATGTGTAGGAATCAGTCACATGCATTTGTCATAATCCCCTTAAACCATTCAAAAAGACCAAAAACATGGTAAAATGTCCTGAAAAAAGAACAAAAACATCAAAAAGTCCTAAAAAAAGACAAAAACATCAAAAAGTCCTAAAAAAGTCCTAAAAATTTGAAAAAGTCCTAAAAATATATAAAGTCCTAAAAAAACCTAAAAATTATAAAACGTCCTGAAGAAAAGCATAAAAACATCCAAATCAATGTCAAAATCCTAAAAATGGAGTCAAAGTCAGTCATGTTAGTCAGTCCATTTCATAGTCAAACTACGTTGTCTCTGCGCATTTGCTACATAGGCAAGGCCATCAGTCGATGAGTCCCCGAGACATTAGGTCAGTCCTTTTAGGTTGGTCCAAATAAAATCATAGCATTTGTCACAATTATCACATCGGTCAAATAATTCAGACATAGTCAAACTCAGACACAAGACAGTCATTCGAAACATCAATGTCAAAATTGTTCAAAATTAGATAGCACAATCCAATCAATCATACAGTCAACATTTGTCAACTTGCCAAAACATATTAGTCAAAACAATGTCAATCTCATCACTCTTTGGTCCTCTTCAAGATGTGTCCTTCTTGGAGTTAGACCTCGTCAAAATGTCCTTTGCCTTTTTCAGGATGTGTCCTTCCTGACAATAGGCTCTGTCAAACCATCAACACCGTCAAATTGGAAAAACCCTTAAACTGTCCAAACTGTCAAATCGACAAAAAATCAATCTTTGGCAAACAAACATTGGAAAACAAAATAAAATGGCTATTAATCTTTTTGGTCTATCTTGTCTTATCTTTTGACTATCTTGGCTATTTTGTATTATCTTTTTACTGTCTTTTCTTTGTGGTCATGTTACTAGCTACCTCGAGGATGTCCCATGAAGGATTTAGAGGTGCGATGACATCTCCTGGCCTATTTTATTTTTTTGACTGCTGTCTGTGGATTGTCTTGACAAAAAGACTAGGGCAACTTCGCCCTTAGTATGAGTTAGGACATTCCTTGTCTGTGACTGTCTATTTTTCAAATGGATGACCTTGCACACCTTGGTCTACGTCATATCATGGTGCTTGTTGCCCATTTGTGTCATCTTACAGCCCAATGATGATTAAGAGCAATAAATATTAAAGTCCTATGGCAATGTTTTGAAGGATTTGGTCTAGGAACTAACATGCATCTCCTTTTGTCTTGTCATCTTCTCTCACTCATCTTATATAGGCATTGCATCCATATCATCATCCATATCTTTTTCACTAACATTTCTTTACTCTTCATATTCTAGTTTTCTTATCAATTTCAAGAGCACGCCCCTGTTCTTGGAACCCATCTATCCTCTCGAGGGGGCATACCACTACCCTCATTGTTCTTCCTCATCTTATTTTGCACTAGGGCATATTTTTGACTTATTTTCTTTGTCACAATATGACATGCTACATTATGACAAAGAGGGACAAATGTAGACACCTAAAAATGACCTAGGCCTGCAAACTTCATTTTTACCACTTTCATCCTAGCATAATTATGACATTTAATTATGTCCTTGGTCCACATTCAACTATTGATTAAATAATTCATAATTATTTAATTAATTCATGTCCTTTTATTCTTTATGATTATTAAATAAATAAATTTTATTTATTTATTAAATACGTCATTAATTGTCTAAGTCTTCCCTTAATTAAATAAATTGTTTAATTTATTTAATTACCCTTCGTCATATATTTCTCCCTGATTATTAAATAAATAAATTTTATTTATTTATTTAATATGGCACTAACTGTCATAATTAAATGAATTGATTAATTAATTTAATTAATTAATCTTATCTACTAAATTAAATAATTATATTTAATTATTTAATTGTCAAAATTAATATTCCTCTCATTTTAAATAAATGAAATTATTTAAAATGTCATCATGGTAAATAATCTTAAAATCAATTATTTATTATCTCATAAAATCATTATTTTGAATTAATTTAATTCAAAATAGTAACTAATCTTCCAAAAATCAAGTAATCGGGCAGATTCTTGATTTTCTAAATTTGATCTTCAGTCCAACTCTTATCTTCTTGATTTTTTGAATCTTACAAATCAGGCAGTCTTTATCTTCTTGATTGTCGAAAATCTTTATTTTCTAAATTAATTATTTCATTTATTCTCCACCGCCAATTCGATATTCTTCGATGAAATCTTGAGCGCTGACTTAAAGATTTTTCCCTAACCCTGATTAGGGATTATCAAATTTAATCTAGACCTCTGATTTTAGGTCTCTGTCAAAGATCAATCTCATCCGTCCGTTCAAAATGGTATTTTCTATAAAATGTCATTTTCCTCTCATTTTTGCATTAGGCAATATTTTAGACATTAGATGCACATAGATTACAATATTCTGGCATATTAATACTTAGATTAATTTGGCATTTTAGATTCATTTTGTCATAGACATAGACAAGCATAGGCATTTAGATTCAAATCCTTCAAAGCTTGTGTAGGTCTTCGTCAAGGATTGCTCGCATGTTGACTCTGAGGGCAACACAAATCAGCAAGTTAGAAGGTACTATCAAGGTGAATCATGGAAACTCCTACGAATGAAAGGTATATTTGTTCTTGTTTTTAGTTTTCATTGTTCTTGATAGGTCTTTGGATTTATTTTATATGCTTTATTGATTAATAATCTAATCCAAAAATTTACACTTAGTTACAGTAATCTTTTCAAGTTCTTTCATGTTGGGACAACAAATTGTAACTCCATTTTCAAGCTTACAGAGCTGAATGTAATATCTTTTTGATTAATAAAATAAGTTATTTTTACTTTCTCATTGTTGTTTTATTGTGCAAATATTTTAGATAGTTGATAAGTAATATTTTTGATTAATGAAAACTAATAAATAAATATGACTAAATATGACTAAAGTAATGACTAAATATATGACTGAAGTAATGACTAAATTAATGACTAAATATATGACTAAACTAATGACTAAATAAATGACCAGTTAACAACAATTAATGACTAAATATATGATTAAATATATGACTAAAATAATGACTAAATATAGGACTAAATAAATGACCAATTAACAACAATCAATGACTAAATCAATGACCAAGTCAATGACTAAATAAATGACTAAAATAGTTTAGTCATAAATTTGGTCGCATTATAAATGACCAGCAATAAACTACTAGTGGTCACGTGACCAAAATTAGTCATTTATATGCAATTTTTAGTAGTTTATTTAGTCATATATTGTTGTTTTTGTACTAGTGAAATTTTGTGTTTCGAAACATATGAACAGATATTGAAATGGAGTGTTGCTAAAAGAAAGGGTTGTCATAAAACACAAAGGTGAACTTTAAAACATTCTTTTGTTATAGTCTGCAAAAATAAAGAAGTGAGCCACAACCCACTGTGTTTTCCATGATGCAACTGTTATGTAAATTTTGTGTTCGAAACATATGAACATATATTGAAATGGACAATTTTGTTGAAGTAAGGGTTGTGATAAAACAAGGAGAACTTAAAAAACATTCTTTTGTTACAATCTGCGTCAAATAAGGAGTCACAACCCACTATGTTTTCCATCATACATCTGATATGTGCATTTTGTGTTCCAAACATATGAACAAATATTGAAATGAAATATTTGGTGAAAGTAAGTGTTGTCATAAAATAAGAAGGTGAACATAAAAACATTGTTTTGTTATAGTCTACATAAAAGAAAGTAGTCAGTCAATAAGAATTGGGAAGTGAGTCACAACCTAATGTGTTTTCCATCATGCAACTGCTATACATGAATTTTTTGTTCAAAATGTATGAATATATTTTGAAATGTAATATTTGGTGAAAGTAAGGGTTGTTAAAAATTATGAAACTCAACTTCATTACATTGTTTTGTTAGATTGTGCATAACAGAAAGTGGTAGTTGCATGTGCTTACATTTGTAAGTAAGTTTGACATAAATAATAAGAATTGAGGTGGCATTGCCTAACATTATTTGATGGAATTTCACATTGTCTATAATGAAATTTTACATGGCAATAAAAAGTGTCATGAAATCTTCTAGAAAATAGTCTTTTATTTTTTTAATTAAGAGCAGTAAATGATTTTGACTTGGAGCTATTAACCGGTGAGGTCATAAATGGGGGACCTCATCCCCAATATAAATTGTCAAGAAGTAAACCCAAAAGGGATTGGAGCCTTGATGGGAAGATTAACAATACAACTTAACAATGGCACAATGATACTTTTGGCAGAAGACCATAGTCTTCACACATACCAGAGTACTGTAATTCCAAACTATAATTGATCAAAAATTACAAGATCATAGATAATGTAATTCCACACCATAATTGTTCAATAATTACATGATCAAAGATAATGTAATTCTGTACCATAATTTTTCAATAATTAAATGATCAAAGATATTGAAATGTTCAATAAGTAAGATGACATACATAAGTAAGTTTTCATATCGAAGTAACTAACATAGGACAGTGTGTTTTCTAAAACTGCAAGAAATGCAAGCATTTTATTTGTTCTGATCACATGGAAAAAGGAAATGCCATTTTTACTTAACCAACTAGTTAAAAAATTTGAAAGTGGACTTCATTACATTTTGGGACCGTATAAAATAAAAAACATTTCATGAAATATGAAAGTGGACTTAAATTCATTTTTGGAGCATTAGAAATAAATACTAATCATAAGGAAATAACTAAAAGGGGGCAATGTGTTTTCCAACACTACAAGCAATGCAAGCATTTTATTTGTTTCGATCACATGGAAAAGGGAAATCCGCCATCTCCACTCTAGAAAATACTTGTTCTAAAAATTCAAAGTGGAATTCATTGCATTATTGGTCGTAACGAAACAAATATTTATCATAACAAAATAACTAATAGGGGATAGTGTGCTTTCCAACATTGTAAATAATGCTAGCATTTAATTTGTTCCAATCACATGGAAAAAGGAAACATTCCATATACAGTCAATGAAAGACTTGTTCTAATAATTGAAAGTGGACTTGATTACATTCTTGCTTGTAACGAAACAATTATAGGGCTATGAAAAGTGTTATATGAAATGGATAAGAACAAAGTGTTGAAAGACATGAAAATAGTTTATCTATTCACCATAATTGTTCAATAATCAAATAATTACAAAGGGCCATGAAAAATATCATATGAAATGTATAGCAACATAGTGTTCAAACATATGAAAATGGTATATCTCTACACCACAATTGTTCAATAATCAAATAATGAAACCCACAATGTAGAATCAATATTTTGAGCCAGTCTCATCATATCCTACGCTGCCTATTCTTTGTAATTGAGTTCATGCCTACATAATATATGGCACATTTCTTAGGGTCCTTGTGTATTTCGAGAGGGGTGATTCCAATTCCACAAACCCTCATAGATAATGAATGTGAAACAACAGATTTCTTCATATGTTGTGTTTTGTCCTTGGTAGGTTTAACACCTTCACCCAATAGCAAACAATTAATCACAATTAGCATATGTATGGAAACAATATAAGGTATTATGATATATACAACAACATATAATTTATGTGTACCTTTGGAACAAAATGCTTCATCTTGGAGAGCTTTCATACCACGAATCCACCCACACACTCTTCAACAGTCTCTGCGCCAGGACATGGAAAAGGAACATAGTGTTCACTAGCAATGGTTTGAACAATACTGACTCTCACACAATTTTTTGGGTGCTTAAATTATTGGGTTTGAGTGTTTGGGTAGACAACATGTACAATTCCTTTTCCAACCTGTTTACGCTACCTCCAAAGATCAATGTTATCACTAACCTTAAAAGTGATGCCATTGAACTCTATCGTCTGTTTATCCATAGGATTTGGCTATAATGGAAATTTCATTCATGTAAAGCATAATTCAAGGCATGTTAGAAGATTCATAAGTAAATAAGAACAAAAGCATGGAAGTGTGTTGGGTCTGTTACCAATAATCAGTTTCTCTCTCGGTCCCCATGTCCATCTTTATTTCCATCTCCCCCTTGTAGGCCAACGCTCTCCTTGTCCCCATGTCCATCTTTATTACCCTCTCCCACTTGCAAGCTAGTGCTCTCCCCATCCCCATGTCCATCTTTATTACCCTCTCCCACTTGCAAGTCGGTGCTCTCCTAGTCTCTGTGTCCATCTATATTACCCTCTCCCACTTGCAAGCCACTACTCTCCCCATCCCATTGTCCATCTTTATTACCATCTCCCCCTTGCACACCAACACTCTCCTCATCCCCATTTCCATCTTTATTACCGTCTCCCACTTGCAAGCCAATGCTCTCCCCATCCCCATGTCCATCTCTATTACCCAGCTCCACATGTAGCCAATGTTCTCCCCATCCCGATGTCCATCTATGTTACCTTGTCCCACTTGAAGGCCAAAGCTCTCCTCATCCCCATGTCCATCTTTATTTCCCTACCCCACTTGCAAGCTAGTTCTCTCCCCATCTGCATGTCCATCTATATTAGCCTCTCCCATTTCAATTTCAATGACATGGCCAATTAGGTCAAGGCCAAGAATTTATTGTTCTTCCTTGCCCTATAATAGTAGGAATTCAAATGTCACTTCAAATTCAACTACATGAAGCCAATTTAAAGAAATAATCAAAAAAAACATTAAATAAAAGAATTGGAATTCACTATTTCTTCTAGTTTCTCCATGTCAAGGCACCTTGAAACTTTTGACCGTATACCCTCCTTCTTCTCAACATTGTTAGACGATGGGTTGGGAAGAACAATATCATCTTGTTCTTCCATGGCCTTTGCTTTTTCTTCCAAATCAAGAGTATCCTATTTGAATGTAGGACTTTTTTGTTCATCATTGCCCTGTAATAGTAGGAATTGAAATGTCACATCAAATTCAAATGCATGCAACAAATTCATTGAAATAATCAAAACAAACGTTAAAAATAGAAAATTTCAAAATCATTGTTTCTTCTCGTTTCTTCTTGTGAGGGAATGAGGAAACTTTAAACTATGTATAGTCCTTCTTCTTCTTCTTCTCAACATTGTTAGAGGGTGGGTTTGGAGGAACAACATTGTCTTGTTCTTCCATGGCCTTTGCTTCCTCTTCCAAATCAAGAGTATCTTGTTCAAGGGTGGGACTTCATTGTTCATTATTTCCCTGTAATAGCAGGAATTGAAATGTCACATTAAATTTAGATGCATGCAATGAATTTATTAAAATAATCAAAACAAACATTAAATAGAAGATTTCCAAATCATCGCTTCTTCTTGTTTCTTCTTGTGAGAGGGTGGGAGGAAACTTTAAACCGTATATGCTCCTTCTTCTTCTTATCAATGCTATACAGTGGGTTGGGAGGAACATCATCTTGCTCTTCCATGGCGTTTGCTTCATCTTCCAAATTAGGAGTATCCAGTTCAAGGGCAGGACTCTTTTGTTCATCATTGCCCTGTAATAGCAGGATTTGAAATGTCACATCAAATTCAGATGCAAGCAACAAATTCATTGAAATAATCAAAACAAACATTAAATAGAAGATTTGGAAATCACTGCTTGTTCTTGTTTCTTCTTGTGAGGATGTGAGGAAACTTTAAACTGTATATGCTTCTTCTTATTCTTTTGAATGTTATACAACAGGTTGTGAGGAACAAAATCATCCTTTTCTTCCATGGCCTCCACTTCATCTTCCAACTCAAGAGTGCCTGTTCAAGGGCAGGACTCCATTGTTCATCATTGCCCTATAATAGCCAGAATTGAAACATCACATCAAATTCAGATGCATGCAACGAATTCATTGAAATAATCAAAACAAACATCAAATAGAAGATATTGAAATTATCATTTTTACTCATTTCTTCTTGTGAGGTCATGAGCAAATTTTAAACCATACATGCTTCTTCTTCTTCTCAATGTCAAATAATGGGTTGAGAGGAACAACATCACCTTCTGCTTCTGTGGGAACTACTTCATCTTCTGATACAACAAAAACTTGCTCAAGGGTAGCACTTCGTTGTTCATCCTTGTTGTGTAATAGGAGGAATTGAAACATCACATAAAAGTCAGATGCATGCAACCAATTCATTCAAATAATCAAAACAAACATTAGATTAAATAGAAGATTTAGAGATCACTGTTTGTTGTCGTTTCTTCTTCAAAGGGTGCCTTGAAACTTTCAACCGTCTACGATGCTTCTTCTAAATGTTACATGCAGGGTTGGGAGGAACAACATAATCTTCTCCTTTCATGGGCACAACTTCCTCTACCAAAAAAAAACTACTCTATTGGCCGAGAGAAACTGCTTCTTGACCATCACCTTGTCATGTCATGTAAGTTAATGTTAAGTGAACCTTGTATGCATCAAAACAAAAGATATGAAGCATCAAAAAATTAGAGTTAACAGTTTATGTCAACATTACCATTCCTTCCTTTCTCTTTCTCTCCTACAATTCTAATATTTTTCTCCTTCTTTGTTCCTTCCTCTCCACATTGTTGTATAATGTCATTCACTTCTTCACCTCATCCTTTCCTTGTTGGGGAAGTTGAAGGAAGCTATGTTTCCCATAATTTTGACATACACTTTTAATAACACGCTTTTGTTGGAGATGTTGCCATAGATTAATTTGGTACTCTGTATTTTCCACCTTCTTTTGAAGGTACTCTTTCAATTTATCAGGGGGAGGAGCAAGTTGTTTTGGTTCCCCACCCGACGCAGTTCGACCACACTTTGGTGGTGCAAGAATAAGAAGGTGGTGATGTTGAAAACTATGCATGTTGAACACTCTCAAATCATAATATTTTCTCATACATTCTTCTACAATACAATAATATACATATCTACCATTCACCACTTCTCTTTTGTATTCAACAGCAACCTACACAACAAATTTGGAAAAGAAAATTGCTTAATATATTTGATATTCAAACAATTTGAATGCACAACATATACACATAGCCAAATGATGCAAAAAATTAGTTATTATATCTACCTTCTCATCCACCACATCACCCCATTCTTCATTGGGTCCCTCTCTATCCTTAGGGTCTCCCTTTGCATACTTTCCCTTGTGGTCATGGACTATGGCAAGAGCATGATGGTCTCCCTGATTATTTTCTTGAATCAAAGGAACAATATACTATCAAAATCAACATATTTGTAATAGACGTGATATTTTCTAACTAAAATTGTAAAGAATTTTGATTGACGCATAGGGAGGAAAGGGAAATTGGAAGTTCACAATCAATTACTGAACACGTTGTTGCCTTAGGGTTCAACATTTTCCTAAAACAAGGGGACTTCCTCTATACCACAGTTGCTACCTCCTGATTAAAACATTCCCACTTTCTATTCAACATCATAACCACTGATGAGAGATTAAAATTATACATTTGATTGCATCTTGTAATTACTAGATCTTACCTACATGTTTTGTGAACATGACCGCCCTAAAGAATATGCGCTAGTACACACCCTTTCAGGTGTGTTGTCCACCTCAATGACATTCTTCGATGTACGAAGAAATTTTCCTTTTACAACACACATCCTTGGTTTCCTGTAAACTGTAAAGTTGTTGAAAGTGTTATGGACAGTTAAAGTTCCAAAATTTATTGCAACATTTGTAGTAATCAAGCATATCTTTTTTCAATGAAAAGAAGAATTTCAAATGTATATTTTAGTCTACCTAATACTTGTGATAAATTTTGAAGGTTCCTTTGATTACATTCCGTGTGTAATTAAAAAAGGTTTTCAATACATTCCTACTGACAACAAAATTGCATGCTAGAAAAGAGATGGTGTTATGAAACATACAACCCACACTACTGTAAAATGCTATACAAGTAACCCATTGTGTTTTACAACATGCAATTATTTTGTCCATTTATTTTTTTCAGTCACATGAAGATACTAAATTACAATTTATACCATAACTAGCAATTGTAATTTTTGGAGGTTCCTTTTTACATTCATACTGTCTAAATAAGAAAATATTTTCAAGACATTCAAACTATTATCTAAAACTTCAGGTAGGAAAACAAAGGGTGTTATAAATCATGCAACCCATAAACTATTCTCAAACCCTTTACAAGTAACAACCCTATTGGTTAATCCCCCCACCTCAATTTGGCTAATAGGGATGTCCCTCGCTTCTCAATTCTTCTTCAAATACAACACTTTCTATTATGAAAACTACAACAAAACACTGTATTCAAGTTCACCTTCATATTTTATAACAACCCTTACTTGCAAAAAACATTCCATTTCAATATTGTTCTACATTTGGAACACAAGATGCAAAAAAAAAGTTGCAGTGTGGAAAACACACAGGGTTGTCCCTCACTATTCAAATCTTGTTCAAAGATAATAGTTTCTGTTATGCACACTGTAAGAATACAATGTATTGAAGTTCACCTTCATATTCTATAATTTCCCTTGCTTGCACCAAACATTCCACACAAAAAAAAAAGTTGCAAGATGGAAAACAAAGAGGGTTGTCCCTCACTTCTCAATTCTTCTTCAAAGACAACACATCCTGTTATGCAGACTATAAGAACATAATGTATTGAAGTTCACCTTCATATTTTATAACAACCCTTACTTGCAGCAAACATTCCATTTCAATATCGTTATATATTTGGAACACAAGATGCATAAAAAAATTTGCAAGATGGGAAACACACAGGGTTGTCCCCCTCGGCCCCCCTATCAATGCAACAAAATTTCACATGACAATTGGGAAAATTTCAAGCATAAATTTCTCATTTCCAAAACATGCACTTCTCTCCATCATACATCGATGAAACCTTCCCACATCATGGAGGTGAGTGGATTAGATTGTGGAAGAGGTGGTGTTGTGTGCTCAAGAGAAGAGCTTGTTTTGCAAATATTGTAAAGTAGCTCCAAAGATGCCTAGTTGTCATGAAATGTTGTCATGTGTTTTATCTAATGCTTGTATCAAGCATGGACAGGACAACCTTTTCATAGAATTCCAAGGCCAACAATGTGTAATTGTAGGTTGGAAAACACTGGGTGTTATTAAACCTACAAACCAAATACCATTTACAAACCCTTCACAAGTAACATCCCAATTCATTAATCAACCCTCAGTTGAATTTGGATGCTTTTATATATCCTGCACCTACAACTCCACCCCATGCTCTCAAACCTTCATATTGCAACGTGCAGAATGAAAGAACTCGCAACACAGTGTTTTCCAACCTCCATTTATTTTCCACACTATGTTGTCCCATCATATGGTTTTTATATGTTATGATGCCTCTAACATGCATTCTTCTAGGGATAATAGTTACGTCCAATTGCAAGGAAAAGATAATCTCCCTACAAAATATAGTAAAATGAAGCTATTATCCTTGAAAAAACATGTGTTTGAAATGATAAAATAATCAGACATAAATGATATCAATTTTCCACAATCTATATTAAATATTTCTAGTTGATTTTTGGATTCAATTGTGTAAGAATTTTTGAGTCAACATTCTAGATCACACTCTGTGATCCAACATCAGGATGAAGAAGAGAGCATTAGTCATCCTGATATTGGATCACAGATTCTGATATGAAATGTTGATGCAAAAATTCTTACACAATCAAATCTAGAAATCAACTAGCAATGATAATCAAACATGTCTTATCCTTGAAGAAGGGAAATATGTTATCATGTGCAAGCCATGTTGCAAGGAGATCACCTTCTGCAATTGGGAGGAGGCTATTCTCCCTACAAAAACGCATGTCACATGCATCATAATAGTCATCTTATTTTAAAAATAATATTTCAAAATGGAGGAAAAAGGTCAAAACATGTCATTAAAGACCATTATTTGCAAATAGCAAAAAGCCTAGACAAGGTCCCATTTTTGTCGCCATTTTCCACAATGATTTTTTGCAGGTTGGTAGAGAACAACAGGAAATATGAAATTTTATAATTTTTGAATGAAATAACTAACAACCCATTGTGGAAATATGAGTGAAATTACCAAATTTAACGTCTAGGGAAATTAGAAACCATGCAAAATATGTAAGAGTTTTGTTTCGGTGTGCTCCAAGAATGTAATGAAATCCACTTTAAAATTTCACTTTGCTATAGTTGAAATCTCATTTCACTTTCTTCATCTAATTGAAACAAAACACCTCGACAGAAAAGGTGGTCATACGGACAAATAGCACCGATGGAAAGACTTGACGATCAAGTGTTAACTCTGACCTGCCATGGCTTGTCCTAGTGCCAAGAAAACATGTCAACACCAATGGGTTTTCAAAATAATATTTCAGAATGGACAAAGACCCAAAAAAAAATGGCATTTGAAACCACTATTTGGAAATAAAAAAATGAGGTGCCAAGAATGTAATGAAATTGGAAAATAGTAAGTATTATGAAACCTGCAAGGCACATTTTTGTTATAGATTGTTTACAATGTTGGAAAACACATTGTCCCATTTCAATTAGTTCGTTATGAAGACTTTTATTTTGTTACTCCAAGAATGCAATGAAGTCCACTTTCAAATTTTTGAACAACTCTTTGCTACAGTCCAAATTTCATTTTGGTTTCTTTATCTGATTGGAACAAATAAAATGCTTGCATTATTTGAAATGTTGGAAAACACACTATCTCTTCTCACTTGCACACAATTTTACAACACTATATGCATTGCTTGTTTCTTAACACCTAGGGATTCATACATTTAAATAAGGACATTCAAGTAAGTGAAATCCTACACATTGTGTTTCCCAAATTACAAATTGCAAGGTCTTGTAAAATTATCTACTTGTAACTAAATTGTTTAGCACCCCTCACCCCGATTTGGTTAGTATTCTCCTCCAACACCTCCACATGCACTCCAAAATTCAGCTTAGAAAATGCAAACTACCAAATAGCACCTGGATTTGTTCACTTTTCTCCTCCAACTCATCCACGTGCATTCAGACCTTCAACTTTCAACTTGTAGACTATTAAAAAATATGATGTTCACCTTTCTTTGTCCAAATAGAAAAGGCCCATGTCATGCCCACTTTTCTTGTGCAAGACAAGGAAACTTCACATGAAAGCTAAGTAAGCCACCCACATTTCTCACCCAGAAACAGGCAAGAAAACCCACCTAACGACATCATTAACTTCGTATTACCCATCCCCAGATATTTGGTCTTATCCATTGGTTTAATCACTGATCACCCATTTGGCAGGCCCCGCACTATGATGTCTCAACATGTTATGTATTTTGTTATGTATGTTTTCATTCCTTTTTGTATGTACATAGTTGCTTTTTGTCTAGTAGTTATCTAACTCCTTACTAAATAGAAAGAATGTCTCCAAGAGATTTTGCAATAAAGACAGTCTGAATGTATTGAAAAGGCCTTTCAAAATTTATAAGGACTTTTAATTTGGGAAAAAATTCTATTTAAATTTTGCTTGACTGAAATTAAAAGTGCACAAAATAATTGTAATTTAGAAAACACAATGTTGGGTTTTAGTTATTTCAATGTCCTTGTTTAAATGTAAAGGGTTGCCTCATGGTGGGTTTCTTGCTTCTTAACACGTAGGGAATTGCAACATGGAGTTTTACAAAATAGTATGAATGTCTTCAAAATCACACATTCCATTATTGTGTTTAAATTTTGCACGATTGGAAAAAAAAGGTGCACAAAATAATTGTAATTGGGAAAACATAGTGTTGGGTTTCAGTCATTTGAATCTCCTTGTTTAAATGTAAAGGGGCATCTCATGTTGGGTTGCTTTCTTCTTAACACCCATGGTTTTGCAACGTGGAATGTTACAAAATAGTATGAATGTCTTCAAAATCACACCTTCCAGTTTAAGTTTCAAGTATATAACAAATTGCACGCTTCATAACATTGCATTTTTCAACCTCCACATCACAACATACCCAAGCCCTTTCTAGTTTTTAAACCCATATATGTAATTGTGCATTACAAAAAGCAAGAACACCAATTTTTTTCCATTATTGTCAATAATGAATAAACTCATTGAAAGTGATGAACATTGTGTAGTGCATGTTGGAAAACACAATGTGTTTTGAAGCCTTCCTTTACTAATACCCAACCTTTGTCTTGTAATGCAAATATACAAGCGTATAGATGGTGTTGTATTTTATCAAATAGCACATCTCTCATTTAAGGGAGACTCTATTAACCCTCAACACATAGTGTGATTCATAGTATGCACTTCATTATGTTTTGTAACAATTCATGTTGGAAAACCCTAGGTGTTAAGAAACAAGCAACCCAAATAGTGTTGTAAAACCCTCTGCAACACTATTGGATAGTACCCATCACCTCAATTTGCTCGATTTTCTCCTCCAACTCCTCCATGTGCACTCAAACCTTCATCTTTCAATGTGCAGACTAGAAACAAATAGTATTTTCACCTTTCTTTGACCAAATAGAAAAGGCCCACATCATTCCCGTCCACTTTTCCTGTGCTAGACAAAAGAGATTTCATGAAAAAGCTAAGGTACCTACCTTTTTCATCTGGCATGAGGGCGAAAAATTGACCTGACAACACCGTTAATGCTTACCTACCATTTCTCAGACGTTTGGTCTCGTTTGTTGGTTTCGTCACTTTTCTGTTTCCATGTAGTTATTCTAATAGATCTTTTACAATTTGTCTATTTGTCTATAATATTTAGTGCCAAGTAACGTAGGCTCAATTTTCAATTAAGTTTGTGGTTTTATACCCATTTTGTTCAAGTTATTGCTACCCATTGGCTTTATGAGTTCTATTTAATACAGTGCATAGAACTATTTCAAGTAATGACTTGTTATATTTGCACATCTATTGCGGTGTTGTGATTAGATCAAAACATACTAAGAAAGAATAGAAATAGGATATATAAATAGCATTCTACAACATTGCAATCAGATGTTGTAAAAAATGAACCATTTATAAATTAGAAAATATTCTAGACAAATAGGGAAATTGTAAAAAGAACTATTACGAAAAAACTTAAGAACCACAAAAAAATGATAGATGATGAAAAACTAACATTAAATAAAAGTTTTAAATATGAAGAAATATTCAACTCGAGTGATAGAAAAGAGGTTTAAATTAGGACATGATCATAGGATGGACTATCAAGAGGACGTATATTGACCATTTCATAAAATAGGAAATACTCACAAAAGCCTCTCATGTTGCTCACATTTCAAAGTGAAGAACCTAGTTCAAGTGAAGAAATTATTGTTATACCTTGTCTAGATACTAATATAATTTCAGGTAACCATGAATATGGTCCAAACTCAAAAATTTGTACATGCATTTCCCTTGAACTGGGTTCTTCCTTCAACTAGGTTCTTCACTTTGAATGTTGTTTGTAAGTAATTTCACATACATGTACATTTCCACATATAAACTCTTTTGGTGAAAGATTTAAAAATAGTGCAATACACTTAAGAATCACATGAAAATGATAGATGATTGAAATACACAAAATTTCATAATTTCAAACAAATCGGAACTTCTAAATGCATAATAAATTTTGGAAATTTAACTATCCACTACACTTGTGATTCAAGCTATGGTAGCCAGAATCACATGCATTTACTGCAAAAGCTTCACATCTCCTAAAGCATCCTTCTCAATCCACCTACCCTTGTTTTTTTAATTTTTCTTTCCTTGCTTATATCAACCACCTAGAAGAAAGACAAGTGTTAGCGATAGATTAAATTAGAAAATTAAAGAAATTTGGAGCTACAAGGATTTTTTTTATTCCAAATTTCACCAATATCCACTTTATATGTTTTGGTGAGTGCAAAATACCAGCTTGCACAGACAATAAACAAACATATTAAATTGTACATTGAGAATTTAATTTCCAATTTAACCTATCGCTAACACTAGTAATATATATCAACAATCATATCTACCATTTTTCCATTCTATTGGAATTGTGAAGCAATGAACGTTCATTTTGTTGGAGCAATTCATTTGTTCCAATCAAGAGAAAGCTAACTCATAAAAAAAAAACCAACTATGTATGTAACATGAGATCGAAATGGCATTTCATTTTCCTCATCTAATTCAAAAAAATAAATGATCACATTATTTGCAGTGTTGGAAAACACATTGTCTCCATATAAGGTGTTAAGAAACAAGAAATCCATATAGAGTTGTAAAACCCTCTCCAAATGAGAGGAAACGGTGTGTTTTCCAATTATGCAAATAATGCAAGCAATTCATTTGTTCCAATCAGGAGAAAGCTAACTCATAAACTAAAAGCATCTATGTCTGTAACATGAGTTCAAAATGGCATTTCATTTTCCTCATTTGATTCGACCAAAAAATTTCTCACATTATTTGCACATTTGGAAAACACACTATTATATAAGGTGTTAAGAAACAAGGAGCCCATATAGTGTTGTAAAACCCTCTACAACTGAGAGGAGACAATGTGTTTTCCAACTATGCAAATAATGCAAGCAATTCATTTGTTCCAATCAAGAGAAAGATAACTCATAAACAAAAAGCACCTATGTATGTAACATGAGATTAAAATGGCATTTCATTTTCCTCATCTCATTCAACCAAATAAATGCTCGCATTATTTATAGTATTGGAAAACACATTCTCTCCATATAAGGTGTTAAGAAACAAGGAACCCATATAGTGTTGTAAAACCCTCTACAACTAAGAGGAGACTTTGTGTTTTCCAACTGTGCAAATAATGCAAGCAATTCATTTGCTCCAATCAAGAAAAAACTAACTCGTAAACAAAAATCACCTATGTATGTAACATGAGATCAAAATGGCATTTCATTTTCCTCTTCTAATTTGACCAAATAAATGCTCACATTAGTGTTGGAAAACACATTGTCTCCATATAAGGTGTTAAGAAACAACCAACCCATATTATGTTGTAAAACCCTCTACAACTGAGAGGAGATGATGTGTTTTCCAATTGTGCAAATAATGCGAGCAATTTATTTGTTCCAATCAAGAGAAAGATAACTTGGAAACAAAAAGCACCTATGCATGCAACATGAGATAAAAATGGCATTTCATTTTCCTCATCTCATTTGACCAAATAAATGCTCGCATTATTTGCAGTGTTGGAAAACGCACTGTCTCCATATAAGGTGTTAAGAAACAAGCAACCCATATAGTGTTCTAAAACCCTTTGCAACTAAGATGAGACTGTGTGGTTTCCAACTGTGCAAATAAAGTGAACAATTTAGTTGTTCCAATCAAGAGAAAGCTAACTCATAGACAAAAAGCACCAATGTATGAAACATGATATGAAAATGGAATTTCACCTTCCTCATCTGATTCGACCAAATAAATGCTCACATTACTTGCAGTGTTGGAAAACACACTATCTCCATCCTCAGTCGTGCATCCCTCCACAACAAGCAAACTGCAAAATAAAAATGTGGAAAATGGTGTTGTGTCACAATGATAAATTTATTTGAAGGGTTTGTAGTGGTTCGGCCATTTGTAATGCCATTTTCCTCACCCATGTGTCCCTCCCCACCCACTAAATTGGAAAATAAAAACTATGGAAAATGGTGATGTTAGGTGTGTTTTATCTAGCTTTTTCACTTTAGACAAAAAGTACCTATGTATGTAACATGAGATCAAAATGGCATTTCACTTCCTTGTCTAATTTGACCAAATAAATTCTCACATTATTTGTAGTGTTGGAAAACACACTATCTCCATCCTCGACCACACATCCCTCCCCAGCTAGCAAACTGCAAAAAAAAGGTGGAAAATGCCTATGCGTCACAGGGAGGAATGCATTTGAGGGGTTTCTAGTGGTCCAGCCGTCTATAACTCCATTTTCCTCATCAGAGCATCCCTCCCACCCACCAAACTAAAGAAATCAAAAATGTGGAAAATGGTGATGTTAGGTGCATTTTGTCTAGCTTTTTTACTTTAGACAAAAAAGCACCCATGTATGTAACATGACATCATAATGGAATTTCACTTTCCTCATTTAATTTGACCAAATAAATGGTCACATTATTTGGAGAGTTGTAAAACACACTATCTCCATATATAGTGTTGAAAAACCCTCTACAACTAAGAGGACACAGTGTGTTTTCCAACTGTGCAAATAATGCAAGCAATTTATTTGTTCTAATCAAGAGAAAGCTAACTCATAAACAAAAATCATGTATGTAACATGGCATAAAAATGGAATTTTCATTTTCCTCATCTAATTCAACCAAATAAGTGCTCATATTATTTGCAATATTGGAAAACACGTTGTCTCCATATAAGGTGTTAAGAAACAAGCAACCCATATAGTGTTGTAAAACCCTCTACAATTGAGAGGAGACAGTGTGTTTTCCAACTCTGCAAATAATGCAAGCAATTTATTTGTTCCAATTAGATAAAGAAAGTGAAATGACATTTGAACTGTAGCAAAGAGTTCAAAAATTTCAAATTGAAGTTCATTACATTCTTGTCTCGAGCATAGGAGCCGATTAAATCCTAGACAAAAATCACCAATGGTACATACAAAAATGCATGAAAAATATACATAAAATACATGGAAACATACATAACATGACAAAACATCATAGTGCGGGCCCCCCCAGACTGGGGATCAAAGTGACGAAACTAGCAGGTAGGACCAAACGTCTAGGAAATGGTAGGTAGGAGTTAACGGCACCATTAGGTCAGTTTTCCTACCTCATGCTAAATGAAAAAGGCAAGCACCTTAGCTTTGTCATGAAGTTTCTTTTGTCTGGCATGGGAAAAGTGGAAGGGAATGATGTGGGCCTTTTCTATTTGGAGAAAGAAAGGTGAAAATACTATTTGTTTCTAGTCTGCACATTGAAAGTTGAAGGTTTGAGTGCACATGGACAATTTGGAGGAGAAAACTGACCAAATTGATGTGACGGGTACTATCCAATAGTGTTGCAAAGGGTTTTACAACACTATTTGGGTTGCTTGTTTCTTAACACCTAGGGTTTTCCAACATGAATTGTTGCAAAACAAAATGAAGTGCGTACTATAAATCACACTATGTGTTGAAGGTTAATAGAGTCCCCCTTAAATGAGAGATGCACTATTTGATAAAATACAACATTGAAATAACTGAAACCCAACATTGTGTTTTCCAAATTGCAATTATTTTGTGAACTTTTTATTTCAGTCATGCATAATTTAAATGTAAATTTTTTCCAAACTAAAAGTCCTTATAAATTTTGAAAGGGCTTTTCAATACATTCAGACTGTCTATATTACAAAATCTCTTGAAGATATTGTTTATATTTAGTAAGAATGCATGCTGGAAAACCCTAGGTGTTAAGAAAAAATAAATGCATATAGTGTTGTTAAATCATGTGCAAGTGAGAAGAGATAGTGTGTTTTCCAACACTGCAAATAATGCGAGCATTTTATTTGTTCCAATTAGATAAAGAAACCAAAATGACATTTGGACTATAGCAAAGAGTTGTTCAAAAATTTGAAAGTGAACTTCCTTAAATTCTTGTAGTAAGGAAATAAAAATCTTCATAACTAACTAACTGAAATGGGACAGTGTGTTTTCCAACATCGCAAACAATCTATAACAACACTATGCCTTGTAGGTATCATAACACCTAATGTTTTCCAAGTTCATTAAATTCTTCGCACCTCATTTTTCTATTTGAAAATAATGGTTTCAAATGCCACATTTTTTTGGGTTTTTGTCCATTCCAAAATATGATTTTGAAAACCCACCGGTGCTAACATGTTTTCCCGACAACAGGACAAGCTACGACAGGTTAGAGTTAATATCTAACCATCAAGTCTTTCCATAAGTGGAATTTGTCCATCCGTCCTTCTTTTCCATCAAGGCATTTTATTCCAATCAAATGAACAAAGTGAAATGGCATTTGGAATATACTGGCAGACATGACCAAACATCCAGGAAAGGTGGGTAATAGTTAACTAACATACGATAGTGTGTTTTCCAACATTGCAAACAATCCATAACACTGTGCCTTGCAGGTTTCCTAATACATGTTGTTTTCCAATTTCATTACATTCCTACTATCTAAATCACAAAAGGTTATCCACACAATCACAAAACATACCAAATTGAGTTCAGGGGTGAGTAACCATTTGGGTTGTTACTTCTAAAGGGTTTTACAATAGCCAAAATTTTAGGAAACATTGTGTTTTCCAAAATGACAGTGTATAAAATGGTGGCAAAAATTGGATGTTGTCTGAGCTTTTTTCTATTTACAAATTATGATTTCGAATACCAGGTTTTGCACTTTTTTCTCCATTCTGAATAACAATGTGAACTATGGAGAACATAGGACAGTGTGTTTTCCAACACTACAAACAATCTATAACACTATGCCTTGCAGGTTTCATAATACTTGTTGTTTTCCAATTTCATTACATTCCTACTATCTAAATCACAAAAGGTTTTCCATGTAGAAGTTGAGGAAATAAAACTTCATAGTAGCCCAGTGACTTCTGCAAGCGAAGAATACCTGTTATAAGGAGAAGCAAAGAGAAACAACAAAGAGAACAATGAAAAATGCTCAAAGAGATAAAAGGGAACTTTAATTAATTAAGCAAATATTGTTTAATTAATCAAGTAAATAACCAATTACTCTAACATTAGGTGCATAATAATTATTTATTTTATTAATTATTAATGTGCAAGCCTAGGGTTTTCCTTTTTGACCTTTATGTGGTTGAAAATTTTCCTTTGTAATTAATTTCTTTTTACACACGGGAAAATACAGAGCTCCATATCTTTGAGCATTTTTCATTGTTCTCTTTGTTGTTTCTCTTTGCTTCTCCTTGTAACAGGTATTCTTCACTTGTAGAGGTCACTGGGCTACTATGAAGTTGTATTTCCTCAACTTCTTTTATTTCCTCAACTTCTATAGAAGTTGAGGAAATACAACTTCATAGTAGCCCAGTGACCTCTGCAAGCGAAGAATACTTGTTACAAGGAGAAGCAAATAGAAACAACAAAGAGAACAATGAAAAATGCTCAAAGATATGGAGCTCTGTATTTTCCTGTGTGTAAAAAGAAATTAATTACAAAAGAAAAGTTTCAACCACATATAGGTCAAAAAGGAAAACCCTAGGCTTGCACATTAATAATTAATAAAATAATTAATTATTATGCACCTAATGTTAGCTTAAGTGTAAAAGAGATAAAAGGGAACTTTAATTAATTAAACAAATATTGTTTAATTAATCAAGTAAATAACCAATTACTCTAACACCCCCCCTTAAGCTAGACTTAGGGAGAAGTTAAAACCTAGAAGAAGCTACAGAAAGCAAAAAACAAAGGGTCCCGGCAACAAGGCCAGATTAGGTACCCAAGTACAAGCAAATCTCTATGAAATGGAGAAAAAGGAGAAAACCCAGTGGGAAAAAACTCCTCTCCAAAAGAGATAGAAGAACATGCTGAAAGAAACATGAAGGAAGGCCTCATAAAGACCCCCAAGGACAACTTCCTTCACCCCAAGCATAGAGTGCAACTGAAGATAGCGAGGCGATACAAAAGGTTTCATGAAGATGTCTGCAACCTGTTTGGCAGTGGGAATATACTCCAAGATGAGAGAACCATCCTGAATCAACTATGTGATGAAATGTATATGAAGCTCAATGTGCTTCGTCCGTTGATGCTCCACCAAGTTGCGAGAAATGTGTATAGCACTCTGATTGTCACACCAAAGAATAGTGGGACTATCAGGAGGAAAACCAAACTCAGTCATCAACTGTCGAAGCCATAAAATCTCCTGACTAGCGAGCATAGCAGCTTGGTACTCAACCTCTATAGATTATAATGCATGAGCAGTCTGCTTCTTGCAAGACCATGTGATAGGACCAGAGCCAAGACAGAAAACAAAGCCAGAAGTAGACTTCTGATCATTGACATCACCAGCCAAATTTGAGTTAGTGTAGCCAACAATGTGAGGATCCCCTAATGTGTAGTGAATGCCATAAGAAATAGTGCCCTGAATGTACCTCAAAATATGTTTGGCAACTTTCCAGTGACTCTCATGAGGATCATGGGAGAAATGAGAGACAAGGCCAACCGCAAAGGAAAGATCAGGATGAGTGTGAGTCAGGTACAACAAACTGCCAACCAACTGCCTATAAAGTGTAGAATCTACTGAAGGAGTGGGGCAAGTAGTAGTCAAAACAACCCCTGACTGAAAGGGTGTGGGGGCAGGCTTACAATCAAGCATGCCAAAGTGCTGAAGCATGTCAAGAGAATACTTTTGCTAGTAAATGGAGATCCCATCAGTAGACAGAATCACCTGATGACCAAGAAAATAGTGCAGAAGACCAAGATTTTTCATCTCAAACTGCTCCATCAAGGCTCACTGAGCATTCTAAATCATAGAGGATGAGCTACCTATGATGAGGAGATCATCAACATATAGCACAAGAATTAGGATCTCACCCTCAAGATTCTAAATATAGATGGTGGGATCAGAATGACAGCGTGTGAAACTAGTGGAGAGCAAAAAAGAGTCCATCTTCTCATACCAAGCCCGAGGGGCCTGTTTGAGACCATATAATGAATGCCGAAGTCTGCAAACCAAAGAAGCATCCTACACAAATCCTTGAGGCTGCTCCATATAGATCTCCTCTTGTAGGCCATCATGCAAGAACGCACTCTTCACATCCATCTAAAAAATGGGCCATCCCCTAGAAGCTGCAAGTGATAGTATAAAGCAAATAGAATTCATCTTGGCTACAGGGGAAAATGTCTCAAAGTAATCAATACCCTCAAACTGTGAGAAACCCTTCGCAACAAGACATGCTTTGTACTTATCAATAGAACCATCAGCAACATACTTGGTGTGATACAACCATCTGCACCAAACCATCTTTCTGCCCTTAGGAAGAGGACAGAGATCCCAAGTACTATTCCTCATCAAAGAAGAATACTCCTCCTCCATAGCACTATCCCACTTAGGGTGACCTGTCACCTCTGAAAACTTCTAAGGATCCTCTGAAAGAGCATGACTCAAAAGACTAGAACCCGTAGTATGAGAATGGGTGTGACGAGTGTCTGAAGGATCACCTACCATAGATCCTACTGCCTCAACAATAAAGTGATCCCATTTGGGCATCTGAGGTGGAGCAAGTGGAGGTGGAGATGGGGGATCATCAACATCCTCATCAGAATCATCCTCAACATAATCTTGAAGAGTTGCAGTGGGAGGAGTAGGTAGTGAAGTAGACACTGGAGACAGGGTATCCACTGTGGGAAGGTGCTCATCAAACTGGACATCCCGTTGAAATAGGACCTCTCTAGAATCAAGATCAAACAACCTATACGCCTTAACATCCTCACAGTAGCCGACAAAAATGATTGGCCAACTCTTCCGCTCCATGGCTTTCCTCTGAGCATCAGGAATAAATGCCCATGCTTCACTACCAAATACTTGAAATGATGAAACATCAGGCTTGTCATGAGACCAAGCCTCCTCAAGAGTCATATGTAGAATTGCCTTGTGAGGCATCTGATTCTAAATATAGTTGGTACAATTAACTGCCTCAGCCCAAAAAGATAGATCCATGGACCTGGACTGAATCATACAATTTTCCATCTCCCGTAAAGTCTTGTTCTTTCTCTCAGCGACACCATTCTGCTAAGGGGTGTAGGGAATAGTAAACTGATGTTGAAAACCATGCTCAGTGCAAAAATATCTAAAAGCCTGATTCACATACTCCCCCCCATTATTTGTATGTATTCACCGAATAGAAAGGCCAGATTGCTTCTCTAAAAATGTCTTGAAGATTCGAAAGGAATTAAAGACATCAGACTTGTACTTAAGAAAGTACACCCATGTGTGTCTGGAGAAGTCATCAATGAATGTGAGTACATACTTGGCCCCAGAAAAAGGAGTGTAAAATGACATGAGGTCACTATGAATCAACTCCAAGGGTGCCAAAGCACGAGTGGCTCTTCCCTTCGGAAAGGGATCCCTGTGATGCTTGCCAAGCACACAGCCATGACAAACACTGTCTGTGTAGGAAATCTGTGGAAGACCAAGAACAAGTGCCTATGTACTCATCTGTTGAAGATATCTATAATTGACATGGCCCAAATGCTCATGCCAAAGCTTACTCACTAAATTTGCATGTGCTATAAGAGATGAACCTGTACCCTCAGATGGCTCAAATCCATCAAATTTGTAAAGATGAGATGCAGTATCAACATACCCAGTAGCGACAACCAAATCAAAGTCATGGAGGTCCCAAATAACCACATGATGTGGTGAGAACCCAACTATCTTACCAGAGCCAGAATGGAAAATATGACAAATGGACAGGAGGTTTGTCAAGATGTCAGGAACAACCAGAACATCTTGTAGAGTACCCCCATCCAAAGAGATAGAACCTAAACCCAAGACTGAAAGTTGTGTAGAGTCACCCACTACAATCTATGAAGTACCACAAGAGGCGAGAGAAGTGACCAACTGTTGAGTGTGAGTCATATGGTGAGAAGCACTAGAATCTAAAATCTAAGTGGACCCATAGGTTGATGCTCGAGTAGTGAGAGCATGGCCTTTCCGTGTGGAAGGAGAAGATGACTAAGGTGAGGAGATGTGATGCTACTGCATGGCTTCCTCTAAAGCCTCTAATCATTTCCAACACCTAGAAACTAGATTTCCTTCCTTGCCACAAAAACTGCAAGTGTCTCTTAATTTCTTCTTAGTCTTGGAGGAAGACTCGCCAGACTTCGAAGAGTTCCCCTGTTTCGGATTATGTGGTGGTTTGGAATCAAACTTAGGAGTTGGTTTGGAGGAATGCTCATTGCCTATAGAATCTTTCTTGGGCTTCAGTTTCTACCTTTGTTTCTCCTTAGATGACTGAGCAACAAATGCTTTGTTCTTTGATCCTAAGAGCATATCTATCTGAGAAAGGTGTGACTACTCATGAGACAAACACTCACAAAACACATCAAAGGTAGGCATGGTAAAACAAGCACCCAGACCATCCATGGTGGAATAGAAACAAGAAGAAAATATCTGAAATGGACCATGAAGCTTCAAAAGTATCAAGTAAATGCATTATGTGTCTAACTTATCCTTGCCACAATCCTGTAAAATAGTGTAGATAGTTTTGAACTTGTTCAAAAAGTCCTCAATAGTGGGAAATGATTTAGGTAATAGTGAAACCAACTCTACCTCAATCTGTAATGCTCAGAACTCATTAATGGTCCCAAAAAGTGTCTCAAACTTCAACTACATGGCTTGAGGAGTGAGCAAAGCATCAAGGTGAAACAAAAGACTGTCTGAAAGGTGCATGGATAGCAAACCCATAGCTTCATCCATCTTGTTCTTGTGATGAAGAATCTCAAAAGGACGCTACAACTGAGGCTGAACCTCATCTAAACAAGACCACAACCCTCATGACCTGAGAAGCCTCGTCATGCAAGACTTCTAGGTGTGATATTTGTGTGATGTGAGTAACTCAACTGAGGAGTCTTCCATGAAACCCTGCACCTGTACCTACTTGTGTTTTTTTTATTATTATGTGATCTTTCAGAATAGACAAAAGTTACATAAGGGTTTGATTTTTTTGAGAGTTTTGGTGTTCTAATTTTTTGATATAAATGACAAAAAGCGAGAAAAAAAAACACCCCCCACAAGAGATAAACCCAAACCCTAGTACAAACTGAGAGAGAGGAAGCAATGCATAAGCAAGAAAGCTTCAAAACAAATTCTCATGTACTTGATGAAAATTTTGAGAAAAAATATCACAGATCTGAATAGAGCATACTGAGAGCTTTCCAACGCCTATTCATTTTTGAAAAACGGAGTCCGTTTGCACCTTCTATGGCCCTGGAAGTGCAAAAAAAGGACCCCACTTTGACTGGAAAAAAAATACATTCAAATAGAAAATCTAGAAAAAATTACTAGTACCATGGCATCCAACACGCAATCAGCTTTCCAACACCTATTTCTGTTTAAAATCTAACCTAAAATTCCCAAGATATGTCTGATTTTGTGAGAGTAGCTTAAAATGCCCAATAAGGCCTCCATCAACACCTGAGGGCTAAAAAAAATAGCCCCTGGTCACATGCACGCCTAGGGGTCTGGCGGTCAAGTGTTGAGGAGGAAGCCCTTGGTCCTCAATAGGACCACCGCAGGGGCTGGCCGGGAGCTCGGCGGCGGCGGCGGTCGGCGGTAGCAGCGGAGGCCGAGCTAGGAGCAGCGGCGGCCAAGCTAGGAGCAGCGGCGACCAAGCTGGGAGTGGCAGCGGCCGGGCTGGGAGCTGCGGCGACTCGGCGACGGCGGCAGTCAGCAGGAGTAGCGGTGGCTCGGCTGGGAGCGGCGATGACTAGTGGTCGCTGGGTGGTGGGCGGGTGGCGGCCACCTTCTGAACTGTAGGCGCCCGAAAAGAACAAAAAAACTTCATTTTTTAAAATTTTTTTGAAATTTTTGCCTCGAAAAACATGTCTAGGGCCATACGGACCCTGGGCTAAAAAAAATTTGCCTCCCAAATCAACTGTGGCCAAATTGGTCATGCCATATATGAAAATATGGGTTTTTGGCCGCTTTGAATCCAACCATGAGGTCCATTCAGGCCCAAAATGCATTCAAAAAATGGAGTTATCTAGATCCACAAAAAAACTTTTGAAACCCCAGATTTGCTTCCAATGCAAAATTCTCAAAACAAGAACAGGTAGTTGCAAATCTGAAGCTCTGATACCATGTAGAAGTTGAGGAAATACAACTTCATAGTAGCCCAGTGACCTTTGCAAGCGAAGAATACATGTTACAAGGAGAAGCTAAGAGAAACAACAAAGAGAACAATGAAAAATGCTCAAAGATATGGAGCTCTGTATTTTCTCGTGTGTAAAAAGAAATTAATTACAAAAGAAAATTTTCAACCACATATAGGTCAAAAAGGAAAACCCTAGGCTTGCACATTAATAACTAATTATTATGCACCTAATGTTAGCTTAAGTGTAAAAGAGATAAAAGGGAACTTTAATTAATTAAACAAATATTGTTTAATTAATCAAGTAAATAACTAATTACTCTAACATTCCACACAATCACAAAACATACCAAATTGAGTTCAAGGGTTAGTAACCAATTGGTTTTTTACTTCTAAATTTTTTTACAATAGTCTGAGTTTTAGGAGACAATGTGTTTTCCAAAATGACAGTGTATAAAATGGCGACAAAAATGGGATGTCGTTTGGGCTTTTTGCTATTTTCAAATTATGATTTTGAATGCCACATTTTGTGCTTTTTTCTCCATTTTGAATAACAATGTGAACAATGGTGGTGTTCTGGGTTTTATGTGATTTCCAAAATATAGCATTTCATTGTAGAACCCATGTTGTGTTTTCTAGCCTCATAATATATTCTACATGGATTCTTCTTTCTATAAACGTTATTCAATAATTTCACTCATATTTCCACAATGGGTTGTCACTTATTTCATTCGGCAATGGCAAGATTCAAAAACCAGCATACCGAGAGGAAACGAAACAAAAATTTAAAAACCGTTGACATAAAAAAATATTATCAGACCTGCATTTCAAATAAATACCCCTTTTTCCCAACGAAAACCCTGCAACATTCAAAATAAGAATGTGAACAATAGCGATGTTCTAGGCTTTATATGATTTTCACAAGATACAATTCTATTCCATAACCCACGTTGTGTTTTCCAACCTCGTACTATATTCCACATGGTTTGTGGTTTTTGTAAACCTTATTCAATTATTTCACTCATATTTCCACAATGGATTGTCATCTATTTCATTCGACAACCACAAATTTTCAAAACCAATAGACGAGAGGAAACGAAATTTAAAAACCCTCAATAGAAAATCAAAAAATGAAAACCCTGCAATGAATAGCCATTCATTTCTTCAGTGTTCATGGTAGAATGGAAAAATGGTGCATAGACAAAGTGGATATACATACCTTAGGGAGCTTCAAACGCCTGCAACTCTTCTCATTGCTCTCTAGCAAAATGTTGCTATCCAAACATGGAGAAAATGGGACCTTGTCTAGGCTTTTTGATATTTGGAAATAATGGTTTTGAATGTCATGTTTTTGGCTTTTTTCCATGCTAAAAAATTATTTTTAAAACCCATCGGCGCTAACATTTTTTCTTGACGATGGGAGAGGAAATGCCACGATGGAGTTAACGTCCAACCATCAAGACTTTCTGCCTCCCTATTTTCTAACTGGCCACCATTTCTGTCGCGAGTCTTTTGTCCACCGCAGGCCATGGGGTATGGGGTACAATATATATGTTATATACATAATTGCTTTTTGTCCAGGAGTTAACTTTCTCCACCTTTTTTGGAAGGCGCTAAGCTTTGTTGTATATTGGTTGGAAATTAGTGGTTGGCAAGTGCTTTCTAGGGATGGAATGATCATTTGCATATAGAACAAAACTATTGAGGTTAGGATTAGCAATAATTATTGTGAATGGTGAAATCAAGAATAAAGAGATTTATTTTTTATGAATAAATGATTTTTTAATTTATTTTTATTATTTTTTGAGATATTGTAAAGATTTTTTTAATTTTTTAATTGTTTTTTTAATATTTTTTTATAGATAAATATGGAAGATCAGATAAATGGAATTCATGATTTTATCCATCTCCTATCTATATAGTATAGATAACATGTAGGTTCCTAAGTTATACTTCTAATAAATGAGGTATTTCTTGATATTATTATTTTGAGCTCTACAAATATCATCATGGACTTTCACAAGTGTTGAATTAGCTTCATTCGAGTTAATAAATCATAGCAGTGTACCTTCATAACTCATGCCATAGAGGATACCACAAAGAAGTGTGAAATGGGCAACACAATGGATGAATGTGTATTTTTTATTATGGGATAAGGTAGGTGGGAGAATTTAGTTAATGAGGTAAGTATAGACATCGTAATACTATGGGAAGTACAATCAACCATGTCACATACCATGCATGTATCAAGGACTTTGTATGTAGGTAAAAATAAATGCTTGACCAAAAAAAATCCTTCTTGTTCATGAGGAGCCATGTCAATTAGAGAATTGATAGTATTCATGGCATTAATGGACTTATTATTTATGTGGTGGACATGGTTGAACAAGATCTAGGTAAAACACTACTTAAATCTATCCACCATATGCATGTGGGGTAGTACCACAAAAGTGTTTTTATTTTTCTCAATAAAATATAACATAGTGTCTAGTATGCAGTCCCATATTTTTATTTTTATTTTAGTATTTTTAAAAAATAATTGGGAGAAATATAGTTAAGAGTGAGCAGTAAAATTTGTGTATTTTTTTTGTAATATTTTATATAATACAGTTTTTGTGATTTTTCAAAGTGGATGCATCTTGAAAAATGTGTCATTGAGCTCATGCACACCATATGACTTCCACAAAAACAATTAAAAATATAATTTATTTATTTATTATTTATAAAGAATGAAACATAGAACAATATTTTTGTTTCAAATTTTGATAAATGGATCAAAAGCTATAAATAAAAATCAATACATGTGAATCTAAGGAAAACATAAACATTAGTAAAACAAATTAAAAATAAATAAATTAATATATTTTAAATTAAAAATCATATGTATGGTTAAAATGTTAAGAATTCATGTGATATTTTGGTGGATTTTTTTTAAAATAACATTATATAATGTGTAAATCTGATGATGTATAAGTTGAAAAATACCATTGAAAGTGAAAAACACGTGAATGGGGGAAACTTAACAATCCAAGTCTTTAGGCTCATTTTCCAAACCAATTTCCAAGCCTAAATTGGTGGGAAAATATTTTTTATAAACATGGATGCATTTGGTAAAGTTATGTTTTCCCTCTCCCTCTCTATCTCTCCCTCTCCCTATCTCTCCAACTTTCTTTAGCTCTTCATTGTCTCTCTAACTCCATATATTTACCTGACACACTCTCTCCCCTATATCTCCATCCACTTTCTCTATTTATACCTCTCTATCTCTCCCTCTTTATCTCTCTCCCCTATATCTTTATTTTTATTTAGATACCCCCCCTCTCTCTCTCTCCATATATATATATCACTCTATATTTTTATCTCTCTCTTACCAAGTCTCTTAATGCCTCTCTCCATATCTTCATATTTTCTATCCCCCTCTCTCCCTCTCCTTATTTACCGCTCTTTCTCTCCCTCCCTCCCTCTCTATTAGTTACTCTCCCCTCAACATACTATATCTTGTTTCATCTTTCCATGGTCATTCCTTCATCCATTCCTATGCACATACCTCATTATATTTCTTCCTACATTCTTATTTCCAAACCCATTACATCTTCCACCTCTTGTACCAATCATAATCATATAGGTACAATCATCCTTGCAACCCCTAACTTTATCGTATCACTATTCTTTCCTCTACACTAGATTTGTAATGATGCAAAAGATAGATCAACTTGAGAAAAGAGTGGACAAAATGCCTAATAGATAAGATAATGATGAATGTAAGGATACTAAGTATACACCATTGGAATTTTAGATTGTTCTAGGTCAAATATCTATAGGTTTTGAGGTAGCTCATTTTTGGGTTTATGGTACAATAGATGAATTTAATACACATTTAAAATGCTTTAGTGCACCATGTATTGATTATTTACATGGGGACATAGATTTTTTTCCAAGCTATTTCCAATTAATTTAAGAGATTGTACTATTTAATGGTTTGGTTATTACCTTATGAACTTATAAATACATTTCATGACTTGAAAAATATAATAGTGTACTAATTCAAACTTAATATGGGCCTTATAATTAATATTTTATATTTATTTGAGTTTTCCCAAGGACCATGTGAGCATATCAATAATTATGTCATAATATTTCAATCCTTGCATTATAAGTTAAAATATAAAGCTATCAAATGATTGATTAAACCAATTGTTCATAGTAACCATGATATAATGAATAGGTCAAAGTGGAAAATAGATCACCCCTATTTATTATATTATGGTTCCTAGGATCTACCAAATGTAACTAAATATAAATATTTTCCTACATTAACTATTTAATACAAATTTATTCCACATTAATTTTACAAGAAAACATAATATATTGGTATAATAGATTTGTTTAACATTAGTGAAATTCTAGAATAAACCACACATATCTAAAATGAAATATATAAAATAATTTAAGAGAGAGATCTATATTTACATACCATGCAAAAAATCCTTCCAAGAAAAATATATCCACCAAAGAATCAAAACCAATTTATTTCTAGCAATAAAAATTTAGTAAGAAGATAATATTGATCAATATTTGAACCTTAAATGGCTATCGAAATTCTCAACCAAGAATAAACCATGTAAGATACAATATTCATTTGTAAGATAATGTCTTGATCAATAGTCCTCAAATCTCTCCTTAACAAGTAATCCAAGCTAAGCTCTAAGTTTCACTTATGATGAGAAATCACAAGATGACAAAGTGATGAATGGATCCATTTTAAACATCCTATATATAGGGAAAGAGACCAACAAGAAAAGGAAACTCATTGAACAATTATTTGTTGCCTTTTCCATCATTATTTAATGTCCCTATTAGCACCCTTAACAACTTCCTAATTCTAAATTGTAAGTAAGAATTATAAGACTAAGGATGTCAAATTAGGAATAAAGGGAAGGAATTGTGATTAGAAAATGAATATTCAAGGACCAACCACTAAACCAAGATTAGCCTTTTTCTCTTCTAGACATACTAAGCTTTTGAGGGTAGTACTCAAGGTTTCTACAGGGTAGTATAGAGTATCAAACAATATCAATTAACCCTAAGACCTTGATCTCACCTATGTAAATAAGCACTTTATAATATTTCATGAAACTTTATTGTACAAGCCTATTCTTTCAGGGCTTTAAACCACTTTTATGTATAGTAAAAATGTTATACATATAATTGATAGATAGGTTGGTCATACCTCTATTGATATATTTTTTGGTAACTTAATTCATGAATAAAATTTAGAACAAACAAACATATCTATGGCCCCATTTATATTCTTTAAAAAAAGGTTCCCCAATAAGTTTATGATAATCAACTATGTCTAGTTATATACATAGAAAAGACAAATAAAACATAACAAAAGTGATTAAAATATAAATGTGATATTTAGGAGTGGTGTGATGGAAATGAATATCTAAGAGCATTGGTGTCTACATCCATTTGGTATCAAATTCTAATATTTAATATTATAAGCACAAAAACTATCACTAATACATTTGACTGCAAAATTCGACGAAACTATCTGATGAAATATGTAAAATTTGATGTTTGTCGGGTGCTTGTAAAATTTGATGTGTAATTTCCAATTTTTTGAAAGTTTATCCCTGACGTTCGTCGAGATTTTGACGAACCTGGGGTTCATCGAAATGTCGGCTATTATTTTTGTCGAATTTTTGACAAACATGAAAAATTAAAAAAAATCAAATTGTGGCCGAAATAAAGAAAAG
>VDFB02252616.1:82879911-82893659 GCA_007258455.2 Sequoia sempervirens | reverse complement strand
TGAATTGTGTGGACCTATACACAAAAGGTCAATGTGGATGGTTGAGAGGTACTTGAAATTTTTGAGGGATTTGGTTAGAAAAGGAGCACATCTTGAGGGTTCTATGGTGGAGGGATATATGGTATACTAGACCATGGTGTACATTAGTGAATATCTTCCTAAGTTTGCAGCAAAGATCCGTTTAGATCGCATTTGGGATCCCAACTCCATTAACAAATTCGAAGGGGAGTACCTGTTGGGGAAAGGTAAATTGAGGAAAGTGAGAGGTAATTATAAGATGGTCATGGAGATTAATTGGAATCCATTTTACATATGGTTTTTATGTATATTGTACTTATTTAATTTTTAATCTTCAATATACATCAATTATAAGTAAGGTTATCTTGTGGTATTGCGCTAATTATATGTCATTTGTGAATTTCAATTTTTTAGGTACAATTGGTTGAGGTGGGATGCCATACATTTGTCGTCACCAAAGTATCTTGATTGGATGATGGTATGGATTGAGCGATGTCAACAATCTGGTCACGCATTAACATGGGAAGGTGTGGCTTCATTGGTTAAAGAAGCTCATCGTAATGGAGATTCCAATGTTACACAAAGGGAAATTGATTTAGCATATGGTTTAAGAGATAAACAGGTACGTATAAATATATTAATCACCCATATTATTTAATTATTTTCAAGTATATTAATGTATATATATCTTGAGATTATTTTCTTTGCATACATTTGGCCAAGAATAAATATGTTTATCAATAGACGATATTGCAATAATTTTTACATGTTTGACATATTGTAGGTGAAACACCACAAGGCTATGTGGTGCAATGGTCATAAATTTTGAATCAAAATGTTGGATGACATGAAGAAACTTGTGATTCTGGTATAATTGCAGTCTTTCAGGTGACTAATGTTTCATCTAGAAGCGACATACATCCAGAAGTCTCAGAAAATTGATACTATGATTTTGGATGATACTTGGAGTGCTTTAAGTCCTTCAAGTTAATTTTGTTCATCGTCTATAGTGCAGGGCTACAATTGAATGAAAATGATCAGAGGCTGTTATTGAACATGATAATGGATTTACCGCCATGGTTAATAAGGTTGATCGAAGCTGAGGTTGAAATGAGCCTATGTTTCAAATAGCCGTGGCGGTATTTTCGGAAGGAGGTTCCAGGTAAACCGGGTTGGTCATTTTTTGTTAGACATGATCCAAGAGGAAGGCCGGTAAAGTATAATGTGGTGGAAGAAGAAGATACCGAAGAACTAGAAGATGATGTAGATGATGATCAGGATCAGCAGTTAGTTGATGATGTCCCTGATGAAGATGTCGAAGAGGAGGAACTAGATCATGATGATGTAGGATTTAATGTTCATGAAGATGAAATCCGTGTGGATGATGACATTATCGAAACTGATATCGATGACGATGATGATGATATGACCAATCCTTACAATGTCAAAGAATGGATCGGATGATACAGACAAAGAGTTGGATGAAGAAGAAGATCAATGACATTGAAATGTATGTTATGTGATTATATTATCTATTTGATATTAATTTCTTGATAGAATTATATTTGACTTATGTGGTTACATAATTAATTGATGATGTTTTTAATTTTTATGCCATTACATAATGATGTACTTTTAATGTTTGAAAGGTCAAAAAATTAAAACATTTCAATAGTGATGTTAACAACCTTGAAATTAGTGTGTTTTATGTTTCATGTGATCATAAAAGATTAAAAAGTCAGTTGTAGAGGTGGTTGTTCAGTGGTTGACGTGTATGTTGGTTCTTTTTACAATGTAACCAAGTTTGTCTTTAATATACCTATGAAATTTCCAATTCCAATCTAAGGCAGCTCAAAGGACCTGGACCAACTGATGAGGACTTTAAAACCTCCTACACTTCGAGCTCTGCAAGACCGGGAGGGTGATCCCTTAATGTGTTTACAACCTCTGCACCATTATTATAAACAACATTAACAATAGTAGATGATCTCACTTAATAGCTCAACATGATAAGATAATATCAACTAGAATTGGCTGTTCATAGACAATATCAACTATTTGGAGCATGAGATAACTAAACACAATCATTGTATAAGATAGTTAATGATTTGCAATTTGTAGCAAGTTCTAGGCAAAGACAAACAAATACTAAACTACACTAATAATTACAACTTAGATCAATGCCATATATCCATTGCAGGAGTCAAATTCATAAGCATCTAGAGGTTTATAATAGATTTAATAGATCACATATAAGATCCCTGACAATATTGCATTACAATTTCATCAGTATGCATTCTAACCCACGACTACTTATCAAATCCTTATACAACACATCCGCCTATAATCCCATTCAAGCATTTTGATTAATTCCTTGAATTAAAGCTAAAATAGAATCATACACACCACAACAGTGAGATGGATAAAACAACCCTTAGTTATTTCATTCAAAGTTCAGATATGCATGTACAATGGAGAGACATGAGCTCGAATTTCATTTCAACTCAAATGCTAGTACTGTTATACAATATTAAATCTCTATGAACTCAAAACCTGTTACATAATGACTCAAAACCTAAATTGCATTTCTCTAAAACCATCGGATATGCAAAACATATCTGCTTATAATCCCATTCAAGCATTTTAATTAATTCCTTGAATTAAAGCAAAAATAGAATCATACACACTACAATAGTGAGCTGAATGAAACAACCCTTAGTTATTTTATTCAAAGTTCAGATATGCACATATAATGGAGAGAGACGAGCTTGAAATTATCATTTAGATTCAAATGCTAATACTATTATGCAACATTAAATCCTCATGAACTTAAAACCTATCACAGAGTGACTCAGAACCAAAATTGAATTTCTCTCTAAAACCATTGATCTTTATAATTAGCTATGCAACTTCACCTAGACTCAATCAAAATTATCTAACTTGCTAAGCCGTACTTCTAGCCTTGAAATCCTTCTTATAGAAAAATGAAGGGGCAAACAAGCTTCGGGACAGAAAGTACACACGTCACCAGCCGATTAGAGCACCTGATGATATTCCAAAAATAATTACAACAACAATCATTCTGGAGCATATTCTCAGTCATCATGTTGGCGGAGGAAGGTTTATACAATAACAAAAAATCATGTGAAACCCATGCCAAGAAAGCCATCAACAAAAAACTGGAATTGTTGTAACTGCAACATCTGATTTGCCACCTTTCGGTAACCCACTCTTTTTACTCATCATCATTCAAATACTTAGCCACCCACCTCTGGTATTCTTTGTCAGTTGGCCAGTCAAAATTAATCACCTCATTTACCTTTGTACTATAAGGCATATACTTTACCGCTACCTAATTAGCATCTCTTTCAAAAGATTCCAAACATGAGTCGGTACCAATAATCTTATCCATACAATTCACCAACAAATTATAATCCGAGTCATCACAAATTACTTTAATTTGATTATTTATGACCTTACTCGCTTGATCTTTCCATTGTTGGAGTGTTTTGATTTCCCCCTTCTCATCAATTATATCAGGTAATAGTGTGTTACCCCAATCTTTGAAATTATTTATCAACTCCCTAATCTTCCTACTTAAATCATCTGGTAAGGTCTGAAAACCTTGCAATGATTTCACTAATATATAAGTAGGATTCAATGATTAGGGCCTATTATTTACATCAAACCTTGAGGCTTTATTCATAATATCTAGATCATTTTCCCTAGGGATCCAATTTTCAATTATTGGAATCACTATCCCCTGATCCCTATCAATATTATTTATTGCTTCAAATAGCAAAGAATACAAAGAATGTATAGAGGGAAATTTATTATCTACCCTTTCATTTAAATGCTCCAAAATAGTAGTAACAATTTCTTTTTCTTTTGAAAGAAAACCCTCCTCTTTTACCTTTAATGATGTTTGTAATTCATCAATTTTATGTATGAGATGCCTCTTTGTTGGATCAATAGAGCACTCTGTTTCTTCATCAATTTTTTCTAGAGGGGTGAGAGAAATATTTTGAATAGGAGACCCTGGTGTAGAAACATTTGGAGAAGTAGGAGGCATTGACCCTACTGTGGGAGGTAATGTGTTGGTTCCTGGAGCACTAGATGTTTCCCCAATATGTCTATATTTTGAACCTTTCCACTTCAGTTTGTAGCTCAACATTCCTCTTTTGCATTTTACTATATTCTTCAATTAAAATGTTATACTTCTCCATTAGGCTCTTTCTTTCAGCCTCCTCCCTTTCAGCAGTATTTTGGGCCAACCTGGCCACATTCATAGTTAAATTAGTGGCTTCAGTGGTTTAAGTCTCTAAAGCCCTCTTTATTATTAATCCTCCTTTGAAATGTGGATTAATATCAACAATGTCTGGCTTTCTTCCTTGTGGAGCCAATGCCCAAATTGCTAAGGTCTCATATTCTTCACTAAAGGCAGAGTTTTGCAATGCTGCCTTAACTTCTTTAGAATCCTCAAAAGGATTCTTGGACTTCATAATGGCATTGAAAGCCACTACATCTGCGATGTCCCATTTAGGAAAAATAAAAACACCAGGCTGACTCACAAGTTGTCTCCCTTCTTCAGGAGTGATGTTTTTTAACTCTTCCATTAGTTCAGCTTTTACTTATTCATCATTCTCCTGATCTGACCTGTCAGGCCTTAGTTCTCTTCTCTCCTTGCATTTCTTTTTATATTCCTCAAATTTCATCCTCCATGCCAATTGCAAGAATACTGGAGTCTTTACAAATGCATTGTCATCTAAGAACTCCTTGCAAGCCTTCATTCTTGCATCCTGCACACTCTTACTCTTCATATCCAAATCGGATAGAGCCAATTCAGCTGACCTAGGAGGGGAAGGCATACCAACCTGCATATCCTAATCAGTAACAATAATTTCATCTGTCATATCCTCAAGTGGGTGATCAGTTATTTGCCTCTTGGGATGTGGCTCAAATGGTGGTGATGGGGGACTGTGCTATGGTGAAGACTGTAACTCAATGATCTTGATTGCCCTAGGTACTTTGAATTTTGGACCAGGTTGTGGAGGCGCCTTCATTATTTGCTTCCCCTTTCATCTACTTCTTCCTCATCACTGCTAGTATCCCTTTTCCTCCTATAGATGGGCCACCTTTCTATAGGCTGATATGCTGACCTTGTTTCAATTGGCCTATCACTTTGTCCTTACATATCCAGACTTAGCCTCAAATTTATCCTTTTGGTTGTCAAGGTGTCCATAATCTCCTTGAAGTTTTTCATCAAAAAATTAATTTTCTTATGGTATGGAGTGAATTTCATCAGTGGATCATAATTCAAATCCATTTCATGCACAATATCTAGTAGCTTACTATAAGTTATCCATTTCTCCTTGTTCAATTCTTGCTTATTTAAATCAAATTAATTTATGATCAGGTTCTCAGAGAAATTGAACTCATGTGCAAACTTGCCACCTTTTATTTTTTGTCTGAAAAGAGCAAAGAAACCTTCATGATCATGTTGTTGCCTTGGACCAAATCTCAAATGGTAATGAACAAAGAATTTATCAAAATGTGTCCAACCTCCCTTTGAAAATGTAAAGTCAGACACTACTATATAATCAGGGAATAATGTTCCCTTCCCTTTTCCAGTAAGGTTTTCTTTATAAATACAACCCATCTGCCACATAACTTCTGCAAACCCTAGTCTTGGTGGCACATTGTATGGAAATATGTAAGGGGTTCCTTGAAATCCATATATTCTCAGGATAGTGCTGACTGGATATGGGATAATGTCACCCCACTTATGTAAAACCCTCAATTTTTGTTTCCTCTCCTTTGGCCTAAGGAAATCATGCACTTCCTCAGGGATCCTAGGTACATTTACCATCAATCTAGCCCTTAATCTTGAAGCAAAACAATTATCAAATTGTACATAACTGGTGTTTTCCTTATTATAGGATAGATCTGCAGCCCATATCTATACTGGAAATCTTTCTCCATCAACTGATTTCCTTAAGTTCATCTTCTTAGTAAAGAAATCAGCATTCCTAAACAGGAACATATGCATCAACATGGAATACCAAAAGAATTGAGTACCAGTATCACCTTTCTACAGCTTCGACAACCCTTCATCTATCCTCTCTGCCAAAAAAGAAGCAAAGTCATATGTTACAGAGAAGTTAGGGTGTTGTATTTGCGCCCCCATGAACATGTATGCAATTGGCATTACTGCACTAGGACTGAAACCCAAAATCTGACATAGTGAATAGAAAGTAGCCATGAAAGGCTTTGCAAAATAATTCAATCTGAAGGGTTCCTGGTCACTAGGGCTAATGTGAAATTGTGAACCTCCTACCTTAACCAGATGAGGTGGAAGTAGCTTAACCCTAAAAAGAGATTTCAGTTTTGTATACTCCTGCTTCATTTCCTCAAAATTAATAGGAACCAAGTCATCACTCTACTCACTCAAATTAAAAGTCTATTGGATAACATCTCTGTTAATTTCTAATAGAACACCTCCATCATTATCTCTAATTACCCGTGTGATGGGGTCATATCTCATTGGCACTGCCCTAAGTAATTCCACGTCAGGGAACACATTTGGTACAACCAGTTTACCCATGTCATACATCCATCCATCTGAGAAAGGGTGAGGCAAATTCCTTTGTCCTTACCATAATCTGAACATCTCTAAGCCAGTGAGTGGAACCCTAGAGCATCAACAATGTTGGAACTATTATACACCAACCCCTCCCCTAGGATTTTCCCTCACAATAACACTACACCCTTCCTTCTATCATTTGTTGACAATGGAAATTGATCTAGGAAATCATCGTACAAGTTTCTTTTCAAATACTCAATGTGGCCAAAGTGTTGCTTGGGTGGCACCATTTTAGACAAACTAGGGCTTCACTACAATGTTACACTTCAAGTGGCTATGACTAAGCAAAGATAGGAAATTATAGAGTAAAAATACCGCAATTCCTCACAATTTATGATTAAAATATAGCCCCAACAAAATATTTTAATGAGCTCAGTGACACGCATAGTAGACCCCCTTCCCAAATTTAGGTGTAGAATGACTGGGAAACATAGAAAATAAACTCATGGATTTTTTCGCACAAACTCCAATTTCTGGCTGCAGCTACTCGCAATTTCACCTTTGGCTCTGAAACTATTTTTTATGAAATACTTGGATGCCTTGTGATACAAATAAAGTAAATTGATTTTATGTCGATCAAATCTTGCCAGTAGATGTCTCATCCGCCATTAAAGCTCACTTGCGGGCTGCACGAATGGCTCCAGCCACATTTGATACAGATTTAAATTTGAACTGTTGATCCTCTGGTTTGATCAAATCATCGATGGCCACCTTCAAAATAGGCTAGCATAATCACCAACACGGCAATAAGGGGCCCACCATACCATAAGCCGCAAATGAAAACCACATGGTGGTTGCCCGCGATACCACAATCCCTGGATTTACCATCACGGGATGGCGGGCAACTGTTGATCCTTCTAATCAAATATCTTGCTCCTTCAAAAATGGTCGACGTCCTTTTTGTTAACTGTCGAGTAGCTTTTCCCTCAAAATTATAACATCCGCATTGAAATAAAGCATGTGCATCTCACAAGCACTTTAGTAATCTGCCCCTTAACACATTTAGAACTAGCTAATGCTTCCTTCACTCTTTATACCTCATTGGATGAGACACGTGGCAAGTGCCTGTGATATCGTGATCCTATAATTCTTGATCGTGGGATGGTGGGCACCGTTGATCTGTAGGAAATAGATCAACGAAAATGCTAATTCAACCCTCTACAAAATAAAATCATCAATGACCACCTTCAAAACAAGCTGACATAATTTCCAACATGATGATAAGGGGCCCACCTTACCATACACTATGAAGGAAGTCCACGTGGTGATTTCCCGCGATATCACAATTTTGAAACTTCTGATCGTGCGATGGCGGGCAACCGTTGATCCTGAGCATCAATGATCTCATTCCTTTAACATAGTCACCAGCCATGTCGTTAACCTTCGAGCATCTTTTCTAGCGAGAATATAACATATCCATTGATTTAGAACATGTGTGTCTCGAGAACACTTTAGTAATCCGCCCCTTAATATATTTAAAGTTAGCTAGTGTTTCCTTTACTCTTTAGGCTTCATTGATGAGACATGTGGTGCCCACCCGTGATTTCACAATCAACCTAAGCACCATCACGGGATGGTAGGGAATGGCTCAAATCAAATGGCAGTTGGTCAGTGATAGCGCAAATTTGATCCCCCGGATAGGACACTTGGCACCCACCTGTGATTTCACAATCCTTCAATTCCCGATCATGGGATGGTGGGCACCGTTGATATCTGCAGGAAATAGATCAACGGCAGCACTAAATCAACCCTTGCAAAATAAAACATTCATTAAAAGGAGAAGTGGGCATTACTAGGCAGACGACAAATGAAAAAATTATATTTATAGAAGAAAAATAAAATAAATTTACAATTTGTTTTATAATTTCACTTTAACTTTAAATGTATGTTCACTCATTAAGTTGTATTTTTTTTACAATCACATTTTTATTTTATATTTTTGTTTATAAAATATAAAGATGCATTAAAAATATATTAGAAATATTTTTCTTTATATTATATAGCATTCATAACATTAAATTAACATAGAATAATTTCACAATATCACTTAACCAATCAAGAAAAATTTAATCATTACTATGCAACATTATTCTCACATCAAACTAACAAATAAACATTGAAAACAAATTTATTTTTTTATATTATAACATTCATAACTTAAACCTTTTATACACAATATCAACATTATTGGCACATCTTTTAAACTGACAAATAAACATTGAAAACACATTTATTTGTTATATTATAACATTCATAACTTAAACCTTTTTATACATAATGTCAAGTTAACTATAAATGGTATAGAGTTTAGATTTGCTATATCTCTCATTTATCAACATAGGTAAATTTGAAAATATTTTAAATTATATAATTTCAAAAAAAAATTGAATGAATTTATAAAAGATTATTTTTATTAAAGTGATAGAATCTAATCCCAATACTAACATTAATTATAATTCTAACCATAACCCCAACCCTAAAACTAACACTAATTAACTTCAAACCTAACTCTAATTTTATATCCAACCCTAAACATAACTATGATTCTAAAACTAACATTAATGAAACCCTAATTGAATCATAACCCTAACCCTAATACTAACCCTTGCCCCAATTGAACCCTAACACTAACCCCAAGCTTTATCATAGAACCTTAATCTTTACCCCCAACCCCAACCATAATCCTAATTCAATCCTATACCTAATTTTAATTAAAGTCTAACCCTATTTGAACCTTAAACTTAATTGAACTCATGTTTAGGGTTAGGGTTCAATTAAGGTTAGGGTTGAATTATGGTTATGATTAGGGTCAAAATTCAAATAGGATTATGGTTGGAGTTTAATTAAGGTTGCTATTCACTTAGGTTTAAGGTTCAATTAGTATTCAATTTGGGTTAGGGATCAATTAATAAGGGTTTAATTAAGGTCGGGTTAAGGTTAGTCTTAAATTAGGGCTAGGATTGGAGTTAGGGTTCAATTAAGGTAAGGGTTATTGTCTATTTTAGGGTTAGGGTTCAATTAGAGTTCTCTAGGTTTTGATACAATTAGGGTTAGGTTTCAACAATACCTAGGGTTACGATTATAGTTCAATTAGTGTTAGAGTTAGGGTTATAATATGAGTTCAATCAGGTTAGGGTCAAGGTTTAATTAGTGTTAGAGTTAGGTTGCAATAATAAAATTCCATAATGATATGGAAAGGAATTCAATTGGATTCATATACAAATGCACAAATAAGAATTGGTAATTAAGAATTCTCTAGAACTAAAGTTATAACAACAAATACAATCCTTAGCTTAATCATTTGTTCTTTGTTAGGGTTGGGATAAGAATTTAACGAGGCCAACCGAGACTTAGGAAAAAAAACCCTGCAGAGGAAATAAAGTATTAAAATCAAATTTGGGTTTTAATTTTAATCTGGTGATGTAAACCTAAGCCATTAACTCCTGTGGTCATGTTGCCAACGGCTTAGCCAAAGCCTTTCATTAAATACTAACTATGCAATGTGTAGGTTTTCTAGAATCAAAGATATGGGAGAAGATCTCGATTGTACCCTGCCAACTCGCAGACCTAAGGTGTCGCCCTGTTATTTGGCGCGAGGTCAGCAAAAGGCAGATGTGTGTCCTGTATTGAATGTGGGGTCCAATCTCCACTATTGAGCTCATAACCCGTGGTTTTAGATCGACAACCAAGAAAAAAATCTAATGCAAATCTTTGTTGTTCCCTGATAACTAGCAGGAGGAAGATGAAGGTTGGTTAAAAGCCACGAGGTCAACAAGATTGCGATGCGTAGCTCCAGCCGTTCAGTTTGCAAATTGCATAGGACCTATCGACATGGTAGTTGGTTTTTGAGATGGATTAATGTTATTGGTCATGAGGAAGGTGAACGATGCTTCGTTGGATGTCAAACTAAGTTAGCCTGAGATAAATCATTTTATTTTCCAACTCTTCAGGAGATCAACGGGTAGTATTCAAAGTTGGAAAATGACACATGGTGGTCATTTTATCGTACAACTAGTGAAGCATTAATGAATTATTCCTTTCTTGTGTAGTCATGTCGATCTCAATTTGTGTGAAGATGTTGTTGAAAATCATGAAGAGTGATCTTTGGATTCTCATGCAGCTCTAGTTAAATAGTAACAGTATATACGCTGCCAAATTTCCATGTTTGCACATGCATTTTTACTAAGCATTGATGAAGGTTGTGATTACCTCGCACAATAAATACAAGAGGAGTTAACTACTAATAGTGTCATTCTTATAGCAGTTAGAGCACTTTGTGGGCTAAGTCTAATCAAGTTTGAGTGCTTGTTTGAGAAGAGAAAATGAGTAAGTCAGTAAGGAGGTCTGTTCATTTGAGCTTACAAAAGCTTGGTCCTACTATTCATGAAGGTGATTTGGTTGACAAGCCTAGGCTTGTGCCCACTAGATGCAGTAGAAGGTTGCAGTTCCAGGATGTTGCTGCTCAACTGGTAGATGAAAAAGGAAAGCAATCGGCATGCTCTATTACTAGTGTCTGTAGGAAAATAAGGTATGGGTATGGCTCCTTTGGATGCCAACACTCGCCCATTGACCTTACGAGCAACACTTATGATGATGTAACTAAGACCGACTCTGACTACTGTCGGTATTTACATCGCTTCAATCATGGTCTGCCCTCTAATGAGGAAGTGATATATGTGGTTCCATTGGCTATTAAACCCTAAGCGAACGAAGTAGAACCATATTGGGCAAGGAAAAGAAAGAAGAGGAGGTTGAGGGTCTACCGTATTGGGCAACAACTAGAAGTGGGCATGTATACCAGGGTCTAAGTGTTGGTAAGGGTAGGGTGGTGGGTAAATAAGAAGTTGTTGTGTTGCCTTAGTGGCAATTTGGTTGCCTAGTTTTTTGCGTGGATACAAATTAATGGGAATTTTGATGACAATTTGTGTTCCCTTTTCTTTAAGCTTTCCCCAGTTCATGCACTATATATGTTTTGCAGATTCAACGTGTGGGAATTTTTGTAATGAAAGTCAAATGCAATGGAGATTTTGTTCAAATGAAAATTTGTGGTAAAATTACATTTGAGCCTGAAGCTTTTTGTTCCCTTGTCATATAAAAGGGAATTCAAGGCTCATTTGTAGGGAGAGAATTGATGAAAGCTCTAGCTAGGTTTTGAGTTGAATATATGGGTAGAAAGATATTTGTCCTCTAATATTCCAGAAAATGAATGTTAAAATATCATGAAAAAAATGGGCATAGAATCAATGTAGAAGTAAAATTATATTTGCATATATTCATAAAATAAGATCTAATAAACAAAAAATATATGCAATTAAAAATAAAGGAAAAATAATTCAACCCAAATTTAGATAAGAGAGATAATTAGATTATATGATAACTTTAAGGCTAGGGTTAGGGTTTGATTAGGATTAGTGTTCGCTTAGGGTTATGATTAGAGTTATGAATCTACAATTAGGGTTTCTTTCTTGGGAGAAGTTTATTGAATGGTAAGTGTATTTTATAAAATTAATATGTCAAGAATTAATTTTAGATAATACTACATCTAGTTTTCATATGGTATTAAATTGTAGATTAAAATTGATAATAGATTTCCTTCCTTCTTTTGCATTGTAAGCTACCATAATATATGGCCTTAAAATCCTATTCATATTTTGAGCTTTTCTAAACTATACAACATGACATCCAACAAAAAAAATTGTTATGCATTTTTTCCAAGCACAAATCCTTAGAATTCTTAATGTGTTACTTAGGTTAATTCTTTATTGTAATAAATAAATACACACTAATATATATATTATGGATTTGAGGGAAAATATTAAAATATTTATATATATAGAAAAATTTAAATGCAAGGGATTCAAGTACATACCTTTGCTTTTGTTAATGTTGATGAAGATACAAATCTTGATGAAGTGCCAAATTTGATGACATGATATAAAAAACTGGAATATCTTTGCTCTATGTGGCACTTGAAATTTTGTACAAAACTATAACTAACTCTATGTCAAATTTGTGACTTTGGACCTATTTTGCATCAATAAATATGAGCTTTGACACATGCCTCCTAATCTAGCATACAATATGTACTTAAATGCTCAAAATAGTTGGGAGTAGTGTTGAGATTGGTGGATCTTTGGAAGGTCCAATGCTTCACCTTTGTATCTCTCCCTATAGATAGAGGTAGAGATGAATATAGAATGAGAGAGGAAAAGGGATAAAAATAGATAGAGATATAGAGAGAGATAGAGGGAGAAATAAATATATAGAGAGATGGGGAGATATATATATAGAGAGAGAGAGAGATGGAAGATAGGAGATATAAGGAGATTAAGAGAGAGGGAAAGAGAGAGAGAGAGAGAGAGATAAGTAGAGAAAGAAAAATAGAGATGGGAGAGAGGGAGATAGAGAGAGAGGGAGAGAGATAGATAAATGGGAAGAGAAAGACATAGATATAGAGACATATGGGAAGATAAAAGGACAAATAGGTTGAGATATGAAGATAGATAGGGGTATAGGGATGGAGAAAGAGAGGGAGATATGGGGAGAGGTAGAGAGAGGGAGGGAGAAAGGGAGAGAGACATGTAGAGGAGGGAGAGATAGAAGATGGGGAAGAGGGAGATATATGTAGAGAGGGGGAGAGAGGGAGAGTGAGATGGGGAGGCTAATTTTTAGTCAAAATTCCATAAAAATATTTAATAAAATAACAATATAAATATTATAAGAATTATATACTTGTATTTTAAATTTACACATTATATTTTATTTTTGAAAAATATGTAATTTTTAAACCATTTTCCATATATATTTAGTATTAAGATTTTTACATCTTTTAACAATTCAATATAGAATACAAATAAAATATAGTTAATAATTTAATTAACTAGCATACATATATTAATTAATAATATATGTAAAACACGCTGAGAGTTATCTTTATCAAGATGCATATTGACTTGAAAAAATGCTCACATTTTCATGAATATGAATTTGGAAAGCAATCAATTTGATTTCATTATTGTTTGTGTCATTGTTTATCTCAATTCCCATATATAAGGGTACACATTGAAATTTGAAATCACACCAACTT
>VDFB02252616.1:82862682-82879811 GCA_007258455.2 Sequoia sempervirens | reverse complement strand
CAACTTTACAATTTTCTCTGCAACTTCATCTAGACTCGACCAAAAATATCTAACTTGCTAACTCGTACTTCTAGCCTTGAAATCCTTCTTATAGAAAAAGGAGGAGCAAACAAGCATCAGGCCAAAAAGCACACGTGTCACCAACCAATTGGACCGCCTTGTATTCTTCATCAATTGGCCTATCAAAATTGATCACCTCATTCACCTTGACACTATAAGGTTTGTACTTAACTGCCACCATGAGCTGGTGCTAATGATTTTGTCCATACAGCTCACCAACAAATCATAATCTGAGTTACCCTGTTTTTTAGGGTTTTGTAGTCTAAACATGATATAAAGTGGCTCTTACACTTTTTGTGATTACTGTAGCTTGTGTAAGAGGCCCCGTGGATACTGTTGTAATTGTAGGATGCATGAATAGGGTGTAGGATGACAAATAAAGAAGGTATAGCTATTTTCCTCAATAGTTTTGTGAAGAAAAGCATGTGAAATGAGAGGTAAAAGCCTAGGTTTCAACAAAACATGTATGGGATATCTGATTTTATGATTTTTTATCCATGTGCAGACCTAATGGGTTGTTTCTAAACATTGAATATAAATGACACACACACACACACACACACACACACACACACACACACACACACACATATATATATATATGTATGTATATGTATTTTTAAATGTAAATGTAAATGCAATTCTTTGGATGCTCTCTAGAACAAATAAATGCAACATATCATTGAAATCTATATCTATGTATATAAATGTGTATTTCTAAATGCAAGTGTAAATATAAAGAGCATATGGTTTTGTAGTGTTATAGATACAACATATCAATAAATTAATGTAATTGAAATTCTAAAGTCTTCAACACATATAATATGAAATCGATCAAACTATTAAACTACATGAGAAATAAATGAAAATAGTAAATGCATATGTATGTGTATTTGTAAATGTAGTTGTAAAATAAATAAGAATAATGAAAATTATAAAAGAATACAAAGGAAGGTCCTCCTTCTTGAGTAGTGATAACCTCCACAGCCCTTAAAATTATGAATAGAGGAATATAATCTTTGAAGAACTCAAATTTGATTCTCTCCTACCTGATGCAATTAGTCATTTTATCCTTACAAACATTTTATAGTGATTACTAGAGGCACATAGACCAATTCTTCATAATAGAAGAATTTGATCATACTTTTCCAATGATGGCATTATGAGAAAACCTTAGGTTAAATAAATAATTCCTAGCTAATTTCTTTAAATCATGTCCAACCGTATAAGAGAAGACCGCTGCTATGTGTACCTAGATACCACGGACAAAGGCTAGTCTTTGGGCTCTTTCATCAATCATCCTACCTTAAAACATACCAAAAATCTCCTAGTAGTTAGACATAGAAAGATTTAATATGACTTAAAAAAAAAATTTATTACCAAAGTGTAAACTTATGATGACTTAACCAGGCCTAGTACACACTCCCTCCCCATTAACCACTTAGAAATATGGAAATTAAATGTAAATTTGCTGCTATTTTTAGTCATGTAGGTGTCCAATAAACCACTTGGTGGTGTTTCCCTTCAAGTTTATTTACTTTAATGAAGAGCAAAAGTCCTTTGATTATAATTAGAGAATACATTTGAGGCCTTGGTTATGTAACTGGTGGACCATAGTCACATTTAACACTTGTTACAAAGTTTGGGAGTTAAAATGTTAAGTAGATTTGATTTGTGATGGACACATTTGGACGGTAGTAACATTAGCTTGCAATCTATCAAGACTTGATTACCTTATAACCTGTGAAATTCTAGCGATAAAATGATAGATTAATCATAATGTCACCTTTGGATCACATCACCATGAAAGAACTTCATCCAACATCCTTATGAGTGTAGGTACCACCAAATAGGTATTTATCAAATCTGTCTTCCTCGAGCGAGGGAAATTTAGGAAGAGAAGAGGAAAGCAAGACATGTAGTATGTCTAAAAGAAGGAGATCAACTAGAGGTCAAAAGATTAGAATAAAATTTTGTAAATTCATAGAATTTTTTCTTGTTGAAGAGGGGTCATGTTCTTATGATGATGAGAGCGTAGGCGACATCGAGGTGCCCTTGAGGCAAACATTCATGGAAACAATGGTACCCATGAACTTCCTCTCCAATAAACACTAATTGTGTCAACAAGAGGATATATCACATAGCACCATCGTCATTACATGGTTTGGGCCTATTTTGCATGGACGGCATAAAGGTTTGTTACGAAAAAGTTACTGAATTGATGGAGTATGTTGGACCCTATTACAGTTACAAAGATTGGATGCAACTGGTTTGATATACACAAAGTATGCGTAGGTATGCACTGTCAGCAAATTATATACAACCAAAAGATAAGGATCAAAATAGAGGAGTGGCTATGTACATTGATAGAAGGCCAAAAGCATCAAGGAATATTGTAGGGTTTATAAATAGTACATGACCTAGGTCAACAAATAAGCTACCCAATTGCATATTTGAGGTGTGCGAGGGAAACTATGTATACGTATGTGTGATAAAATCAATAACTGCGGGAGAAGAGTTGCTAATCGATTACAATTGGAATCGCTTAGTTACAAACACAGTTACTAGTGGGGTGGTACGTACTATGTACCATTTTACCCAACCTCCAATTAATGACTCCAATATACCATTTTATTCTTATGTTTTTTTTCATAAGTCTATTGGTTTCATTTTGGTAATGTTTTTTATATTTAATTTTTGTCATAGGGGGACATTAATCGTACGGAGAAGGCTCTAGCCCAGAGCACAGATCGCAATGTATCTTTAGGTGCTTCTACCCGACAGGTTTACCTCATTGTTATTGTACAAATTAGATACAAGAAATTTTTTTTATTATTATTATTATTTCATAAGTTTTTTGGGTTAATTTCGATAATGTTTTTAATATTCTTGTTGCAGTCGACTGATCGGGGAAAGGTACCAACAGTAGAGGAGAGCATCCATAGTGAGTTGCATTCAATATTTTGTGATGATGACATCGCTTATTCAACAAACCCTTTCGATACGATAAAGAAGCTCATGAAAAAATGCAATGAAGAAATGACTAAGTTGATGTTCAAAGTGCCTCAAAAACATGAGATAAGAGAGAGGGTTAAAGTATTGACAGAGAGATTACAAAACTTGTAAGTAAGTTGTCATGAGGTCTTTAATTATAACATAAGTTCATTCATGGTTTTATATTTTGTACTCTTTTATGTCATGAACTAAAATGTGTTGTTTTTATAGGGTTATGTGCCTCCTCATGATGCTCATGGCCATGATCAGGGTATTGTAAGTGCTTCCCGAGGAGTAAGGGTTGGTACAAGTGTCCATCCTGATCTTTCTACGCATATATCACATTATCTGACCCCATCCTCTGTGCCTATATTGTCATCTGAAATGTCAGAAACACATACCATGCAAGCATCCATTAATGTACCCTCTGGCAGCAAACACATACCAGAACATGCGTCAAGACATGTACCTAGGGATGCAGAGGCCACTAGTACTGGTGATGTTTTAGCAGTATTTCCTGGATCTTCCTGTATTACTAGTACGAGAACATTACCAATCACACTTGTGGTGACTGAGGATTCCATTCCCATAAAGATAGAGAAGCTCCCAGGTACTTTAAAATGTTTTAATTATTATTCTATATAATCCAATTGAAATTTACTTATTGATCGCTCTTTTTAGACTATTGATCCCATGATCATTTTGCAAGAAATGATGTTTTTTATAAACATCTAAGTGATATTACATTGGAGCTCTTTGGGCCCATCATACGTACACAGTGGAATGCCCAAAATGAAGATTTAAAAGTATGAGCTCATTAACCATTTAGTTGTGTTGTTCGGTGGTAAAACATTCAATTGAACCAAGGTCTTTAAGAAATTTGGTACCTATCTAAAGTATGCAAGGGACCAATATAGGTCACATTTAGAGAAGAACACAAAGTACAAGCGTCCCCCCATGATTCCGGAGAGGGAGTGAGATCTTAGGTTCTGAATGGAAGGGCTGGAAAGACCACCTGGGTTGGAGGAGGAGGAATTGATGGATGGGGACCGGATGGAATGGGAAGAAGGAATGGAATGGATGGATTTTCCAAGCATCCATAGCTTGTTTGATAGCACCCATTTTAGGCTTTTAGCCATAGCAGCAAGGCAATGAACTGTTTGATAAAATGCTTTGGTAGACATGTATGAAAAATGCAGTAGCATAGACAAGGCAATGAACTGCTTGAAAAAAATGTCTCAAAGAAATGTAGTATCATGGTGATGGAATGCCATGAAAAGAAAATTGCTATGGAATTCCATCACCGTGAGACTGCATTTCTTTTAGGCATTTTTTCAAACAATTCACTGCCTTTTCTATGTTATTGCTTATGATTATGCTTTGGTAGATTTTTTCCAAGCATCCATAGCTTGTTTGAAAGCACTTGTTTTAGGTTTTTACTTTTTGGCCATAGCATCAAGGCATTGAACTATTTGATAAAATGCTTTGGTAGACATGTATGAAAAATGTGGTAGCATAGAAAAGGTAGTGAAATATTTGAAAAAATGCTTCAAAAAAATGTGGTCTCATGGTGATGGAATGCTATAACGAATGCCATGACAAGCAAATTGATATGGATTGTCATGGCATTCCATCACCATGAGACCACATTTCTTTGAGGCATTTTTTGAAATAGTTCATGTCTTGTCTATGATATTGCTTACTATAATGCTTTGATAGATTTTTTCCAAGCATCCATAGCTTGTTTGAAAGCACCTATTTTAGGCTTTCAGCCATAGCAGCAAGGCAATGAATTGTTTGATAAAATGCTTTGGTAGAAATGTATGATAAATGTGGTTGCATAGACAACTATCACCATCTGATATTTATGAAGTTGTAGTATTTTTTGTGCAATGTAATCAGCAATATGAATATAACCAACAAAAATCTATTTTCTATAATTCATGGATTGAACTCTGTATTTTATTTGCTCTCAATGTCTATATGCTATGGAAATGCCATTAAATTTTTAAAAAAAAGTAGTATGCTATGTGTGATACTATCAACAATGTAATTATATACTGATTACTCTTTCTTTTTACATAATCTAACGTATTTCAAAAATTTTATAGGCTTCCCGACACATCAAAGGAAACAAAGGAAAGACTAGAAAAGCACGGGCAACACAAACTTGGCTCTGGTGGTTATATGAAATTAGCCGTACGAATTGTAAGTATCAATAAATTAAATATTGCATCCAAATTATAATAAATTGAAAACAATTTTAGTTTTATCCAAATATTGCAAGGCTATGGAGCCGTGGTTGAACACCTAAGAGTCTTGACTAGGCAAACATGATCTTCCATTGCATCCGACACGCAGGTAAATAAACTCAATAAAGTTTATTTAAAATTGAATACTTGTGCAATCTATTCAATATTAATTTCCACCATAAAGTAATTACATGCATATTTTTTTAAAACATTCAAGCAATGATAATACTGCACATGACATTGGAATGCAACCTGGTGAGGGTGGAGCAGAACGTGCAGATGAAGGTCATGGTGTGCATCCCAGTACTTTAGAGCATGTAGAGCATGATCAACATGTTGAGCATGATCAGGCTAGAGAAGATCAGGAATATGATGTGGCCCCATCGTAAAGAGGACCACTCTGCAAAAGTTATTTTAAAACATATTTAATTGCAATTGGTGTATTAATTAATGTAACCTTTCGCGCTTCAACTTTAGAGCATGTAGAGCGTGGTCAACATGTTGAGCATGATCAGGCTAGAGAAGATCAGAAACATGATGTGGCCTCATCAGGTAAAGAGGACCACTCTAATGTTCTTTTAAACATATTTAATTGCAATTGGTGTATTAATTAATGTAACCTTTCGTGTTTCAACTCCAGAGGATTTAGAGGGCGTTCAACATGTTGAGCATGAGGCTATAAGACAAGATCAGGAACAAGATGTGGACCTATCGTAAAGAGAACCACTCTAATGTTCTTTAACTAAGAAATACTTGTAACAATAATAATAAAACATATTAGTTTAACATTGATTTCTTTCTTTTCACAGCCAGGATTCCCCTTGTAATGTGTGCATCCACATCATGAAAGCAGATGACTAGGGCACATTAAAATCAAGAGCGAGGGCGCAATCAACCAAAGGGGACATATATTGATTTAGAAAATGATACTCCACTTTAGCTTTAGTGTAGCTTCAAAAAAGAAACAAAAAAAAAGTGATTGCATCATCATGACAACCATATTTTTGATAATATGTAAAACCTAAAGAATGAATATTATATGTTAATGAATGAATGAATATGTTAATTAATGAATGTTATATGTTAATGAATGAATGTTATACGTTGTGGATGCTAAAATCTACAAAATGTGGTTAGAAATCTAACAATAAAATCTGCAGAATCGTTAGTATTTCAACAACAAATTAAAATATTTAACATCCTTATGAAATATTACATCATGTTCAAAATGAAAACAAATGACAAAAGATCTAAAGCAAAAGCATAAGAAAACATGATGCAAACTATCTCATATTGGATTGGTGTAACATGTGCTAGTAACCCTTTCCCAACCCTTGATTAATAAGCTTAGGTGATGATGATGAAATGGACAAGATCAAATCTCAAATGAAGAGAGTGACCTTGCAAGATTGTGGAGGTTGTGAAGGATTTGATAAGAGGTGAAGCCTCTATTTTATAGATTTTCAAATGCTAAGAGTTGAAAATGGACCGATGTGGGACAAAGATTGGACCAATGAAAGGACACTTTTCAAATGGTGATTGGTTGATGTATGTGCAAGACTTGGGAAGAGTGCCCATTAGAGGGAAAATTTGAATTCAAATTGGCAATAAATGCTGATTTTGACTTTGGAAGGGGACATGTAAGAGACATGTAAGACCTCATAACAGCTCTGTTTGGTGTACATGTCCACTTGGGGGGAGATTCAAACTTGGAGAATATTCTTCCTTTATGCCAAGTTGAAAATAAAGATTTTGATAAATCAAATAAATGCAATTTCATGTGCAAGTGGCCAAATCTAGAGAATGCAAGTGGATGAGTATTTAATCAGGGTTAGATTAAATAGATGATGATTATGCTGATTTAATGCTGATTAGATGATTTTGACTTTTAGGACTTAAATACTTGTTTTATTTAAATCAGAAAAGGATGGAAGATGCATGTTTTGGATTTTAATTAAATAAAGCATGATTTATTTAATTAAACTATGATTGAGCTTTTGATGATAAGAACCCGATTTACTAGGTGAATGGATGTGATGTATTTGATTTATTTATTGAGCGGATGAATATGCATAATGCAAATTTGACGTGTCTACATTTTTCCCCTCTTTGAAGCAATGTACTTGTTGCATTGCTTCAAAGAATAAACTTGCCGCGATCAAAATTAAAAAATTTCATGATTTTTTAGATGCCCCAGCAGAAAGAAGTACACTGGTACATTGCCCCCTCGAGAGATCGAGCGAAAAGATTCAATTTGAGGGTCGATCTCGCGATAAAGAGGTTCAAAATGGATGGTTATGGATGACGATGCAATGAGATGATTTTAAGATGCTTAGAATAACAAATCTATATTATCCTAAACAAACTTAAATAATGATATGATATGAGATGGATGAGATTGATGATGCGGGAATGATGTGATTATGCAATGGATGATTTATGCAGATGCTTAGACTAACAGATCTATATTATGATGATGATTATGCAATGCATGTGAAATGATTGATGTTTCCTATGATGTATGATATGGATGATATGTGGTATGTTGATAGTTTGTAGATGCAGGATGGATGCATGATGGATGCATGATGGATGCATGATGTTAGTGCGGAAATGAGATGATGACAAGAGGATCCAACAAGTCCATGATTGGTCGAGACTTTATTAGAGATGATGATAGAAGATGATGATGATAAATGATGATGATTTGCTTATCAAGGATTGGGATTTTCAAAGGGTCAATTTCATTTTTATTTTGATAACACTTGGCATGATGCATCAAGGTATAAAGGGATCAAGACGTTGTAATTTAGTGTGATGGACTTTGACTCAACAAGCAAGATAGGGAGTATTCTTGTTCACACTTGAGCAGATAATGTAAACCTTTGCTAGGGCGCATCTAACAGCAAGTATTCACCGCTATTTTACAAGAACGTCTAACAAGCACAACAACAAACAAAGAATATGATCGCTGTTCCATTCCTATCTCTAAATCCTCATTCGATATCATCGGTGAGGTCCTTGAATCACAATAAGATAAGTCAAAAGAAAAGATCAAGTATGCAAATAAGCCAATGTTCTTCATTCCTTCAACCAAAGGCATTTGTTTTGATAGGATAAGAATCCAAGGTTATATCCAAAATGATGCCCATTGTTAGAACAATATATCCTAGGACATGCATTGTATAGGATGATGATGGTTTGATAAGTTGATTGATAGGCTATTGATATACGGTTGACTGACATGTTTGCGACTGATCAAGAGTTTGATTTTGTGTTCAATGGTTCGTTGTTTCGATTTTGATTTTATGATTGAAGCTTGATTTTGTTGCCTCGCTATGATTATTTCTGTTTGTGTTGTCGCTGATGAAGATGATGATCATTTTATCATGGATGATTGATTACTTCGAAGGAAAGCCGTAAACTGACAGCATGGATTTTTCAAATATTTGGATGTTTTTGACGCTTTGAAATGTTTTGAGGCTGTTTTTGGTGTTTTCAAGATTTTGCAAATGTTTTGATTTTTTATTTTCTAATGTTTTTGATTTTGATGTTTTTCAAATGTTTTTGATTTTGATGCTTTTTGAATGTTTTTGGATTTTGATGCTTTTCGAATGTTTTTGGATTTTGATGTCTTTTTTTTTTTTGGATTTTGATGTCTCGGGGGCTGATCAGGGATTAGCCTTGCCTATGTTTAAGCTCAGAGATGACGTAGTTCGGATTTCAATGTTTTTGATGTTTTCTGCTTTTTGAGTGTTTTTGGATTTTTCAATATTTTGGATGTTTTTGGATTTTTGCATGATTTTGACGATTTCGATATGGATGTGTGATGATATCAGTGCTCTATTTGGGATTTTGTTGAAGATCAAGCTAAGGTTGATCGATCAAGTCGATGGATTGATGATGATGATGATAACATTGTTGAGGATACACAACAGTGCAAGGATTTGATTGATTAGGATTGATGATGATAACATTGTTGAGGATGCACAACAATGCAAGGATAGTGTTAAGCAACACAAGGATATCCAGAGATGATGATTTTTTGATTGAATTTGATTGATCATGTTTGATGAAGCTTGGTTTCGAACAAAAGATGTTTGGATAATTTGATGTGACGTTTGACATGCAGCTTAGATGCGATTGATATCGATTGATGTTCGATGAAAGATGAAGACTAATAAGGAATATCCTCTTGTCAAAATGTCTCATGGGCTAGTGATACAAATGCTTTGACCAATTTTATTTCATGTTTTCCAATGTTCGAATCGCCACATAAGCTAGAGGATATAGACCAAGATTTATTCTTGAAGCAAGATGTACATATCTGCCCCCATTGTCTAGCAATGTATGGAATGTGATGGGTGGATGCTTGGATAGGTGTATTGATGGATGGATAGGGTAAGTACGCAAAGGATGCCAAGGATTATCTTGTGATAAGATAAGGTGTTAAGATAACGAATGCTCATTTGGATAATGCTTCATGGCTCAAATAACATAGGATAGGATAGGATGAATGAAAATGACCCATGTCAAGATGTTTACTGTAAGCAAGCATAAAGTGTGCTCCAAAATCTCATTAAGATCAAGATAACTTGGACTATGGATCATGAAGATGGATGAAAATGGATTGGATAAATGGTTCATGGATGGATGGATTTATTATGGATGAGATGGATGGAATGCTTGATTTATTATGGATGGGATGAGATGCTTTCATCTGAATCGGCACACATAGATGCTCGATTCTACACATGACGCCTATTTGCCAGGTTTTCATCATGGTCTTGCCCAAAGTGCCACTCATGCGGTTTTCACTAGAGGACGATTTTTTATCTTTACTATTTTCAATCCTTTTTCTGATTTTTTTGGATTTTTTGCTTTTTTGATTTTTTTGTATTTATCTGAAAGATTCATGTTGAACCACCTAGTGGTATTGATGTAGATGCTTCTATCATAATGTGCCATCGATATCCTGCTTGAAGAAGCTGCTTTGCCAAGATACATGCACTTGAATACAATTTTTTGGATTTCTAATCTGCTTCATTGATACTGGAGTTGACTTTGTCTTTGTGCGCACATCGCGATAGAGTGCCTTTAGAATCCTTATGATGAAGGGTCGTTGCCAATACATGGTCAATGTGAGAATTGGATATCATGCGTGGAGGCGTGGATGGAGTGCATTTAGGAATAAGAGATGGATTGGTTGACAGTTTGGAACCTTTGACTCTCCAAACTTGGGAAGATGAGCAATGATGGGTGGATACGGAAGTGTGCGTGGAATTAGGACCAACTGCTTGATACACTTTGTATGTTGCTTGAGAAACCTGCTTTTGCTTTTGTGGACGTCTTTGATGGATATATTTCCCTTTTTGATTTTGCCCCATAGTTTCTTTGACTGATGGAGTGTGATAGGGATGATATTTCTTTGTATTCTTTGGTATCCATATGTATTTGATTTGTCCATTATGCTTCTCAGCTTCTTTTGCTTTGATAATGTTCTTTGTACTTTGATTCAAATCTTTCTTTTGACGTTGGTCCCAATTCATGGATGGGGTGATGGGTGGATGACGATTCATGACATGACTGGTTGTAGTATTGGCAATGGTTTCATCATAAGAACTCTTCGTGCTCCCTATGTTGACATTTGCACAAGATGAAGTTGCCCCCAGTATTGTGGAAGTAGTACCTTCATGCTTTGATTATGCTTGTTCTGAGATCTCTTGTATAGAATGCACTCTCTGATAAATGACCACCGTAGGTGACATTGTTTCAATTTGCTACTCTGCTAACTCTAGATGTTCTATCTGACTTGTTTCCTTAGGCGGATAATGATGGATATCTTTATTCATGATGTCCTCAATCTGAGTTTGGGACGTATTCGATCTTGATGTTGACAACTTCGTTTGACTGTAGGAGTTAATAATCTACTCTTTTTGTGTAACACAATCTTGTTCTAGATGAAGATCATCTATGTGTCCATCCATAGAAAGCATCTCATGGGTAGGTGGAGGAGTATGTGCTACATGGATATGATCATCTTGCATGGATAGAGAGTGTTCATTAGATTATTGTAGTATCTTGAAGATACAAATTCTTGATCTTGATTAATTTTGGAGTTGCTTTCGACATGCTTTGGATCAAGTTCTTGACATGGGGCAGCTTCAAAGGATGGATTTCTTACAAAGGCCTTTTGGATGTCGATATTAGGCATGGTCAAGTTCAAGGTTCCTTTAGCATCTGTAACCATGAGGTCAAAGGGGATCAACATGTTTTGAAAATGACCATTTCTAGACTCTGGTGAAAGATTTTGATCTTGCTTTGTAATAACTTCTTGAGATATGTCCTCTAACTCATAAGACGATGTAGAGACATTTTCAATATGATCATTGGTCAACGGATCATGCATTATGTCAATTGGATCAAATAGTCCTAACACTCCTTGAAATAGATCACTAAAGAGTGGCTCTTGATGTATCGTGAGTTGATCATTGGATTGTGTAGATACATCCTCAATGTGCTCCTTGATGGAGAGGTTTTGATCATTGTTTTTGACAATTGCAGTGGAGAGCTTGTGAATGTCTTTGACCATAGAGTCAAGTGATGTTGATATTTCTTGAATTGACTCATTCTTGAGTTTTGTTGGTGGATTTTGATCATGATTCAAAAGTGACTCTTGACATATGTCGATTTGATCATTGGATGAAGTAAACGTGTGATCAGTGATAGATTGATCTTGATCCTTATTTTCAATAGTTGTCATCTTTTGTGTTTGTGCTCGTGTTGGTTGGGTAGCTTGAGAGGCTTGGGAAACTTGAGAGGATTGTTGAACTTGTTGAGCTTGTGTTGCTTGTCGCATGGCTAGATATTGTTGGTATCCCTTTTGAAAAGCAGCTTGTAATGTTGCGTTGTATTGGATTGATGTGGTGGAAGTTGGTGGTGGTGGGGGTGGTGGTGGATTCAGAATCATGTTGGATGTAGTGACAAGTGTTTGAGATACGCTTGGATTGATTGTGGGGGTTTGAGATGTGATGGGCGTGATAGTGGTGGTTGGAATGATTGAAGGGATAGTGATGGTTGGAATAACCGAGGTGATAGGTCCTTGGGAGACCGTATTTTGATTGGTTGGGATCATCATTGTTGCTTGATTGGATACCATCTTTGGTGCGATGTCGATGGTATATTCGAAGGATTTGACGTGATGGTTTGATTGACATTAGGTGGATTGATTTGGATGGCATGATTGGTGTTAGGTAAAGGGGGAAGCCCTAAACCAAGGAATGATGTAGGTAATGGTGGTGGAGATTTCCCTTGGCACAATGCCTCAACTATTTTGGAAAGTTCTGCAATTTGATCTCACCAAATTTGTTCTTGATTTTGATCTTGACTCACTTGAGATAGTTGATTTGGCTTGTGTTCAAGTAGTTTTGGCATGCATGCTTGCAGTTTTTGAATGGGATTATGGGAAAATTGACTTTGGATAATGTTCTGATTTGGGATGATGTTCAGATTTGGCATGATAGGATGAACACTGTTGGTATTGGGAATCATTTTTCCAAAGTTTTCTGAGTTAGGATTCATGTTTCGAAAAGTTGCACTTGGTACATCCACATTTGGTTTGTAGGGATTTGGTGGAATGACGTTGTTCGTTTCAAGGCTCATGCATTGATTATTCAATTGGTGGATTTGTAGGTTTGGACTTAGATCTATCATTGGGAAATGTTTTCCAAAGTTTGACTTGGGCATACTCACACTTGTTGTACCATTGACATTTGTTGAAGGCAATGATCCTATGCATGGGCTTTGATAATTGATAGGAAATGCAATGCTTTGAGGATTCAATTGATTTAGATTACTCAAGATGTATGGATCAAGTGTATATTCCATGTTCCTCTTGTATTTTGACCTTGTTGCAAAAGTAACCTCTAAGGTTCTTAGGACCAATGACGATATGGAGGATGAAAGGTGTAAATGATATGAATGATGAACGTTTTAGGAACTTTGGATCAAAGCTAGACTTAGGGTTTGATTTTGATTGTTTGATGTGGATGATGAACTTGTAAACCCTAAGATGTTGGATGTTATCTTTAGGATGAACTTGTTCAAAAGGTTTGCTAATTCAATTAGATGTATGACAAAGGATGCATTCCCACACACCTAATTAAACAATTGACTTTGATTTGGTTTAAGGATGTACCCAAGTCTAGAATGATGTTTGCAAAGATCTAAAGTTGTTTTGGTGGGATGATGTTGATAAATGTTTGAGATGGATGAAGTGTTTGATTTGATCCTAAGAGACTTAGAGAGACTTTTTTTTTTACTAGGCCAAGGTATTGAAGAACACACTTTTCTAAGAGCAATCAAAGACCAATATGACCAAGAGATATCAAGCACATGTGTGGGTCCAATTGCTTATCTTTTGCTTAGTGTATTTTTTTTTACCACAAACACACCTTTGATTAAAGTTTCAAACTAAGATGTCCAATGTCTTAATTTATTTAAAACCCCACAAGATATTTTATGCAGAAATTCAATTTAGTCCTTAAGGCAAGGGTTTTCTCTCCTATTGTTTACTCAAGAAGACAAATTGAGGTATAATCCAATGCTTAGGAACCTCTAAGGACGTGAATCCCAAGGGAAAGAAATAGCATATGGATTGAGTCAATGATATTTGTCTTCAAGAGGGTTTGAAATTTTGAGAATCATGTTGAATGTTTGTTTGCAAAATGTTTTCAAATACACACTGTGTTTTCAAACAAAGAATAATTACAAGTCCTATGGATGTGTAAGACTATATTTGTTGGATTCCCACCTCTGACAAGCCCTTAGCTACGCCATTCTAGCGGATGGTTAGATGTTGACTCCCCATCGCCTCCACGGGCTCACAACGCCAATCGGGCAGCTGCATCAACACCCATGAAACTCCCATGTATGCTATTTCCATCTCTACCTTCAGAAGACCCAGAAGAGGTGTGGGGTGGCTTCGTGACGACCGCTCTTGCACCAACAAATAGATTAAGGATTTTGGAAAATTCTAGCACATGGGTTCTAGTAAGGACTTTCCATTCGCGGGAGATCGGACCATACCGCAAGAAACTCTTCTCGATCCATCTTGTCGGAGCCAACCGCTGCGATTAAAATTGCAAATGTGGTTAGAAGTCTAACAATAAATCTGCGTAATCGCTAGTATTTCAACAAAAAATTAAAATATTTAACATCCTTATGAAATATTACATCATGTTCAAAATGCAAACAAATGACAAAAGATCTAAAGCAAAAGCATAAGAAAACATGATGCAAACTATCTCATATTGGATTGGTGTTACATGTGCTAGTAACCCTTTCCCAACCCTTGATTAATAAGCTTAGATGATGATGATGAAATGGACAAGATCAAATCTCAAATGAAGAGAGTGACCTTGCAAGATTGTGGAGAGATGGTGAAGGATTTGATAAGAGATGAAGCCTCTATTTTATAGATTTTCAAATGATAAGAGTGTTGAAAATGGACCAATGTGGGACAAAGATCAAGCCAATAAGATAAGGCCACTTTTCAAGTGATGATAGGCCAATGGTTGTGCAAGATTTGGGAAGAGTGCCCATGAGAGGGAAAATTTGAATTCAAATTGGCAATAAATGCTGATTTTGACTTTGGAAGGGGACATGTAAGAGACATGTAAGGCCTCATAAATGCTCTGTTGGGTGTACATGTCCACTTGGGGGGAGATTCAAACTTGGAGAATATTCTTCCTTTATGCCAAGTTGAAAATAAAGATTTGATAAATCAAATAAATTCAATTTCATGTGCAAGTGGCCAAATCTAGAGAATGCAAAGTGGATGAGTATTAATCGGTTAGATTGTAAATAGATGATGATTATGTTGATTTAATGCTGATTAGATGATTTTGACTTTTAAGACTTAAATACTTGTTTTATTTAAATCAGAAAAGGATGGAAGATGCATGTTTGAGATTTTAATTAAATAAAGCTTGATTTATTTAATTAAACTATGATTGAGCTTTTGATGATAAGAACTTGATTTACTAGGTGAATGGATGTGATGTATTTGATTTATTTATTGAGCGGATGAATATGCATAATGCAAATTTGACGTGTCTACATATGTTATTAATGATGAATAAATGTTATATGTTATTAATGGATGAATGAATGATTAATGTTATATTGATTGCATGGGGTTCGAGAGTGATGAGGGGAGGGGCTAAATGAACTTCCACCATCACGTAATACCGCTAAGTAGAGAATATTAAACTATTCTCGAAGCAAAGAGAATCTCAATAAGGTAATGCACTTTTCAATATAAGAAATGCATCATTTGAAGCATCAAACCAATATGCAGTCTGTATGTATGATCAGTCATCAGTCTCCACAATGGTACATTTCCACGAATATTTTTTTTTAAAAAAAATTGATGCTTTGTCGCAATTTCGATGAAAACCACCGACGAATCAACAAAAAGGTTTGACGAAGTTGCTATAGCTGCGACAAAGGTTTCGTCGTAACTCCTTGCCCATTTTGTTGCAATTTCGATAAACTTTTGGCGTTGTTTCCATGCTACTTCTTTCCCATTTCGTCACACTTTCGATGAACTTTTGGTGTTCTTCCGACACTACTCCTTGCTATTTCGTCGCAAAGTTGAAAAACTCTTGTTGTTTTGACGCTACTACTTGCCTATTTCATCGCACATTTGATGAACTTTTTATGTTCTTTTGACGCTACTCCTTGCCCATTTCGTCGAAATGGCAATGAACGTCTAGTGTTGTTTCGACGCTACTCCTTGCCCATTTTGTCGAACTAGCGATGAACTTCTGGTGTAATTTGTCGGTGGATACACGAAGAGTTCATCAATATTCCAAAGAAAGTCTAAGCCATTTCACGATGCCGATGATCGACGATTCTTCGCTATTATTTTGATGTTTAATTCATCGTCGGCCTTTTGATGAAAAAATAGCAACGCAAATATTTTTTCCATTTCGTCGCTTTTCCGACAAAGATTTTTCAAACGACCGACGAACGGCCATCAGAAATTGGTGTCAAATTTAGTAGTGTAGTAAACCTTAAGCCAATTTTTTGGATGTGATTCAAAGAAAAGATCAATAACTAAGAACATGCTCACTTTCACATAAGGCCAATTTTATATTTAAAAATATAATACACTTTATAGATATATCAATTTTTTTAAAGAAATTGAGAAATTTAAAGATCTATCCAAGATAATACATATATTCCATAAATTGTTATAAATTTGTTTCTTCAAAATCATTAAGGATAACTTAAAAGCTTTGTCCAAGCTATATTGGTTAAACATAATACTTTATTAGCAAGGGTGATATCAAGAACTAAATCTAATCCATTGAATCATACACCCAACCCTTGGATCTGAAACTAAATTTAATATGCATAACTTATGTGGCTTTCAGAATTTGTCAAGGTCTACAAATCCTAAATTCCTAGGAAACTATAGATTTTCTCAAGTAAAAGACACCTTCTCAACTCTCTATCAAGGAAGAAAAACCAAATAATAATACTTACACATCTCCAATGTAAACCAACACCATTTTCCACCTTTCCAAAGGATACATGTGTACCCCGAAAATCCTATTTGGTGTTCAAATTGTATTATTATAACATCAAAAAACTCTTCCCAAACCTCTTAGAAATTTTAGACATACATGTCTTTATAAAATTGAATCCATGTATAGGACCAAATTCTAAGCATATAAGATAAATATCTCATTAAATAATATAAATAAATAAGTGGGAATAATCTTCAAGCTTTTGAATAATTTTTTTTTTTAATTC
>VDFB02252616.1:82796844-82862582 GCA_007258455.2 Sequoia sempervirens | reverse complement strand
GACTTTGTCTTTGTGCGCACATCGCGATAGATTGCCTTCTAAATCCTTAAGATGAAGGGTTGTTTCCAATACACGGTCAATGTGAGAATTGGATATCATGCGTGGAGGTGTGGATGGAGTGCATTTAGGAATAAGAGATGGATTGGTTGACAGTTTGGAACCTGACTCTCCAAACTTGGGAAGATGAGCAATGATGGGTGGATACAAAAGTGTGCATGGAATTAGGACCAACCGCTGATACACTTTGTATGTTGCTTGGAGAAACCCGCTTTGCTTTTTGTGGACGCCTTTGATGGATATATTTCCCTTTTGATTTTACACCCCATAGTTTCTTTGACTCGACATGGAGTGTGATAGGGACATATTTCTTTGTATTCTTTGGTATCCATATGTATTTGATTTGTCCATTATGCTTCTCAGCTTCTTTTGCTTTGATAATGTTCTTTGTACTTTGATTCAAATCTTTCTTTTGACGTTGGTCCCAATTCATGGATGGGGTGATGGGTGGATGACGATTCATGACATGACTGGTTGTAGTATTGGCAATGGTTTCATCATAAGAACTCTTCGTGCTCCCTATGTTGACATTTGCACAAGATGAAGTTGCCCCCAGTATTGTGGAAGTAGTACCTTCATGCTTTGATTATGCTTGTTCTGAGATCTCTTGTATAGAATGCACTCTCTGATAAATGACCACCGTAGGTGACATTGTTTCAATTTGCTACTCTGCTAACTCTAGATGTTCTATCTGACTTGTTTCCTTAGGCGGATAATGATGGATATCTTTATTCATGATGTCCTCAATCTGAGTTTGGGACGTATTCGATCTTGATGTTGACAACTTCGTTTGACTGTAGGAGTTAATAATCTACTCTTTTTGTGTAACACAATCTTGTTCTAGATGAAGATCATCTATGTGTCCATCCATAGAAAGCATCTCATGGGTAGGTGGAGGAGTATGTGCTACATGGATATGATCATCTTGCATGATAAGAGTGTTCATTAGATTATTGTAGTATCTTGAAGATACAAATTCTTGATCTTGATTAATTTTGGAGTTGCTTTCACATGCTTGGATCAAGTTCGACATGGGGCAGCTTCAAAGGATGGATTTCTTACAAAGGACTTTTGGATGTCGACATTAGGCATGGTCAAGTTCAAGGTTCCTTCAGCATCTGTAACCATGAGGTCAAAGGGGATCAACATGTTTTGAAAATGACCATTGCTAGACCTTAGTGAAAGATTTTGATCTTGCTTTGTAATAACTTCTTGAGATATGTCCTCTAACTCATAAGACGATGTAGAGACATTTTCAATATGATCATTGGTCAACGGATCATGCATTATGTCAATTGGATCAAATAGTCCTAACACTCCTTGAAATAGATCACTAAAGAGTGGCTCTTGATGTATCGTGAGTTGATCATTGGATTGTGTAGATACATCCTCAATGTGCTCCTTGATGGAGAGGTTTTGATCATTGTTTTTGACAATTGCAGTGGAGAGCTTGTGAATGTCTTTGACCATAGAGTCAAGTGATGTTGATATTTCTTGAATTGACTCATTCTGAGTTTTGTTGGTGGATTTTGATCATGATTCAAAAGTGACTCTTGACATATGTCGATTTGATCATTGGATGAAGTAAACGTGTGATCAGTGATAGATTGATCTTGATCCTTATTTTCAATAGTTGTCATCTTTTGTGTTTGTGCTCGTGTTGGTTGGGTAGCTTGAGAGGCTTGGGAAACTTGAGAGGATTGTTGAACTTGTTGAGCTTGTGTTGCTTGTCGCATGGCTAGATATTGTTGGTATCCCTTTTGAAAAGCAGCTTGTAATGTTGCGTTGTATTGGATTGATGTGGTGGAAGTTGGTGGTGGTGGGGGTGGTGGTGGATTCAGAATCATGTTGGATGTAGTGACAAGTGTTTGAGATACGCTTGGATTGATTGTGGGGGTTTGAGATGTGATGGGCGTGATAGTGGTGGTTGGAATGATTGAAGGGATAGTGATGGTTGGAATAACCGAGGTGATAGGTCCTTGGGAGACCGTATTTTGATTGGTTGGGATCATCATTGTTGCTTGATTGGATACCATCTGTTGGTGCGATGTCGATGGTATATTCGAAGGATTTGACGTGATGGTTTGATTGACATTAGGTGGATTGATTTGGATGGCATGATTGGTGTTAGGTAAAGGGGGAAGCCCTAAACCAAGGAATGATGTAGGTAATGGTGGTGGAGATTTCCCTTGGCACAATGCCTCAACTATTTTGGAAAGTTCCGCAATTTGATCTCACCAAATTTGTTCTTGATTTTGATCTTGACTCACTTGAGATAGTTGATTTGGCTTGTGTTCAAGTAGTTTTGGCATGCATGCTTGCAGTTTTTGAATGGGATTATGGGAAAATTGACTTTGGATAATGTTCTGATTTGGGATGATGTTCAGATTTGGCATGATAGGATGAACACTGTTGGTATTGGGAATCATTTTTCCAAAGTTTTCTGAGTTAGGATTCATGTTTCGAAAAGTTGCACTTGGTACATCCACATTTGGTTTGTAGGGATTTGGTGGAATGACGTTGTTCGTTTCAAGGCTCATGCATTGATTATTCAATTGGTGGATTTGTAGGTTTGGACTTAGATCTATCATTGGGAAATGTGTTCCAAAGTTTGACTTGGGCATACTCACACTTGTTGTACCATTGACATTTGTTGAAGGCAATGATCCTATGCATGGACTTTGATAATTGATAGGAAATGCAAGGCTTTGAGGATTCAATTGATTTAGATTACTCAAGATGTATGGATCAAGTGTATATTCCATGTTCCTCTTGTGTTTTGACCTTGTTGCAAAAGTGACCTCTAAGGTTCTTAGGACCAATGACGATATGGAGGATGAAAGGTGTAAATGATATGAGTGATGAACGTTTAGGAACTTTGAATCAATGCTAGACTTAGGGATTTTGATTTTGATTGTTTGATGTGGATGATGAACTTGTAAACCCTAAGATGTTGGATGTTATCTTTAGGATGAACTTGTTCAAAAGGTTTGCTAATTCAATTAGATGTATGAGAAAGGATGCATTCCCACACACCTAATTAAACAATTGACTTTGATTTGGTTTAAGGATGTACCCAAGTCTAGAATGATGTTTGCAAAGATCTAAAGTTGTTTTGGTGGGATGATGTTGATAAATGTTTGAGATGGATGAAGTGTTTGATTTGATCCTAAGAGACTTAGAGAGACTTTTTTTTTACTAGGCCAAGGTATTGAAGAACACACTTTTCTCTAAGAGCAATCAAAAGACCAATATGACCAAGAGATATCAAGCACATGTGTGGGGTCCAATTCGTTTATCTTTGCTTAGTGTATTCTTTTTACCACAAACACACTCTTGATTAAAGTTTCAAACTAAGATGTCCAATGTCTTAATTTATTTAAACCCCACAAGATATTTTATGTAGAAATTCAATGAACTTAAGGCAAGGGTTTTCCTATTGTTTACTCAAGAAAACAAATTGAGGTATAATCCAATGCTTAGGAACCTCTAAGGACGTGAATCCCAAGGGAAAGCAGTAGCATATGGATTGAGTCAATGATATTTGTCCTCAAGAGGGTTTGAAATTTTGAGAATCATGTTGAATGTTTGTTTGCAAAATGTTTTCAAATACACACTATGTTTTCAAACAAAGAATAATTACAAGCCCTATGGATGTGTAAGACAGTATTTGTTGGATTCCCACTTGGACAAGTCTAGCTACGCTTATCTCTAGCGGATGGTTAGATGCTTGACCCCACTGGCTCCCCTCCACGGCTCATTAACGTCAATCGGGGCAGCCGCATCAACACCCATGAAACTCCCATGGCGTGCTTTCCATCTCTACTAGAAGAAGTGTGGGGTGGCTTCGAATGACCGTTCTTGCACCAACAAATAGATTAAGGATTTTGGAAAATTCTAGCACATGGGTTCTAGTAAGGACTTTCCATTCGTGGAGATTGACCCATACGGCAAGAGTCCCCTTCGGATCCATCTTGTCGGAGCCAACCGCGTGATTAAAATCTGCAAAATGTGGTTAGAAGTCTAACAATAAAATCTGCAGAATCGTTAGTATTTCAACAACAAATTAAAATATTTAACATCCTTATGAAATATTACATCATGTTCAAAATGAAAACAAATGACAAAAGATCTAAAGCAAAAGCATAAGAAAACATGATGCAAACTATCTCATATTGGATTGGTGTTACATGTGCTAGTAACCCTTTCCCAACCCTTGATTAATAAGCTTAGGTGATGATGATGAAATGGACAAGATCAAATCTCAAATGAAGAGAGTGACCTTGCAAGATTGTGGAGGTTGTGAAGGATTTGATAAGAGGTGAAGCCTCTATTTTATAGATTTTCAAATGCTAAGAGTTGAAAATGGACCAATGTGGGACAAAGATTGGACCAATGAAAGAAGGACACTTGTCAAATGGTGATTGGTTGATGTATGTGCAAGATTTGGGAAGAGTGCCCATGAGAGGGAAAATTTGAATTCAAATTGGCAATAAATGCTGATTTTGACTTTGGAAGGGGACATGTAAGAGACATGTAAGACCTCATAACAGCTCTGTTTGGTGTACATGTCCACTTGGGGGGAGATTCAAACTTGGAGAATAATCTTCCTTTATGCCAAGTTGAAAATAAAGATTTTGATAAATCAAATAAATTCAATTTCATGTGCAAGTGGCCAAATCTAGAGAATGCAAGTGGATGAGTATTTAATCAGGGTTAGATTAAATAGATGATGATTATGCTGATTGAATGCTGATTAGATGATTTTGACTTTTAGGACTTAAATACTTGTTTTATTTAAATCAGAAAAGGATGGAAGATGCATGTTTGGGATTTTAATTAAATAAAGCCTGATTTATTTAATTAAACTATGATTGAGCTTTTGATGATAAGAACCTGATTTACTAGGTGAATGGATGTGATGTATCTGATTTATTTATTGAGCGGATGAATATGCATAATGCAAATTTGACGTGTCTACATATGTTATTAATGGATGAATAAATGTTATATGTTATTAATGGATGAATGAATGATTAATGTTATATGATTGGGTATGGGGAATTGAGAGTGATGTGAGGGGGGGGAGGGGCCAAATGAACTTCCACCATCACGTGGTTGGCCCTGTTAAGTAGAGAATATTAAACTATTCTCGAAACAAAGAGAATCTCAATAAGGTAATGCACTTTTCAATATAAGAAATGCATCATTTGAAGCATCAAACCAATATGCAGTCTGTATGTATGATCAGTCATCAGTCTCCACAATGGTACATTTCCACGAATATTTTTTTTTAAAAAAAATTGATGCTTTGTCGCAATTTCGATGAAAACCACCGACGAATCAACAAAAAGGTTTGACGAAGTTGCTATAGCTGCGACAAAGGTTTCGTCGTAACTCCTTGCCCATTTTGTTGCAATTTCGATAAACTTTTGGCGTTGTTTCCATGCTACTTCTTTCCCATTTCGTCACACTTTCGATGAACTTTTGGTGTTCTTCCGACACTACTCCTTGCTATTTCGTCGCAAAGTTGAAAAACTCTTGTTGTTTTGACGCTACTACTTGCCTATTTCATCGCACATTTGATGAACTTTTTATGTTCTTTTGACGCTACTCCTTGCCCATTTCGTCGAAATGGCAATGAACGTCTAGTGTTGTTTCGACGCTACTCCTTGCCCATTTTGTCGAACTAGCGATGAACTTCTGGTGTAATTTGTCGGTGGATACACGAAGAGTTCATCAATATTCCAAAGAAAGTCTAAGCCATTTCACGATGCCGATGATCGACGATTCTTCGCTATTATTTTGATGTTTAATTCATCGTCGGCCTTTTGATGAAAAAATAGCAACGCAAATATTTTTTCCATTTCGTCGCTTTTCCGACAAAGATTTTTCAAACGACCGACGAACGGCCATCAGAAATTGGTGTCAAATTTAGTAGTGTAGTAAACCTTAAGCCAATTTTTTGGATGTGATTCAAAGAAAAGATCAATAACTAAGAACATGCTCACTTTCACATAAGGCCAATTTTATATTTAAAAATATAATACACTTTATAGATATATCAATTTTTTTAAAGAAATTGAGAAATTTAAAGATCTATCCAAGATAATACATATATTCCATAAATTGTTATAAATTTGTTTCTTCAAAATCATTAAGGATAACTTAAAAGCTTTGTCCAAGCTATATTGGTTAAACATAATACTTTATTAGCAAGGGTGATATCAAGAACTAAATCTAATCCATTGAATCATACACCCAACCCTTGGATCTGAAACTAAATTTAATATGCATAACTTATGTGGCTTTCAGAATTTGTCAAGGTCTACAAATCCTAAATTCCTAGGAAACTATAGATTTTCTCAAGTAAAAGACACCTTCTCAACTCTCTATCAAGGAAGAAAAACCAAATAATAATACTTACACATCTCCAATGTAAACCAACACCATTTTCCACCTTTCCAAAGGATACATGTGTACCCCGAAAATCCTATTTGGTGTTCAAATTGTATTATTATAACATCAAAAAACTCTTCCCAAACCTCTTAGAAATTTTAGACATACATGTCTTTATAAAATTGAATCCATGTATAGGACCAAATTCTAAGCATATAAGATAAATATCTCATTAAATAATATAAATAAATAAGTGGGAATAATCTTCAAGCTTTTGAATAATTTTTTTTTTTAATTCTACTTGTTTGATCAAAAAAATCATGACAGTGGGAGCAGGCGCATGGCTAGATTAGGTAGACCAAGAATAGCCAATCAAAAATCCAAGGAAGTAAGAAACCAAAAAACCAAGAGACAAGTAACTACAAGAGAAGGAGAGAGTGATTGGGGATCAGCGATACAAAGTTTATGCTAGTGATGGCAATCAAAACCAAAGGGATGGAGGTCTTAAATTTTGATAGCTATAATGGATGGAGGAAATGGGATGAATAGAGGCAATAGATAGACTGCAAAGTTGAGACCAAGGCACTCAATAGTGATAGTGTAGTGAAGAGTGATAGGAACTTATTGATTTCTTGAGCACTTCATTGGCTAAGGTAAAAAAAATTAGATTTCCATTGTCCAGCTATTGGGATCCATTATTTTGAGTCAGCTTATCTGAATTATCCCTTCAATGTAGCTTGCAGTGTGGACTCAAGAGTTGTGGTTTCTATTGGTCCAATCAAATTGTTAATGTAGGAGATTAATTGGGCCACTTGATCTTTGTGATCTTCATTTGTATTCTCATCCTTTTACATCCTTTCCAAGATAGAAGAAAAAAACATCTAGAGATATCGTTGCTCTCCTTCCCTTGTATAGACTCTATTTCTATAGTTCTATTTCCTTTCTCGTCCATGGTGATAGTCAATATCCTTTTGGATCTCTTTCTTCTCCTTATAAGATACTAGAAGGCTTCTAACAAAATTCTCAATCTTTGCTCCGAGTTACCTTCTACATATGTCATTTTACACCTTTTAATTATGTGATTTAACCAAATAGGCATGGAAGTAGGCATTTCTCTTATAGGAGAAGACATGATCTCAGTATTATGGGATCCTTATTCTGAACCCGCTTGCTCAATCTCTCGTTATTCAATTTTAGATCTAATCTATTCTTCTCCTAGGACTCACGTTCATCATGAGACTCCCCTACCTGGTCCAATTCTTTCTCTTTATGATCTTCAGCTATGGTATCTCCAACATGGACCTCTCTCTTTGCTTCCTCTTCCATGGGGACTTCTCTTTGTATCTCACCTTCTTCTAATGAATCTTATTTTGCAACCTTAACAGGAATATCTTTCTCCTTGGTAGGTGGTTCATCTTTTAGTATAAGAGGGGGAGAAGATTCTGAAGGTGGTGATGGGAGGATATGTAGTAGGAGATGAAGGTGGAGATGGAGGTGGAGAAGGAGGTGGATCATTTGGTGACTTCAGAGAGGGAGAGGGAAAAGACAAAGGAGATTCAAACGAAGGGGAGAAGGAATAGGCTTTTTGAGCTTCTCATTGAGCAAATCTTTCTCTTATGGCCTCTTTGGTCCTCTTCTTCCTCACCAAAGTTTCTTCTTTCTCAAGATTCTCTTCACTTGAACCAACATTTATTGGTTCTTTTTCTTTCCTTTTCTTCCCTACTACTTTAGGGGGTGAACTCCTTTTAGCAGCAACAAAGGAACCTTCACCTTCTTTATCTTTTTTCAGTTACCTTTTCCTTCTCTACTGGTTTGGTGGGATTTGGTAGCTTCATCATGGGGGAGGGGCATCTGAGCCAATGGAGAGAATGGGCTATGACACTAGTTTCCCTTTCTTTCATATCAACATTATAATCTATTGAACAATCTTCATTGAATATTTCTTGTTTGTAGATGTGTTTCCCACTATAAATGGGATCTAACAACATCCCATCTTCTTTTACATTTTTTGAGACTCAGTCCTTTGTGCAAGATTTGAGGAAAGAGCCTGTCACTTTGAAAATTTTGTCAATTGGTTCAAATCTGGTGTGAGGATCATTATACATCATTAATACATATTTTTTTAATTATTATTTTGCGCTCTTGGAATTTTGCATATTTTCACATGAATATACTTTATTTTTATGAAAAAATTGTATCCAAATTTGTGCTTTCCTATTATTAATTGGTGTATGTCAATCACCTATCTACACACTTCCAATAAGATCATATTATCTAATGGGTATCTTAGAAGTTTGTAGGGAGTCTTATGAAATCTAGCCACTCTAATGTAGGTGAATTTTTTGAACTCGATGTACCATTTTTCCCAATTCTTAAGTTCTCCCATGACTTCATTAGAGATCCTTCTAGAGAAATATCCCTCCAAACCTTTGATCACATAATATACAATGTTGTCATTGACAATGTAGAAATAGGTGTAGCTATCCTCCCATTTTAGTTAAGGATAATGTTCATAAATGATTACCTCTGCAAGCAAGAAGGAACCTTCTCTATCCAAACCGAGGAAAGATACTTGAGAAGTTAGAAAATACACCAAGTATGAGGTCATGAAGAATTTGGATGATTGTAAGACAGTCTTTAGTTGCTCATGGATTGTGTCACTAATGAGAGTGGCCCAATCATTTTTTTTCTTCTTGCTATCATTGATGGTCAAGATGAATTTAACCATCCAAGGGTATAAGTCCCTTGTATTTGCATATCCAAATACCCCGGTAAATAGTACAATCAGATCTTTGATGTCTTCTTTGAGTTCACGTTGATGTTGTATTAGTAGAGGAGTAAGAAGGGATGGAGGGAGTGAGAGCTATAGGTAAGGAAGAGTTTGAGAGGTGATGACATAGAGAGGAGATGGAAACTAAAGATTGAGAGAGAGAATAATGAAGAGGTGGAGATGGATAAGGAGGGATGGAGAGGCTAGTGAGGAGTGACTCAGCTACTTAGAGTTGAGATACCTATAGCCTAGGGAGAGATAGGGGTGAGAGAGATAGAGGGGGAGAGGGGTGGGTAATGAGACAAGGAGTGAGAGACCTAGAGATGGCTAAAAAGGGATGGAGGGAAAGACAATGAGTGACTAAGAGACCTAAAGAGGGGAGAGGTAGAGAGGTGAGGAGGATATATCTCAGTGAGAGATAGAAGAGAGGGAGAAAGAAAGGGACATATTGGTAGAGTAAGAAGGGATGGAGGGAGAGGCAAACATGGAGGAAGTGAGAGGAATAGAGGAGGAGATAGATCTAGGTGATGACATAGAGAGGGGAGGGAAACTAGAGAGGAGAGAGAGAAGAATGAAGAAGTAGAGATGGTTGAGGGATGGAGAAGTTAGTAAGTAATGACTCAGATACATAAAGAGGGGAGAGGTAGAGAGGTGAGGGGAGAGATAGAAAAAAATGAGACAGAGAAGTTCACAAAGAGGGGAAAAGGGTTAAGGAGGAGGATGAGAGGTGGAGAGGGAGAGAAATAACTAGAGACCCCTGAGAAATATAGAGTTGAGATACCTATTTTAGAGGGGGGGAGGGGTGAGAGATATAGGGGGGAGATAGGGTTGAAAGAGATACAGGGGGAGAGGGGTGGGTAATGATACAAGGAGTGAGAGATATAGAGATGGATAATGAGGGATGGAGAGGCATACAAGGTGTGACTAAGAGACTTAGAGAGGGGAGAGGTAGGTAATTGAGGGGGAGAAAGAGGTGAGAGATAGAAGAGAGGGAGAGAGAAGGTAAGTCTTGGTAGAGTAGTAAGAACCTGGATGGAGGGAGAGGCAGACATGGAGGGAATGAGAAGCATAGGGAAGGAGGAGTTAGAGAGGTGATGATGTAGAGAGGAGAGAGAGAAGAATGAAGAGGTAGAGATAGATAAGGAGGGATGGAGAGGTTGGCAAGTAGTGACTCAAATACATAGAGAGGGGAGAGGTAGATAGGTGAGGGAGAGATTGAAAAAAATGAGAGAGAGAAGTTCAAAAAGAGGGAAAGAGAAGTAAGGAGCGTGGAGAGGGAAGGAAATAAATAGAGAGTCCTAAGAGATATAGAGGTGACAGACCTACAGCCTAGGGAGAGAGGGGTGAGAGACATAGGGGGAGAGATAGGGGTGAGAGAGATAGAGGGAGGAGGGTGGGTGATGATACAAGGAGTGAGAGACCTAGAGATGGATAAGGAGGGGTGGAGAGGTAGACACAAAGTGATTGAGAGACCTGGAGAGGGGAGAGGTAAATAGGTGAGGAGGAGAGAAATGTGGGAGATAGAAGAGAGGGAGAGAGAAAGGGAAGGATTGGTAGAGGACTAAGAAGGTATGGAGGGAGAGGCAAACATAGAGGGAGTGAGAGGCATAGGGAAGGAGTTAGAGAGGAGATAATGTAGAGAGGGGAGGGACAAAGAAATGAGGAGGGGTGGGAGACATAAGGGGAGATATAGGGGTGAAAGATTTAGAGAGAGGGAGAGGGGTGGCTAATGATACACTGAGGGAGAGGTAGAGAGGTAAAGAGGGAAGGAGGGAGAGTCACATAGATGGGGAGAGAGATGGGATGGGAGGAAGAGGTAGTGACAAGAGAAAGGAGATAGATGGGAAAGGAACAATAATAGAGGGAGAGAGAACAAGAGAGAATGAAGGAGGCAAGGATATAGATGGGGGTAAGGAGGGAAGGAAAGGTAGAGAGGGAGATAGGGAGAGAGAAGAGAGGTAAACTGAAAGGGAAGTATCGGTAGAGGAGTAATAAGGGATCTATAGGGAGATGCACACATGGAGGAAGTGAGAAATAGGGAGGACGATATAAAGAGGTGATGACCTAGAGAGGGGAGGGAGAGAGAAGATAAGAGAGAGAATAATGAGATGGGAGATAGAGGGGGAGAGAGGTGGCTAATGATACAAGGTTTGAGAGACTTGGATATGGGGAGAGATAAGAAAGAGGTGAGAGATGGAGGGGGGAGAGAGGTGGATAATGAGACATAAAGGGAGAGACTTGGAGATGGGCAGAGAGAGAGAGAGGTTGGGAGGAAGAGGTAATGGTTGAGAGAAAGGAGAGAGATGGGTGCTCAAAATAGTAACAAAGGGAGATAGAAAAAGAGAGAGGTAGGGAGGCAAGGATGGAGATGGGGTTATGGAGGGAAAGCAAGGTAGAGAGAATGGGGGAGATAAAATAGGGTAAGTATTGGTTAAGAGGGAATGAAAGGTAAAACCTTGACTATCCATCATCAGTCATAAACCATAAACTCCAAGCCTTATTAGCGTGGGGTAGAGAGAGACAAAGAGAAAGTGAAGTTGGATTTTTTATCAATGTTATCAACTTGGTGAGTGCCAAATGTGATGCAACATTTGGAAAGCACCAAATTTTTCACTCACCAAATGTTGCATTACATTTGGCGCTCACCAAATGGGCTACATTGGGAAATACCAACCCAAAGAGTTGGACGACCATTTCATTCCAAGGACATGATTTTTTGAAAGTGTAACAAAATTTCACACTTTTTTGGTTGTTTTAATTTTTAGGTTTGCACATCCTTCAATGCAAGTTTGTAAACAAAATTTGATGACATTAGGCTCTCTTTTACCTATATAACCATATAATTTTTTCAACGATTTGATTATGTTAAGGTTTTCATCGATAACTTCTCTTGTTAGTGCCCCCATTTTTTATCAAAAACCAACATGTGCTAGTTTTGGTATAGATTTTTACTTGTTCATCAAATTTGAAACAAATTACATTTTTATAAAGTAGACACCATTCTACACGTAATGAAAAAATTGGTTTTTGATTAGTTTTCAAAAAAATTAGGGGGGAGCATGGTCAAATTTTAGCTTTTCAAGATGTGTGCACTTTGAAAATTCATAAAATATTATATATTCATTAAGAAATTAGCTGAAAAACTGGAATAAACTACATGGTGTTAGCTAATTTCTCACCATTTAGATTTTTGAAATTCAAAAAAAGAGAATTTTTTAGGGAGGCCACAACAGATGCTATGTTGGTTTTTTTGTAAAAACATGAACATCAGACTTTGTTGATTTTAAAAAAAAGTGACATTTTAAGAGCCATTTTTATGTCACAACTTCGTGGACTTACCCATAGTCTAATTAGGTTAATCATTCTAAATTATTTCTACTCCATTGCCATCTTCAATTACATGTAGATTTAGGTCTGATTGGCTCACCTTCATGATTGAAAGTCAATCCATTCACCTTGTTTATCTACATCTTAATGTAACTTGGAAAAAGGAAACTTGCATCCTAGGTTCTTTGCATCTAGGACCTTGGATCCCTTTTTATATATTATAATGTTATTTTTATTTTACTTTATTATTTTATAGTTATTTATATTTTATGGTTGTTTATTATTTATCTAGTTACTTACATTTGCTTTTATTTATATTTTAGTGACTTAATACTAGTCCTAGGTTAAGTTGTCAAGTCCAACGAGTAAACATTGCATTTACCTTATAAATATTAAAAGTGAACAATGTAATAGATGAAGCATCTAAAATCGAGGTTACATATGATAGGACGACCCATGCGTAATAGAATATAAATGAGTGTAATGTCCCCTATTTGATATACTTAGAAGTCTACCCTAAAATCAAAATTTCCAAGAGACATATTTTATTAAATTACAACTTTTGATAGACTCTAGTTTAACCCTACAATAATGTTATCCATTGATCCATAATATAACATAATCAATTGATTATTAGTATTGTTACATCTATTACAATATTTAACATGTATATGCACTAATCTAGATGCGTAATTTCAACAATGTTGAGTCTAAGTTATTATCCCCTCAATAATCCTTCATTGGGGAAGATTAGAGAAGGAACCTCATGAGAGTGCTAGGAGATTTTCCTACTTAGCAAGGAATATCTTACCCTCATTCTTGTACTTCCAACTCTTCTTCCCATGAAAAAATTATAGAGGCCTTAATAATTTATGATCAGATTGGTAATTCAATGTGACTTAAAACATCCTATCAAATGCATTTTCAAATATCTAAATGCATGAAAAAACATAGAATTAATATACTCAAATATATACATTAAATTGCTATAGAGATTGGCCTGCAGATATTTCTCCAATTCTCATCGATGATCCACATTTATATTAAAGAGTAGTAATTTCTTATAAGACTCAATAATTGTTGCAAGCATTATTATTTCATAATCGAATAGAATACGCACACACACACACACATATGTACTCATATATATATTGATAATTATATTAAATACTTGTTATTTATGTTCCCTTTTCTATCTCTTTTCAAATTTGTATTCACCTCTTCGGGATCTACCTATTTCCCTTTTTGATCTACTGGTGTATATCCCATATAGATCTTTGTTGCACATCTCTCAATGTTGTTTTCTTTATTCTTACTCCATTTATATCCCTATGGTGGGGAAATACATGAACCTTCAAAACCAATTGATACCTTCAAAAGTCACTCTAAAGGAAATCAGTATGGTCAAGGGTAATCATTGTCTTTAAAACATGCATAGGCCAATTTAGATGTCTTGATCACTGCCTTTATTAAGTGTTTTCCATTAATCTTTGCAATTTATAACATCTAAAATTAATGTCCCTTGAATTGTTATGTTTCTTTTTTAATATCTATAATATTATTTTATGTTACATATTTCATATTTATAAATCGAATTTATTTTATACATGTTTTAATATTTATAATATCATATTATAATGATTGTAATAATGTTTAAATTGCTAATATTTATATTTATATTTTTTATATTTATATTGTTATTCATTTTATTTATTCATTTGTATTTCAATATTTGGGTTTTTAGTGTTACTATTTTGGGGGCATGATAGTCCGCCCTTACCCAGATTGCTTGTCCTCAACCAATCACAATCTAGGATGCTCCTGAATTTACCAAGATCCCAAATCAACCTTGTTGAAATTTGAGATGAACTAGAACAATATTGCATCCTTTAGATCATGATGGATTATAGGAGTGAATATTAAGATCCTTTGTGCAAGGCCAATTTCAAATTTGAGGAAAAAGATCTAGGTGTCCTTTCCTACATGTTGTATCCTTTATTTCTAAACAATCAAATGACAATTCCCCTTAGATAAAGTGTACTCCATTTCACATAGGCCTTTGTTCACCAAGTTTGAGGTGACAATGATCCTGGGATTCGTGGGTTATGGACCCATAATGAACTTAGCATATTCTTATGTAATAATTTTTTTGTAGCTTGATTTGTATCAAGTTCATGAATGTAGAGCTACTATGATTGAGAAAAGGAGATTAGGAGAAGAATACCCTTAGATGAAATGATCTATTCTAGACATTGCATATAGCAGTGATTTTGGTCCATAAGGAAAATTTCACTAGATCAATTTTGTAGGTTACAAAGTAGATCATATGTGGTATGGACTCGATTGTACAAATTACTCTTTATTAGAACAATTGTGTTCTTTCCTTGGGAAATATTTTGATATTTTTTATTGTTTTCTTTCTTGATGAGTGATGATTGTCTGATTTCCTAAGGGATAGATGAGTGATGAATGCAAGTATTGAATGTTAATGAATTGATTAATCCCTTATATTCATTTCTTGAAGTATTTGAACCACTCTTCATATTTAATGAATCACCACCCTTCATGGCTTCCCTTGATAATAATACTTTACTTCCAAGTTGATTGTTATATTTATTTCCTATCAATGGTTTCTTTAGAAGGAGGTGATTCCCATTTCTTTCATATCTTATTGCCGAGGGAGTCATAGTCTATCATATTTGAAATTTCACAACTTTTCACATTTGGAGTTACATACTTTCACCACCCCTTCGATATCTTTGAGAACCTAATTTAAGTCTCTTACCACATTAGTTAAGGTTTTATTCTTAATTGGATTCTTCATATGATGGTATGGATGAAATACTCTCCCTTTTATAACACAAGTTTGAGGGAGTCACATCTTTCCACTTCAATAGTTACAACTCTTTATTATTTAGTTTTAGATAAGTTAATTTGTTAGTGCTTCTCAACTCAAGAAGCATTTTGACAAACCAATTTTTTAACATTTTCATAATTTTTAAGCATAAAGTAATCATAAACATACATGGAGTGATCTTGATGAATACACATGAAGCAAACACATGGTTATACTTAATACATGTGGAAGACACAAAAATACATATAAGGTATGAAGCATACATATAAATACATGTAAGTCATGAAGTATATTCCTGAATACACGTGGGTTACAAAGTATACCCATGAATACATGTAAGTCACAAAGTATACACATGAATGCATGTAAATTGCAAGGTATCACTTGAATACAAGTCACAGAGTATATGCATGAATACACATAAGTCATAGAGTATGAATACATATAAGTCACAAAGTATACACATGAATACACGTAAGTCACAAAGTATACACATGAATACATGTAAGTCACAAAGTATACACGTGAATACACATAAGTCATAAATTATACACATGAATACACGTAAGTCATAAAGTACTCACATGAATACACATACTTTGTAAGGTATACACATGAATACACAAAGTCACAAAGTATACATAAATACATGTAAGTCACAAAGTATTCACATGAATACACATAATACATAACGTATACAAATGAAGCATGAAGGATACATGTAATAAACTAAGTATACACATAAGTATAAGTAATACATGAAGTATGAAGCATACACATGAATACACGTAATACATGAAGTATGCACAGGAAGGACACACACATACAAAAATGCATTATTGGCATACTTAAGAAGAACGATGAATAGTTAATTCTAATTAGAGTTTGCTTGTACACAGGATGGTAGAATTAATGCTCTAATACTAATTGTAATGTTCCCTATTTAGTATACATAGAATTCTGCCAGAAAATCATAATTTCCAAGTAAGAGACATATTTTATTAAATTACAACTTATGATAGGCTCTAGTTTACCTTTGTAATAATGTTATTCAATTATCCATAATATAACATAATCAATTGATTATTGGTATTGTTATATCTATTACAATATTTAACATGTATATGCACTGATTTAGATGAGTAATTTACAATGTTGAGTCTGAATTATTATCCCCTCAATGATCCTTCATTGGTTAAGATAAGAGAAGGAACCTCAAGAGAGCGCTAGGATTCTTTCTGTATAAGAGTGAATTTGCACTCCATGTGCAAATCCCCTTTTTTCCTTTATCCACCTTAGAAAACCAAGTTTGAAGGCTTAATTCCACCTAAGCCCATTACTTGCATCCCACTTGGTGCCTATTTTGAGCGTCGGTGGAGGCATTTTTGTTGACGATGCCCGCGCAACATGCAAACATCTACATGGTGCGCTTATGTCCCTGGCATATTCTTGCGGCTGAACCTGCAAAGGTGTTACACTTCTCATTGGGAGTCAAGTTGTAACACCCCCTTCGGCTGACTGATCTGAATATGATCATTTATCTTCATTCCTTCTTCATATTCATCCCTTCAACATGCATTCTAGCTTCTTCTAATCTTCTACACTCACTCCATAAGCTTCAACATGCTCTTTTGCATCCACTTCAAACTTCAAGCAACATTCTTGCATTCCATAGCAGTAAAATCTCCCCTCCATCACATCGGTAGAGCAAGTTTAGGATCATGCCATTGCAACATATGCTTGAGTTCCTCTCATTTTCTCCCCCAAGCAGCCTTGAATGCTCTTGGTGGAGGTGGTAAGCTTCCCTCTCCTCTCCTCTATCATTTGGTTGAGTTAGCACTATACTATTTGGTAGTGCTTTGGTTCTCTTATTATATTGTTTCCTTTATCTCATTTCCTTGGTTGTTTGTGGAGGTGGGAACACCTAAACATGGGTTTGACTGAGGCAAACCCTTATACAGCCACCCAACATTCTCCTCTCTTTCTGTGTGTAGGAGTACTGCTTTTCGAGGGATCAACGACAAATGAATTCCTTGGTGAGATCCTCTTTTCTCTCTCCACTCTTGTATATTTTCTTTATAATATTAGAGAGTATTTCATTTACTTTATCACATCATTCTAGTCCTTTAGTTAGTCAGCTGGGATGTTAGCTAGTTTTGTTGGTTTGACCTTGTCATCACTATTGTCTATTCATATGGACGCCAATGCACCGCACTGATGTCCAAAGACCACATTTTTGTCCTCAAACAGAGAGCTTCTTGAGGCATAGTGTTAGACCTAAAAACCAACTCGCCTAGCCCCTTCCTGTGTTTTGGGTCTATAGAGTAACTAAGAGGCCTCACAGTCCTCATTACTCTCACCTCACATCTCCTAACATTACACTTAGCTGAGGTAAGTTAGGGTAGCCTCTCGCATCTTGACCCTCCATGACCTAGAGATTTGCATGCGGTGGTCCCCCTCTATTACATTTTTGGCGAACCTGACATGAAGCATTTTAGTTCCATTCTTGCTATTCTAATAGTTCCTTTCCTCGTACTCTAGGAGTGTTGTAGATGTGAGTGTTGTGAAGCTGTCACCTTACAACCTAGCCTATGACCTTTATTTGGTGTAGTTGGAAGGTTCCAAAGGTATTGCACGACGAAACCTTAATTGGGTCACTGTCTTATCCATTAACCTTTAGGGACTCTATGCAAGTATTGTCTAGTGTGTGTAATGGCCTCCTTCCTACACCAACCTATCCCCTCTATGTAGCCTGTGGATAGTGGTACTAGTATAAATTTCACTTCATAGGACCTGTAGATGGGTTTTAACAAAGAACCATCTCCTCTTTATATTCCTCCACGAATCAATGGAAACATTGTAGCAAGTGTTCTTGTTGATCTGACATCACAAGTGAACATAATAATAGAGGAGATTATGCTAATAAACTTCTTACATAAGGATGGGTATGATGCTCCAGTGAGTACCATCCACACACATGACGGGGCTTTTCGTATCCCCTTTAGGTAGTGTTCTCTTATCGGTCTTAGTTGGACTTAAGTCCATGAAACTCCTATTTGATATCATCCTTGGGTCTGAACTCTTTAGGGTGAAATCGGGTATCCCTTGGTTAGTGGCGATGAAGGCAAAACCCTCTGTCATGCATAAATGCTTGAAGTTTATCCACAGGGGTTATGTGCACATAATCCACGACACCAGTTATAGACCACCAATTGCATGTGGTAGCTACTCCTTGGACCACTCTTGGCCTGCATCTATGGGTCCTCTTCCACCTAGGATGAACCTGTTGCACTGAACATATCTGGATTATAAGAAAGGGTGTTTGAGGTCAAAAGTTAGATACCATCCCTTGCCTTCCTGTAAAGGAAAAGAGAAGGCTACCTCCTCTCAATCTGCCTCATCCTCTCAGACCCAAGCTCAAGATCGCGGACCTCCCCAATGAATACCCCAAACCGTGGTATTATTTATATAGCAGGAAGAAAGATTCTCATAGAGAATTCGACCCACGACCTCCTACTGCTCCTGCTCCTAAGGTAGTGAGCAGAAAGAGGCCCGTTGTTGAGGCTCTCAAGTCAACTCCTCCTATCACTCCCCTACATGTTCCTCCTACTCCCATGTAGGAGCCTGTCCCTTCACTAAAAATGACCATAGTGGATGTTCCTATGTTTGAGCAAGAGCCTCATGTTCCTTTGCAACATCCGGCCTCCAACTCCAAGAGCCATAGAAACTTCCTTGCACGTGAATGCAAGCATCGATGAAAGGACTCTTCTGGCTGAGCAGGCCGCCTCACAAAAGAAGGAGGAAGGAATGACCTCACCTGCTTCAAGGCCTCCTGTAGTGTCTTCTTCCTCCCTTCCTTTCGCTTCTCTTTAGTCTAGATCTATACTGCTTTTGGCTTCCATTGTGAGTATGAATGTGCCTAACCCTAAATGGGTATAGATGTTCATCATTCCTTCAGTGGAGCCACCTTTGCTGATGTCTATTTTAGATATCCATCCTTTTCTAAAATCCATTTATATGGTTAATACTTCGGTTGTATCCACTGCAGTTCTTTCCTTCTCTTCCTCTGCACCTCTGGCCTCGTTTGTGGGGAGTTCATCTCCTCTAAAAAAATAGGAGGTAGAGGATGGTCCCTCCAGAAATGAAGGACATAGGAGGACCCCACCTTCTCCACACAACAGCCCTGTGTTACCTTGTTCTGTCTTGGTAACAGAACCAGTCCCAACTTCCCCTAAGTTTGTTACCACTCCTAAGTCATTCAGAGAACTTAGTGGTGAACCTCAGGCACAACCTATCCCATCTACTAAAATTAGGCATGGTGCTCCTATGGGGTACATGTTTAATTTCATAGACGAAGTCCTGACCTTGTTGGCGATCTTCGCAAAATTTCTTTCCTTAGCTCCATGAGAGCTTGGTGAAGAATACCTTGTGGGGGATTCTTCCTTAGCCCTTGTTGCAAGAGGGCCAGATGCTCCTCCTCTTAACATCCTACTATTGTAGGCCCATCCTCCTTCCCCTTATGAGGATTTAGTTTGGGAAGCCGACAACATCTTGGCTAATCAATGTTAGGAGGAGGCCCCTTTTTCTTGATCTTGTGTATCTGTGTGCATCTTTTTTGATGTGTTCCCCCATGCTCATGCTATGTGTCCCTGGATGACCCTTGTCACCACCGTTGGTGCTTAGATACAAGCATGGTTTTTGTGTCATAAACCTTCTTCTATTTTTATCATCATTCTTCCATGTTTATGCTTGATTTTCGATAAATTTGGGACAATGCAAAGCATTGGAGAGCCTTTAGGCTCCCTTTCCATGTTGACCCAATTTTTATTTTTACTTTCTCTTCTCATGCATTCCTCGCATGGCCTGATATAGTAGGGTGTTGATGAAAATTCATTTATATACTATTATTAAACATACATATATATATTTATGAGCAATTCTGACCCTAAAATATCAAGCTACCCCTGTGCCCTTTGTTTTTGTTTTCTCTCTTTTTGCTTTCTTTAACTTTTTCTCTTCTTTGCTCGATTTTTCCCTTTCATCTGTGAGAACACCTTCCTTTAACACTTTGATTTTCATAAAATGCATTCATTGCCAATGAATCTTTTCTTGAAAGTCTTCACAAATTTTTCCTTAGAATCACATTCTCAACTTGGAACCCTAACGAAACATGTTTCTTTCATCATGAGTTCGTAAAGAAAGAGCTTGAAGATCTTCCTCCAAAGTGGAAACAACTTTAATCTTCCCATCACGTGGGGGTGTATCCTTCCTTTTGAATTGCTTGATGAAGTGAACATCTTTCAGAAGGATCCCTTGATGATAGATCGCTCTAAGAAGAACATTATCTTTTGGACTATGCATCCCTTGAGTGGACCCCCCCTTCCTCGCAATGGGTTCTCAAAGGACCCTCCTTTGAAAGTCTTTGTCTAGAATGGATTCCTTCATGTCTAGCCTAGGGGAAGCTTGACTAGACTTATTCCATTCCCTTTTACGTCTAGCTTGGGGACAACCTGACTAGACCTCACCTTTCAAACAACACGTCCCTTGAGTGGACCCCTCTCCTTTTGAAGGGTTCCTGAGGGACCCCTTTGAAAGACTTACGAATCATCGATGGTCTATGTGACTATCCACTTATTTTCCTACTTGGTTGCTTCTTGACTCTATGGAGTCCGCTTCCTTTAGGTTTCATCCATATGAGAGATCTTGGAGGACACTTTCCTTGCAGGTATGTGGTTCTGTAAGGCACTTTATTGGTCTCCTCCATGTGAGAGATCTTGGAGGACACCTTCCTTTTAGGTTTGCAGGTTTGTAAGGTGTTTTCTAGGTCTCCTCCATGTGAGAGATCTTAGAGAACACCTTCCTTGCAGGTCTGTGGGTTTGTAAGGGGCTTACTTCATGGGGCTTCCTTCATGCGAGAGATCTTAGGGGTTTCCTCCTTGCAGGTCTATGGGCCTATAAGATGCTCTATTTTCCAACTTCATACTTTTGAGTAGCTATGTGGTCCTTTGTTTTCCCTACACCTTCAGGTTCGCTAGATCACTATCTACTTCCTCAATGATTCAAGTATACATTTCTAACTTTACTCTTTCTTGATCTACTTTACTAAGCACTCATCAGCATTTGTGTTTGCTAAAGTGGGGGGAAAATGTATAAGAGTGAATTTGCACCCCATCTGCAAATCCCCTTTTTTCCTTTATCCACCTTAGAAAGCCAAGTTCAGAGGCTTAATTCCACCTAAGCTTGCTGCTTGCAACCCACTTGGTACTTTTTTTTTAGCATCGATAGAGGAATTTCTATTGTGGACGCCCACACGACATGTAGACATCTTTGTGACACACTTACATCCCTAGCATATTCATGTGGCTGAACCTGTTGAAGCATTACACTTCTCATTGGGAGTCAAGTTGTAATGCCCCCTTCAGTCAATTGACCCAAATATGGTCGTTTCTCTTCATTCCTTCTTCATATTCATCCCTTCAACATGCATTCTATCTTATTATGATCTTCTACACTCACTCCATAAGCTTCAACATACTCTTTTGCATCTACTTCAAGCTTCAAGCAGCATTCTTGCATTCTATAGCAGTAAAATCTCCACTCCATCATGTCAGTAGAGCAAGTTTGGGACCACACCATTGTAGTAGAGGCTTGATTTCCTCTCATTTTCTCCCCCAAGCAGCCTTGAGTGCTCTTGGTGGAGGTGGTAAGCTTCCCTCTCCTCTCCTCTATCATTTGGTTGAGTTAGCACTATACTGCTTGGTAGTGCTTTGGTGCTCTTATTGTATTGTTTCCTTTATCTCATTTCCTTGGTTGTCTATGGAGGTGGGAACACCTAAATAGGGATTTGACTGAGGCAGACCCCTCTACAACCACCCAACATTCTCCTCTCTTTCTATGTGCAGGAGTACGTGCTTTTCGAGGGATCAACTGGAAAACAAATTCCTTGGTGAGATCCTCTTTTCTCTCTTCACTCTTGTATATGTGATTTATAATATTAGAGAGTATTTTATTTACTTAATCATATCATTCTAGCCCTTTAGTTAGTCAGCTAGGCCATTAGCTAGTTTTGTTGGCTTGACCTTGTCTTCATTGTTGTCTGGTCGTACGAATTCCATTGCACTTTTGAGATGTCAGTGTGTTGCATTGACATCCAAAGACCTTGCTTTCATCCTCGGATAGAGAGCTTCCTGAGGTGCAGTGTTAGACCTAAAAACTGGCTCCCCTAGCCCCTTCCTATGTTTCAGGTTTGCAAAGTAACTAAGAGGCCTCATGGTCCTCATTACTCTCACCTCACATCTCCTAACATTACACTTAGCTAAGGTAAGTTAGGGAAGCCTCTTGTGTCTTGACCCTCCATGACCTAGGGTTTTGCACGCAGTGGTCCCCCTCTCTTACACTTTCTTACTTAGCAAGGAATCTCTTTGGGCCCTCATTCATGTACTTCCAACTCTTCTTCTCATGAAAAAATTATAAAGGCCTTAATAATTTATGATCGGATTGGTAAGGCAATGTGAATTACAACATCCTATCAAATGTATTTTCAAAAATCTAAATGCATGGAAAAACATGGAATTAATATACTCAAATATATACACTAAATTACGTACCAATATCTATGAACTATGTTCCTGTTATAGTCACACAATGCATATAACTCTTTATGCAGTTAATTATTCCATGTACTTTCCTGTAGAAATCAACCTACAGATATTTCTCCAATGTTGATTGGTGATCCACATTTATATTAAAGAATCATAATTACTTATAAGGCTCAATAATTACTGCAAGCATTATTATTGTATAATTGAATAGAATACATGTACACACATATGCTTGTATATAATTATTACTAATTAGTTTCTTAAAATAATCACATTTGCATGAGCATGCATGTTATATATATATATATATATAATACTCGTTATTTATGTTCCCTTTTCTATCTCTTTTCAAATCTGTATTCACCTCTTCAAGATCTGCCTGTTTCCCTTTTTGATCTACTAGTGTAAATCCCATATAGATCTCCATTGCTCATATCTCAATGTTGATTTATTTATTCTTACTCCCTTTATATCCCTATGATGGGGAAAGACATGACCCTTCAAAACCAATCAATTCCTTCAACGAACACTCTAAAGGAAATCATTGTGGTCAAGGGTAATCGTTGTCTTTAATACATGTATAGGTCAATTTAGAAGTCTTGACCGTTGCCTTTATTTAGTGTTGTCCATTAATTTGTGCACTTTATAACACTTGAAAATTACTATCCTCTGAATCACTATGTTTCTTTTTTAATATCTATTTTATTTTATGTTACATATTTCATATTTATAAATTGAATTTATTTTATGCATGTTTTGATATTTATAATATCATATTATAATGATTATGATAATGTTTCAATTGCTAATATTTATATTTATATTTTTAATATTTATATTGTTATTCATTTTATTTATTCATTTGCATTTCAATGTTTGGGCTTTTAGTGTTGCCATTTTGTGGTTGTGGACTATTTCCCACAAACACGTCTTCTACAACTATGATGCATTTCACCTCTACCTTCCCTTGCCCCATATTGTCATACTCTTGAAGCTCTACCTGATTTTGCTTCCACACCCGAATTTCACTACTCAACGAATCACCTAATTTTTCTTTGTCCTCTCTTCTCACATCAATTGTGGAGAATATCTATAGAACTAAATGTTCAATCTCAAAAATTTGAGGATCCTACCCAATAATTATTCTTGAATTAGTAACTTCAATTTCCACACCAATCTCTTCAGGAAAGTTTCTAATAATTGTTGCATATTTTCCTATTATAGCACTAAGCTCTACAACTGTTTTAGTCATAGTTCCATGATGAATATCATGCCCCTCTTTCGGATCAAAATCTTGAACATGACTGATTTTTATAGTTGGTCTGCTAATGGTGGTTCTTGTAGGAGAACTCGTTGTGTTGACAGGAGAACTCCGATTACCATCATAAGGATCCTCAGAGGGCATCAATATTGAATTAGCCAGCTAACCATCAATTCCAATCAAGGCTTCAAGCTTCACCCCAGAAACAACATTAACTTCACATTCATCATTAGCCCCTTTATAGGGACTCACAAAAGATGAGGAGGATGTGTTAAATATATAGTAGCATATCCATATACATGTCGCCTAGAAATTTCTGCAATTTCTTGTCTTGCAGCCAAACTTTGATCGTATTCCAAAAGGTTAAGAAATTTACCAATGACATCGCCCAAAACCAGGTCCTCGGGTACATCTTCCCCATCAAGCAGGGCCTCCTCTACCCCAACAAGCTTGACTAGCTCAAGTGTTGCAATGCCATTTCTAGCTTCTGATGCCAAATCCACAACGAGCTTGGGTATGGGGTTTTCTTTTAGAGCCCATGATACTTCCCCATCACATGGGGATTCACTCTCCAAAACAATCTACAGAGCACTTTTAGACCTTTCCCCATCTGGTTCATCTGCCCCTTCTTCCTCTCTTGCTTTCTTTCTCCTTTTGGATCACTGCCTTTTTCTACGTTTATTGCTCTTCTTCAAATTGTCATACTCTTCCTCATAATAAAAAATATCAATAGTCTTTGCAAATGACACTTTCTTCTTCCATGTTGCCCAATCTTCTACCTGAGGCGCCCTATCTTCAAACCAGTACTTAGGAGCCCCATCAACTCCTCTTTTGTGATCACCACTAGATTCTAACATGCCTATGAAATCCTCCATAACAAATTTAGTTTCAACATCTAATTCATCCAAAAACTTCATTCGAGCAGCTCTGAAATCAAATGATGGCAAGTCTTCAGTAGGATGAACAACTTCATTGTAAAATTATCCAGAGCCACAAAAACCAAGACATGAGAACTCGGGCCCAAACATCCAAAACTGCTATGTCCATGTTTTTTCAACCTCACCTTGCTCTGATACCAATTGTAAATATTAAAACGAGTAGAAAAATAGAATGAAAACATAAGTAAAATAATACACACAGAAAAATAGCATAACACAAGTTTTAACGTGGTTCACCATAAATGGCTACATCCACCAAGAAAGTAGGGAACAACTCATATTAATCTCCAATAATACAATACATCATGCATGGACTACATACATATTAATACACTCATATTTAGCTGTGAACTGAATAGTTGGGAGGAGACAAAGGGTCGAAAGACCGTTGGGCTTCACATCCCAACAATACACACATAAATTCATTTAACACTAATACAGTTATAAATTCTTTTGTAGTCCAAACTACCATGAGGCTAAGGCTTGTGCAAGAAAATTAATGAGTCTTAGGGGAATATGACAATAAGAATCAACCATGAACCAAAACTAACACAAAAATATGTCACTTATTTATATGTTATTATATTAAAACATTCGACCAAAATAAGCACAAAAATAAATGAGAAATAAACATGGGTATGTAAATTTCACCATTATCATAAACGAAAAAATTTCAAAATTAAGTTGCCAAGCAAGGCTTAAAATTCATTCAACGATAATGACTTTTTTTAATGTTTCCACCACTTAAAAAAGGAATTACTTACAATGGTTCAATATGTAATTAGATTTGTTCCACCTTTTCTATTGAGTATCAAAGGCTCAAATCATCACATTACTTTTACAATGTATAGAATACACAAAAATGAGAGGTAAACTTTATTATAATATAACAAATGTAAATAGACATCGAATGATAAAATTAAAAATAAGATAGAAAAAATAAATTATAGAAATTTGATACATATTTCTTACCTTCCTTTAAGTTTATGATTTTTATTTTTATTTTTGGTTGGGGAGTGATGTGAAGAGTTTTATATCAAACCCATATAATTGTTTTACCTATTTTGTAGGGAGCATGAGTCTCATATGGTGTATGGATCTTGCACATATGGTGTATGAATCTTGCAGTCAACAAGACTTGATCTTTAATGAATTCATCGAAAATCATTTAACTTCACCAAAAGATCAAAACTCCTTTAATATTTATAAATAACTTTTTAAAAATATATAATAAAAAATATAATAATAATTATTTAAAATAAAAGAAAAAAAAATTAACCACTATCTATTAAAAAATATATATATACTAGATAGCTTAAACAATGGCATAGAACCACTCAAATTCGGTCTGCCTCGGTGACTTGGCTTTCTTACAATATAAAAGTGCAGCACTTGACAAAGGGAAAGGTGGGTTGTTAGGGTGGACATGGGATGAATTTCGTCAACCGGCAGTTTCAAACGTCCCGCCTGGTGGGACACACTAGCTTGGAATTTGCAAAGCGATGGTGACATCTGCAGACTTTAGGATATAATGGTGAATCGCTTTAGGAATATAATGGCTTGCATATAATGGTGAATCACCATTATATGCAAGCCATTATATTCCTAAAGCGATTCACCATTATATGCAATGGCTTGCATATAATGGTGAATCACCATTATATGCAAGCCATTATATTCCTAAAGCGATTCACCATTATATGCAAGCCATTATATTCCTAAAGCGATTCACCATTATATCCTAAAGTCTGCAGATGTCACCATCGCTTTGCAAATTCCAAGGTAGTGCAGATGTGCCAATGGGGGATGGCCCACTGTTTCAAATGCTGCACTCGATCAATTTTCTTATGCTATAAAAGGGCGTCTGCCCTTTGCCTCCAATTCAGTACCTGGCTAGTTAAAAATGGATGTGCGCCTGTCAGTCCCTGAATTACATCGTCTTGCAATTCTACGACAAACAAGAAATTCGGTTGGCATGTTGCTTTTGCACGCTCTCTCAGTCTGTAACAAGATTTTGGGGATAGAAAAAATCATCTCAAATCAACAATTGGAGATTGATAAGTTGCTGACTTATTATGTTGGTATTATTGGAGCGATCCTCTGTGCAATATATGGCGTTCAAATAGTTGAGAAGAAAAATCATTGTGTTACGTGGTGGACTGCGCCTGTCTTAGCTGCCATTGCATCTGTGGGGATCATTGGAACAATCGCTCTGAAGGTCTACAACCAGTTTACTCTGTTTGCTTACCAGCATTTTCTTATTCAGCAGCTTAGCATGCTAGTTGATGTGAATGGTATTGAAAGCCGATTGCTGGTGGGCATTAACCCTTCTCTGTTCAACGATTTAAACAACATGATAAATGGTAGTAAATCTTAGAGGGAGGATGTCTGTAGGATGGTGGTGCGCTAAAAGAGCTGGACTTCTGCTAGGCTTAGCAAGCTTCTCGTTTCTTATTTTCGTAACCTGTAAACGTCTTAGCTGCTGAATTACAAGAGGAGATTAGCAAATGCATATTCCTTGAGCATTGAGGTTTTCAATATATCAGTAATGTTAGATGGTCTATTAGGTTTTTAGATTTAATTGCTAATGTTGTACTCAGTAACACGTTTACAGAGTGAAGTCGCTTATTTCCACGCCCTGCTTTTTCTAGGTTTTCAATATATCAATAATGCTAGTTGGTCTATTGGGTTTTTAGATTTAAATGTTAACGTTGTACTCAGTAACGCTTTTACATACTGTAAAAGCTGGAGTGAAGCTGCTTATTTCCACGTGCTGCTTTTCTTGATTTGCTCTGTTTGATTATATGTAATAAGTACATGTTTTCAATTCTGATTATGTTGTTATCTGTCTTATGCTATTAACTTAAGCAAAGTGGGTATATTTTCTTATTATTTTATTTTTGGTGTGTTAATCAAATCAAATCTGTATTGTAGTCAATGGATCTGTGATTTAATTTATTGGTGAAGTTGAATGGTTCTTTGTGGATTCTTTCATTAGAAATCTGCACCTAAAATTATAGATTATAAGAAAGGGTGTTTGTTTACCCATCTCAAAGTTTATTGTGTAAAATTTATGCTGTTTGAATTCACAATCAATGTTATTGGTATGATTTTATAATTTTTATGTTAAAATTAATACATGATAGATTGAGGGTTTTCAATTAAAAATTCATGTAATAATCTCCTTTCTTGTCTCATGTGATATTGTAATTTTGTTAAAATGTTGTGAATTAAAAATTCTATAAATAAAATTTATGTTTGAGACAATCTCTTTTTGAGATATTTATATATATAAATCATATCAATTGTTAAATTTGTACTGTTTACTTTTTATTTTTAATAAACTAATTATAAACATAGTTTATTTATATTTTTTTAAATATTATTATTATTATAATATTAATACACAAATTAAATTTCAAACTTAATTGATAATTAATATCTAATTTTATGAATATTAAAAATTAATTAAAAATAGATTGGTAAAGTGAATCGTATTTTTAATATGATATTGGAGGAGGTGGTGTGTTGGTATGTCCTTTCCACGAAATATGTGGTCTCCTCTAGAAGTTTGAATAATATAAAGTTGTTCTATTTTTTTATAATGTGAAACTTAAGGGTACAATGCACTTTAATTCATGTAACCATTTACTACTTTGATGGCATATTACATGTCAACAAGGTATCTTAGCATACAACTATTCATAGTGGGAAGTGACGTCACAAGAGCTAGACTTCTAACTCGAAGCATTCACATTATGAAAAGCGTGCCCCGAAATATGACTTTCAAATCGGCCAACTCACAATTGAGCATTCACAATATCTATCAACCTAAATGAATATAATATAATTAATTTTGTGGATAGCCTTTTTGGTAGGCACTAAGGTTTTTTGTTCTTTTATTGGAATATGGAAATTGGTGGTTGGCAAGTGCTTTCTAGGGATGGAATGATCATTTGCATAGATCACATCTATTTATGTTAACATTAACAATAATTATTGTGAATGGTGAAATCAAATGAGAATAAAGAAATAATTAAATCACAATTTTCATTTTTTTTATTCAATATCAATAATAATTTGCATCAAAACAAAATGAATGACATAATAATAGTTAAACTATTGCAAATCGTAATTGTGGATGAAGAGGATGTGTTTAGAATACTTTGAGATGTTTATTGCTTAGTGCTACATCTACTTGTTTGATTGAGGATGATGAAAATAGAGGATGGATCATGAGTCTATGAATGGTGGATGTGATGGGAAGATGTGGCAATCACTTTGTTAATTGGATGTAGGTGACTAGGTAATCAACTCATTTTATTGGCAAGTTAATAATTATTTAATTTATTAATTAATTTGTGATCTTGAATTATTCAACTTGATTTGCTTGTCAATGACTTTTATTGGTGAGTTTTTAACCCATGACTTGTAATTTAGGATTTAAATTAATTTAATTGTGGATAATTTAGGTTTAAATTCAAAACAAATGGATTAAGCAATAAATTATTTAATGAATTTAATTGTGATAAAAGTAATGCACTTAGTATAATATTAATTATTTTAATAGATTTAAGAGGTGGTAAGTGCATTAAATATTATTATGAGTGACATTACAAAAATTAGTGTATATGTGATTTCAATGTCTATATTTTGGTTCTCTTTGAAATGGTTTTATGATTAGAAGAAGCAATGTAAGTAGATATGGACATAGGGTGTATCAACATTGATGATAGGTAATACCCCAAGCTTCAAAGGTTAAGGTTTGATTGGTTGGATTGGTTGGATCGATCAGATCGATCAAATTGATTGGTTGTATGATTGATTTGAAGGATGTTTTGATGCTTGGATATATTTTAGATTAAAAATATTGATTCCATTTGTTGAGATTGAATTGGATGATGAGATGATTGTGTTCCCTCAAGAGGAAGGTCAACTTAGAAGAACATAGGTGTGCTCTTGAAATAGATGGAACAATATTAGAAAAGATGGGAGGGATGAATGAAGGTTAAGAGATATGATGGGAATGATGGAATAAATGATTGAGTAGGATGGGGAAAGATATTATGAAGCTTGTATGAATATTAAGAGAATTAAAATGATGTATAGATGGACTAAGAGAAGAGTGGTAAGGATGATGAAAAGAAATTTGGATGGTAGATATGTAATATATGGTAAGAATGGGATGGGATATGATATGTGAGGATAAGATAATGAGTAGTGTGCCATGGTTGGAATGGAGCTTTGGATGATGGAGATGGATATAAATGATTATGATATTGTGTTAAAGTATTCGATCTTAGGAATATTATAAGAACCTATGAAGTGATTCTTCTTAGGAATATTTTAAGAACCTATGAAGCAATTCTTACATGTTTAAGCAATAATTTTTATTGTGCATAGGCATTATGCATCATGATGATGATGTGCCATATGTGTAAAGGACTAACTCAAAATAATAAAGCAAAAATAAAATAATTTTAAGTAAACAATAAAATAAAGATAAAATGCAAGACCCAAATTTCCTAGTAAGCATAAACTCAAGAGATAATCCATCTAGTTAAGGAATTATGGTGCCCTTGTGGAAGTATGTAGTGGAAACCAAACCAAGCATGATAAATTAAAAATAACCAAGGTGTATCTCATCCTCAAATTGTCAAGATATTGACAACAGTAGTTAGATCTATGGATACCCTACATTGTCCTAACCTGCGAGCAAAACCTTTTTACAAATTTTCAATCTTCTTCCCTAACTGATTAAATAATACCTTATTATTTAATTATTATCACTTTTCATATTCTACTATTAATTAAGTGATTTTACATTATTTAATTAATTCATTCTAATTCATCATTTTTTACCAACTAAATAAATCTTATTTATTTAATAATGTCTTGATTATCCTTGTTCTCCCTGACTAATTAGATAAATCTTATTTATTTAATAATGTGGACTAATTATCATTATTCTTCCTAATTAATTAAATAAACCTTATTTATTTAATTATGTCACTAACTTCACTTATTCTTCTATTTTAATTAAATAGTTATCATTAATTATTTAAATAACATCAAACACCCTTCTTATATTAAATAAGGGTGAATGCAAGAAGATGAGTCCACTTCTAGTGGAATTTTCAGACTTAAAAAAAATTGAAATCGAGCAAAATGAAACAGAATCCCATTTTTTAGAAATGGGATTCCATTATGTTTCAGGATCCTGAGTCGAATCACGTTACATGATGAAATCCCAAGCCAAGAATTATAAAACAAGATCTCATTTGCAACAAAATGGGATCTTGTTTACCATGAGATTGGATCCCATTTACCATAAAACAAGATCATGTTTCGTAAAAGTATTAAATTTGTTAAAAATTGCCTACGAGCTCATTTTTACCAAAGCTCATAGGTGACAAAGAACCAGATCCCAACTTGCAACTGCCACTAGGTTCCCCCATTTTTGGTATTTTGATGGATATTTTTTGGTTTTTTCATTGTGAATAGGTTTTTATTTTACAAATTTTCTTTAAAAAATAAAACCCTAGAAATTGAAAAATTTAGGTTTTTAATTTGCAAATTTCTTGAAAAAAATAAACCCTAGAAACTAAAAAATTTACCTATTTTCATTTGCATTGCTTTATGTTTTAATTTTAATGCAAATATTTTAAAATTCATTTTCATTTGCATTGCTTCATGTTTAAAATTTGTATGCAAATATTTCAAAATTATATAATACTTAATTTCTTTGAGGAAAAAATCTAGGTTTGCCTAAGTACATTTCATTTCATATCTAGCACTTATTATTAATTGTTTAATCTAGTCACATACAACTAGAATATGCAACACATGGCATCCATATGTACCCATGCACAAACACCTACTGGAAACCCTAAAATATAGCAACTTAGCCACTCTCATCACAATATCATGTGAGAAGAAAACTCAACATAAAACTACATCTAGAGTTAATGTAACACCTATGGTAAGAGAATGAGAATCCTTGAGAAAGACACATCAATGCAAGGTGATCTATAACAACCACCATAATCATGAAGAGAAACTCCATTGCCAAGAAGGATACACTTCAACACAACCTTGAAGGTTGAAGTTACCATCCCTATAACTCCATATGTAATTGGATCCATTTTAACATAAAATTGTCAAGAAAGAACCAAATAATAAAGGGAAGGTCACCATAACATTAGGTCGTGCATACCATAGTATAAATGTCATAAAGGAGTTCTTACTATGAAGCGCATAATAGAAGTATCTAGTGATAAAACTCTTGATAATTTGAGGAAAGGTGAATCCACTTAAGAACCCAAGCATTGACACTTGACATAGTTTAAGATTTCCAAATCAAGTTCATAAAAATAACTCATATTCAAATATTAAGAATGAAAACAAATAAAATAATTAGTGTTTGTAGGTGAGTTTGTTGAATGTTCTTACAATTGAGAAAATTAACCATTATAACTAGATATTGGGCTAGTTCGTTGAAAAGTAGACAAAGGTCTACATATTATAATCATGCATACTAGTAGAGATAGTTAACACATGCCTAAGAATTGCTCCTTTTCTAGCCAAACATCAACAACCTTGGTGGAGTTAAATCTCTACTCTTGTCAAGGTATAAATCTACTACCATTCAAGCATCTCTATAGTCCTAGTAGAGATACCTAGTTAAAGGCCATGTTAAGCTTAAAGTAAATGCACCCACATCATAAAATTAACATCAAGATCCCTATTCAATGTATGATCAAACTTTTCCACAACCACCTCAAGGTCAAAATTATCATGTTGAACCCATTAATCAAATCCAAGGATAAAAATTCTCTCAATCACCCATCAACACCATCCCCTTGCATTTCCTCTAGGGCTTTTCCCAAACCTCCCATTCCATCTAACTTGTTCAATGAATTGTAAACTATTGATTATTGGTTTTTTTTATGGATTTAGGGCTTGGAGGGGCCTCACCTACTTTCCTTTCTTTTTCTTTGTACATTCCTCTGCATGGTGGCCAAAAGTCATGCATGAATTGCATATTAGTATGGGAATATCCTTTTCCACCCTCCATTGTCATACCCCTATGTCTAAATTTTATAGGGGATTCACTCTCTTGTGCTCACCTTTGTATACACATATTTGGGTGTAGATGCCAAAGTCACCTTCTTCAATTTTTTCATTAGTCTTAATGAAGGTCTCAATCTTATTTATAATTTCTTCTAGGGTTTCCTTATCCCAATATTCTTATAGAATATTATATAACCTTAGCCAAAGTGACACCACCTCAATTTCTTTCTTGAGAGGATTGAAATCTGGCACCATTTATTAAATAGGGGCCACCTTGTAAGATTTCTACCTTCTCTACAATAGGGAATTTGATCATGAAAAATCCCTTTGGGAGATATTTCACTTATATGTCATTTCCCTATTTTTTAATGGAACTAGTGAAGAATTCTTTCCTTTGATGGTCATTCGCCAATCTATTTGATAAAAAAGGATTTTTCTTTCAGCTTGGATACTTTATTTTTCAAAGAATTATTTTCAAGAATGAGTGAGATACACTTACCTAGAGGCCTATTGTTGAGGGGGACTTTGTTTGAGCTTACATAGTATTATGAATGTTGGAGTGTCTGTGATCGATAAAACTTATTCTCCTCCATTCTTTACTAGAATTCTTCTCCTCCTCTTGGCTAGAATTGTCACCTATTAAATGTTGGATATGGTTTTGTCTGCCATCCATTCCAATGTGAACTTTGTCCACCTTCAAACTACAACTCCCCCTCTTTTTCCTTTCTTCTCTACACTACAAAAGAATTTAAGCCATGATCCATTCTCTTTTAGTAATTTATTATTATTTGATTGTAGGCATATTATCCATTGTGAAGTTTCCATTTTATTCATATGAGTAATGTTTATTTGAATTAATTATATTAAATGTGCATGGTTAATGATAATTAATCCAATATTAAGTTTCATCAAAGAATAATTTTAACAATTCCCTTGATTGGAATAACATTACAATGACTAATTGAGCTATCTTCCATGACCAAGACTAGGTTATAGAGACCTTTTAGGTTAGGCATGATATGTATTTTTTCATCTAAGTTAAGAAGTGTGTCAAAATATTCATAAATAGATTGGTGTTAGAAGTATGGCATGCCCAAGCAATAAAGTTGGAAAAAAGATGAAATATCACAAATTCAAGGTCTATTGAAGGAGACTTTGAGCTCTACTATTTTAAACAACAAAGAAATACCAAAGCTAACAAAGGAAAAGCAACAAAAGATTATACTAGTTCAGCAAGGACATCTACTAGGTTAGTTAATCTCCATATTCTTGTTTTCATCCCTCAAAACTCACCTATGACATGGTTTGGCATGGATGATTATCCTCTTAGTTCCTCTAGAGGCTTACATGACATGATAAAAAAATCCTAATAATTTTTCTCCTAGGTACAATCCCAATAAAATGGGAAACTATTTGAAGAACACATCCAAGCCTTCAAAGATACATGTCTTAGAACTCATATTTAGCATGAATACATGGTCTCCAAAATATTCCCATACACCCTTAGATGTGATGCATATAATTAGTTTGTAGTATCGTATCTAACTCTATTATTACCCAAGATTAGATGGACATTGTTTTCATGTCTCACTTTAGGATGTCTTAAGATCTAGTTACTCTATATCATCAATTTGCTTCAACCCAAAGGGGGAGTGATCTAAATAATGCATTTAACATCCTATTTCATAAGTTATATACTCATATTTAGGATCTATATGTAATTGATGAGGTATTTGTTGTACAATTGTATCTTGCAGCCTGACACCTTTACTTTGATATTTATATAAAGGATTAAAGGTGTACTAGTCTCTTTGTTAGCAACATACATGGTTTCCAAAAAAAATCAAACATGAGATGAATCATTTTGGTCATGGTATAGGACCCCTATCATTTGTGGTATATCTAAGATCATATAATTAGATGTCAACAATTAGCCACACTTTAGCTAATCATACTCTAATTATCAACTAGACTACACATCTAGGATACTTTGTGGATCCCCAAAGTTCTCAATTTTTATCCAACAAGTAAAGTGTCTCCAACTCCCACACTCACCTAGATTAACTAAATGAGGATTGTAACACCAAATCTAGTACAAATTTCTAATAATTTTTTTTTCTTCCCATTAAGCACTTCTGACATTAACTCTAACTGGTCTATAAATCCTACCATATGTAATTTATATGTGGAGCTAGCTCATAGGGATCTTAGGATAGATATAAAATAGAATAATTAACCAAGTAAAGAAGATGTCACACAAAAAAATTCAACTACAACCATGAATCCTCTCCAAATTATTAAGAGGATTTAATTATCAAAAACTAAATAGACAGTGGAACACTAGGCCAAATAACAATGAGGTACCCACTCTATTGGAAAATGCTAATTATAGTGATAATAGGTATAGATCTAGGGTCAACTGTGTAAACCTTATACTTCCAACCTAGTGTGCGATAGAGAAGAAAAAAAAATTTGAAGTTGAATGGCCTAAGTTATGATCTTATCTTGTAATATATTTCAAAGGTACATATAAAATCTAAAAATAATCCCAAATGGAGAAGAAAAAATATAAATTCATTCTCGATCGATTATGAGACAATAATGATGGAAAAATCTTATAGATTTTTTCTTAAGGTTGATAATGAGCCAAACTACAATATTGATGGATCTATGTTTATCAAAAAATGCTAATAAAGAAATAATTACCTTTTGAGGAGTAAGGCTAAGGGAACATTCATGACTTCCACTCTAAACAATTATTAGATGTGTATTGATAAAAAATAAAGTAATAACCCAAAGTCACCTAAAGGATCAACATCTTCAATTCAAGGTACTATTGTTGTCCTTATGTCACAAAGGGTAGTTATAATATCTATGAGGATTTAAAATGAGAAAAGGAAAATATTTCTTCTTACAAACTAATACAATGACCTATATGAAATAATTTTTGATAAAGGATGTAGAGGAACCAACAATGAAGAAAGCTAAAGATAAATAATAGGTTATAGATCAAGCCTTTGATAATCATATGGTGATTTGTTACACCCAAATTATGTAATTACAATTTACTACTACTATGTAGGGTAAAATGTGAATGTAATGTGAATTCTGGAGATGAATAAATTGTGCTCGTACCATGTTATCAATGTGAATGCTATCTCATTTGATGTTATCTTAGTTGATGTTATGTAACGCCCCGCTAAGGGACCCAGTGGATCAACACAAAAGTCAACAAATAACATGCCAATATTTTTTATTTTATTTTTAAAACTAAAGTGACAAAACTAATGCATCTCATCAAATTAACATGGATAACAACATTACATTAACATCATATATCATAATCACATTATGACCTAAAATTAACATTAATCATAGCCCACTTACACACCTATCCACCATGGTCCCCTAACATCGCTACTATGAAATATCTACACTAACTAAACCTATAGAAAGACATATGGTACACTAAGAGAACATCCAATCAATCCCTTGAATATAAATTAAATATCATCCAACAAATTACATACGATAACATAACTTAATTATAATTAAACCTCATCTAACACTATGTGAAAATGAACCTAATCCTAAACAACACCATGTAATAGATACATATAGATATATCTCATCTACTGCTAAATTCAGCTCATATGCATCATAAATACAACATTCCTATGTTAACCTTTCCATTACATAATAAACAGCAATAAATATATATATTCAAGATTACATCAATTCATTTACTTTTCCTTTACAAGAATGTTACAATGTACAAGATTCATTCATCTAAGAGATACATATATATAAGATACATAATAGACACAATTTTCTTTAAAATATCATCTACACCATAAAACCAAGTTTGGAATGAAGTCGATGGAAAGACTCCATGTTGCATACGAATTGTACCACCTAAACCCCAATGGATGGTTGGAAAATACCACCCTACCACGTGGAACCCTGAGGACCACTCCCCCCATGCTAGGAGACAACACTAGTCCCCACACACAAGCAAGCAACAAAACCAATGTAAGTGGTTGACATTAAATATCCAAAGGAGACTAACTAAAAACAAGAATCAACCAAAAACCACAAGGACTTTTAGATACTTCCAAAGGCCCAACACATAACACAAATAGATAAGAAACCCAAAAGCTAATCATTATGCCACAACACATACAATGAAGCACATTACATCATTTGCACAATCTTATAACATGATAACCAACTTTTAATTTCTCTTTCTTAGTAGTTCATAATCAAGACCAACAATACATATCCTCGGTACAATTGATCCTTACACAGAACAGAAGACCCAACACAATATTTCACAAATAGGAAGGGATTATCAACTACATATAGTAACACATTCAAGAAAAAATGATACGACACAATACAGACCAAAGGATAGAGCTATATCCTCTACAACCTTTGAAACTGAACTAATTCTCTCTTGACAACAATCAAGTATGTCAGCCATAAAATAGTCAAATCAACTTGAAATACAAATCCATAAAAAACCCATTTTAGATTTGACCATCGACTACTTAGAAGCATGGGAATAATTGACCAAAAATGAGTCAAAAATTTACAAAATGCAAAACAACAAATGCCTCCCTTAAAAACCCTCTTTTCGGCATACCCGATTATAGTCAAACATCAAAATGAGAAAACCCAACATATAAAATTATTTCATAACTTGAAAGAAACACTTAAAAACATTAAAATAACATATTATATAACATCCATATAGATCTCTATTAATTTAAAACACAAATTATAAATTGAGTACAAAACCTACCTCAAAACATGAAAATTTTGAATGCAAGACGTTGAAAATTGAAGAAGCTTTCCAAACCTGAATCTCTAATCCAAAGCACGATCAGAAATCAGATTCCACACAATCTATCATCAAATCCATTCCCCTCAAATCATGATTGAATTCCAAATCACTCTCCTCCAAATTTCGATTCAAAACCACTCCAAATTTCCCAAAAACCTTTGAAAAATTACTTCAAAACCATGTAAAATCTCTCCATTCTCAAAACCCCCAAAAATCTCTTCAAAATTCTCTAAATTTCATGCACAAAAAAAGTGAACATCCAATTTCCCAATTTTTTCCATAAATAAAACTAATTAAATTCAAAAAAGAAAGAAAAACAAAAAAGAAAGTAACTTTCTTTCTTTTTCCCAAAAGACTCTTCTTTTCCAAAATAAAACAAGGAAATAAAATCCTCTCATAAAATAAATTACTAAATATTAAATTAAAGCACCTATCCTCATCCCACTAATGAAATAATTAAAATAAAATAAATAATCAAATTAACTCACATAATTAACTCATTTGTTTAGGGTTTCCCACCAAATAAATTCAAAATATTATAAAAGATAAAAGAACCTCCTTAAAAATAGCCACTCCACCAAAATAGTAAATCAAAACACAAATATAACATATACTTACATATTAATATTTAAATATTTACTAATAAACATATTAATATTTAATAAATAACATTAGAATATGTTAATATTTATAACCTTATTTTCATAAAACATAATACACATATAATCATAATAATATTAATAACCAATATTCACTCACACCAAAGAATAACCATAGCAATATATACATATATATAATAACATTAAATCACACCTTAACACCCACATGACAACTATAGTTACCAACAACATAACTGACCTAGAAGCTAACTTCACTTAAATAGGTCATAATCAGAGACCAGGCATAAACCACAAAATAACTTCTTACTAAAAGGAGACATTCACATCAAAACATAAATAACGAGAATAATCATAATAGTGAACCTAACTTACCAAAGGACTTAGCACCATTTGAACTGAATCCATACTCAAAGCTAGACATTGGAGTCACGCAATCACATAACCCAATAGAAACATTCACACAAGTGCAACACTCCAACCATAGGGTATAAGAGATCAAGCATTCTCCCATGACAACCCTGAAAGGTGGTCACACACAGAAACAATTAGGGACAATGGCTAGGGTTAGGGTATAACTTGGGCCTAGATGTTATCTCCTCAACCACCATTGGGATTAGAGGCACGCTCAGACCTGCTAATTTAGGTGGAGACATAGTCTGGTACCAGTTCACTCAAACATACAAGTTAGTGCACATGTGCACAATAGTTGAAGTACTAGGAAAGAAACTCTAGCAATTGTATCTCATTCTCGTATGTCCCCCATACGTCCAATGGTATGATGTTTCCCTTTCCACCTATCCTAACAACATACTACTGTATCACCCAACTATCCAAATACCTCTGTACATAATATAATAACATAACAATATGCATCATACTCAAAAAAAGGCTAATAGAAGCTCATGTTCCATCTGCAACCACAACACTTGAATACAAGTCAGTACCTCTTCATGATAATAAATATAATCATGATCAAAATCATAATATCATATCATCACGATAATAATATGTCAAAATCATGTGAAAATCCTAAGAATAACCAAAGCACTTCCGTAGCACAAATATTCCCATAGCTTACATCCTTCATCTTCAGGTTCCATAGCCAGACTACTTGCACATCCAAAGTGAGAATGGAGGGACACTACATCCCCCCCCCTAAAACTTGACTTACTCCTGGAAGTCACAAAACTAGGGTGGAAACATAACACATTAGTACTACAAATTTATGTTAACCAACATCAAAGATAATTCGTTACATCAAAATAGTATACACTAGTTTTTTTTCCTATGGAAAGAATTTATCTCACGAGAATACATACTTATATACTCCATTTCAAACATAATCTACCCTTCTAATTTTCAATGTCACAATAGTAACACAATCAGAACTTCCATTTCAAAAATGATCCCATAGTACATAAACCACTCAAAATCCTTACATATTAGCACTAACACCCATCATCTTCTTTTAGGACAAAGAAAACATTATACCCTTTTAATCCTAACTAGCAGAACTTCTCATAATAGAAACATATAAAATTATTCAATTTCAAATGTATCACCATTTCTTTTCTTTATCCTTAAATTACAATTCCTCTTCCACTACACTGTTAAACAATCAATACATCAGAATGCTACACTTCCATAAAACACAACATAATTATACACACAAATCACACATTTTTCATTACATATCCATCATCTACAAACAAGACAGTCCACTTTATTCATTTTATAACACTAAATATTATAACATATTCAACAAAAGATCATAATTTTACACCTTTTTAGAAGCATGGAAACACAATTTATAATTTCATAAGTACTATATTCATGATTTAACATACATTCTTCACATACACACAAATTCACATCACCAGGAATCACATAACAAGGCTACACAAGAGTCCATCTGGACACTAGTAAGCAGCATACTAATCCATGATCCAAGAGCCAATATCCATCTCACATAATCCATACCTCACACTCAGTGGCTTGATGGTGTTAGGCCACACACACATGGTAAGACCATCCAAATAAGACCACAATGACCTATCTCCTGTCATATAAGGTGGTTAGCCTCCAAGAGATAGTCATCACACATAGGTAGGTAGTGGGTCCTAGCTATGTAATAACCTCACATACCCCCATCCTCAAGGTTCCCTGTGTTTGCTTCCTCATATACACTCACCAAGTCCACCTCATATGTCCTTGGAGAGGAATCACAATACGACACATGGTTGACATCGAAAACAATAAGGATAAACTAGTTTAGCCACCAAAGTCATAAAGAAGAGAAAATAAAAAATCAATTTCAACAATAAAGAAAGAAATGCACATAATTTCAACACTAAATTAAGTGTAACCACAAGGTATATGAGCAAATAAGATCACAAGGTGTGGCTAAACCATCACAATCAAATATAAACAAGGTGTCGGCCTTCACAGTCAACATAAAATCATCAATAACCATAAAGAAAGTCCATAATCTTTGAAATTGCACTGTATAACACTGTGTGACTAGATACCAGCCACCAAATGAGGAAGGAGGGAACAACGTTAGGTTATATTAGTAGCTCTCATGTGGTGCAAAGTGAGCACACCACCCACATGGCTCAGAGTGTACTCCTCAGCTACACCCTGCATCGCGTCATCACGCAGCATGGACTAGACAAGTGGCCCACACACTCCTTGGCTGCCTGCATGGGATGTGCACCTTGGACCCCATCCTGAATCGCACCTCAGCGCAACATGGTCATACGCCATTTTGAGAAGGCATGTACTGGTCTTATATCACATGGCATGAAAGTAGGCGCATGCAAAACACACCCCGCATAGTGATACCTCGTGAAGGAACATGTAGGTACTCTTCGTAGCCAAAGGTATACCTTGCTAGGACATACCCATATGCTAACCAACCCAAACACTATCAAAAGAAAACATGAGCATCCCTGTACAAGTGTGTGAGGCCCCATTACACTCGTCACACAAGTAGGCTATCATAATACAATATCATAGTGCACCTTCACATGTCTAAGCAAGTGGCATTGTGTCCTCGAGCCCAGCTCACTACCATTAGCAACACAACATCACCACCAGCACTATGTTAGAACATCAGTGGGGTGTGGCATCATACCTATTGCATCATGTCGGAACATGTGCAGATGCAAAATTTGTCTCATCATGGGTAGCAACCTCCCTCCACATGTCGAACCACAAAATATGCATATACATGGGGCACATGGTCCCACTTGGGTTATCCATGCAAGTCCCTCTCACCCTGGACCCCGTCCCCCAAGTGGCGACACATGTCACATATCATAACTTTCATGAAGACAAGGTAGATGATCATCCAAGAAATACCAATGTTGTTGTACTCAAAACTGTGGGGATTAGGCTAGCACATATGGATCAAGTACCCTGATCCATCATAAGGGGAAGTAGTGAGTACGTTTCCTTGGGATTGGTTGAGCTAAGACCACACTACGTCGCAATATGTGTGCATTGCACACTCTGCCCAAGGAACTTTGTGGCTGCTACTACCCCTTCATGGATTGAGGGACTAGATAACCAAAAGAAAAGAATCTGTGAAACTATCTTTTGGCTACTTTTATATATATAAATTTCAACCACACATGGGTTGGCCCTCAATCAAGTAACAAACATACAAGCACACATAATGGTATGGTTAATCCCACATCAACAAATACAACATATTCCCCATGGATGGGTACATAGTATCACAATCCCATGGGCACACAAAGCAAGTACGGGGTATTCACAACACTCAAGCAATGCATAGTTACTAGTTTCTCACATTTACAAGTGGGTAAAATTACATACCTAATTCCATTACTTCTCAAGGATCACATACCATGAGTACATTTATTTCCATAACCAATGTGATTCCCTTCCCAAAATTATATCATTACATATTATTTACAACCCTTTTATTAGTTTTTCTTTCACTCTACTCTCTTCCATATGTCACATGATACTAAATGTTAGTTTCATGATCATTGTGATCACTTAACAACTCCTTTTAACAAATTCTCATTCACTTTTATTCATTTGATATAACATTCTATCCTCATAACATAAGCATATGCCAACTAACTTTTCTTCCACACAATAAGAATTTTACATAAGCACTATGGATTTTCTAAATGCACCCAAGAATCATCAATACTTTCACATCAACTTTCATGCATCCAAAGTTCAAAAAATTATACACAAGTTCCATATTCACAAAAGAACTGTAATGATCCTCTACTTAACTCTTACTACTTCATGCAAGTTTTTCCTAAACACAAACAACTCCTACTTCATCACAAGTTATTCAAATTTTCACATAACAAAAGGATTCACATAATTTTTCCCAAAACACAATCCCACATTCTCTCAAACTTTATCCCAAGCCAGTAAAAGTAACACTGAATCTTTACATGGTGATTATGCCTACTCAAACATCCATATCCCATACCTAAGCTTAATTACTTCACATGTTACCCCCTCATAACAATTGAACATGCAAGATATCCAATGCATAAATATTTTCTATTTATACAATATTAAGAAAGGACAAGGACATTGCATCATAGGTTTCAGCTACACATAGCAAACAAGATGTTCAAATACCAATATATTCATCATAATCTCTCAAAATATAAACCTAGTTCTATGCACTAGCATCTTATTTATTCCACCAAAGTAACCCTTTCCAATAAAAACATATCACATCATGTAAAGAAAAACTTAATCACATAAATTTACTTCCAAATGCATAGATTAAATACCCAGCAACTACACTCAATCGCATTCATAATCTACCTTTTATGCATAAACCAAAAGTAAGGAGTGAAGTTTTAGGAGAACATAAGATCTGTCACTCAAGTAATTTCAGACATAATTTCTTTGATTCACAATCAAGGTTTTAGCATACAAGTTTAAGGCCTAAATAATTTTCTATTATAATGTGGTTTAAGACTAATTCTCTTTATTAACTATATGTGGGTTAAGAGAAAGAGGAAACAAGATAATTTAATTCGATGCAAGCAACTTGCAAAAACAACCTTTCCAAACAAAGCATCTATATAAAGGAAAATTAAGTCACACTTTCTACCCAAATCTCAACTATCACCATCAAGCAAGTTTTTTTTTCATTTCTAATCATAACTAAACACATGATCAAGATTCCATTACATCACTCAGCATGCATTAATGCAATAAAAAAATATCAACAATAATTTATTTATAAACTATCTACATGCTTTTTTATAGTTTGTTCTAACAACCCTTTTACATGCAATATATTCTTAACATTATGAAAATGCATTGAACAACATATGGGTGTTGACACTCCTACAAACCACAAAAAAGAACACACGAAGAGATGACATACTCAGGCTAGGACTTCCCTTTTAAACCACATAACATACATTCCCACTTGCATAGGACCACATAAGTAGCCTAGCTGCACAACATAACATCAAATCCTAATGCACATTTAGTTAAACAAAAGAAATCCACATGCCAACTTGTCAACTAAACAAGGTCACACAACAAAAATCAATAGTTACAAGCATCCAAGGAATCACACCCAATAGGAGAATACACAAAGTGTCTAATCCTCTATCTAACATCTCAACTGGGTATTTAGATTAAAACACGATATCTAACACATTCCCTATGACCTCCTAGCGACACATCAGACATACGACAAGACATGCATGGAGAAAGTTATTATAACTAGACATGGGAAACAACATTAACCAGAGATATCAGTGCAACACTGGCTCTAATACCAGGTGTAACGCCTCGCTAAGGGACCCAGTGGATCAACACAAAAATCCACAAATAACATGCCAATATTTTTTTCTTTTAAATAAAACTAAAGTGACACAACTAATGCAACTCATCAAATTAACATGGATAACAACATTACATTAACATCATATCATAATCACATTATGACCTAAAAGTAACATTAATCATAGCCCACTTACACACCTATCCACCATGGTCCCCTAACATCGCTACTACAACACATCTACACTAACTAAACCTATAGAAAGACATATGATACACTAAGAACGCATCCATTCAATCCCTTGAATGTAAATTAAATCTCATACAATAAATTGCATACGATGACATAACTTAATTATAATTAAACCTCATCTAACACTATGTGAATATGAACCTAATCCTAATCAATGCCATGAAATAGATAAATAAATATATATCTCATCTACTACTAAATTAAGCTCATATGCATCATAAATACAACATTCCTATGTTAACCTTTTCATTACATAGTAAACAACAATAAATATATATATTCAAGATTACATCAATTCATTTACTTTTCCTTTACAAGAATGCTACAATGTACAAAATTCATTCATCTAAGATGTACATATATATAAGATAAATAATGGACACAATTTTCCTAGAAATAATATATACACCATAAAACCAGCTCTAGAATGAAGTGGAAGGAAAGACTCCATGTTGCACATGAACTGTACCACCTAAACCCCAATGGATGGTTGGAAAATACCACCCTACCACATGGAACCCTAAGGACCACTCCCCCTATGCTAGGAGACAACACTAAGCCCCACACACAAGCAAGCAATAGAAACAACAAGTGGCTGACATTGAATAGTCAAAGGAGACCACTTAAAAACAAGAATCAACCAAAAATCACAAGGACTTTTAGATACTTCTAGAGGCCCAACACATAACACAAAGGGATAGGAAATCCAAAAGATGATCATTATGCCACAACACATACAATGAATCATATTACATCATTTGCACAATCTTATAACATGATAAACAACTTTTAATTTCTCTTTCTCAACAGTTTATAATCAAAACCAACAATGCATATCCTTGGTACAATTGTTCCTTACAGAAAATAGAAGACCCAACACAATATTTCACAAATTTTAAGGGATTATCAACATACATACAATAACACACTCAAGCACAAATGATACAACACAATGCATAGCAAAGGATAGAGCTATATCCTCCTATACAACCTTCGAAAATGAACTAATTCTGTCTTGACAATAGTCAAGTTTGTTAGCCATAAAACAATCAAATCAACTCGAAATCTAAATCCATAAAAAAACCATTTCACATTTGACCCTCAACTACTCAACAACATGAGCATAATTAACTAAAAATGACTCAAAAATTTACAAAATGTGAAACAACAAATGGTTCCCTAAAACCCCTCTTTTCGGCATAATCAATTACAGTCAAAGATCAAAATTAGAAAACCTAGCATATAAAAGCATTTCATAACTTGAAAGAAATACTTAAAAACATTAAAATAGCACATTCTATAACATCCATATATATCTCTATGAATCTAAAACAAAAATTATAAATCAAGTACAAAACCTACCTCAAAACATAAAAAATTTGAATGCAAGAAGTTGAAAATTGAAGAAGCTTTCCAAACCCGAATCTCTAATCCAAAGCACGATAAAAAATTAGATTCCACACAATCTAGCAACAAATCCATTCCCCTAAAATCATAATTGAATTCCAAATCACTCTCCTCCAAATTTTGATTCAAAACCACTCCAAATTTTCCAAAAACCTTTGAAAATTTACTTCAAAACCATGTAAAATCTCTCCATTTTCTCTCCATTCTCAAAACCCCAAAAAACTCTTCAAAATCCTCTAAATTTCATGCACAAAAAAAGTGAGAGTCCAATTTCCCAATTTTTCCCGTAAATAAAACTAATTAAATTCAAAAAAGAAAGAAAAACAAAAAAGAAAGTAATTTTCTTTCTTTTTCCCCTAAAGACTCTTCTTTTCCAAAATAAAACAAGGAAATAAAATCCTCTCATAAAATAAATTATTAAATTATTAAATTAAAGCACCTATCCTCATCCCACTAATGAAATAATTAAAATAAAATAAATAATCAAATTAACTCACATAATTAACTCATTTGTTTAGGGTTTCCCACCAAATAAATTCAAAATATTATAAAAGATAAAAGAACCTCCTTAAAAATAGCCACTCCACCAAAATAGTAAATCAAAACACAAATATAACATATACTTACATATTAATATTTAAATATTTACTAATAAACATATTAATATTTAATAAATAACATTAGAATATGTTAATATTTATAACCTTATTTTCATAAAACATAATACACATATAATCATAATAATATTAATAACCAATATTCACTCACACCAAAGAATAACCATAGCAATATATATACATATATATAATAACATTAAATCACACTTTAACACACACATGACAATTATAGTTACCATCAACATATCCGACCTAGAAGCTAACTTCACTTAAATAGGTCACAATCAAAGACTGAACATAAACCACAAAATAACTTCTTACTAAAAGGAGACATTCACATCAAAACATAAATAATGAGAATGATCACAACAATGACTAACCTGACTTACCAAAAGACTTAGCACCATTTGAACTGAATCCATACTCAAAGCTAGACATTGGAGTCACACAATCACATAACCCAACAGAAACATTCACACAAGTGCAACACTCCAACCATAGGGTATAGGAGATCAAGCATTGTCCCATGAAAGCCCAGAAAGGTGGTCACACCTAAATCAATTGTCCCTAATTGGGGACAATGGCTAGGGTTAGGGTATAACTTGGGCCTAGATGGTATCTCCTCAACCACCATTGGGATTAGGAGCACACTCAAATCTGCTAATTTAGGTGGAGACGTAGCCTAGTACCCATTCACTCAAACATACAAGTTAGAGAACATGTGCATAATAGCCAAAGTACTAGGAAAGGAACTCTAGCAATCATATCTCATTCTTGTATGTCCCCCATACATCCAATGGTATGATGCCGCTCTTTCCTCCTAACCTAACAACATATTATTGCATCACCCAACTATCCAAATAAATCTCTACATAGCAATAATAACATGACAATATACATCATACTCACTAAAGCACTAAGAGAAGTTGATGTCCCATCTGCAACCACAACACTTGAACACAAGTCAATACCTCTTCATGACAATAAAGATAATCATAATTAAAATCATAATGACATGTCAACACAATAATAATATATTAGAATCAAGTGAAAACATCAAAGGTAACCAAAGCACTCCCATCACATCAATATGTCCATAGCATGCATCCTAGTAATGGCCATGTCTGAACACACACACACACACACACATCATGATAAACCTATCCTTAAACATATATAATAAGTCCAATCCTAACCTTCACACATAGTCCATAAATTCATAATATACATCAACTGCTTAACATCATTAACACATACCTTTAAATATCCCTATTATTTTACCTTCATCTCCAAGTTCCAAAGCCTATCTACCTGCACATCCATAGTGAGAATGAGGGCACTGCAGGTAATATATCCACCATTCATCCCCATTTGATAAATTAGTAACTTCAGTTTGATTATTATATTTTTATTAAGTTCATATAATTTGTCTGTACTTGACTTGCTTTTGGGATAATTAATTCCTCAAGGTCATAAGGGTTTTCTAACCTTAGGAAGGCCTTGGTTTTTAATCCTAATAAAGAAATTCTTTATCCAAAAGAGTGTCACTTAAATTAAATTTTATGAAGTAATTTTTTTTATGTAGTTATTTCAAATATTGACTTTATATCACAACTTAAAGTCAAGGGGACCTAGCACAACTTAAAGTCAAGGGGACCTAGTCATATTCATTCCCACCAAGGAAAATTTATCAAATAATCCAATTTAATTAATCTAATTATAGATTAGGTGGTAAAGGAATTTGCAAACCCTAAGTCATACTTGGATCCATCTTTTATAGTTTTACTTTTTGTTATTTTATCTCATTTATGGTTATAGTTTGAAGATAGTTTGAAGAAAATATTGGAAGGAAAAATAAGTGAAGATGTGAATAAATTTCATATTTATTTCTCCTTATGTCTCCTTTAATAATGATGCAAACATATGAGTAAAAAGTTATATTTTCATTTAACAAAGCTATTTATTTGCTTTATTCATCTATTTACTTATATGTTTTTTTTTCTAGTTTGGTAGTTGTGTATAATACAATCATACAAAGTCCAACTTAAATATATATGTATGTGTATACATATATATACACTCATGCATATATATAAAATCATACAAACCCCAACTTAAATATATAGGTATATGTGTGTTGTACACATACATATAAATATATATACATACATACATACATACCTATATATGAATGTATATATACATATATTTATATATGTATATATAGTTTTGTTACCGTTAAATACTTCTATTGTTATTTATTTATATTATTCAATGATTTTTTATGTTGTGTACACATCAACAAGATAAAAATTGTTGAAATAATCTTAACATACCATCTTTTTGTTTTACCATAGAATAGCATATACACATAACTCATCAAGTGTTTGGGGAGTTGGCTCCTTTTGTGGAGCTAGCACCCATGAGAAGGGATCTCAACTCCATAGAGGGCCACACCCCTTTAAAGGTGGTTGTGTCACCCATTAAGGGGGCCATGTCACTATTTTGGGCCACACCCCTCGTGGGGAGGGCGAGATCCTCTTTTATATATATCTATATAGTTGCAATAATATTTATTTATCCATATATGAAGGTGTATATATTTTGGATATATATTTTGCTATTAAATACATATATATTTAAAATATATACATATATATATATATATAAAAATATATATACATACATATATATATATATATATATATATATATATATATATATATATATATATATATATATATATATATATATATATATATACATACATATATAGATATAAATATATATTTAGTTTAAAATCTGATAACTATCATTTGAATATGTTTTTATATGATTTCATTTTAACTAATGAGATAAGACATAACTATACTCAAATAATTTTAGTTTCAATATATATGTATGCATATAGTAAGTGCGATGTTTAATCAAGGAATAGACTATTGGGTATATGATTTTATTTCTTAAAACTATTTTTACAACTCTATAATTATATTAGTCTTTTGTTTGAAATCCCTTAGCATGATTAGTGAAAGTGAAAATTTTAAAAATAATATAGGCTATTCTTATTTTCCTATTTAACCAATGTTGATGGAAGAGAGAAAAACATGCAACAATCACTTATTATCTTTTACTTTTCACACATATTTTAGTGAGGATATCATTGAATTATCCCATTATTATTAAGAAAGAAAATTTGCACATGCAATGTTTACAATTCTCTTCTAAGATCATTTTCTACATATTTATCCTACCCTATTACAATAATCATATGAAGGCAGACATCCTAAATTTAGTTTGCATCTTCAAAATCTCCCATACCTACACATGACACAAAATTTTCCATGGGCTATGAGGTGCTCACCTCACAACCATTGACCTACTCATAGGTCACCCCCAATTTATGAGATCTACCTAAGAAGATGGTTACACACATACATATACAACCATTTTCAAATACCATAAACCATTCCAACATAAAAATAAACACTTATCTAACCTTCAATACATTTTACATCATAAACCAAAAAACATCATAAACACAGCCCAAAATATCTCATATTTCTCATACACATAAAACAGGGATTATTTTCACATAAGGATGAGTTTACCCCTCTCTCCCATCTCAATTTTGTAATATAAAATATAAGAAAACACACAACAAAAAAAATCAAAACACAAAATTTATATCACCTTCATATACCTTGGACAAAATACATCAAACCATTCCTCTAGCTCTTCAAAAATGGAGAGGATGAGTTGAGATCATATTCATCTCCAACTCCTTCCAATATCAAGTTCCAAGAAAAGATAAGAAAGTCCTTCCCAAAACCAACAAGTGAAAAACTCTCCCCAAAACCCCCAAAATAAAAAAGAAATGTGATCTTCAAAAAAATGTACTTTTGTCATTCTCAAGCGGACGTAAATAGAAAAACCTAATTTTTGTTCCATGAATGAGGGAGTGACTCTTTTCACTCTCTCATTTATCTCTCAAGCACAATCTTCCACTAGTGCTCATAAATGTATGATACTTTTTGAGAGATGGAGAGTGTGCTTAGACTTTCTTTCCATAATCTATTAAAAAGGATGCTAACATATGTGAGAGTCCTTGTGGGCTTCCCCAAGCTCATAAATGAGCTTAGGAGAATGGGAATGAGATAATAAAAGTCTGTCCCTCCCATCCCAAAGTTTGATTTTTATCATTCCTCTTAATGGTCCATTAAGAGGGGTCACATCAAAAACCTTGACAAATTTTGGGGGTTTGAATGAGCCCCATACACATAGGTACTTAGCCTAGGACACTAATAAATAAGAAAAAACTATAAAATAAGATTTTAAAGACCCTTCAAAACCCATAAAAGAAAGAATCTGAATTTTGTCACATAGGATTCCAATTCACATCCTAGGGATCACATGAAATTAAATAAAATCACAAAAACACATTCACAATTAACAATATAAATTAAACACATCACAAATAATACTAGTCCCTCCATATATACTATGGTCTTGGTTTCAAAGTTTAATCACAATGAGTTCTTGAGAGATTTCTAATTCCATAGGCCATGGAATTATACCTGGGCATTCAATTTCACATGTAAATATGTTCAATAATCATCATACCCAAAAAAAAATTAGTTAAAGAACCACATATTCATATGTCATAGTTCAATTCTCATAACAGGTTATTCACAATATTTCTATTTAAATATTTTAACTTATTTCCAAATTAAGCACAATTTTCAACATTCATATTCATAAGAATATCACAAGTCATATATCCTTTAATTTTCATATGATAAATATGAAAAACATTAGTTATCTCAATTAATCATTTAATTATCCTAGGCTTATCATCTCATAGAAATTTTAATTATTCATTGAATTATCAATTTATGTCTTAGCATATAAGATTGTAAAGGGTCTATTACTAATCCAACTATATCAACATTCATAATCAATTGAAACATCATAAGACACATTCCCTTTAACCCCCACTAAATAGATCAACATCAATTAATCATGTAAATATTCTAGGTTATCCTTTTTTTTAAGTTCATCTAATATTTACTTTATCAATTTTACCTTTTAAAGACTTGATATTGTAAACAAATATTTAAATTCTTTGCACCTATCATATATTAATGATCAATTTTTTAATTAATCAAACATAATAATTATCCTAATTATGTGAAGAATCATATAGTATTGATTCAATTAAATTCAACTAATATTATTATTTGGTCCATCCCATAGGGTCTTCATAAGTGTTTTGTGATTCAAAATATATTTCATCATAATGCATGTTCTTTGAACTAAACTAGATAATTGTTATCTCATTTTCAAAGTCACATACTAGTTTACCTTAGTTTTATAAGAAACTTTTTAAAGTTTAGCACTTCATTACCTAATCATTCAAATTAGACAAGGATTTCAATTTATAACTTGAGAACCTATGGTGCAAGAGTTGTGAGATGGTGAAATAGGATCTAAGGTCAAGGCTTAACCAAAATCACTTGTTCCACCATGAAACATTGAGGGACACAAAAATAACCATAGGAGGCTATTTGGCTATTGTCCTCAAAGGAGATCCAATTAGTTGGTCAAGGTTTTGGTCCTTTTTTTATTTAATGATGGGATGTGATGATTGATTGAAAGATGTGTGAAACTAGGTGAATTAACACTAAAGTGATAAACTACTACAAAATCTAGAAAATATAGAACAAAAGTATAAAAAATGAAAGTAGATCTAGAAAGTGTAGACAAAGAAGAACCTGGTTTATGAATTTGGTATAGAATTGATAGGACAACACTGGCACCCTAGTCCAAAAATGTTGATTTCAATTATTTTAGAATTGGTGTAGGTACATCTCAGTCTAAGAGTCTATAACAATTGAGATCGTGTTTTTAAGTTCGATAGTTTATGAGTAATGAATTTGTCTCAACTTGATGATGAAAGGTGCTTGAGTGGTTGAAATAGGGTTTTGAAGTCTTGAGATCTCCACTACACTTGAATCTAATCCAAAATTGTAAGCTACAAAAAAATGAGAGAATGGTTATGTCATATAGGGGATTGCCTTAGCCAAACCCCATTTCGTTTTCCCACCTCCATGAACAACTATGATGACAGTGATATAAATCATGTGCTCTATGGAGAGCAAAAATGTCATGCCCAAAAATTTGCATGGAGGGAAAAAACACAACTATTAATTTTTTTTGAATAAGGTTACAAATTGTTGGCTAAAACACTAACAACTAAGAAACATGCACATGTATGGTTGTTTACTACATGCATTGAGGAGTGTTGCTTGTGCAACATCGCCATCGACACGTCACTCGAGAGTGGGGTGAAGAGAAAATTGAGATCAAATACATAGGATCCATCATGCCCACCCTTGAACAACTTCGGGTCAACCCTAAGGTGTAGGTTATACTAGGTTTACGTTCAATGTACCTTTTACCAAAACATTAGAAACTAAACCCGGGTTACATTATATTCTAAAGTTATGCTATTATAATATTGTGACGATGGTGCAAGTCTTAGAGCTTAGATGAGTAACTTCAATTTAAAGTTTACTTTAATAAGAGTAATATCTCTTCCCTTTGGCAACATCTAGCTTTTAATTTATGGGATAATTATCTTATCTTGTATTACCTTTTGGAGACAAAATAGTTAATTATACTAGATTTGTCTTACCCAATTTTATTAACTCTAAGAGGAATTTAATATTCTATAGTACATATTATCATGAGAAAAATATATAATATTTCCACATTTATATCTAAACATATATAAAAATCAATAGAAACAATTCAATTTTCTTTAACAACTAAATTATTTATGTTTTATTATATATAAATTTCATAATATAATAGTTAATATAATTTTAGTGATAAGATAAGATTCTTTCAAATAATATAAAAATATATATATATATTTTTAATCTGTTAATTTAGAACCTTTAATTTAAATTTTAAGAAAACAAGGTCCCATTTCTTTTTCAATCATGACATGTCATCCTATCTTCATTTTAGAAATTAAAAAGCTCTTATTTCTTATCATGCATATATTTTAGAAACTATAAAAGTTTTAAAGGCAAAACTTACCATTTTTTTGTGTTTTATTTTGCATATTAAATTAATCCTTTTTTTTATTTAGGGAGATGGGAGACGTGCCCATTGAGTCTCCTTTTTATTTATTTTAAACATTATTATTTCTTTTGATGACATTAATATAAATTTTATAGTAATTTCTATCTCAATTATTTTTATCTTCAATAAATATTAAGTACATATTTGACTAGCATTACATGCATCCAACCATTTTCTGATGGTAGTTAATTTAAATAAATTAATTAAAGCATCCTTCGACATAAAATAATTTCTCTTTAGTAAAATGAGAGGTATTTGTTTTGAATTACTTTGATTCAGATTTTTTATTGTACCAAATACTTGAAGGGGGTGCACAGAAGATGGGAGGAAGATCGCTTAGGATAATCTTGGTCTATTTTTTTTCTTTTGTTTAGGATCTTGGTTGTAATTTTCATTTTACATACACATACCCCAAAACTCTGCCAAAACCTTATTTTTTGGCCAAAGCTCACCAAATTGGAGAAGTAAAAAGGTAATACCAACGAGGAAGAGTTTGGAGGAGCGACTACTAGTAGTGGTGAGGAACACATGAAAGAAGATGACTAAAATGAATGAAGGAATGAATGGGAGATTTTAATAATGTCCACGAGACCAAGCAGTGTAAGGGACCGGGAACCAAAAAGCTAAGGAATATCCAAACTCTTTTACATCTTGGACCTTCTTTTATGAATTTTGACCAAAAAACTAGTTGTCTTGCTGATCTTCTCCTCAAATAACTCATGCAAATTTTCAGCCTTTAAGTTGCTCTCATACTAGGTGCAGATGTCCCTATAAGTAGCATACTCCATGATAAAGCACCATTCCGTCTCCACCACCCCTTCATTACAAAAAGTGCAGATTCTATCCTCCTACACTTCCTTAGGTATCATCCACCTACCAATCTCACATCTGAGATGGTGTGAACTGGTCCTCAGCTGAGCAATTAACATCCTTGCTTTACCTTTAATAGCTGCTCCTAGGTAGGCTTTTTCATTGTGCTCCCACGTTGGGTTGAACTCTTTGACACAGTGAGTTTTCTTTCACCCAATCGGATTTGTCCACATGGCAGTCCTAAATTTATTTGCAACATACTTTTTTATTTCTTCATTGATGTTAGGGAACTCATGCAAGCTAATGTTCCATTCATTTAGCCACTTGTTATTTTGCTTCATCCATGTTTTCTTCCTACGGTCTAAAACCTCTTCCACGACAATTTTGGGCCACCGTTGATTATCCATGTTTTCCACCTTCTTTCGATAACTTAGCAACCGACTTATAGCCGAAGCCTCCAAAGGTAAAGTTCCCAATTTAGCCAAGAGAATATCATAGGGGATAGTAGTTTTTATTTTGATGTTGCAAGTGATTAGATGATTTTTAATTCTTTCAAGTTGTCTCCAACTATGATTTGACATGCTACTTCCCCACACCTCGTAACCATATATAACCACCGGTGTGACTAGCAAACCAAAGAGAGTCTTCTTGGTTTTCCAAAGTTCAACCTTCCTGCACCTGTTTTGGAGTAAGAAAGAAGCTTTCGAACCCCCCTGTATCCTTTTAGTTCTAGTAGTCTCCCAACTAAGCTTATAATGAAAGTCAATCCCAAGGTATTTGTATTCTTTCACTATTTCCAAAGGATTACCTTAAAAAACAAAGTTATCTTGTTTACTTTTCTTCCTTAGGGAAAAAATCATGACTTTGGTCTTGGAGGTGTTCACCTGCATCCCAACATTTTGACAAAAGAGATCCAAGGCCTTCAAAAGATCTTTCAAACCATGAGAAGTTTTTGAGATTAGGATAAGATCGTTGGCATACAATAACTTCACCACATAACCAACCAACTAGATAACCCCCAATTGGTTTTACTTAACCAATCTTCTAGTTTGTCAATGTATAACCCAAAGAGAGTGGGGGATAAGGGGAAACCCTATTTGACCCATATGTCACTACCAAAACATTTAGACATTCCACCACTCATTCTGATTTTAGCCCTGACCTACTCATAAAGTCTATGCACTGCAACCCTCCACTCATCTAGAATGATTAATTCATCCATTCTATTCCACAATTTGTCTCTAGACACTATATCAAAGGCTTTTTTAAAATCAACAAAGCAACAAAAAGCTTCCTCGCCTTGTGTGTCCCATATTTTTTCAATCAAGTGTCTGAGAGTGATGTAGTGGTCAATGGTTGAGTATTTAGACCTAAAGCCAACTTGTCCTTTCACTCTTTTTCCCTCTTTTTCTGCCCAACTGCTGATTCTACGCTCTAACATGCTCCCAAAAAGCTTGCCAAGGATAGGGTTGACCATAATTGTGTGGTAGTTTTATGGATTATTGATTTCACCACTTTTGTAGAGAGGGATGGAAACACTAGTTGTCCACTCAATCAGAAATCCAACATGAGTGACATCATTGAACATTATTTTGATATAGGGAGCAAGGATTTCAACTCCCCACTTAAAAAATTTAGCTTGCAGCCCGTCAATGTCAAATGATTTACTATTTGCCAAATTTTTTATACCTTGTTTGATATCTTCATCCAAAAAGAGCTCTTTTGATGTGCTAATTATAGGAGGTGAAAATTTCCCTTGAACCCTCTCATAAATAAGTCTTGCATATTCTAACCATTGAACATCTATTATGTCCTTTTCAATCTGTTTTCTCTTTTGTTGTAGCTCCCTCCAAAAACCTTTGGGATTATGTTTTCCCAATGAAATTAACTATTTCCTTCTTGTGTCTACATACACTTCTTTTTTTGTTCTCACCAACTTCTCATACATCTTCTTGTTTTCCTTATTCAACCCATTCACTTTCAAAGATCTCTTGGTAGCCTTACAATCTTCATCATACCAAGGGTTAGCCAAAAAAGTGTTTGCAACCCCTTTCTTTGGGCGATAAATTTTACAATCGTCTAAAGCCTTATGAATCATAGGAATAAGAAGATTGTTGTTGATATGACCACTAGACCCACTGGAAACCTTGTCCTCTTTGTCATTTTATATTTGAAGAAAATGTTGCTCTAGAGCAGCCTTAAATAGGTTCTAATTTTCCTGATTTAGGAGTATTTTCGCTTTGGCGGTAACTTCATTTTGGTTGTTGTGGGCCAGCAAGATATGTTGGCTATTTGACATCATGTCAAACTTAACGAGCAAAGGATCATGATCAAATTTCAACTCAAAAAGACATTCTATGATCTCAAACTCCACAACTCTAGGAATACATCTTTGAGAGCAAATTAGGTAGTCCACCACACTTTGGCCATTATAAGTTTTGCATGTGATATTACCAGAGCTTGGCCATCCTTTCATGCCATTGCAAATAACTAGATTATATAAGCTGCAAGTCCCTAAAAGCTCAGCCCCAAAGTGTGAAACATTCCCAATTTCCATCTTGGGAAGTCCTTTCCCAAGGCTGCTTCACCTCCTTTTCCAGCCAAAGAGGGTTGTTGATTCCTTGCTCTTCATTATTCAGCTAGAGAGACTGATTGTTAGTAGTCCTTGCATTGAAATCCCCAATAAGAACTATTTATCCTAAGGTACTAAATGTAGAAATGTCTTTTTTAATGCGGCATACGAATCTTGGCTATCTAACTTTCTCCTTTTATAAAACTTTGAATTTTGTGGTGCAAAATAGCAATCAACCAATCTGAAAATGACCCCATTACCTATTATTTGAAGCCATATGTATTGTTTATTTGGGTCTTCTTTCTCAAATTTTACAATACCATCCCAACACTCTTTGATTAAAACTGTTACACCTCCATGACCTTTGCATGTTTCACTTCCTTTGTTCCACACTAAAATTTTCTTGTAACCCCCAAACTCTGGGACTTTACAACCATCATGTTCATGTGTCTCGATGAGAATAATAATGTCTTTCCCTTTGGCTATGGGCCCCAAACCAGGTCCTCATCTCCATGGATAACCTCTATAGTTCCAACATACTATATGTAAAAGCTCCCAAGGGCCCCCTAATCCCTATTTCTTGTTTGCTAAACGATTGCTAATTTGGGCTGTCCCATTTTTCAGCCACGCCCACTTTCCTTCACTCCTTGATGTTTTCACTTTCTCCCATTCTTTCCTTTGTGCTTCTTGTTGGGAAAAGGTCAAATACTCATCCATGTAGATGTGTGTTCCTTTGAGTAGTCCTAAATTATTTAGAATTGCATTCTTGTCTTCTATGTTCCTCATGGTGATTCTTGCATGTCTATCCCTTCCCCCCTCTATTTTCCTTCCAATTCAGTTTTCTTGTTGAATAGGCCCCATCCACTTTAGCTGGTCTTTGAGGAATTCTCTTGCTAAAATTTTGGTTCTCTCCTCACCAAAGTCATTCAAGCCTTTGATAATGATATTTGTTGCCTTACTTTGATTGTCCTTTTCTTCTCTTATTTGAACCTTGATTTATTTTTCTATGATTTATTTATGTTTGTTTGATGATCCTCTTACAACTTGTGTCCATGATTTGGCCTCTTCTATGCATTTTTTCAATTGGTTTTCTTTCAGTTCCATGTCTATCAAAGCTGATTGTAATTCCTTTATCTGTGTTGTGTCTTCTCCCTTTGCCATTTCTATTTTATTAATATTGGCTGCTTTTAGGTGGTCTAATTCTTGTTTTACAATTGCTAGTTCCTGCTATCCTCTTTCCATGCTACTATGTAAGCTCAAAATTTGTTCTTTGAGCACCTTGTTTTCTCTTTCCATTTTGTACCAGGACTCCGTAGCCTCTTTTACTCTACTATCTTCACACAACCCCTTCGTTTCTAAAATTTCATGCTCATGAGCTCCTCCACATACAACTCAGATGACCACATTAATGGGGTGGATGTAGGGCTATAGACATCTTTATTTTCATGAGGTACTTCCACCCTGACAACTTTGCTTGTGTTAAGCACTTTTGTTATGCTCACCCTTGATTCTGAGTCCTTCAAATTTTCTACCAGATTTACATTTTCTTTATTCTCATCTTGCTTACTTTTCCTTTCTCTGATTTGAAAAAAATTATTAGACATTTGATCCCCCCTGTTGAGAGCTTTTGGTAATATCAAAGCGAGTTTCTTATTTTGAGTTTGTCTTAGCTTTCGAGCTTGCCTACACCTCAAGATCCCTTTATATTGGTTAGCATTAACAAGGACCAGTTTGTCCACTGTACCCTCTACGCATGCTTTCAAGGGTATTGATGTGCATGGGTTCCAAGCTCCTACAAAATCCCTTCCCGGATTATCGTTGTAGGGAGTTGCAAGCCCGTTTGTAAAATGTAAGGTGTGAACCCAAGGAGAACCTAGATACTCTGGATATAGGAAATTAGTTACTAGGCCAGCCAGTTGCGCATGGGCCCCCCCAAAAGTTTTAAAATTGTTCACCACACACTCTACGATCTACAAGGATTTTGGATGTTTATTATCATTTAGTGACTGAGTCTGCTCTACTATGGACCTTTGGTCCACTAGAGTTAAGTTATCCCCCAAACCCCTTTTTTGACCATCATGCATTGAATAGTTTTGGTTTTCCCAAACTTGGAGAGGAAAATAGAGAAAAACACCAAAAGAAAAGATAGGAAAAGCAAGGACAACGGGATCAAACCTATCTATGTTGAGTTGTAGCCTCACCCACAAACTAGTTGCTTTCTTGTCTCCCAGCTACTTTGTGCTTGCCCCCCTAGAAATTTTGTGTTTTGTTTGCATTTTAAAAAATTGCCTAGGGTTTAGGGCCCACCACCGAGTGGGTCCCTTTGGTTGCTTTGGAGAACCCTGCTTGTTTTATTTTAAACAAACTCTGCTACAATCTTGGAATGTTGCCATTGAGAATAGCCAAAGATAATTGAAAAAGAATGATAAGCGATGGAAATTCATTTAATTGTCTTGCATTGATATGGGCACAAGATAACCATCGATACGCTTCTACAGGCTGTTGTTCTACATCAACTGGTGGGAGACAACTTTAGTTATCAAATCAACAACCTGGTGATGAGGAATTTGGCTCCACTGGGGCCAAAACTGATGGTTCTTTGTCTTGTTTAATTTTTTGTTGTTGTTGTCTCTTCATTGGAAGATATCACCTTTGCTCGAGTTTGGAAATACAAGCAATTACTCACTGCATTTGATAGCAATTTGATAGAGGATAAGCTCAATGATATGGTTGAATGGTTCAGGCCCTAGGAATTTTTGATTGGTGGGATCCTATGAAGAATGAGGGACAACATAGAGTTGCAACACATGATGGTACAATCAAGGGTTCTAGTCAGAATAGGAGGCTAAATGACAAGGATTATATTTCTATCTAATACAAACTACAATATACTCTTAATGGAGCAACTACCTTCTGTCATACGAAGAAAGTACCAAAATAAATAAATATGCACAATATATTTCAGAGCAATGGATCATAGAGGTTTGACAGAGCCCATGTTTTTGAGATGGAAAGGCCCATACCAAATAGCATAGAACTTGCAGAAAGTAAGATATAAAAGCAACACACAATAGGGGAAAATATAATCTTGAGGCAACACAATACACATGGATTACTTGTTGTAGATGAAATAGATAGTGGTGGTTGGGACTTTTAGTATGCAGTTTCATAAGTAGTGGTAACCACTCCTATGCTTGGTTCATAGATCTTTTACTTCTGCATGCATTTTTCTTAGTCTAATGAATACATAGATTTAGGCATACAAATGGCATATCATATGAAATTCCAACCTTAAAATTCTAGACTGCAATCAGATTTTTTTTTTCAAATAAACTAGTATAGAGGTATTCTTTGGAGGTTAAGCATATTTTTTTTAACCTAGATCAGATTGATAAAAAAAGAAGATAATTGTATTTTTCCCTTTCTTATTGATCAGAATGAAATCAGGTATATATGCACACTTCTTTCACCATTTAAAGTCTACATCATGAATACATTAGTTTTCCATGAACTTTCTCTTTCCATTCTTTTTCTTGTTACGACAAATCACTAGATTTCCATATTATAGCCAATTTTAGAGAAATACAATGGACACACAACTGATTAAGTCTTGCTCTCCACCCTACCATAATGGCGTCATGGAGCCTCGTGGGCTCTAGCCATACCCCTGAGCAAGGATTTTTTTTTAAAGTTCCATGATGATAAATGGAGTCTTTTCTCACCTTTACAAAGGATAAAACTAACATAACACCAATTTCATACATCTAGGTTCTCTACTTCTATTTTCAGCCATAATCTTTATATATGTCACCTTCCTACAACCAATAAACAAGGGTAAACAAAAATAAGAAGAACTTATCTCTTCTTTAGGTGAAGGATTTGAACTCTTTTATCCATATTTCCTCTCCAAGACAACTAGTTTGAGCACCATCTTCTAAGAAACATATATTCTCTCCTCTCACATTTCTCCAACCTCAAGCAAAATTCTCCAAAAGGAGAAGTGGGTCACACTCCACTCATCCTTCCTCTCCAAGATATATAGGATTTTCCACTTGCAACCTTGGATGGGGAGGTGTGGAGTGTACCTCCTTCCATTAATGTGGGTCTTTCCTCATTAAAGAGGGAACATGAACTTGGACAACCCCTTCAACTTTTCACCCCAACCTCTCTCCAAAATTCGTCACTCCTCATTATGGGGACTTTTCAAGAGTCAAATCATGTCATTGGGGCCCTATTGCATTCCCACTTGACCCCTATCACTATGGTATTGACCCTAGGGAGTTTATTTTTGCATCCGAACCAAGGGGATTGACCAACAACCCACTTTAAAGACCCATTTAAGAACTCATCCGAATTTCAACTTAGATATTGGTTTTCTAACCTTAACCCCCAACTTACATCTCATATGACACAATTAAATTCCCTTACAACCGTAAATAAATTAGTCCTTTAATATCCACCCTCAAAACCTTAGCCAATTAACATATTACTCTTTTTTTTCATAAGATCCCAAAAGGATCAAATTTATATCCTCTTGAGGAAGTCTTCTAATTTTCTCTTGATGAGTTTCCCTTCTCATACTGACACCGTTGCTTTCCTGTACAATACCAATGCAATCATAAGTAAAAATTACATATCTTATAAATTTTCTACCTGAATATCCTAAGATTTAGCTGTACAACAATTTCATCTAAAATTTTCAATTCATATTCCACAAACTACAAGTGCATGACATCTTCTTAGTAGTGACAATAAAACATAATGTAGAAATGATATACAAGATTATTACCACACATTCATCCTATTTTTCACCAGCATTATATCTCATCATCATATTTAGGAAAACATATAAAAAATTAGGTTTGGTATTGATCACATGTGAAGCGGGGTCTTACAAAAAGAAAGTGGATAAAAATAAATGATAAATGACACTATATTAAACTACCACTTAGATTTGTATTCATTGTTGGAATGAAGTCACTTTTATTATCACATATAAGGATAAATTAGAAGATTCTTGGAGATCTTACAAGTTTCATTTATCATGACAAGAAACCAATATATATGTGTAAAGGAGGGGATTCACTAACCTTAAGATGGTAGGGTCTCAAGGAGAAAGTAACCCTCAATTACCTTAGGGATCAAAGTGCAAGTGAATGAGATGAAGACTAAAGAATATTTGTACAACTTAATCAAATAAATAATAAACTATCAAGGAAAATAATGATAATTTTTCTTAATAATAGAAACTAAAGACAAGATTAAAATTTATGGTATATAAAAATAGAAACTACAAAACTCACATATTCCACCCCTAGAAGGATTAATCCTCAACCATAGATGACACTACACCATGGGGATGTCTACATCCCACATTGTCATCCCTGGTTAAACAAAGAAAAAATCCTTAAAATTTGTAATCTCCAACTTCTCAAGTTTGTACATCTACATAGAAAAAAGGAGGAAAAATGTTGGGGTTGTTTTGGGGCTTACCTCACTCAAACCCTCATTTTGGTGTTTTCACCTCCATGGATAACCAAATGGATAGAGATAGATGAAAATGCATGAAATTTAAAGACATGTGATAGAAGAAAACCTTGCAAAGCAGGAGAACCCATATCATGATTATAAAGATGTGTAATAGAAACAAACCCTACAAAGGAGGAAAACCCCTATTACAAATAAAATAGACAAGATAAGAGGAAACAAGAGAAATACCAACAACCTATTCCTCCCTTCTTTGCTTGATAGATATGATGTAGTAGCGTAGAAAAGAAGCCTTGATTTTTGCTTGAGGAATAAATCCAATAGAGCTTCACTATGAGGAATGAGAGATAACGAAGAAGTGAAAAGAACAAGATAGAATGAAGAATGAGAGTGAAAAATGGATTTTTGTATGGTTTCATGGGTGGGAAGAGCCATTATATCCACATTTTTCCACAATGACTAATTTCATAGTCAAAGAATTGGAATATTCTCATTTGAATCATAAGAATTTTGATGATGCTAGCCCATTGTAGGGACATCTGTGCATTATGCAAATGTCCTACTCAAAACTTTGCAATAATGAGGTATCCAAGTTGTTAGAACTTTTTTGTTCTCACCTATGAAGTTTAAATCGTGAAATTTCAACTTATAGGCTTTTGTAATAAACATGGTGGACTAGATGTGCAAGTGTGAAATTTCCATACGGTGCAATTTTACGACACTAGATTTTTCCCCCACTTTAGTGAGCTGAATTTTTGTGAAAAAATAGCTACACTAAAGTAGTTAAGAAGACATAAATGCTAAAATTAAAATTTTGATATGTTTACAGGTTTTTCTTAAAAGGATATTGTAGAGGCCATAGAGGTTAAGGAAGATACTGACAATGCCCCCAGTGTTTGAGTTTGACAAGAAACTACAATGCCTAATATGAAGTTTCATTATGCAAAACTCAAAATTGTGTTTGTTTTGAAATTAGAAGAAGCTACCATAGTGAGAAGAATACTAAAAAAAATTTCTGTGAATTAAAAGAAAAATATGATGAATAGGTGTATATGCCAATCTTATTTTTCCCCCAACTAGGTGGGTGAAAATAGGAAGGATGGAAGGGATATTTTTGTCATGAAAAAGTGGGAAAAAACAAGCTTATATATGCTTGGGTGGACCCAAGGGTCATTTTCACTACTCATTACATGGAGTTTGTTAAATTTTCTAGGGAGTTGCCAAAAAATGCCTTGAAAATGAGACTATCAACATCTAAGGATTGAATAGCTATGAATTGATGTGATAAGGGGTGACCCATAGATGAGGTACAAATTTTTTTTCACCCTAAGTTATCATTTTCACACATTTTTTAGTGTTTTAAGTTTTTTGAGTAGCACAATCATCTAGTTAGCACAATGAAATCCAACATATGTGGTGGTTTCCTATCATTTCATTAAAATCCATTAGTTGTATTGACATATTTCCTACGTGCTATCATCAGTCAATTTGTCCTTTGATGCTAGAAGGTTGCACAAACATCTGTGTGATGTGTTGTAGTCTGAGAGACACTTAGAAATTTTTTCATGATGTGGAGTTAGAATTTTTTTAATGATGTAGAATAGAATATGGATTGTTTTGGCATGATAGTTTATGTGTTTGTAGGAGTTTCTTAAGATAATAGAGCATAGCAATGAGGCGATTCTAACATTATTTTAGGGCCACAACAATGAGATCAATGATGATAACTATCCAGTCTACTACAACGGGTCGACCTGTGGTGGGTGTATGCTATGTGAAAGATCCAATTATATGATCCCACACTAATATCTATAGTGGAGAGATGGGAAGAAAATACCTCCACATTTTATCTCCCTTCTAGGGAGATGATAGTGACCTTAGAGGATTTATATCGCATCCTACACTTGCCTATCCATAGAGAGAATATGAGGAGGGTCAAATGGTCCAGGATGCCCAGGTTACACAATAGTAGTACCTCAATCATGTAATCCTAAAGGGACATATCTACATATGTTAGATCAATTAGGGTTCCATGGTGATGTTGTTGGTTTTCCACATGATGATTGCAACTATTGCACTATGAATTGCGATAGACGGGTGGGGCTCACACCTTCATGGGGGTCTTGTCCACTATATTAGAGAGATGGAGTAGAGGACTACCTTTACCTAGGGTCAGAGTATGCTAGCACACCTATACCATGACCTTGGGTGATACATCTATTACGAGTACTATAATATTACCACCTGCACACTTCTCTACGTGTGGGATTTGAGCACATTTGATGCACATGGCTGACTAGATATCCCCAAGGCATAGTGCATGGATTTCCTTGAGCGTTTATGTACCCAATCATTTTTGATTGATGGTATAATGAGCTATTTTAGATGAAATCTCTATAAGTGGATGGGGGTCTAACTGTCCGATAGGAGGTAGTTGAGGAGCATGTAGTGAGATCAACTTCTATTCGGGTAGTTAGATCATATCATCATACTTGGTAGGTGTAGATAATACCTTCAGTGGATCCAATTTATTAGATGAGTACCAACCTAAGGCCTTGGTGAACGATGATGTCAACATGGTAGTTGGCTTTGCCAACTAGTGGCTAGGAGAAGGTCCCACCCTGATTTTCTTAGAAGGTTCCCCCCATGGGTGATGTTGATGCTTAGGATTTTGAGGGTGAGGTTTCAAGGAGTGACATTGAGGGGGACGAGGCTAAGGTAGCAGCAACATGTGGCATCAATATTGTATGCACCAACTATCTCATGAATTCCATCTACCATCAAAGTGATTGTTCCTCTCTCAGCAACAACGATAGGGCCAAGCATCACTTCCAACAATGACACTAGTCCTCTGAACCCACAGTGGTAGATTGGAGAACTAGG
>VDFB02252616.1:82784871-82796744 GCA_007258455.2 Sequoia sempervirens | reverse complement strand
AGGACCTATCCTAGGGGCATCAGGGGATGATCAAAGATCAACCTTACCTACGTTATACACATAGAGACCACATAGTTTGACTCAAACAAACTCGATTATTGATGAGATATGAACAAATGGATTGCCAGTTTATTATGACAGACTCCTAAAGGACTAACCTAAGTGTCTCGAGGGATGATCTGAGATCAATATTGCCTACATTCAGAGCTCAGAGACCAGTAGTTTGACAAGATGAATCTTTTTTTGACATTTTTTGACTAACTTTTTGACCTATTTTCGGATTTTGACATGTTTTGAATGTTTTTTGGATTTTTGGATTTTAGGAAGACTTCAAGAATATACACGAATCTGATTTGATGAGAACATGCCCCCAACATGATGCAATAGACTACTCTGATACAGGCAAGACAAACTAGCCTTAAGAATGGGTTGAATAGTACTTGGAGAGATCATGATACAAACACAGGTACAAGCTATGATGCAGATGCAGATGGGTGATGGATGGATGCGATAGAATTGTGATGGATGGATGATGAAGAACAAGCCATGGAGATCTTAGTGGATGGAAAGTGCTTATTTACACAAGACACCTATTTTTCAGGTTTTCATCAAGGTACTTGCCCAAAGTGCCATCGAAGTGGTTTTCACTAGAGGATGATTTTTCTCTTACTATTTTTAATCCTTTTTTTTTAATATTTTTTTATTTTTTGGTATTACACCTTGAAAGATTAAGCATAAAACTTTTTGAGATGGGAGCTATTCATGGGCTCCTGTAGAGGTTCCCCTTTAGGCATTGATAGTTGATAGGACCTCGACTTGTAGCTTGCGGTGATGATGAAGGGTCCCAACCAATTGGGTTCAAAATTTCCCTTGCTATCTGGATTTGGAACATTCTTCTGATTCTCCTTTAGCATGAGCTCACTGATTTGAAAATTCTGACTCTTGATCTTCTTGTTTTAACTCCTCTTGAGACAGTTTTGGTAAACCTACAAATGGTTTAAGGCATCCATGTGTCGCTCATCTAGCAGTTCCAACTCATTTAATCTTGACACTTGATATTCTTCATCTTTGATGAGCTTTTGCAATGATATTCTCAGGGATGGGAGCTCGATCTCAATAGGGAGGATAGCTTTTGATCCATAGACTAGGAAGAAAGGGGTGGCACCTGTTGGTGTGCAAATACTTGTTTGGTAGGGCCATAGAGAAAGATTCAATTGTAGGTACCAATCACGACCAACATCATTGACTGTTTTCTTGAGGATTTTTAGGATGGTCTTATTGGTAGCTTCTTCTTGGTCATTTCCTTGGGGCTAGTATAGAGTGGAAAAGTGATGTTGGATATTAAAATTTTGACATAGGTCTTGAACATCTTGGTTTTTGAAAGGTTTCCCATTATCTGAGAAAATGGCTTGAGTGACACCATAGCGGAAAATTAGGTAGTTCAGGATGAACTTGGATATCTCCTTTCCTGTGATATATGTCATGGGAATGGCCTCTACCCACTTCATGAAATACTTTATGGCGGTGATGATGAACTTATGTCCATTGGATGAGGTGGAGGTGATTTTGTTGACGAGATCAAGCCCCCATTGTGAAAAGGGCCAATGTGTAATGATCGGGTGGAGCTCCTGAGCAAGTGCATGGATGAGCTCCCCATGTTGCTAACACTGCAAACACCTTTGGACATAATCATGAGCTTCCTTTTCCATTGTAGGCCAATAATACCCAGTCCTCAGCAATTTCTTAGCCAAGGTAATACAACTCGAATGTGAACCAAAAATGTCATTATGTACCTTAGTTAAAGCAGTCAAAGCTTCCTCTTAGGCATCATAAAAGGGTTCCTTCAATGCTCCTGCGGTATAGGGTATCTCCTAGGATGACAAAATCGGATGAATTTTTGAAAAAGGCTCTTTTAAGATTCAGGGTTATATCAATGGGGAGGACTCCTATTCTCAAGTAGGTGTATATATCACGATACCAGGGATCACTGGGACCAACGATTTCACACTGGTACCTCAAATGCTGGTACAAGAAGCTGCTCTACGAGGAATTCTTGCTTTGGGATGTTGCATGGGATATCCAATAGTGATCCGATTGTAGCCATAACATCTATTGCTTTGTTATTTTCTCTAGGTATCTGCTCAAAAGTGACATCAATGATGAACTCCTTGAGGCTTTCCACTAGTTTCTTGTATGGGGTCAATTTTTCATCCTTTGTTTGATACTCATCATTGACATGGTTGATTATGAGCTACGAGCCCCCATAGACTTTGAGCGCCATGATTTTCCACTGTACTACAATCCTCAACCCTATGACAAGAGCCTCATATTTTCTAATGTTATTTGTGCAAGGGAATGATAGCTTATATGATTTAAGTATGCAATCCCCTTGTGGAGTGATGAAGAAGATCGCTGCTTCTGACTTGTGTTGTGTGTAGGATCCATCAAAGTACATTTTCTAGTGATTTTCCACACTTATGTTAAAGATTGACTTGTTAGGGAACTCTGATACAAGTGGATTCTCTGAGTATAAAGGTGCCTCTGCTAGCTAATCTGTGATTGCTTGTCCTTTAATGGCCTTGCATTCCACATACTCAATTTCATGCTCTATTAAGATCATAATCCATTTAGTTGTTTTCCCTATGAGAGTTTCTTTAGAAAGCAGGTACTTGAGCGGGTCTATCTTTGCAATGAGCTTTATTTAATGTTCTAGCATGTAATGTCTAATTTTTTGCGTTACGAACACAACTGCTAAGCAAGCCTTCTCAATGGATGTGTAATTTAATTCATGCCCCACCATAGTTCTGTTGATGTAATAAATGACTCTCTCTTTCCCATTTTCATCATGTTGGGCTAGAAGAGTGCCAAAGGCTACTATTGTTGCCGATATGTATAGGATTAAAGGTTTTCTTAAAATTGGTGGCATGAGAACTAGTGGTGTGAGTAAGTACTCCTTGATCTTATTGAAGGCCTAATCACATTTCTCATCCCATTTGTATGCTACCCCCTTGTGGAGTAGATGAGAATATGGGATAACCTTATTTTCTAGTTGTGCTATAGATCGCGGATGCTTCTCTAGAGTCTTCTGCATAAGCCATATTAGTTGTTTCAATGTTTTGAACAGCTTCCATTTTCAAGGAGTTGGCACTGACTTTGAAGGATTCACCTCAATTCCTCTCATGGATACAATGTACCCTAGGAGCTTCCCTAATTGTACCCCAGAGATATAGTTTTTTGGATTTATTTGAACCTTGTACTTTTCTAGCCTGTCGAAGATGGAGCTTAGAGTTGTTATGTGCTCTCGACGTTTCTTTGACTTAGCCAATATGTCATCCACATAATGTTCCATATTTTTTTAATCATATCATGAAAGATTAGTGTCATGGCCCTTTGGTAGGTAGCTCCTACATTCTTTAACCTAAACGACATCATATTCCAACAATATATTTTATATGGACAGAGTGAGAGAATACCATTTTATTTTAGATCATCCTTTGCTATGTGATCCTAGTTGTAACACGAGAATCCATCATTATTGATAGCATCATGTCTACTATTATATCCACAATCCATGTATGTGTATGGAGAGTGAGAGTCATCCTTGAGTACATTAGCACATTTAAGGATGCTTTAAAAAGTTTGTGAATCTGGTTGCTTTAATGGGATTTTGGGAAACAAATTACACAAGCTTTGGAAGGCCCCTCACGGATGATGTCGGTTATGCTCAGTCTACATCCTAGGGCTTCTATAATTTAGCTGCCATTTAAATATATTTACAATCTAGGAATGCATCTTCCTTATCTTTTATCTTACTGGCTTTGCTTTGGGATATACAGCTAGGTGGTGAACCACAACTTCTGGATCAAGCCCAAGCATGTTGACATAGGTCCATGAAAAGTTTTTCTTTCTTTCTTTTAGGAATGCAACTAGGAGTTCTTTCTCTTTTGTTAGAAGTGATTCTACATAGAAGGTGATATATTGTGTTTCCTCTATTCCCAGGTTGACTGAATTGCACTTCTTTAGCTGGTCGTTGGCTTACCTGCCGATATAGTGGAACTAAGGAGGAAAGTTGAATCCATAATCCTCTGGCTTAGAGAGTTTCACCATTGGGCCCAGCATCCTGCTTCCATTTCTTTGTTTTTAGATGAGAGAGTGCCATGGTAGTTTCACTCAAGAGACCTGAGATTATTCTTGGATTTTCACTTTTTTGAGACTGAAGGATTCAATCATTTCCCCATAATAGGCATGTGTGTCAAGTATGATGTTGAACCACGCTTTGTGGTCTCCACAAGGTATAGTATCCCGCAATCCCATGAATTCTGAGAGTGCCTCATTATTTTTGAATGTGTCCAAAATTGGTGGTCCTTGTTGGTTGTAATCGATGAGTTGGGGATAGACTAAGTTTATCTCATGGGTTTGGTCATTTGACTCAAAAGATAGGGTACTAATCATGAGAAGGGAGGAATCCTCGAATAGCATGGGTAAATCAGTTATGGGATCCTCATCGCTACATGCATCAGTTATGTCAAAGGTAAAGTTATCTATGACTCAACTTGTGGATACTGGTAACTGAAGGGCGAATGTTGATAACTGAGGGGGAGTTTTGACCTTTCTAACTAGGGCACCTTTTCCAAGTATGGTTACTCAGAGGGGTACATCCAAGGCCAAGATTTCTCACACACTTCTCCAGAATGAGAGGTACTAGAAGACCATTGTCATTCTGTCCAAGTTTCTTGTTTCTGTTATAGTCCATACCAAGCATCATTTGCAGTCCTTTGTTACTCTCATCCATGGAAAGATTAGGCATGGGCCTTTCATCTTGGTACAACAAGCTTGATATGTCTTTTTCATCTATCACTTCCTAACTTATATCTCCCCAACATCTGAATCGGGAGGGTTCCGCTTTGAAGGTTTGGGATGATGTTTCATCTGGTTGGGGTTGCCCATGAGACCTAGGAGATTGAGGTAACTCTCCTATTATGAAAGCACTTTTCTTCATTTTGTAATCCCCACACCCGTTATCTTGGACAATTACCTTGATTTTAGAGATATCAGGAATGGTAGGCATCTTTGTCTTAGAAGTGGAGGCTAAAGTAGTTGGGTCTACATATGGGGTTGAAGGGCCTTCATCATTCTTTGGTACTTAGGGGATTTTGTAGTACTTTGCTTCTAGGTTAAATTGCAATAATAAAAGGGCTCAGGGTCACCATGGACTGTGACCTCTTGCTTTTGATATGGGAATTTGACACATTGATGGAAAGTGGAAGTGACAACTTGCATCCCATGGATGCAAGGATGCCCTAGGAGAATATTATAAGGAAAATCAAGGTCAAGGACTTGGCATGTGGTTTCCATGATGGCCGACCCTACTTGAATAGGGAATTGAATAGTTCCTTGAGACACTCTTTCCTAATCATCATATGCTCTGATTGTGATACCTTTACCCTTTTCAATGACATCCTCGAATAATCTTAGATTCTTTATTATTTTGAGCGAATAGATATTTAGACCTACATCTCCATCCACCAAGACCCTTTTGACTTTGTTTTTATGAATCGGGACTTCAAGATGGAGAGCACAATTACAAGATGGTTGGGTGGGGAAGTCCTGATAAAAAAATGTGAGGAGATTTGGGGTGGTGATGTGTCCAACCATAGCTCGAAACTAGTCAGCATCAAGATCCGTAGAGACGGTGGATGAAGCCATTGCATCCTATAGCATTTTTCTATGTGCAGGCGAGATCTTTAGCAACTCCATGATGGAGATCTGAGCGACAGTTCTTTTCAGCTGGTCCAAGACATTGTAGCCATTGGGAATAGATTTTGGATTTGAGGTGGATGCTCTAAGTGGCTGTGATGACCCAACAATGGTAACTTTTCCACCATGTGTGGTGACTCCACAATTAGCTTTGGATCCCTTGATGTTAACAACAGTGACCCATTCGTTTAGGGATGCAACAACATGATCGTACACATGGTTCACATTGGAATACTTGGTCTTTCCATGGTTTTTCAATTTGTTATGATCCAACATCGGATTCGTGTATATTTTAAGGTCTTGATTTCTAGCTGGTTGTTCAATGTTTATGACCTTGTCATTGATGAGGTCTTGGATTAGATTTTTTAGCCTCATGCAATTGGCTATTGTGTGCCCCTTGATTTTATGAAAATCACAAAGGTGGTTTTCATTTTACCATGGTGGTTTCCTTGCAGGTTTCTTGATAGTTCTCATAAGTGGGAATTTTGATGAGATTTTCATTTATTAGTTTCTTCATAACCAATTCAATTGGTTCCCCAAGGGCAATGTATTTTTTCTTGGGGGCATATTTGTTTCATGGGGGTGGTCCCCCTTGATTATTCAGATTGTTGACTTGATTGTTGGGTGATTGTTGTGATACCGTGTTGGCTTGCGTGTTGTTTCGATTATTGCCTTGCGGTTGTTGGTATGATTGGGTGTTTTGTTTTAGAGCACTAATTATGACCTTGGCATCCACCACACCATCATTAGTGGTGTTCCTATTTTTCACCCACTTGCGAGGTTTCTCATTGTAGCTAGTGGATGGGTGACCATCTTGATGCTCTGGATATGTGGGTGTCCCCACTTGTGCAATAAGGGCTCGTTTGATGTTGAGCACCTTGGGGATCAAATGGTCGTACGTGGTGATACATTACATCTTAAGATGGAATGCCAAGGTTTTCTCAAGATTAGCAATGATGGTGCAAACTTGTTGTTCTTCTGGCATGGCCCATTTTCTCTTGTTGACCTTGGATCACCATCATTTGCAAGAAGGAAGAAAATGATTCCCCCTTAACTTGTTTAAGAGCTGATACTTCCTCTAGACTGACATCCATACTTGTATTGAATGCATAGTTTTTTATGAATGCATCTATAATCTTTTGGAAATTTTTGATACCAAGAGGAAGGCAAGCGAACCACTCCATGGCAGGACCATCCAAACTTCGAGGAAATAGTCGCATCAAATATGTATCATCATATGTGACCTCCATGCAATGTACTTGGAATTTCCTGATGTGATCTTCAGGGTTTCCCATCCCAAGATATTTGTCAAACTTAGGGATTTCAAAACCCTTTGGGAAAAGTACCATTGCAAGGCTCCTATCAAAAGGATAGGGACACAAGTTGCTTGGTGTTTTTGTTGTTTTCCCTTATTGGAGATCGAGCACTTGCTGTGAGAGTACTTTGATTTGTGTTGTCATGTTGTCTTGTAGATCAAGAGGTGGAGTGAACGTGTTTTGAAGTGGTCGAGGTGTTTGAGTAATGGGTGGAGTTTTGGGTATGTTGGTGGGAGTTGGTTGCAAGCTCTATTGTGCAACCAAGGCTTGTTAATATGCCTGCATTTGTTGTTGTGCCAACAACACTTATTGTTGGTCTTGTTGTTGTTGTGCCAACAATGCTTCTTGTTGGTCTTGTTGTTGTTGTGCCAACAACGCTTGTTGTTGGTCTTGTTGTTGTTGTGCCAACAATGCTTCTTGTTGGTCATGTTGTTGTGCCAACAATGCTTCTTGTTGGTCTTGTTGTTGTTGTGCCAATAATGCTTATTTTTGGGCCAATAATTGGGTTGCTTCTTGTTTTGCTTGATATTGTTGCAAGGCTTGTTGATATGCTTATTGTTGGATTGCTCGTTGTTGTGCCTAGTATTGAGCTTGCACTTGCACTTGTTGAGCTTGGTATTGGGCTTGTGCTTGAGCTTTTGCTTATTGGATAGCTTGTACAGCTTGGGCAACCTATGTAGATTTTGTGGCCTGAGTTACTTGCGTAGCTTGGGTGGCTTGTTGTTGCAAAAAATCTTGATCTAGCCTGGTGTGCTTATTGTGTAGCTTCAGCTGCATGCGCTTGTTGTGCGGCTTGTTATGCAACTTGTGTGTTTTTTGCTTGTTGTGTTTGAAATTGTTGAAGTGCCTTTTGATAGGCCTATTGTACTACTTGCAACATGATGCTATATTGATTGGCCACATTTGGTCTTGGTGGCAGTGGCATATTTGGAATAGTGTTTGTTGTTGTGATGAGAGGTGTTGTTGTATTGATGATGGGGATTTATGTGGTGGATGGTGCGATTGATATGCTTGGTCCTTGAGAGACCAAATTTATGGATGGTGCAATGATTGCTTGGGTTGCTTGGATGGTTGCCACCAGTTGTGATATTGATGGCAAGATTGGAGGATTCAGTATGATGTTTTGATTTATGATTGGGGGGTTGTTTTGACTTTGTTGATTGATGGGTTGTAAAGGGGGTTTCCCTAAACCAAGAAGTGGTGTGGATGTTAATGGAAAAGGTGGAAGTGGTGGGAAAATGGGTGGTGTATTCCCTTGAGGAAATTATGATGATGAGGGATCAAAGATGCCCCCTTGTCCAAATAGCCCACCTTCTCCTTGCGAAATCATAGGGAGAGAGGTTTGTATATTAAGAGGATATGTCAGTGTTGCATGAAAGGATGATGGGTCATTGGGGTCATGAAAGGTGAGAAAAAATATAGGTTTAGTGGATTCAATGGGATGGATTGACCCAAGATATTGTTCGCATCCAAATCTTGGTTGTTCACAAGGGGGTGTGCTTGTAATGCATGAAGTAATGAGCTCCCCTTATTAATAATTCGTTGAGTTGGAGCAATGGATGTTGTGATTTGGGGGATGGTTTGAGTGATGCTTTTGAATGGAGGTGTGGATGATATCAAGGGCATATTCCCAAGAGGCTTCTCCAAAATAGTGCTTACATCATAGTCGGAATGGAGTTTAGCCCCTTCTTTTTCCAATTCTAGCATGTATTATGAGGGATTAAGTTTCATCATGGCATTGACAATTTTGTGAGTCTCAGGATTTTGGACCATTTCAATAATCTCATCTTGAGTCATCCCTACAACATTGTTGGTGATGTCTTCCACTTGGCCACCTTCCTCTTGATGATCTTGTGGAGGAAGATTAAGCGTGGGATTGCTAGATCCAATGGGATTCATTTCAGGAGCAGTTTGACTCAAGTCACTCGAAGTGGATGTTTCTTTGTTTGTTTCAATGTTCTTCTTGTGTTGAGATCTAGTTTGGACAATAAAATGAGGATCAATTTTCAAGAATGGGAGGTGAACCTTTAATTCTTTGGATTGATCAAAACTTTAGGTACAAAAAAGAAAGTCTAAGATATTGAGGATCAAAGGATGATGATGGTGATAATGAAAGATGAATGATTGGAACTATTAGGGAACCTTGAGGAGGATGCTAAACTTTAGGACTTTTGGATTGATGTTTGATTTGATTTTGGATTTTGATTTTGATTTTGGATTGATTTGATTTGATTTTGATTTTGATTGTATTTGGTTTGGATAATGAACTCATAAACTCTAAGAGGTTGGATGTTGTCTTAGAGTAAACTTGTCCACAAGATGATAATTTAACTAAGTGTGCAAAGAAGGATTCATCTACACACCTAGCTAAACAAGATGATTTGGATTTTGATTTCAAAGGATTTTCCCAAAGTTTAGCATAAAGGATTTTTTTAATATTTCCAAGAGTTGTTTGTGAGGTGATTTTGATTTTGATGTTTGAAGATGGATGAAGGTGTTTTGATTTTGATACTAAGAGACTTAGAGAGACTTTGTTTACTATACCAAGGTATTGAAGATCATGCTAATACTTCCTGTGTGAGATACTCAAACCTTTGAAAGAGACTTGTATTTTGACAATAGTAAAATGAATACAAATTTGGATTGTTCCTCGATGCATGTTTGTAAAAGTTGAAGGTCAATCTTTCTCTAAATTCATAAAGCATAGACAAACATTTCTTGCGATATTTTAACTAAGACCTTTGGACTTTGGTTTTTGGATTTTGATTTTTTGGGAGATCATTTGAAAGAACACATGTGTGGGGTCTAATTGTTTCTTAGCTTTGCTTAATTTTTTATTTTTACCACAAACACTCTCTTGATTAAATTTTCAAACTAATGTCAAATGTCCCAATTTCTTCTCATCCCATAAATTCCATTATGTGGAAATCAAGGAAATTAAGGCAAAATCTCCCTATTGTTGACTGTAGTGAGAGAAAATTGAGATATAAACTCAAATACTTAGAAGCCTCTAAGGATAGAATCCCTAGGGAAAGCAATAGCACTTGGATTTTTTCAAAGGTATTTGCTTCCTCTAAAGGGTTTGAAATGTGATGATTATGGTTGAATGTTTTCTTTCCAATGTTTAAGATCCAAGCAAAGTGTTTTGATTCCAAGAAAATGTGCAACCCTATGGATAGTCAAAAGGAAATATTTGTTGAATCCCCACTTGGATAAATCCAGCTGTGCTTATTCTTGGCAGATGATTAAAATCTTGACCACACTAGCTCCCCTCCATGACACTCACTTCTACGGGTCAGCCAAGCTTTAGTACGCATGAAACTCCCATGGCATACTTTTCATCTCTACCAAGAACTGCAAAAAATGTGGGGCGGCTTCAAAATGACTGTTCTTGCACCAACAAATAGATAAGGATTTGGACTTCTAAACAAAAAGTTTTAGTATAGGAATTTCATTTGTGGGGGGTCATCCATACAGCAAGAGACCATTTTTTCCCTTCTTGTCAGAACAATCCTCGTGATACTTGAACTTTCCTCAAGTACCCACACTTATATTCTAGGTGGAAGTCGCTTGGATTTAGCGTATTCCCAGTTGGGTCGTTTCCTGGGGTGATTACTTTTTCCCACCAGGCGGGCCCTCTAAGGGTAAACAAAAGAAAGTAATCACATTCGTAGTTCAATCAATCTTTGTTTGTGTGAACAAAGAGAGAACACATGCGATATACCTAACTCACACTAGCAAGCTTTGTTCAATTTAAAGAACCCAAATGAAATGTGGAGGCAATCTTTTATGCAACTTAATGTCACCAAAAAGACTTTTGATTCTCAAGATCACCGTGAAGCACGAGAGAAGCGCATGCGCCTTTTTAAATGAGATTACTTTGCAAAAAAAACTACAAGACACAAAAGCACATGTTCATTTTAACTTCAAAGCAGAAAATGAGTTCTTTTTAAGCACCAACTTTGAAGTGTGAGATTTTTTTGTTCAATTGTTAAGTCCAAAAAAAATGTAGTAAGTTCCTAAGATTCTTTTTAACCCCTTTGTTTTGTTCTTTTTAAGCCCAAATGAAATCTATTGAGTCCTAAAAACTTTGAAGAGAACAAAGCCTTAAAGTGGGATTATAATTGCTCCCAAAGTATTCAAAAACACTTGATACAATAGATTGAAGATGCCATAGAGAAGTCTTTGTCTTTGTTTCCTCCCTTCACTTTTGATCAAGCCAACCTACAAAAATTGGTTAAAACTGTAGAAATAGAGGCCACAAACCAATTAGGAGTCAAAAGTAATCAAAATGAAAAAGTGCATGTTGAAATTAATTTGAAAATTGCCTTTTACCCAACTCCAATGGCGCAGTCTGTGATGGTGGCGCAGTTTGAAGGAGTTAGCATCATTGTATGGCGATGCTGGGACTGATAGCGTCAGACTATGGAGAAACCAGTGACCGCATATGCGTCATTTTTTTGACTAGCGGCGGAGTTTGGAGTTTGGATGACTGGTCGACAAGGCAATGACTAAAGTGTCACTATTTGGAATTCAAATATTCTTGCGGGAAGAAGTTAGTGTCACAATTTGGAGTTTAACAGCATCGCTAAATAGTATCATTGGACTGATAGCGATGCAATTTCTTTGTTAGTGGTGTTGTTTCTTGTAGACACAAAAAGTTTCAAAAAACAACAGAATTTTGAAGAAAAATGTGTTAATTTCCTCCAATCCACCCTCCTTCTAGTGCCAAAATGTGAATGGTGATCCTAGACCTACACAAACATGAAGAACAAACACAACATTTGTCCCATATGCAAG
>VDFB02252616.1:82624805-82784771 GCA_007258455.2 Sequoia sempervirens | reverse complement strand
AATTAACTCATTTGTTTAGGTTTCCCACCAAATAAATTCAAAACATTATAAAAGATAAAAGAACCTCCTTAAAAATAGCCACTCCACCAAAATAGTGAATCAAAACACAAATATAACATATGCTTACATATTAATATTGAAATATTTACTAATAAACATATTAATATTTAATAAATAGCATTAGAATATATGTTAATATTTATAAACTTACTTTCATAAAACATAATACACATATAATCATAATAATATTAATAACTAATGTTCACTCACACCAAAGAATAACCATAGCAATATATATACATATATATAATAACATTAAATCACACTTTAACACCCACATGACAACTATAGTTACCAACAACATAACTAACCTAGAAGCTAACTTCACTTAAATAGGTCATAATCAGAAACCAAGCATAAACCACAAAATAACTTCTTACTGAAAGGAGACATTCACATCAAAACATAAATAACGAGAATGATCACAACATTGACTAACATGACTTACCAAAGGACTTAGCACCATTTGAACTAAATCCATACTTAAAACTAGACATTGGAGTCCTACAATCACATAACCCAACAAAAACATTCACACAAGTGCAACACTCCAACCATAGGGTAAAGGAGATCGAGCATTGTCACATGACAATATGGAAATGTGGTCACACACTAAATCAATTGTCCTTAATTAGGGACAATGGCTAAGGTTAGGGTATAACTTGGGCCTAGATGTTATCTCCTCAACAACCATTGGGATTAGAGACATGCTCAAACCTGCTAATTTAGGTGGAGACGTTGCCTAATACCTGTTCATTCAAAAATACAAGTTAGAGCACATGTGCTTAATAGCCGGAGTACTAGGAAATGAACTCTAGCAATTGTATCTCATTCCCGTATGTCCCCCATACATCCAATGGTACGATGCTGCCCCTTCCACCTATCCTCACAACATACTATTGCATCACCTAACCATCCAAATACATCTCTGCATAATAATAATAACATAACAATATGCATCATATTCACAAAAATACTAATAGAAGCTCATGTTACATTTGCACCCACAACACTTGAACACAAGTCAGTACCTCTTCATGATAATAAATATAATCATGATCAAAATCATAATATCATATCATCATGATAATAATATGTCAGAATCATGTGAAAATCCTAAGAATAACCAAAGCACTTCCATAGCACAAATATGCCCATAGCTTGCATCCTTCATCTTCAGGTTCCTTAGCCAGACTACTTGCACATCCAAAGTGAGAATGGAGGGGCATACATGTTATTTCATGGGGAAATACTACATATATGTGAATAGATGGTTATTGACTTATTATTCTAACTTTGGAGATGTTTATGTATATTGCATATGTTTTGAACAATTGACTGTTGTGTGCATATGTTAGTGGTTGCAGGTAAATTTTCATTCCTCCAGGCGAGGGGAAGTATCACTCAGGAGAAGATCTTGGTCGGGTAACTGGTAACGTAAACTATCTGAGCATACACACACCAGAGTAGTTAGTTAAGTCTAGACATAGAAGTGGGAAGTAGGTAAGTCATCCCTAGTTTGAAATATTTGCATTAGCAAAGGTCTTGTTTACTTTGGAGTGCATTATTGGGTGATGTTTATCTATTTGAGCTTTTGAGACCTTCCTTATCCTACTATGTTTGTTTGTGTGGTTGAATGGGAGTTTGGATATATGCATACATGCATATATATGCATATGTTGGTGTACACGTACAATGGATATAATGGGATGTCTAAACTGGTATGACGACATATGTATATATAAATTATGATATGTGTCTTTGAGCCTTCTATCGATACATATCTACATCAAAAGTATACATGTATATGAGTATATACATACATTGATCCATATGTGAGTACAATCATATGCACGTATGTGTAAGCAGGAATACTTACAAACATACTCACTTGAGGGATCAATTACATATATGTGAATATATATATATATATATATATATATATATATATACTTAACAAATGTGTGTATCGATGAGGATAGGAATATATACATGTGTATGTGCTTGATGGTGCAATCAAACGTCTATTTATATATAAGTTATATATATAAATGCATGTATATGTAAGTATACATAAGCACAGAGGAGTATGTATGTATATATATATATATATATATATATTCAATGATATATAATAATACTATCTTGCGTATATATGCAAAAGTATATATATGTACCAACATTATTAATTTTATTTTGTGTATATATATGGGAATATATATATATATATGTATATATACACGTAAGCATAATGCTTATATAGAGGTGTGTATATATATATTTATATATATAATATGTATTATGCATATATATATTTCTAAATGATTGTCTTATATATTTGTAAATACATATCATTTTATAGAACGAATGGTTTGAAGTGGGACTAAATGCTAGATAAGGTGCAGCCATATAAGAAAGTATAGCTTAATAAAAGCGAACCTAGAAGGGAATGCTTTAACCCACATAAGGAGGGAATTATAAAAAATATCATATAGTGCATGTGTAAAGCGCTTAACCCTCACTTTAAAATCCAAATGCATTACTTAGTCATAAAAGACTTAGTCAAAACAAGTAGGTCGCTACCTTATAGAAAGATGTTTCAATATGACATAGAAGCTGATATATGAGGGTTGTTATAGTCGATAGAGACTGTGAATGGAGGTCAATAGTAGTCACTATTGACTATGTCAAATGAAGCTGATTTAATAGCTAATGATTGTTACTTGTAAACCGATTATCTTTCAGATGACACATGGTTTATGACATTGAATTTAATTTGATATTGTTGTCTACAGTTAGCTTGACTTGGTCAATGCTGTGATAAAGAGCAACTTTGACTTTGTCCAAATAACTTTAAATGTTTAATTGACCCATTCCTTAAGTTGAACTGATATGTGCTAAAGTGTTACAAATTTACTGTTGATTGTTTCTCTCTATTAGAAACCACGCCAACAATAAAAGAATAGAGGCTTTGGCACCACCTCTTGAAGCGTTTTTCTGTCGATGTCTTTGTTGGAGTATAATTTGAATTCTCCATGTGCATTTTGAATTAGTCTTTGGATTGTTGTCAAGGAAACAAGTCGATCTGTAGGAGGTTTTGCTGAGTTTGAGCTTATTTGATCACTACCTTATTGCTAAGTTTCATGTGTTGCTTTGCATGGAGCTTGTTTTCCTTTTACATGCCTAAACTGTAGGCTTTGAGGTTGCTTGGTTGCTCTATAAATAATTGAACCATTTCATTTGAGAGGGATGCATTCTTACATATGATATTTATCTTTTTCCATTCATAATTCTGTATTTTTCCAGCCATTCTTTGCTTTACATTGAGAGAGTGAAAGGAAGTAAGTTCATATAGTTATGAGGAGGTTATATTTTGAGAGAAAGCTATATTTTGAGAGGAGCAAGCTATCAACTTGTGAGGGAGAGTTATAGTGTCATTCTTTAGGAGTTGTTTATCAAGCTTGTTGTTGTGGAAAAGGTTGCATTGTTTCCATTTATTTGGATAAGCAATAACAGGCATGGGGATCTCTTCTTATTTGTTATTTTACTTTTGAATGATGTGTCTTACATGCATGGTTGAGATTCCTTTCCCAGTATATGCATTATAGAAATTAGATTATTCTGAAAAAGGAAATTGAAGCTTTTATGTTGTTTTCATATTGTGTTTTTAAGTACTCAATGGTAGGATATGGGTGTTTATCATAGGTATTACATACTAGGCTTGATTGAACACGAAAGGCACATATGGTACACTTAGCTAAGTTATTTATTTAACTAGGAAAGCTTGTATTACTTCTAGAATAGATAATCCAGTATGGTGGAAGGGAGTTGTGCACTTGTGTGTAAGTAGGTTTATTCCAAGTATATAGGTTATCTGTGGGATGATGGACTATCCATTGAAGGAAATACCTAGCTTGTATAATTACTAGTTAAGTAGGTTTATTCCAAGTAGATTATATGGTGATAGGTTATCTTGGATGAAGGACTATCCATTGAAGGATATACCTATGTGTAGCTTAAGATAGCCTTAAGTCAAATTGGCCCTGAGTAGTGTATGTGATAGATGACTCTCAGTAGGAATATTGAATGTAACTCTTTGATCAAAGTAGTGTAACGTTCGAGACTCCACTCTAGATTATGTGACTACCAAGACTAACACTATCAGTTCACCATGATCCAGTATTACATGCTAAATAGAGATTGTGGGATTACAAGTTCTAGTTATTTAGGACACAACACTATGCTCAGTTGGTTGTCATTATCAATTACTCTACCAATCTCTTCGTCGAAGGGAAGGGTCATCTATCTAATGATAGATGTGTGGGGGACCGCATTATGAGTCTGTGGTTGGCAAAAAATAACATGAGTGATGCTTCTCCTCCATAGTAGGTGACAGAAGAACCAAGATTTGAAAGGAAGGATTCAAGACCGTCTTACAGCTAATTGTTTTAAAGCTCATTAGAGCTATGTATGTAAATGTATGTATTCCTGTATTATTGTAACTTGTGAAGTTATTGTAATGAAATGGAATCTTTATTGTAATATGATATGACATCTTGTTCGTATATTATCAATAAAAGAAAGAAAAAAATTATTGCAATGACTTGTTACCTAATTTGTTTACTCGCAAGGTGTAAATTTTAAAAAAATTACTGCATTGAAGGGTTGGCATGTTACATGATCTATAAAGAAAAAATTGAGTCCCCTTAATTCTTTCTCACTCTCGAGATATTTGGTAAGAACATAATTGTTTGGTTTATTTTGGAGCTTCAACAAATATATGCCTTTGTTAATTTGCAAGATGCCAACTTGACTTTGGCTATGTCAAGTAAAAAGATGACTCAACTAGATAAGATAAAGTTCAACTTAATTAGGGAACTTAGTCATATTCATGTATGTAGTTGGATTCCAACCTCCATTTGCAACAATTTATAGATATTCAAGTGGTTGATATTCCTAATGATTATGTATGTTGATTGATAGGGATGTGTCCAAGATATTGAATGGATATATGGTCATTTAATTTTTATACATGTGGCTTCCTTGGAAGGCTCTACCCAACAAGATCGAGATTGAACATGAACCCAAAATGAAGCACCTTATTATAGAATATAGTAAAACTTTCTATACATAAATAAATTTGAGCATATATGATCCATTAAAAGAGAATTCAGAGGAATAAATTCTACTTGCAATTTTGTTATGCAAACATGTACTGCTTAGGAAATGATGGTGCCAATTTTTTTCTGAAATCTAGAAGGTTTGGATCTTACCAATATTTTTTCTAACATTGAAGATTTAATATAATTTGATAAAGAGTCTCTTTTGGTGAAGAGCATGAATTTATCAAAATCTTTCAATAATTCATCAAGAAGTTTAGTCAATATAATTCTAGTCTCGGTATGTGAATTTGTATGGTTGATTTTCTATTAACTAATGGGTGTTGTATCAATAATGCCCCTCATTGAAAATTGACTTGCTTTGATTACTTATTGACTATATATCAAGTGTATGGCTCTAAAAATATTCCTAATTATGAATATTTATTTAAAGGAAGTAAGGTTATTGATATTGATGCAACACAATTATATGATACATCATTCAACTCTCATCTACAAAAATGGGAAGAAGTATATAATTGAACCATCAGGAAGGAAAATATTTAAAAGATATTTTCAACCCATGCCTTCATATTCTCTTAGTGTTTAAAAAAATAGAGTTTGAGAAAGGAAGCCCAGTTTTCCTAATACTCAATAAGAAACAATCAAATGATTAGCATTGGACCTTGAGATTTGATGGTTCCAAGTCAATCCAAGGACATTGTTATACCATGCAAGTTTTCCAAGGTTTTCCCTAAAAAATTATTTAGGGTTTATCCAAGGTCTTAAAACCCTAAATCTTAAACTCATATCTATATTCCCTAATTTTATAATTGAACAATGGTTTGTTGAGTCCACAACTTTTTTTGTTTAAATTGTCCTTTTATGTCTTAGGCTCCATTGTTTTAATAAACCCTTGTTTTTTTATATCAATACAAGTAAAAGAATGAGTACAATATAAGACAGCCAAACAACTACAAATAACCCCTTGTTTTGTGTTATGTATTTCTACACCTATGAATAAAATCCATGTTAGTGTCCCCACTTTTGTCCATTTGTCAATTACTGATTCTAGCACAGTCACTTTTTGCAATGCATAATATATTCATGCGTAAGGCTATGATTTGCACTATTGTGGGCCCTAGCAACACTTGGATTTCCCTTTGGTCCATTTTTTTATGATAAGAACGTGTGGGGCCATTGTATGACAAATGTCAACTTATTATTGCAACACGTAGGCTCTTCACAACATGGTTTATCAAAGAGTGTCAATGCATGAAGTTAAGCTAAACACTATGGATACATGTGTCTTCCTTTTATTGGAGCACGCTAGCTTCCCACAACATAAGATCGAAACTATCTCTCGGGGAAAGCTTGCGTTGATGCACTAAGATGATAACCATTGATTTCAACTTCATAACATGATTAATAGCTCACGTTTAAATTTACGAACAACTCATCGGAGACTCTACAATTTCGCTCATCTCAGAATTTATGACTAGAAATGATGATTTTTTATTGTTGCTTTGAGGGTTTTGATTTGAAATTATTTGAATTATCATTCTCAAGATATTTGAAGAAGGATTGTGAATCAAGGAGAGACTATGGTGACATTTATGTGTTACAAATTCAAAATTGGGTTTCTTAGTTTTGTGAAATGGGTATGTTTGTTTCTTAGTGAATTTTTTAATTTTTAGGGTTTTCATTGTTTTATATAAAGAAATATCTATATATTAAAAAAAAATTATTAGTAATTAAGATAAATTAGGTCAAGGAACATCTCAAAGCGATAAGATAAAATGAGGGATTGAGCAGCGTTTATGAACTCAACATTCTAGCTCTTTCAAATGAGAAAGGCATGTCCAAGGTACCAAGATTATCTCAGATAGAATCTATGATAGAGTTAAGTCTGTCAGAGACACCATAATTCCTATCCAAAGATAGGAAATATTCAAATATTGGCACAGGTGTAGCATTGTAGATTGACCCATATCAAACATCTAGAATTGTGATCTAGTTTTCTAAATATATGTAGAACTATTTGTATAAAGTATGATGCACAACCAAGAACCTTGTATAATTTTTAAAGTGATCCTTCGATGACATTGAATAAAGAGCTAATATGTGAGGTTTTTAACCTCAACCTCACTGCGAACATTTAGATAAATTATGATGAGTTAAACAAGGAGTATAGAATGGAACAATTCAACTAGAGTTAGGCGGTTGCCAAATTATAGGAACAAAGGTCCTAGAAATAAGATCTCATAATTTTCTAGAGTTAAGATAGAGTCATTCAATGTAGATATCTTTGAAGATTATTTCATGACATAATATGCTTTATGCCAAGTATTAACAATTGATTTCAAGCATTACATGCCAATTCACTTAATGATGATAGTTGTTGATATCCAACATAGAGATATGAACATGGAATTTGATTATGCATCATATATAGTTAGGGGAATTCACAAGGAACTAGTATCCTTCAAAACTGATGATAGGGTCCTATACTTTAAGTGTTATTCAGTGTTATGCAATATTTTGTTATATTATGGAAAGAAGGTTTTGAGCAAGGCATTACAATTGCAATTGTAGAGTCCTAAGTAAAATCTAATGCCAATTCAAGGAAAAATCCACATTTTTGATATGCACTGTAGAACATTAGATTAGATTATATTTGAAGAACACTTTGTATAAGTAATACTGATATTTTTGTGTCATCAAAGAAATAAATTGTTTGATAATGTTATGAAATTTTTGAGGCCAAATGATAGGCTACTAGAGAATGGTTTTAAACATAATCGGGGTGATTAGTTCCTGCATTCACCCACTACAGTTATTAGTATATTTGGTGCAAGTGTAGAGCCTTGCACTTTGCCAAACTATGCCCCAAATAAAATTATAGTTTTGGAGATTATGTGGCAATTGAATGAATTTTTTAAGATCCATTTGAGAGCACATAAGAAAAGGCTCTCTTTTCCCACCCATAATTGATTTCTCATATTTCACAATCACTTCCAAGGAGGGATTAGAGTTGCTAGCACCAAAGTTACAAGCCTACATAATGAAAGTTGGGAAAAAGAGAAATTTGATCTTGAGCATTTCATTGATTAGGTTAGAAGAGGGGTAGGGAAATCCACATTCTACCATGAGTACAATGAGCCAAATGATTTAATTAGAAGTTTTACTTCTAATGTAGAGGTACAATATAAGAAGATAAAATGGTTAAGTATCCTTATGAGAGAAAAGAAAACAACAAGATACCAGTTACATGGGGCATTCATGGAAACTAGTGATAATATCATTAGGATACAAATTGGTTTGGATAATGTCACTAACCTTGGTTTTAAACCACCTAAAATAGCTACAAGGAAAATTGGAGGAGTGCTTCAACAAGAACAAGAGGCAGATCAACTAGTTCGGTGACCACTAATGGTAATGAATGGAAGTGTAGAGTTTGCTCCCCCTCAAGCTAGGACAAGGAAACAAAATTTATTGAACAACCATTGGTTGATTATTCTATTATAGAGTAAATTAGTGAAAACATAACTGAGATAGAAGAAGTGTAATAGGATATTTCCTCCCCTCAAAGGATGTAGATAAATGGTGATCCCCCAAAGAGAATGTTGATAGGCCTTGGGGAGGGATGTGAAAATATAAATGATGTGAGGACCTTAGCATGAACGGAATTCTTGTTTGATGATGACTTTGTAAGGTCCAAGGAATTCAAAGGCCTCTTTATTAAAAATAAAATATGAATTTTCTTGTTGAAGTTGAATAAGGAAAAGGGAAAAGTAGCGGAATAAGAGATGAAAGAAGTAACAAAGAAATTTATGCAAGGAGTTGACTTTGATCTCAATAACATTACTCTTGAGGAGGGAAGAATGTTGGTGAATGAGATTGGTTGATAATACTTCTTGGATGGGACATAGCATTAAAAATTTCCTTAGAAGTAATCAAGAGGCAAGATGTTGATGAAGATGTACTATCCTATAAAGACCAAGCAAAAGAATTATACTTTGGTTTAGGGAATGATACAAAATTTGAGGTCTTAGATATTTGGGTAATAGCCCCTGAAAATAGGAAAAGCCTCGGGTGGCAAGGGATATCAATGAGATCATAGGGAACTTAATTATTAGAAGATTAAGTGATACCACAACCCCTCAGGTTGCATCTTTGGTAGTAATCACAACCTTGTTTAGTGAAGAAACAACCAATAAGTTGCAAAATAATTTTCAGAAGCTATAAAAAGATCACATCAAGTTGATGTAGGAATATAACAAAGTGAAATAATTTATTCGCCCTCTTTAAAGCATAACATTAGAATTTATAACTCCTCAAGCTAGTTTAAGAGATACATCCCAACAAGATAGGGATACTTTCACATTAAGGATTACAGATTTGAAAGAGAAATTTAAGTAGAGAAAGGGAGGGAAAAGGAAGGAAAAATCTTGTTGATCTAGTCAATAATATTTTGCATCATAGTTTATCTTGCATTTTGCATAAGCTAATTACAATAATTTGAGAAAAGCATATAATAGCCATGTACAAGATAAAATAAATTTAAGATATATTATGTTAAGAGATATTGTGAGTACATGGATTCTATGAGTACTACTAATAGGAGGTATGTTCAGTCATGTGAAATTTGATCCAAATGCCCCTAAAATGAAGAAAAATAAGGGTGATGGGATGAAAATGAAAACTAATGATGATTCACCCCATTTCTCCTAATATCATTCAAAATGCAAGCTATAATATGCAAATGAGGAATAGTAATTAAATCTAGCTAAAATAGTAATCAAAAGGGACACCTAGAAAGGGTAAAATGTTGTGTACTTGTCACCAAAGTTTCTTTTTTAGACCTCACTGAGGACTCATTCACCCTATGGCGAATGGGTCCTAGCTAGGGCTCCTGAAAATTAGTTTTTGGGTTCTGTTATTCTATGTTTACACTCCTTGATTCTAGTTGTTCATTGTCGGATAGCCAGAAATAAAACCTATAGATCAATTTCTATGATTTTACAACTTTTCTTGCAACTTTGACAACTTTGCAACTTTCTTCAATTTTTCTCTCCAATTGATCTTCAACCTAAAACCTATAATCACACATCAAAGAGTGAAAAATGTTGTTTGTTAGGGAATAGGGGTTTGCCTTGGGCAAACCTCATTTTGGTAATTAAACCTTGAAATGAATAAAATCATGAAGGAATGGCATATCTCAATTTCATTTCTGCATTTTAAAATTAGAGGAAATTGAAATATTTGGAAAAATAAAATTTAGTATTTTATTTATGGGATTTCGTAAAATGCAATGATGAAAATTGAAAATAAATAATATGCAATTTCTTGATTTAAGAAATTATTTTATTATATTATCAGTTGAAGGTTATTGATAAGTGGACAAGTGTAAGAATATGTGTGCAGGATATAGGTTGAATGATGAGAACTTGATTGAGGTAGCACGCTTAGCCGGACGACCATGGTAAGTAAGGATGGAATCTAGAATATCACACACCACAATAGAATATGACATCTGCATATGTTTGAAAAGTTGAAAATTTGCATTCTTACTTGATTTGAGAATTATAACTAATGGAAAGAACAAGTTGTGCATTCTTGTCTCATTTTGTCTGTTTTGAAAATTATATTCAACAAAATTGAATAGGAAATTCAATTTATCTTGTACAAAAAAAATGATATCCTATGTTCACTCTTTTGGATGAATTTGAAATGTGATTTGAATAGACAAGTGATTTCGTATATCTATGTAATCTCAAGGATAACATGTGAAATTATTTGTATAAATATATATGTATATTTATATATAGATATATATGTGATATATATAAATATGCATACAAAAAAATGTGAATGATTTTAGTAACTGTGGGAAATTCAAATGTATGTAACTCCCACCAAATACAAATAGAGGTCGATTCCCTCATGTGGAGGAGTGGCGGCCAACTAACATAATGAAGGCTGCAAAAAATTAAATTTCCATATGGTACCCAAAATAGTAGGGAACAATTCAAATTGAGAATGGGGAGAAAAATCCAATAAGAAAGGAAAAAGAAAAGGAGAGGAGAAAAATTGACAAGTTGGAAGGAAAAAGTAGAGCGATTCTGTAGAAAGGAAAAATCACCAAGCAAAAAATCATTGGAGGTAATTTGAACTTATTGTTTTAGTCATATGTTATCAAATTGATCTCCTATTCTTTTTAAACCAATATGTGTGTTTAATGTGCATGTATGAATTTGTATTTTTGCTATCTGAGAGATCGACTATGTCAATCTATTGTGAATCCCATTACGGTCGATCTTTTGAAGCTCTGTATTCTCTTTTAAATGTTGATCAACCCTATGTTTGGGGTTGGGTTTCACACCCATGGTGCGTCATTTTATGCACATGAAGTTTATCCATTTTGGGTCCTGTCCTATCAGTCGATCTAGATCTATTTCTATGTGTTCATCTTGTATATTTATATCGTCATGGACGACTAGCCGAAGGGCTAACCTCTATCCCATTTCATTTAAATTGATTCACACTATATTTTCATTTTGCACCTAACACAAGGTTAGGGTGGCGAAGATCACCTCATATTATAGAGGCCGAGCAAAACAACTTCTCGTTTATATGGGTCTCACCACCCATTGTAATGTGGTGGTGAGATAGAACAATGAATGCTCGATGGTAAAACTCTCTAATGAAGTCGTGATGACCTTCTCAAGCCACGACACTAGTAACCATTATTGTATTACATGGTCGATTTTATGTTTAATATATATATATAATAACATATATATACATATATATGAAAGTAACGCATGAGCAGTGTCTCTTATTTGATCTTTGTTCAATACTCTATTAAATATGATTGAAAGTATTGACTATGTTTGTTTATTTTATTCATGCATTTTGGGGGTGATAAACACCGAAATGGGTAAAACTCGTGGCTTGAAAGATATCAACCAAAGTTGAACAACCCCAAAGGCATATGATATCATGTTATCAAGGGTTGATAACATGCATATTGTACCCTCTAGAAGAAATGGTTCGATGGGTAGGGTCTACATTTGATTTCAGTGAATACTTTGAGCAAGGAAAAAAAAGTATAAAAACTTAGTTTTGTAATAGAACAAATGCTCTTATTTTCTATTAATGGGTGATTTTTTTTTGTTCAAATTCATCGACCTACTTGAATATAAATCTATGACTGTGAAAATGGATGATTACATTCTATCTGAAACTGGAAATAGATGATAATTTTATATGAATAAACCATCTGAATGAAATGATGTAATATTTCTTCTTTGAATATGAAAGTATACTTGTGTAAAAGGGATTTTTCATTTAAATTTTAGAATGTATACGCATATTCTTAAATTATTCATTTTCAAGCATATATGTGATCATGCATAAATATTCCTTTATGCATGCTCACATACATGCGGTATACCTTTTGATTCATCTTGATTTACTTTACTTATTGAGCAAGTCATAAACATTGCGTAAATGGAATCAAACTGTAAATCTAGAACAGTATTTTTTGTATTCATTATCGTAAGAGTTACATTATAAATAGATTCAAAACTGGGTCATAGGACCCCTGTTCAAATGCAGCCTCATAGAGCTACAAACTTTTAGCTTTAGAGAATTTTCATTTTACAAAATTGGTTTACAGGTTTTTATTGATATTGTCCTCTTGTCAGTTCTATTTGATTATTGTTAGTAAACCAAATTGTAGCTTGAGCCATTGTCATTCAGTCCACTTTTTCTTTGGCTCTTGTGTTTTGTACATTGCTGCTATCTAAGGGTTCTTTTCCAAGGAACTTCTTCAAATCTGGGTTCACAAACAACCATTGATTTGCATATATCACCTCTTCCTTAGCGACTTCTACTTTCCCCTTCTCCATCAGTCTTTGGTATTTGGATTTGGTGACCTCCATTGTTAGGGATACATGCATGAAGACATTGAACACAGTGATTCTTCTATTAGATTCAGTAAACGCCCTCCTAATGCCCTGGTATTTATAATAATTCCTAGCATTTCATAGAAACCACAATATTTTAGTTGTTAGCAATAACCAATACATATTATTTCCTTTTCCTAATTATGTTACTCTTCTAAGAATAATTTATTTTTTCCTCTTTTCTTTTCCCTCACCATGTACTACAACATCAATTAGAAATAGGTTCCAAACCTCTTTAGCAAAGAAATAATCAAAGAATAGATGAGAGAAGCTTTCAGTTTGCTTATAGATTTCGCATGTGTTGGTGTTGCTTTTAGGATCAAAATTAGGCAGTATTTGGAGGATGAACATCCATTTAAAACACAATTTCTTGGGTTCCAAGACATTGTACCAAATCTCCAAGAAGACCCTGTTCCAATCATTTTGATTAAGATTAAAGTTCCAACAATTATTAAGAGTGTCTACAAGATTTGGGGGAGGCACCACAAGCTTGTAAATTTCTTTGGCTTTTACTTTAGTTAAGTTTTCGTTACTAAGCCATTCAAGGTCCTAGTTATTGTATTGAGTTTCTTTGTTATGGTTCTAAATTTTATCTTTCATTTGTTTTAATCCTTCAAACATTCTTTTTTGTGTAGTAGGTATATCAAAATTTATAGAGATCTCTTCCCAGCTCAATAGCTAGCCATTACATGATATGTCTTTGAAGCTGGAAATACCTTTTTATTCCATTCTTTAGTAGAGCATCTTTGAAGCAGAGTAAGGGGTTTGTTGATGTGAAAGGTATTCCACCAAAAGGATCTCAAGGGGAGGATGTTGTCTAGGTCCTTACCCACACGGAACTGATTCAGAATAGCTTCTTTGCTTAATTCCCATGCTCTCCATAGGCTCTTAAAAACATTGGACCAGGTGCAAGAGATACGGGAAAGTGGTCAAATACATTGGTAAATTCCTCCAAGTTTTGGCTCTTTTGGGGACAACATTTTTAATATTATTACTAACCAAAATTTCCTAGGGTTCACTACCTTTTAGAATCCTACAGATCCATTTTTCTACAAGGGTTATCCCTTGCTTCCTCAAATCTTTGAGGCCTAGGCCCCCCAATTGTTTCTCTATGCAGCAGATTTCCAACTTGGTTGCATGTCTCCTTTTATTTCCCTTGGCATTCATGTATACTTGGAAGAGGTCTTCACTTATCCACTCAACATCCAACCCATCTACCCCAGGTGACTTGTCATTACTCATTGACAAGATTGCATTTTTTATTTCCTCTTTTGTTAATTGTTGATTTAGCTTGGAGTGCTCTTCTTTGGAAATATTCTTTGGGATAATTTTCTTACAGACTTCCCTTGCTTCCTCACCTTGCTGCCCTAGGCATTCTGTTGTGAAGAGTTTTTTATATAGCTGGTAGAAATTTTCCTTGATGGCATTCAGGTATTTGGACATAACCCCTTCCTCCTAGATACACCCAATGGTCTCCTTGGCCTCCTTGGTTTTGAGGAACTTGAAGAAGAATTTTGAGCCCCTATCACCTTGAGTTAGACAGTTCATCTTTGCTCTCCTTTTTAAGCCTTGGTCTTTATGGTTCTGGATTTTCTTTAGTTTCCCCTTGATGTATATTATTTATTTATTAGTTTCTATATCCTCCAAGGCATTCTACAACTTTCCCTCAGTCTTGAGTAGGGAAATTTAGAGATGATTCTTAGCTTTCTTATTTTCTTTGGCCCTATGTTCTCCAATTGGTTGGAGAATTATTTGCCAACTTTTTACATCTAGATTCCATCTATCTATAGTACTTAAGTTGACATGTATTCCCTTTTTGATCTCTCTTAGAGTGAAGATACCATTGATATTATCCTCAAAATTCAGTACGCTCAAGTTGAGGATAAATTTGGTTCCCTTTTTTTGAGGTCTTTCACCCTCATTGTTTATACAGATTTGTACCATAATTGAGTGATGATCAGAAAGTGTCCAGGGTTTCACTTTGACTCTATTGTCAACCCCTTCAATCTTCTCAAAGATAAAGTTATCTCTTCTAGCATAAAATCTATCAACTTTGTAGTATATTCTTCTGATGCCCTATTGTGCATTGCACCAGCTGTACCAGATGGACAAGTTTTCTTTTTTGGAACCTTCTAGGGGATCAAAAATTTTGAGGAAGTTCTTCAATTTATACCAGAAGTATCTTTCATTTCCTTTCCACCCCATATCCACTCTCCCAATTTTATCTTATGCACTTTCTACCATGTTAAAGTCCCCCTATTATCTAAGGCATCTTAGGGAGCTTACTAAGCCATTCCCAAAGTTCACATCTTGCTTTGTATTCATTAGAAGCGTAGATGGAACATACTCCAAAATTTTGGTCATCCTTCTCAACATGTGAATCCAAACATCCCTATTACATGAGGATGAGTTGTGTTCCTTCACCCATTTGCTCCACTTATTAGTAGCTAGCAGGGAAATTCCTCCTTTACCTTTCTCATGGTTGGAAGGGTAACTCCTTGAGTCCTTCCAAATAAATCCAAGGCTAGTTTGTAGTGTGAAGCCCACAGCCTTAACTTCCTATAGCATCACAAAGTCTTTATGTTTTTCTTGCATTAGAAGCCTTCTAACATTGTGTTTTCTATCTGAGGACTCCAACCCCCTAACATTCTAAGAAATGTAGCTAAGAGTCATCTACATCCATATCTTGGGTTTCCTCCTTTATACTCCTAAAGCCTTCAAAGCATTGAGGGAGTTTTATCTTTTAGGTATTGCCTTGAAGATATGGGATAGATTCTTCTTTTATCTTTCTCCTCCTTTCCCTTCTATTTTGTCCTAGCATTTCCTTGACACGAGATTCCTTTTCAGTGTCATATTTAGGAGCTATGCCTTCTTGAGCTTTTACCCCTATGTCATATTTTTGTTCACCTAGCTCTCCCTTACCTCCTGGAGGGTTTTCATAGTTATTAAGAATCTGTTTAAGCTATTTTAAATCATCTTCCTTGAGGGTGAACTATAGGTTAACATCCTCCCCTTGAGAATCTGAGGTTAAGGTTAGGAGGCAATCTTTATTACTAGGCTTGATATTTACAGTGCAAGTTGCTCTAGCAAGAACAAGTTCCTTGGAGTTAACAATTTTGTTTGGCGGATTGTTTTAGATATCTTCTTTATTCTTAGCATTACAGTTATTGGGTTGGCTTAGACTAGAGGAGGGGGTGCATACCAACACAGAGTTTTCCAAATCTGTGTTAACATCCACCCTACCTCCATCCTTTAACAAAACTCCAATTCTATTTTTAATTTTTTTATTGTCTTCAATACTCTTTTTAATTATTTCCATAATGAGTTCTTGAGCATTTTTTTTTCCTACCAGGATTAACTAGGAAAGTTTCTTTGGGAAGCTCCACCTCAACCTCTTGGATTATGTTATCTAGTTGGAGATTCAAGCATAGTTTCCATGGGTGATTCCTTATCATCTCTATCAATGAAGAGGAAACCCTTTCCCAATACCAGGGTTTCTTCCTCAAGGGAGAGGACAAGGTTGAATTCTTTGAATTCATTTCCGATCATGGGTAGGGAACTCTTGTCTCTATTATCGTCACAAATTCAGGTTTCTTTAGGCATCTCTTTGATCACCACATTTGAAACGGATGATTCATTTCCTTTTTGAGTATCGTGATGGACAGCTTATGTGGGGGTTGCAAAGGATTAGGGTTAACAGCAAGCCCTTTCCCATCATTCATTTTTTTCCTTGCCCTCGGTTTCTTAGGATCGAACAATTCTTTCTTATTTGTCCCTCCTTTTTACAGAGGGAGCAAGCATTAATTCCTCCAAGAAGCTCTATTTTGAAGGCCATGATGGCAGTTTCATTTTCCACTTCAACCTCCTTTGGAATATCTACACCAGATGAAATGGACACAAGAACCCTAGCATCCATATGCAGGAGAGGGGCTCTAGTCTCTTCTATTTTTAAAACCCTTACAAATTAGCTGACAAGGCAGGGGATGAACGACCATAGAAGGATAGGGATATTTTAATAGTGATCCATCACGGGTAGGCCAAGGTTGCCACCTCATCATAAAGAAGATTCATGGACCACGGGATAGCCCTAAATATTGCACTACTGACAGCCTAGAACTCTTTCTTGACTACATTTCTCTGCATTTCTTTGGTTTGAAACAACATTTAAAAATCCCTTTATGTATCATTCTATAGAAGGTTTTCATATCCTAGTGTCGTATTCCAGACATTGATCAACCATTGATCAAAAAAATTCCTCGACGGGGTTTCATTAACATCAAGAGAAGACAAAAAGATATCAATATTTTTATATCTACGTTCTTCACTATTCATTGCAACAACCATGTCATCATTAGGAATTAGAAGATTTTTTTCAGGCACATGGAGGGTTGCTTACCTTCTCCTCTGGGTTGCAATTCCTCGTAGATGGATCCATCCTCCACATTGATGAAGTCTGCTTCTTTCGAAATCACCATTTTGGTTTCTCCTACAACAATGTCTTTGAAGGTGTGTGGCTTGCTGCCCACGTCCTCCACTGCGGGTTTCTTAAGGTTAGCATCAAGGGTACCAGGGAGGTCTTCCCCATGATTACCCAAATCCTCCATTGTATTCAGTGGATATTCATAGTGCTGCATAGATGCAATGGCCAGGGAAGGATGTTAAGGAAATGATGCCCTAACCCTCACCTAACACAGGAGGGCTAGGAAATAAACTAAGGCACTAAGCAAATGAAAAGCATACAAAACAATAATGACCATTAATGCATAAACAATGAAAATCCCAAGTTAGAAGGAAGGTGACACGGGTCAAAAATCAAACCCACCGATGGCGTATGACCATCCCAAGGATCCTGGAGATGTGTGCCAATCCTCTCAGTTGTAGACCACCCCAGACACCCTTTTAATTAAGGCTAGGATCAAATCCAAAACAATATTGAGTTTCACATACATTTGATATTAGATGAATAGATATACCAAGTTTGAATGAATATTGTTGGTTCCTTTTGTTGAATGGAATGATACAAGAATTCTTGGTAGACTATAGAATGATAGAATGTTTTGAATGGATGGTCTAAAGGGAGGGATACCCCTTGATATGATAAGCTTTATTTTTGGGAATGGGTGCCAGAGAGAGTAGATTTTCTTTTCCAAATCTAACCAAAGCTATATTTCATACAGCATGAGCTTGGCCAAGCTTTGTAGCCATTTTTTATATATGTATATGGAATAGACTATTTATTTACCCTTTCTCTGTTATATTGAATTTACCTAACATGGAACTTGCATATTCTAACAAAATAGATAGAAATTCATGTAGTTAGGCACGCACAGATTCCACCTTGCAAATTGTATCTCTTGCTAAGTGTTTCGTGCAGGGTCTGGTATTCTTCGACTGATTGAAGAAATTCGGGGAAGTATTGCTTCATGGTTGGGTGGAAAATCACCTCAATCACATTCTCTTCCACTAGTGGAGGTGATCTATCATGAAGGAATCATATCAGGATTCTATTATGTATTGTACCATTAATGTAAAGGAACAAATGATGTATTTGTAAGAAAACTATGTAATCTGAATTGACTTTGAGGCATTGAATGCCTAGTCAAACATGTATGTAACTATTGACATATGGCAGTGAATATATTTATTTATTTAATGTTTATTGTGATTTATGACATAAAGTTGCTAAATGGAATTAGCTATGGAATTTGTGTCATTAAATTGATATTCATGATGTCAATATTTATTTATTTTTTAATTAAATCTAGTTGGGTTGTTACGAGGAATCATGACTGAACAACAATGTGTAACAACTCACCAAACCTTAATTGAAACCTTGGAGTAAAAATCTACAAACTTGCATGAAGTGGTCTCAATGGATGTAGATATTGATCATGAAACTTGATTAGAGAAAATTCCTTTGTTATGCTTGATTGATCTTGAACACTACATTAACATATTAGCTCAAAAAACATGCATGATGCAATACATCTTTGATATGAAAATGAATCTTGATTGCTGCAATAATCTTCTATAAATCTTCCCTTGAATTCCCTTGATCACACTTGCTCATAAATTTGCTAGAATGCTTAAAGACTTGAAAATTGCTAGGTGAAACTAAGTGAAATAACCTCTTATTTATACATATCTTAATATTAATTCCTGAAATTCAAATATCACAAGCTAACATTGAATTGTAGATTTGAAATTATTAAAATACCATCAAAAACATATTCAAAAGGGGGGTCCTAGGTCTAAGGGAGGACCCATTTTCCATAGGGCGAATGGGTCCTAGGTCACTTTCCTAGGACACACATTGGACAATGTTAAACCTTATGTAAAAATAGGGTCCTAGAAATAAGTGAGGACCCATTTTCCCTATGGCAAGTGGGTCCTAGGTCACTTACCTAGGACACACATCTTCCAAAGTTAAGTTTTGTGAAATGGAATTTATGAATGTCAAGTTTTATCCCTCAGAATTTGCATTTAATTAGGCTTGGATTTGAATTAAAGGGGCCAATTAAGCCAAAATAAGCTCAATTAATTAATAAAGCCCTAGATTAATGTGAAAGTGTAAAGATACACCTTACGACATCAAAAACAAGGCACAATTAAGTCCATTTAATTAAAATGGGCCTTAAACTTAATGTGAATATATAAAATATATTACAACACTAAATTAAGGCAACATTAGGCTCATTCTATCATTAATTATTCCCAAATTAAGTGTGAAAAAGGGATAATTTTTTCCTACACTACAACCCCTATAGATATTTTATGTACATATGAGTTGATAGGGTTGTTAAGTGATATATTTACCTCTAAATCAAATTGGATATACAATTGAAAGAGAAATTTTTTTTTAGGCTTTGGAGGATATTTTGATGCCAAAAATTTTAGACGATAGTAGTGAAATAAAGGAATTATATAATTGGAAAGTGAATTTCAGTAATATTTTTCCTACTTTAAGTGCATTAATATTTGAATTGATGAAATGGACCTAATTTTGTGTAATGCTAGCTTGGATAAGTTTCCAAGGTTTGATTCAGGCCTTGATTGTTTCATTGCCCAGGTTAGATTCAAGCCTTGATTGTTTCATCAAGAAAAATAAGGCATTATTGGATGTAAGATATGTGCTCCACACAAATAAAATTTGAAAATATTTTGGCATATCAATGGCCTACAAAAGACATGTATGCATTATGGTTAGAAAAATATAATGGGTAAAAATGTTTTTTCCATGTAATATGTATGTTACATGATTCTCCTATGTGTCTTTAGTATGAGATGGTTCACTTATTTTGACTACAACAACATAAAAAAAATATTAGATCAAGTTGTTGAAGGGGTTCCCAACAATCGTGGATTGTTACACCCATTTATTCATCACAATAAAGGTTGTCAAATGTAAAAAGTACCAAATGAAATTTGTTAGCAGGCATACATATTTTACCTTTATAAGGGGAATTGTAACTCATTATAAGGATTTTTGACAAATTATATTTTGGGTAGGATGTAAGAGTCAATTTGGTCTATTATGGGAAATAGTATATTGTGTATGTATGAATCTTAATTATAATAGCATTTCTATATTATGATTGAAGCTTATATGAATACATGTTTCAATGTGTAATAATTTTCATTCTATGATGTAACATTTCCTTTGAGTAATATAATCAAATATTATAGAGTTCTTCATGCAAATTTCTTGCACTGAGTTATTTTCTTTGTTGTATTTCTATTCAAGGAATGGTGTAAATCCTTTCATGAAAATAATGAGGATTTTTTTATCACAAAAGGACCATTAAGAAGGATCATATTGTAATCTTCATAGGTCACATTATAAAGTAATAGAACGTTCAAATGACCTCATAATATATTTAGATTTTGTGAATTGAGGATGTATGGCACTGTAACTCTATAACTCTAAATAGGCACCATTATATCTTTATGCATTCCATCAACCTTAAAATTTATTTCAAAATAATAAATCTTAAGCCAATCTTAATTTAATTATGACTATTCACCTTCTTCAAACTTGGATTTAATGGAATACAAGGATATAATCGATCTCAAGAATTAAGTAACTAATCCTTGTTAATTTGTACGAAGTTTTACATCTACTAGACACCATTTTATAAATATGATCTTTAATTGTATTTGGTGTCATAAAAGGGGAACCCACATAGGTTTTTGAAAGCCTAAAGTGCAAAGGAGAACAATTGTAAAATTTGTCTCCTATTTGTTGGTTGATATTTCAGTTTCTTTAAGTATAGGATATGGAAAATCTTTAAAATTCATTGAGATACAAGTTGGAGAACCAACAAACATGGTGCTAGAGTGGAATTGACCCACTCCCAAGGAAATTCTTTCTTGGTTGCATTTTGAATTTAGTTGACCTACACTAATAATGTGATAAAATGCAAATTCCTTATTCATAGTGACGAGGGTGCAATCTGAGACACAGAAAATAACTCAAAAAACAAGAGAATAATTTTATTATTCAGAAAATGGAACTTCTTACATGTAGAGGATCTCAAATCTTCAACTTCAACAATAGATGCAAGTTACAAAAAATCACAAAATAATCCCTTTCGCAATGTGTGAACTTGTTTCCCCCAAAAACTACACAAAAATCATAAACCCGCACATAAATAGAGCTCCTTATTAGTTTGGAGCCAAAACAAAACTCAAATTTGACTTTTTGGTGTCCTAGTGCTGGAAGTTACAACTTCATATTCAAATTTTCGAGTACATTCGTAAATTAGTATCTTCTAGAAAGTGCGCCAACTTCTGGGAGCCATAACTTTTGATCCAAGACTCTGTTTTTCGAACCGTTTGAACCATTGGAAAGGTATCAAAGTTAGGAACATGCATGAAATCCACTACGCCAATTTTGGAAAGTTTCAAGGCCGATTCGAGACCGTTTAGTGCCTCAAATCTGATTTGGAAGGTTTTTAGGTGTAATTCTTGGAGACTAAAACTGTAATATCTTTCAACCCAGAAATAGAAAAGCAAAACCATAAGTTGGGAATTACATTATGATGAAAAGGGTATCTAGAAATACAAAAACATCTAAGAAACTACCAACATGAAATGAGTCTCTTTTTTTGGGTGATGCAGGATTGCCCTTACACCACTGGATGCTCCTACATCACATAGTCTCCTTCTAGCAACTAAAAATAAAGTTAACCAATTGCAAGTGTTTGGGGATTCTAAACTTGAAATTAACCAAGTGAAGGTTTAGTATTCTTGTAATGAAAAAAATATTGGTAGCTTCTAACAATTAGGTCTAGAATCTGATTGAGGACTTTGATGTTTTAAATATCAATCTAATTCCTCAAAAGAAAAATCTAGCATTGATGCCTTAGCTACAACATCCAAAACTTTGGAAACAACTTCACATAAGAATTTTTAAAAAATGGTTGATTTGACCACTATCCTTTAGTACCAAATAATGTACACAAATTTTAGGTCTTTGAAGATGATAAACACATCACAATTTTCATTACCAACTCTAGTATTTTGAAGCTCATATTATTGATGAATCAAAAATAGATGAGATAGAATCAAATCAAGAAGGGATAAATTCAAATCTAAAACCCAATATGATAGTGAAAGGAATAATTTAGATGGAAATATTGTTTGGTTCAAAATAGATCATCAATTCAAAGAAGATTGCATTTCAATAGAAGATTATTTTCCCTATGACATGGGAGATGAAAAAGAGGTTAAGAGTACATTCCATGATATGGGAGATGAAAAAGAGGTTAAGAGTACATTCCTTGGTAAGGCATGCACTATAGAAGAAAAATTTGGTATCATCCAAGACCTAAAGGATTGTCATGAGGTTGTGGCATGGAGTTATAATGACCTAAAACATGTAATGTCTCCATTATTACTCATACAGTTTCTTTGAATCCCAGGGCCAAACCTTTTAAATAGAAGAAAAAACCTTTTAATGCATTCTTAGAGCCCCTAATCTTCAAGGAGGTCCAAAAATTTGTGTTAACATGGATAATTTTTCTAGTAAGATATTCAAATTGGGCCACTATTCTTGTCCTAATCTATAAGAAGAATAAAAAAATTAGACTATGTGTTAATTTATAAAATTTGAATAGGGCTTGTAAGAAAGATGATTATCCATTACTATCACTATATGGAGTACTATAAATTTTGAATGGGTCCCATATGATGTCCTTTTGGATGGTTACTCATGCTATAATAAGGTAATGGTTGATTATGAAGATCAACTAAAGATGAACTTTATTGCTAAATAAGGAATGCTTACCTACAAAATAATGCCCTTTGGATAATTCAATGTAAGGGAAACCTTTCAATGAGCCATGGACATATATTTCAATACATAATGAGAAAATAAATTATTGTTTATATGGATGATTTAACTATATTTTCAAAGAAAATGGGTGATCACATAGCTAATTTGAGAAAAGTGTTATAATAGTGCAAAGAACATGGAACTTTTGTTAACCTAAAGAAATAAATTTTTAGAGTCACCAAGGGGAAATTAGTGGGTGATCTTATATCTAAAGTTTGTATTACCATTGTCCCAAAGTGATTCTAGGAAATACTTAAGATCCTCTTGTCCAACAACAAAAAGAGTTGAAGTCATACTTTGAGAAGATTATCTTCATTCTCAAGTTAATCATTTTTTAGATCATTATGCTACTAAATGTAATAATCAAATAGGATTCTAATATGGAATGGACCACAAAATACAAGGATATATTCACTAAAATCTAAAAGTTAATTTCCAATGCCTTAAACCCTTACTACACTAGGCTATTTTATATCTATTATTTCATTTCTAAATATGCGTGTGTTGCAATCCTAACTTAACAAAAGAAATAGGTGATGAGAAAAATATAATTTATGAGTTCCTAATTTAAATAAGTTGATTTGAAGTATTCAAATATAGAAAAATAGGTATAAATATTCACCTAATGGGGCTTGGATTCCATTGGAATGATCAATAAGTTGTCATTATTAGACTATAGATATGTACTACTACAAACTAATACACAAGATAGACCAAATCTCAATCATGCAAGAACTGTAACACATAATTAGTAATTAAATTCCTTGAAGAACACACCAACACTAGGTTTGGAATGCCATTTTTTTTTAATATGTGACATTAAAATTATCATTTACTTCTCTTAAATTCTCTAAATGTGTACATGATAACAAGGTAATTCTTAAATTTTATTCAAATTATTATCCCTAGGGTAATGGTGTAGTTGAGTTTACAAATAGAAACTTGCTAGAGGTTATTGAAAAATTACTTGATAAGAATCCTAAGGAATTTCATGGTTAGTTATAAGTTTACTTTATGGGCCGATAGGAATAGAGTCAATATTGCCCTAGGAACTTCACCTTATCATTTAGTTTATGGTCTAGATCATATCTTTCCCCTAAACCTTCATATTCCCACTTTGTAACTTATGAAAAATTATTTAGAAATAGAAGACAAGATAAAGGTCATGTTATTCAACTTACTACAATTCAAAAAAAGTGAGATGCAACCATGGAAAACTTTTCCAAGCATCAAGGAATAGTTAAAAGTTGGTTTGATAAAAGAGTTAAGGTAAAATCCTTCTAGATTTTGGATTTGGTCTTATAATGGGATAAATATCATGAAAGGAAGGGTGAAAATTTTACTAAATTATTATTATAATCCTTTAAAATTATAGATATGTTGAGTAATAATAACTACATTCTCCAAACATAATTGGAGAAGTCATCCCATTGCCTATCAATGGGCAGTTTCTTACACATTATTTTAAATCCTAGATTGGTGTGGAGTCTTCCTTGTACATAACGTAGGTTGTCTTTTTCCCTATTCATGTTTGTTTCTATCCTTTTAATTTTCCTATCCAAGTTTTTTTATTGTTGGTTAGTTTTTGGTTAGTTCTTTTCTTGCTCCATGTTGTTGTTAGCTGGTTAGTTGTTATTTTAGTTTATTTTTTCATTTGTTCACTTTTAGGTTTTTAGTCTCTTTTTGGAATATCAAATTATTCTTTATTTTTTCCTTAGTTATGGGGTATCATTTTTCTATATGGATGTATTATTATGCAAATGGGTGGTTACTAATTCATAACTAAGGTGATATTAATGGTGGGTATGTCTTGACTTAAAAGACCTTTATTATGGTTATTAGGTTAGTATTTCTAGTTTATACTACTTATTCAAAGTGTAAGTGTATTATCTAGTGGGGAACAATGATCAAAAAGATTCATTGGAAGTGTTGAGATGTTTTGTATTTAACACATTGTAGAGAAGAGGGACTAACTTCTATGGTACTCTAGGTCATGGGAGAGTCCTAAGCAACAAGCTTCCCTAAACTACCTCAAGTTTACTAAGCGAATTGGAAAGGTTAGGATGTTAAGGTCAAAAAGGAAGAGCAATCTAGTTGATGCTATCCTTTTGCTAAACCAAATATTCCATAGGGCCAGACGAGCTAGTTTTGAGGGTTCAATCCATTGCCCAGATAGCTCACTGTCTGAGGATGACAATGCAAATTATAGACTCCAGCATGGCACGCCAGCATCTCAAATGTGTGTTGTAATTCGTATGGATAGAGGGTCTAAGAAATAGAATAAAACACCAAAAAAATGACTATTAGACTAACTGATATTTTTTTTTCAATATGACAGAATATTGGAAAAGTGCATAACTAAACTACAAAAAAAAGAATACTATGCCTACACTAAGCTATAATTAACAAAGAGAAATTAAGAAAAGAAGACCTTTCTACCCACAAACTGAATCTCCAATGAGCTCCATGCGAAAACATCTACACACACATGACCAAGGAAAATGTTGGGGTTGTATTTAGAGGACTAGCTTAGTTAGTCCCTTGCTTTGGTGTTTCCACCTCCATGGATATCCAGATAGAAACAACATATGGAAAATGATGTAGGAATAGAAAGGAAATAGTGCTAAGAAAAATCACTAACAACAAGTATGCTACACAAATACACAAAGTCATTCAAAGAGAAATAACAATGAACAATATCATCTTCACACTCACGAGCACTCAAGGCAAGTGGTGGAAGGAGAGAGCTTGTAATTCCTCCAACAATAATGTTGTCATAATGAATAGAGTGTAGGAGCCAAGAACTAGTAGCTTGTAACCACAAAAGAGTGATGTAGATGCTTGAGAGTGTGAGAATGGAGCTAAGAGTGAGTGAGAGAATGAAGTAGAAGAAATAAGGAATAAAAGAATGAGATGATAGACTATTTGAACTTACAAAGGGAGGAAAAAGACTCGTTTATCAATGGTCAAGGGAGGTAGAGATGTTACACTTTGTCACCAATGGAGAAACATAACACCTTTGTGAATTCTAGAAGCAGGAATCCTATCAAGATGATAGTGTGATGCATGGATGTCCATGTGGCACGTGCATCCTTGACAAAGATTCTTCCACTGGCATAGAAACAAGCTACCAAGTGGATGGAGAAAGGTGGAAAATACATGGAATTGCATCATCAAAATTATTTTTTAAGGTAGGGGTGATGTAAATGGTAATTTTCCTAGGGGTGCAAATTTTATCCATTATGTTTTTCCCCCACTTCAGCAAGCACGTGTGTTAGTGTGAATGGGAGGTAAAGTAGAAATAAGTTAAAAAGAATATACCTAAATGGTCAAAGAAGCATATCTTCAATCTAGTACACCCAGACGTGTAGGAGGTAGCTCTACAGGCTCTTGGTCATGTAGGGAAATCTTCATGTGAAAGAGAGAGATGGCTCTATAGGTACTCAGTCCTACGAAAAGTGAAAAAATTCTCTACAGATGCTCAATCCTACAAAATTGGCTCCATGGGTGCTCAGTCTCACAAAATATGAACAAAGGCTCTACAAGTGCTCAATCCTGCAAAGAGAAAGTGTTTTATAGGTTATCGATCCTACAAAGGGGGCACTGCAAGTTCTCTTTCCTATGAAGCCTGATGTGAAAGGACTCCCCAGGTGCTCGGTCCTAAAGAGGTTGATGCAAATTCCCTTATAGTTGATCGGTCCTACAAGGAAATCTTGGTGAGGTGCTCGATCCTCCAAGCTTGATTATAAAAGTAGCTTCCCAGGTGCTCAATCTTGAAAAGCAACATGTTAAGCTACCAAAAAAACATGTTAGGTAGAAAAAAGTCACACAGATAGACATATCACAGAGCAAGCAATTGAAGGAGGAGTTTTCAAAGGGGTCCCTTAGGAACCCTTCAAGATAGCAAGGGGTCCACAAAAAGGGACACTCTATTTGAAAATCATGACATTTTTCACAAATGATTCTGACATCAACGAATCATTTTGAAAAATCTCTTTCGTTAAGGAATTCAATAAAAAGAATGGTCTTTCTTGAAGGTGAGTTTTTTTATTCTTTTTGCTATGAATTCATTTTCGAAAGAAAGGTCTCACTAAGAGGGTCCTTGTTAAAGGATGCAATTTTTGAAAAATGAAAAAAAATTAGTAATGGATTTGTTGGCCACCGAATTCACCTTATTGAAAATCAAAGAAGTAGCCCCCCTTAAGATGGTGCATGTGAATCAAAGGAGCACGTGGCATCGTAAGGAAAGAAAGAAAAAGAAGTGATGTTGTGGCCCATGAGACATAGTGAGATTTAAACACGAAGATGTTATCACACATGCAAGGGACAAAAAATAAGTACCACAACATCACAAAGCAAGCAAAAAGGAAGGAAAACAAAGACGAGGAAAACAATAGGCAAGTAGAGACAAAGAAATCAAGAGATAGGGGCATCTAGGAGTTCAAGGTCATATTAGTTCTTATAGGTAACCCATGATATATGTGAGAGAAAGATCATTAATCCCCAAAGTTCCTAGATTTGAAGAAGAGCACATGAAGATAAAATAAATAAAAAAAATTGGATCAACATGGAAGGAAGTCCTAAATGCCCCCAATTCTTTGCATCATCCCTAATTATCGAAAATCAAGTTTACAACATGTAGAAGAATGATGAAATATATAGAAGAATTTTACAAAATAATTTCACTTTTGTATCCAAGCACCTGCAAGGGTGACAAGGTTTTTCCAAGAACACATAGAAACAAGTACAATGGAAGCACAACACACACACACAAATCTAATCTATAGGTAAAGAAGAGGTACTTCCATAGTCCTCATCAACCAAGAGGTCATAGTTCTCCCAATCTAGATCATTTTATGGGGAGGGTGGATGAGCCTAAAAGGGAAAGATAGCAAGGGGAGCACCTTCTGAATCTCCTATGGCAAGGGCTAAGTAAGAAGGCTCCTCGAGGTCTTCTTCTCCAAGCTCTTACGAGGTGAAATTCATTGATCTCACGAAGATTGTTGAAAAAGTCGAGACATCATCCACTGAGTTAAAAATGCACTTAACATGAGTGCCATGTTTTAACTAGGTGAGAAAATAAGGAGGCACCCAAGATCCACCATGAACCTCATCAAGAGGGATAGTGACAAACTCAGGGGACGTCAAGGTTGCATCTATCACAAGGATGGCACAAGCCAAAGCAAAACTCCCTTCTGAAGAAGGTGATCCCTTCTTCTGACCTTTGTTTGAAGCAAGGTCATCCTCCAACTTATGCTTCAGTGGATGATGTGGAATCCCCGTAGAAGAAGCATAAGGTGAGGAGGAAGAGGACAAGAGCATAGTGGACACCACCGTGGTGTTTGGCATGTCCATGCACTAGAAAAATGGAGGGATGTCTAGGAGGGACATCAAAAGAGGGAGCTCCACTAAAGGAGTGATGAACACCTGCACCCTTTTGCATGAGGATCATCAGCATTCATCAGGGGAGCCAAAAGCATAACTGAGGTGAGTGGAACTAAAGAATAAGGAGAAAAAGAGGGAGGCATAGCGATAGGTTCTGAAGCAAGAGCTAGTGGCTCCCCTTCTGCTTTCTACAAGGTGACTTATTTAGCTATCAGATCCTTTCTCTGGTGCTTATGCTTGCACACAAACTAGATTCATTGGCTCTAGGAACTAGAATTTTTTTCATAAGAAGGGATAGGATGCTCCTATTCTACCATAGGAGTGTCCTTCGTGACTGTTTTCGGTGGAAGGGTAGCTCCCTGGACACAAGTAGGAGTAGGAAGCACAAGGGTGAAAATGATAGCAAGTGGAGAAGCAGACATAGGTACCTCAGTGGTGGGCCTCTTCCCATTCATTTCCTAGGGGGCAGGAGTGGGAGGAGGTCATGGAGGCCGAGACATAGGTACAATTCTACAAGGGCCCTTCCCCTTACGATAAACAATGAGCCTAGGCACTGTGAGCAAGATGGGAAGTTCAAACACTTGAGACTTGGCTTTTCACCAAGAATGCACCATCAGGCTCCCTATGCGAGGCTTGGGAGTAGGATCCAAAGGTGTCATAGTAGGGTGAGAAGTGGAAGTAGATGGAATAAGAAAGAATGATATCAAAAGAAGTATTTATGGGCCTGGGCCCTACCAAGACTGAGAGGGTGATGGAACCGATAGGAGGGACCGAGAGTTTGTCATGTGTATGTATTGTGGTCTTCAACTTCTCATATTCCCCCCTATGTATAAATTTTATCAATAGAGTCTCCTCCATTATAACATTCACACAACTCATGGGGTCAATAACGACACCACTTATGATGTTCCCATTGATACAAGCAGGAATGTACAAGGGGAAAGGCTCTTTATTCATAGGTAGATCTTGCAACGTGAAATCTATATCTGGTGACCCATTTGCAAGTTGGGTGGGGGGAATGCATGTAAATGAAACCATATTTATGTACTCTAAAGGAAAAAACTCAATGGAACCCGAAGGTTTGACAACTAAGTTTGTAGAATGAGATGGAAACAAATCAGTGTAAATTTGTATTTTTCTATTAGCCTTTTCCATAGACTTTTTATCATTTTGCTTCTTCCTATCGAGATGCATGGTACCATCATTGATGTGATCCTGAATCTCATGGCGCAGACACATGCATCTTTCGATATCATGTCCATGAACTCAATGGTAGTGGAAAAATGTGTGCTCATCATACCAATCAGGGTAGGGCTCGGTGAGAGGTCCAAGATCAGGAAAATTCAAGACTTTATCTTTTTAATAGTTTCTTTAAAATGGAAGAATATGATTCAAATAGTTTTGTGAAGTGCCTATTGTAAGGAAAATTAGATGCGGAAACAATTCTCCTAACATCAATACCTCAAGAAAGAATGCAGATACACTTTAAAAATTACAATTACAGTCAAGTTAAGATGCTCTATGAAACAGATTATAGAAACAGAGTATTAAGCAAACACACATGAACACCAGATATACGTGGGAAAACCCTTACGGGAGAAAAACCCACCACACCAAGAGAAATCACTTTGTATTACAGTAATCAAAATTACATACAATTCCAGACTTATCTTTCTGGTGTCATTATACAGCAGCATTCATCATGAACATTCTTCGAACAGAAAACATCCAAGTTATAGCCTTTATAGATTTTAAAACCTTTACTGATATAGTTTTTAATTCTTCACACTTCATTGTTGATCAAACTACTATCCATCCCCCAAGCGTCTACAACTTCCAACTATATCCATGGTGTTCCCTAAATGTTGAGCTTTCTCACAGAACTGTCACAACGAACCAACTACTAACGATTCACTTTCGGCTTCCTCTATTTGTCCACGAGATTCCACGTATGACAGTTAAATGGTCAACAGAATTCGTAATGCACTGGCATCTTGGTGAGACACTAATAGTGTCTCGCCGATGCCACATATACATTATACCGATGTCGCCAAGAGCCTCTATAGTCGCCAAGATGTTATATTGAGCTCCAAGATATACACTGAGTCGTCACCTAGTCGCCCTAACCTATCGCTTTCACCAGGAGGTCATAGCGAGACATCAAAGGTTATACCTAAGTCCCCATACCTACCGAGCACCAAGGAGAAGTCAGCAAGACTCACACCTATTGCCAAGAGTTCATACTGATCTCCATATGTTACTTCGATGATCAACTATCGCCAAGAGCTACCCCAATAGCCATCGACTATTGGCAAGGCTTTCGCCATCGCTAAGAGGTTTCTCCGATAGCTTTAAGTTATCCTGAAGATTATTCAACATTGGTAAGACTTGTCAAATTCGCTAGGACTTCTTATCAAAACCACTGTGTTCCACTGATGACCATCATTCGCCAAGAGCTACACCGAAGACTAACACTTGATTCTTTCTCGCTGAGACATATCCACATTGGTAGGACATCTTACTGATGACATTTCCTTCGGCCAAGTCTCCCCGATGAATACAAAACAAACACTATTAGCATAACATCTGCTTTCGCGGTGACTTCTTACCGAGTCAATATGGGTTACCCTGAGGACCTCAATACATACGCTGTCGGTGAGAGATTAACACTTCACTGAGAAAACTTAGTGAAAACCTTTAGCTTCACTAAAGACTACAATTGCCAAGAGTCTCCCCGATGCACAATTGAATGGCCTTTCATCTAGAGGTCTCCCAAGCACTATAAGGTCATAACAAATACATCATGCTACAGTGATAGACTCCACAGTGTAACCTTTCGGTAAGACAATGGCAAGGTCACAGCGACCTGGTCAGAACTGAATAAAGCAAACCTGCTTGTCGTCCAAACATGGAACCTGTCACACCGACTTGGCACTCATGGAGGTTTCAGCCTGTAATTTTTGATGCACATATTTCCAACAATCTCCCACTTGAAAAAGATCATACAGGCACCTCCAAAGCATAAATAATACTTACTAAAAAACATGGGCACTAAGGCCCATTGAATTGGCACACCACCTGAACTTGTCTGTGCTCACCGGCTTCGTCAATGCATCTGCAACATTCTCCAAAGTATCAACCTTTTCCAAACTGACATTTCCATCTTCAACCATATCTCGTACAAAGTGATACTGTACATCAATATGTTTCATTCTGGCATGGAAAGTTGGGTTCTTTGCCAGACAAATGGCACTCTAACTATCACATAAAATTGTTATTTCTCCTGCATCAAAACCAATGTTAGAACACAAATGTTTCAACCATACAGCTTCTTTACAAGCATGGGTAAATTCCATGTATTCAGCCTCTGTAGTGGACAAAGCGACTACAGCTTTTCGCTTGCTCATCCAACTCACTACACCACCATTCAACATGAAAATGTATCCACTGGTGGATCTCCTGCTATTAATGTCCCCTGCCCAATCAGAATCTACATATCCATGAATGCTGAGAGTCCTTTGTGATTCAACCAAAATCCCATGGTAACACAATGCAAAATCTGAAGTTCCCTTCAAATATCTAAATACTCTCTTGACAGCATCCTAATGTATTCTACCTGGATTTTCCATAAATCGACTAAGTACTCCCACTGCTTGGGCAATGTCTGGCCTTGTATAGACCATCACATAAATAAGACTACCTACAGCACTAGCATAGGGCACACTAGTCATGTCCTCCATCTCAGTAGGAGATTTTGGACAATCCTCAATAGATAGCTTCGTTCCCTGCATGACTAGAACAACTAACTGCTTGCAATCATTCATACAAAATCTCTCTAGAACAGTCCTTAGATACTTACTCTGACTGAGCCAAAGCTTTCTATTCTCCCTGTCCCTAGATATCTCCATCCCCAGAATATACCTTGTTGCACCAAGATCCTTCATTTTGAACTTAGCAGACAACTGAGACTTAAGATCAAAAATCATTAGCTTGCTATTTCCTATGAACAACATATCATCAACATAAAGAGCAATAACAAGCACTTGATCACTTTCAGCTTTATAATATACATAGTGATTAGATTTTGATCTCACAAATCCTAAAGATAATACATAGGTATCAAATTTTTGGTACCACATTCTAGGTGACTGCTTTAACCCATACAAAGACTTCTTTAATTTGCATACTAGTTTTTCTTTACCTTTCTCAACAAAATGCTCAGGCTGGGACATATAGATTTTTTCTTTAAGATCACCATGAAGAAATGTCTTCACATCCATCTATTCAACCTCTAAGTCATGCGTTGTTGCAAGTGACAATAGAAATCTAATGGACGTTAGCTTTGCTACAGGAGAAAATATTTCCCCATAGTCAATTCCCTCTACCTGGGAATAACCCTTTGCAACCAGTCTTGCCTTGTATTTTTCTACACTGCCATCCAGACCAATCTTTTTCTTAAATACCCATTTGCAGCCCACAGGTTTTCTATCTTTAGGCAAGGGCACCAGACTCCAAGTTTCATTTTTATCTAATGATGCCATTTGTTCCTCCATGGCTTCCAACCAAGAATCTGAATCAGACATTTTAATTGCCTCCTTTATAGTCTTAGGCTCATTAGTGCTAGAAATTAAAGCATAGGCACAAGTAGAATCAATTAATGAGAACCCATACCTATCTGGTTGTTTCCTTTCTCAGGTTGACCTCCTCATAGGTTGAGGTTGAGGTTCATCTTCTTCAGAACTTTCAGAATTGCTTGAGCTCTCCTTAGTTTCAAGTATGTTTTGAATCTTCAATTCCTCTTTCTCTGGTGTAGGAGGAATTGTTGCTACATCCTTACTATTTTCTAACTTTGTCTCTGACTATAGATCTAGGGTGGAAGGTTTTAGCTCACGAAATATTACACTTCTGATGTATACAACCTTCTCTGTAATAGGATTCCAAAGCTTGTATCATTTAATGTTAGCACTATAGCCAATAAAAATACACTTGATAGCCTTGTTCTCCAACTTAGATCTTTTTACATCTAGCACATGTGCATATGCCTCATAGCCAAAGACTCAAATATGTCTAAGAGAAGGCTTCTTACCAGACCACGCTTCCAAAGGTGTCTTATCAACAAGAGCAGAGTTTGGAGACCGATTAACCAAGTAACATGCAGTAGCAGTAGCTTCAGCCCAGAACTTTTCCTCCAAACCAGCACTACTAAGCATACTTTGTGCTCTCTCCATCACTGTCCTATTGAACCTTTCTGCAACTCCATTCTGCTGTGGAGTATAAGGTATATTCTTGTGTCTTTTGATTCTGTGGTCTTTACAGTATCTTTCAAATTCATCAGAACAGAATTCACCGACATTATCAGTCCTTAAGCATTTTATTATTTTACCAGTCTGATTTTCAACAAGATTTTTAAACTCCTTAAATCGACTGAACACTTCTGATTTACTTTTCAAAAAATATATAAATGCTCTTCTTGAATAATCATCAATGAACGACACATATTATCTTGATTTAGACAAAGAAGAAACATCTACTAGACCAAACACATCTGAATGGATATAATCTAGCAAGCCAGAAGATTTATAAGGACTGTCATAAAATGAAACACGGTGCTGCTTTCCATATATACAGTGTTCACAGAATTCAAATTCGAGATTACAATCTTCAAGCCCCTCAACAATATTTTTGTTCTTCAAGGTTTTTAAACCTTTTTCTCCTAAGTGGCCTAACCTATGATGCCAAAGCATAGTCTTCTCTGCAGGAAGTGTTACTTCTGTAGAGTTTACATAATTAGGGATAGTTCCCTCTTTACCTTCATGAGCAGCTTTCAGTGACTTCAACGAGACACTGTTACATTGAACAGCTTGTGCATCCAGCTTGTACAGGGTACCAATTCGAGCACCTCTAGCCAACACCATTGAACCTCTAGTCATCTTGCAGCCACTTCCTGAGAACAAGACTTGTACTCTAATATCATTAAGCTTGCTGACAGACAGCAAATTTTGATTCAGACCTGGTATGTGCACAACATCATTAATTCCCTTTACTCTACCATTAGTAAATTGTATTCTGACTCTTCCATGGCCAACTATCTCCAAAGTAGAATCCTTCACCAAGTACACCTTTCCACCATTGTACTCTTCATACTTTGTGAACCATTCTCTGTGAGATGTCATGTGGAACGATGCTCCAGAATCAATCAGCCAGACATCATCTGATGCCTGTGTAGCCAAGGTTGTAATGAAGGCGTCACCATCACTATGAGAAGAACCATTATCAGAAGATCCCTTCTTCTTCTTTTTCTCCTCTTTACAATCCTTTCAGACATGACTAGGTTGCCCACAGTTCTACCACTTCACCTTGGACTTTTTGCCAAGAGACTTTGATCTCCCCTTTGATTTTGATTTGGACTTCTTGTTCTTCTTCTTTCCTTTCTCCTTTGACCTTCCTCTAACAGTAAGAGCCTCATTTTCCATCTCAAAATATTTCCTTCTCATCTCTTATGATAGCAAAGATGCAACAAAATCTTCCATCTTGAAACTGGATGTTGTACTCCCAATCGCCATCACCAGATGATCCCATGAGTCTAGCAAAGAACACAATAGAAGCATAAATCGATCCTCTTCTTCAATTTTTACACCAACAGATGTTAATTGTGTGAGTAGCATGTTAAATGCATTCAAATGATCAGCTACAGACCCACCTTCCTGCATTCTCAGAGTATAGTTTCTTCCTCAGGAATAGTTTATTCACCAAGGACTTCCCCTGATAAATAGACACCAATATCTTCCACAAGGAAGACGCAATCTTCTCTTCATGCACATTTAGAAGCACTGAGTCTTCCAAACAGAGCCTTATCAACCCCTTAGACTTCCTATCTGCAATGTCCCAATCTTCTTGCTTTGTGCCTGAAGGTTTCACTCCAACCACAGCAATCCAAAGATCACGGTCAACAAGAAGATCTTCCATCTTGAGTTTCCACAACTCAAAGTTACTGCCATTGAATTTCTCTATTTCATACTTTCTAGATGTACTAGCCATCTTAACCTGTAATCATAAATAACAATCTCTACAATACTCCCATTGAACATTATTGACACAAAAAACCCAATGTACCCCCAAGGATAACACAACTGGCTAAGCTTTGATACCACTTGTAAGGAAAATTAGATGTGGAAAACAATTCTCCTAATGTCAATACCTTAGAAAAGAATGCAGATACACTTTAAAAATTACAATTACAGTCAAGTTAAGATGCTCTATGAAGCATATTACAGAAATAGAGTATTAGGCAAACACACATGAACACCAGATATATGTGGGAAAACCCTTACGGGAGAAAAACCCACCACACCAAGAGAAATCACTTTGTATTACGGTAATCAAAATTACATAAAATTCTAGACTTATCTTTCTAGTGTCATTATACAGTAGCATTCATCATGAACATTCTTCGAACAGAAAACATCCAAGTTATAGCCTTTACAGATTTTAAAACCTTTACTGATACAGTTTTTAATTCTTCACACTTCACAGTTGATCGAACTACTATCCATCCCCCAAGCATCTACAACTTCCAACTATATCCATGGTGTTCCCTGATTATTGAGCTTTCTCACAGAACTATCACAACGAACCAACTGCTAATGGTTCACTTTCGGCTTCCTCTATTCGTCCACGAGATTCCACATATGACAGTCAAATGGTCAACAAAATTCGTAATGCACTGGCATCTCAATGAGACACTAATATTGTCTTGCCAATGCCACATATACATCATACCGATGTCGCCAAGAGCCTTTGTAGTTGCCAAGATGTTATATCGAGCTCCAAGATATACACCGAGTCATCACGTAGTCGCCCTGACCTATCGCTTTCACCAGGAGGTCATAGCGAGATATCAAAGGTTATACCTAAGTCCCCATACCTACCAAGCACCAAGGAGAAGTCAGCAAGACTCACACCTATCACCAAGAGTTCATACCGATCTCCATATGTTACTCTGATGACCAACTGTTGCCAAGAGCTACCCCGATAGCCATCGGCTATCGGCAAGGCTTTCACCATCGCTAAGAGGTTTCTTCGATAGCTTTAAGTTATCCTGAAGATTCTTCATCATCGGCAAGACTCGTCGAAGTCGCTGGGACTTCTTATCGAAACCACCATGTTCCGCCAATGACCATCATTTTCCAAGAGCTACACTGAAGACTAACACTTGAGTCTTTGTCACTGAGACATATTCACATCGGTAGGACATCTTACCAATGACATTTCCTTCGGCCATGTCTCCCCGATGAATACAAAACAAACACTGTTGGCATAACATCTACTTTCACAGTGACTTCTTATCAAGTCAATATGGGTTACCCCAAGGACCTCAATACATACGCTGTCGGTGAGAGATTAACACTTTGTTGAGACAACTTAGTGAAAACCTTTAGCTTCACCAAAGACTACAGTTGCTAAGATTCTCCTCAATGCATGATTGAATGGCCTTTTGGCCAGAGGTCTCCCGAGCGTTATAAGCTCATAACGAATACATCATGCTACAGCGATAAACTCCACAGTGTAACGTTTCGGCAAGACAATGGCAAGGTCAGTGACCTAGTCAAAACTAAATAAAGCAAACCTGCTTGTCGGCCAGACATGGAACCTATCACACCGACTTGGCACTCATGGAGGTTTCAGCCTATAATGTTTGAAGCACATATTTCCAACATCTATTGCATTTGAAGCCCTTGTCGCCAGTTGAAGAGACCACATTCGTAATGGTCTTATTTTTACTAAAGATCAACACTATGGACTTACCCTCAAAATAGGAGTGTGGGGAGGACCCCCTAAGCTAAGAAACCATCTGTTGGTACTCTTAGAATATGGCACATAGATGTATGAAAGAAGGATATTTCATCAAGGCAAATTTCTCTTGCTAAGATCAGGTTCTTGATGAAAATGTTTTAGACATCCAAGTCAGGTAAAGGATAAGAAATATATGAAAATAACGCTTGATAACAAGCTATGAAATCAGTTATCTTTTCATGTTCTCCCTTCTTAAACTGGACGAGATCCAAGAAGGACATCTTCGGCCTGATGTTTGTCTGGGACTATCTTAGAAACTGATTCATGAGATGATCAAATGAGAATATGGAATTGTCAGGTAAGGAATAGTACCATTGAAGGGTTGTGTCCTTAAGTAACTTTGGAAACAACTTAGCCATTAATGCATCATGGTGGAATAAATTTGTACACATGGTATTGAATACAAAAACATGTGTTTACAGATCTCCTTTACCACCATATTTCTCAAACTTCAAAATCTCTATCCCCTAGGGGATAGGAGTATTTAGAATTGCTATTGAGAAAAGGACAGTGATGAAAGAAAGGTTGAAATATGGGCTAAGAGGTGGCCTGGGAAAAGTTCACTAAATGGTTCTACATCTAGCCCATGTTTTACAAAAAGGCATTCAAAATAGGATTAGCTGATGAGACTGGACTAGTGGAACCACCATCGAAACCAGCATGACTACCAAACCCACCAGCCCCCTTTCTAGTAGGAGCCCCATCACCCAAGCTAACACTGGCCTCAAGATTACCACCAAAAGCATTAGGAGTAGTGGAGCTAAATCCCAAAGGAACCTTGCTCACTTTGATGATGAGAGGGGCTTTAGGAGCGGAGACAGAAGGGCATGTTTTAGCCATATTCATCAACACCCTAGGCATCGAGACTTCTATTTATTTCTTAGTACTCTCAAGCCCAAGTCCTTGGAAAACACTTGATCTGGGGTTGTATGATGGGACATGAGTTTCCATTATGTCAATAATACCTCAAAGAAATTCCAGACCTATCTAGTCCTTATCCAACATATGTCTTATCTCATTAACCACCCTAGTAGCCCTAGTCATGATCTTTTCTTTCCCCAAATACTTCCCAAATTCTAGAAGCTTTCAATCCAGGAAAAGGAGCTTCTCTACAAGAATCACAAGAGATTCATTTCTTGTGAGTTGAGATATATTTATAAATGTGATTGAGAATAAAGAAGAAAGAAGAAAAAGGATGAAAATAAAAGAAAAATAAAACATGAAAAAAAAAGAAAAATAAGAGAAAAATAAAAGTCAAAAGAAATCATATGGTTGTGTGATTCAAGTAACCTTTAATAGGGCTAGGTGATAGCACAATAGTTTTTCCTACTTTTTGGCCTAAGCGGGATGCTCAAAATTAATATTTTTTAACATTTCTCAATTCGTGTCAATTATAGGGAATAAATAGTTAAGAATTTAAGGATGATGCAAATTGATAAGTTGTGACATTTTCTATGTAGATTCAAGCTATATTTTTATAAAAAACTAAAGAATTATTTCTATAATTTTTTATGATTAATTGTATTTTTATTTTTTGTATTAATTTTTTATTCAATGACACTATTCTATAACACATAAATTTCACTAGAAATTAAAAAAAATCCATGTTTTTTGAAACTATGTTTAATTATTATTACCTAGGTAGGTAATAATGACATATGTTCATCTTGACTTGAACTAGACAAGTGCCACCACTACCTCATCAATACTTGATTGATGGTGAAACATAAAAATGTGGTGACTCTAATATTAGTTTCCATAACCTAGGGCCATTTCCATATTTTTATAAATTTTGTTGAGATGTTGATCACAAGGTGTAAGAGATTGACTTTCAAACCTGAAGGTGATTTGGAATCAAACCTCGATCTACATCTAATGGGGGATTGGAATTGATTAGAAGTATTTGGAATGATTAAATTAATGATTGCATATGTTCTAATGTTAAAAATGAAAGATCTCAAAAACACACATATAGAAACAATAGTTTACCAATAGATTTGGGAAGTGCAAAGGATAAAAAAACCTACTCCAAAAAATTAGTTTTGATGTGTCTACAAGGACTCATTCACTCATGGGAAAATGGGTCTTTGTACAAGGGTCTGGATCAACTTTTTGGGTCCTATAGTACAAGATATGATCTTTCATTTGACAAATGTCCCACTATCGGAAAGTTGGAAATAAATTCTATAACCTATTTTTTGTGGCTTGAAAACAATGATGATAACTTGTGCACAATACAAAATTGATCCTTCAAGATCTCCTCGATTCTTCTTCAACCTGTAATAGATGCACATACATAAGGAAGAAGAAAAAAAATCTTTGTATGGGGTTTTCCTTGATCAAACCCCAATTTTGGTAATTAAACCTTGATTGAAAGATAATGGAAAAAGAGAAGGAAATGATGAATTAACAATGCTTGCTACAAATTACCACCTCCTTTGGATTCCCTTAGAGGATTAAAGTCAAACGAATCTCTCCAAGGAACTTGATCTTTCTTTGCTTGATTTATTTGGATACTTGAAATGCTTCAATTCTTTAGGATCAACAATGCATATTAGCCTTCACAATATGAAATGAACACACATAGAATTGAACATAAGGTTAGGATCCTGATTGTTGCAACAAATGACTAATAAATCTGCTCTTGATGCTCTTGACAATAATATTTTCTCTTGAATCTTCACCTCTATCTTGTTAGCTTTTAAATGATAAAAAATACTATGTATTTATAGGTGTTTATATAATTTCTCTAAAATTAGATTTTAAAAGTTGATAATTGCAAATTGAATTTGAATCATTAAAATGCCACCAAAAACATATTTTAAAAATAGGTCTTGGCACTTAAAGGGGACCCATTCACCCATGGGTGAATGGCTCCTGGCCTATAAGTCTAGGACACTCATATTTCATGATGATTAAAATATTAAATTTATTAACTAAATGTTGGTTCTCCTTTCGAAAACCGAAAAAAATAAGGCTTTAGAATACACAATTTGGAAATTAGAAGCTTAATTAAGTCCAATAAATTAAGGGACCCAAACATCATGTGAAATTGTAAAGGTATATAATTTTCTACACTACATTTAGCCTCAACTTTAGTGAGAGTGTGAACTTATGCTCAAACTCACACTAAAGTAGAGAAATATGTGTCAAGAGGGGTTCAAGTGCACAAATTTTAATCAGATTGGATGATAAAGATCAAGGAGGATGATCAAGCCCCCATAATCCAAGATCCCATGGAAAACCAACATAAGCACAAAGGGCACACATGCATGTAAGATATGTAGTAAGACAAGATACACAAGCATACATATCAGATTACACAAAGCATACACAATGAAAACACATGTGACACAACATAACATATAGACAATGGTGAAATGAAAAAAAACATGATGTAAGCATAATGTGAACACCGATAAGACACATGAAAACACACAACAAAACACAAGGTTAGTACTAAAAGGATTCGAGTTGATAAGGTAAAGATATCTTAGTCTTAAATTGTCTCAAATACCAAATTTCATCCATCGAATGATGCTCTCACAAGGATGTAAAATCACTTATGCAACACGTGGATCCACTGGAAAGCAATTTGTATTATCCTAGGAGGCCATGGAATATGCTCACAAGTGCTAGTGTAGTTTGGTATACACCAGGTGAGCCCCCAAGACAAAATGAGAAACACACACTAAGTCTACAAGGTGTGTACCCATAAAAAGGTGGTGGATAGGAAAAGTCATCACAAAAATGTGTACCCATATTTCAACCATACCAAAAGTTATACTCCCTAATAAATTTGATAAGGTGAGAAAAAATGATCAATCCTTCACAAGGCTAGCAAGTTGTATTATGCTAGAGACTCATGGAATAAAATTGCTTCACAAGGCTAGCAAGCCATATTATGCTAGACACTTGTGGAATATATGACAAGGTTTAAGTTCAAAACAATGGTAAATAATCAAGATAATCAAAGGGGTTTTACTTAATGCATGGAAGGTCACACCTTAGGGAACAATCACACTTGACATTACCATCAAGAGAGGACTAGTCGAGGAATAAAATATCATACCTTAGGGAATGCTAGCAATAGCATTGCCACCAAGGGGAAAATCATATGCCAATAAAGGTCACACTCTTGTAGAACATCAAGCCAAATCTCACCACAAAGAAGACACATCACATAGATCAAGAAAGTCACACTTTGAACAAAAAAGGTCTCACTTCCTAAGAGATGTATGTTATCATCACTAAGAAGGGAACATGGAAACAATGAGCAAGAGACTATATGCCCCCCTTAAAATTCCAACATACTTGCTATGTTGGTTTTTTAAGGAGAAAGAGGGGAAGAGGGGATCCTTAAAAATAATGCACACCTCCCAAAACTAGTTATCCTTTCCCCCCAAGCGAAGAGACAAGGATAACCACAACAATGACTATCATGTTGTTACCATGAAAAATATGGTTGCACTTAAGATTGTACAACCATGAATGGTAATAAGCATAATATATAAATCTACCAATGCCACATAGTGATGAGCAACATGATAGGATGAAAATCATTATTATTTAGGGGAATTAGATGCATCAACACAAGGAAGAGCACCATAATTCTTAAGATGTTGAATTTTGTTAATCAATTCCTAACATTCATTGGTTGAATGACCATGCACTCGATGATATGTATAAAATGATATTTTGTTGTCAAATTTATTTCATATTTTTGGAGGGAGAGATATCATGCAGGCTTGGAGAAGCCTCGACAGGGTACTCTCTTGATCAATAGTAGAAGATATTCCTTTCTTTTGTGAAAAAGATCTTTCTTGCTTACTAGAAGGTGTTATACATACACTGAGACTCTTTAGGTTTAGATTGTGATATTTTGTACTCTCTCAAAAAGGAGGTTGTAAAATATAATGAACCCCAATCATCACTAAAACATGTGTTTGAATATGAAACAATACCATGACCATGTTGTATATTTTTCCTAGGAGTGTTTTATGTGATGACATTGACCTTAAGTGAAGGTTTCTTTGATGTTTTCATTTCTTTTGAAGAACAATAACCAAGATCTCTTTTTTTTACTTGTGTGCTACATTTGATAGGGACATGGATACATTGTTCTTTAACACCACATCCTTTTCCATTATAGCCAAGTTATTTCAAAAGTTTGTAACCCCTTCCATAAAGTGCTTTCATTTCTTTTGAGGAAGTAGGTTTTTCATGATCACTTTCATCATATGTAGATGTATAATTTTTGTTTTCCTCTTCTTTGCTAAAATTTGTGGACTCACATGCTTTTGATGACTTAGATTGTGTTGATATTATGGCAACTTATTTCTCTTTTTTTATTTGTGTGTGATCTTGTAGTCTCCCATTAATATAGGTGTAAAATCTAACAATCCCCAATAATCTTTCAACAACTTTGTCACAGATGAAAGAAAAACATCATTTTCTTCTTTTTGAAAAGGATCCACTTTTGTAGTTGGTGTCAATGTTCTAAGAGGATTTTTCATTCCTATTTCAATTTGTAAACATCTTTCAGGTTTAGGATCAGCTTTTATCTTATAGACCTCATTTTTGTAAGTGTATTTCATTAGATGATGAAGCATTGAGGGGACTCCATTCATTTCATGAATACATGGTATACCCAAGAGAATATTATATGAAAGATCATGAGGCATGACATGGATAGGAGTTTTAAAAGTAACCTTATCAACTTTTGTAGGCAATATTATCACATCAAGCAATTGTTTCCCACATTATCAAAACCACAAATAGACAACTCAACTAATTGAATTTTAGTATTATCCACTCCAAGTTTATCCAAAAGGTTTACACTATAAATACTGAGTGTCAAACTATTATCAATAATAGTATGCTTAATTCCAATCTTGTTAATGCTATCCACTACAATCAAAGCCTTATTTTTTTTTTGTATTTCCAATGGAGGTAATTCGGTTTGATGAAAGGCAATGTCCAAATTAAGTGAATTCATATTCTCAATCAAAGTTGCAACATCATTGGGTTGTGTGCTAGGAGGGATAACAACTTGTAAAGAATTTTGAAGCACACTATGGTAAACAAGTGATGCTTGAATCAAATCTCAAAGGGAGATCTTAGTAGGAGTGTTGCAAATTTATTCTACAAGGTCATACTCCTTTCCACTATGTGAAATTAAATGAGGAGCACTAGGCAAAATAGGTTGAGGAAGTGTTATCAATGTAAGAATGGTTTGCGGTTGCCTATTATTCCTTGTGTTATATGTTTGAACAACAATATGATAACTTGGTTGTTATGAAACATTGTTACTAGTGAGTTTCCTTGCAAAATTTAAGACATATCTTGGAGGTTTTGGTTGGTGTTGAGGTGGTCTTATAATGAGAAGCGGTTTAGGAGGTCCAATAACTAAATAGATCTTAGGAGTTTCAAAAGGAATATTAGGTGGCATAATTATTAGAGGACTCTTGGGAGGTCTAAAAGGAGTTTTTGGAGGTCCAATAATCAAGGGAGATCTAATGGTCAATTGTGTGTTCATAACCTCAGAAAATTTGTCTTCTTGTTGATGATCTTCTATTGAGGGGGGATCTAATGTCACCTTATTATCTTCATCTTTAGCAAGCCACATTACTATCACTTGAAATACATGTATCAAGGATATCATCCTCTTGCAACATAATATCTTCCAAATAAATATTCTCATGAAATTCAATGATTGGGTTTTCTAAGATAACTTCGTCACAAGTGGGGGAGGTATCGAGAGAAGAAAATGTATGATTTTCTTGCTTATCAATGATTGTTTCCTCTTGTCCAACAATATCATCACAAGTATGAGAGGTAGAAAGAGATAAATAAAAAAGATTCTCATGACACTCAATGGTTGGATCTTCCAACACCAAGATACCTTTGTCACAAGTAAGAGAGGTATTAGGGGAAGAACACTTGTGATTGTCATGATTATCAAGGATTGTACTCTCTTTCACCAAAATAACCTCACACATAGGAGAGATGGTGGGAGATGGATTAGTGAAAAACAAGAAAAGAGGGGAAATAAATTCATATTCATATGCTTTTAACAAAAATTTCTTAAAGTGCTCAACAAGATTTGAAAATAGAACATGAATTATGATAACTGGAGATTTTTGCAATGATAAAATGATGTAAACAATTATCCTACAAATCTAAAATACAAAATTTTTCCCAAATTTACAATAAATAAATAAAAATGACACCCTTTCTTGCAAATACAATAATATTTTTTTAGAATTTCAAAATAGAGATATACCAACAGAAACATAATGAAAACTCAGAGACAAAAATGTGTGAAAAAGATTGCAAAAACACTTGTACAAGGACACATCCACCTAGGGGTGGATGAGTCTTTTTTTAGATTCTAAAAACTAAAAAATTGAATATGTAAGTTGATGTTTAAGATTTCTATTTCTATTAGGTTAACCAGTGATTGTTTTTCCATTTTTTGGTTAATTTTAGATAATGCAATGCAAGATTCAAGTGTGAAACAAAGGTGAAAATGTTTTTGAAAAGTTTTGAATGCAATATTTTACTAATTGTAAGATGAAAGATTCTAAAAGTGATGATTTTATGCCAATTTGAACCAAAACTATCCAATTTTTCACTTGATTTTGGCTTAAAATGAAAGATGCAATCAACAATTTCAGATTTTAACCACTTAATGAATGCAATATGAATGTAAATATGATCTAAATATGACTAAAAAAAACCTTAATGCAGCCTATGATGCAATATGGAATGCATTTTTTTGAGTTTTTTATGCTTTTAAAATGCAAAAATGCAAAATAATGTAATGCAAAACCTAGATCTAGGGTTTGAAAGACTTCCAATTTTCAGAAGGTATATGATGTAATAATTTCAAGTTCACAAAAATGAAACATAAAAATGTGGTGACTCCAAGATTAGTGTCCCTAACCTAGGGCCATTTCCACATTTTTATAAGTTTCATTGAGTTGTAGATCACAAGGTGTAAGAGATTGAGTTTCAGACCTAAAGGTGAGCCAATCAAACCTGGATCTACATATAATGGGGGGTGTTAGCTCTCAAAAATGCAGGAAGGATGCCTCAAGAGGCTGCCAATCTCTTGATATGCTTTAGGGTAATAGACAAGGTCAAATGAATTGAACCTTCTACTCTTCAGGTGATACTAGACCTAGGCGAGTGTACCTATTTGAATGAAGCAAACTTGATTTATGTTTATCCTTCTTGCAGTGATTTGTTCACAAAGGAAAATGGAAGTGAACAAATGAATTCAAACTTGGTATAAGATGTATAGCAATACTTAAAGCTAAATCCTAAATTATTCAATTAACAGATGTAAAAAAACTGAATGAATCCAAATGATGAAGTGCAGAGACTAGTGCCTTGTTGGGTATGCAGAGTCAAATGAAATCAAGATGAGCAACACTTCTTTGGGGAGAACTCAAGTTATCTGGCATATATTTTGTTTACAACTTGTATAAACATGCAATATTGTGACTACTAAGCTCTACTTTAACAATCCAAATGAATCTCTCTGATTACTATGATCAACTAAAAGGATTTAATCTTTGCTTGAAAGAACCAATCGATTAACCACACAGATACAGCAAATATGTACTGATGAATTGAATATAAACTTGTTATATCAATTTAAACAATCAGAAAGAATCCATCTTGGAGATAGCTTAGCAATACTTTCATTAAATTCAACAAATAATTGACACCAGAAATGTGCAACAACATCAATTGACTTTCATAAATACCTCCATTTTGAAAACATGCATCATAGTCTTTGATCTGATAAATCTATTGTATTGTATCCATCTAATTTTCCTACTATATGTCGAATAACTAATAGTTGATGATCATTTTACAATTACAAAATGCATATTTATACACCAGCATCCAAAAAACATATCGCATTGAGATCCCATGTCAGCCTACCGCTGAATTCGGGCTCATTTCATGTCGGCCAGCAACATTTCAATTTTATTAATCAACACTAGAACAGTCACCAAGACATATCGTAGTCATGCCGAAGGCAATTATATTGTTGTCAGTTGCCCCTTAGTTCTCTCTATTTCGTTGTAATATTTTGATATCGGGGAGACCTCTTGTAGATTTCATTATGTTTCACTAAAAGTTCTTTTACCTCTTGTATATCGCTGTGACCCTCTACCATTGGGGAGACATCATATAGATAATACTTTGTTATACCGAAAGTCACCCTTAATGCTTTTTCCTAGTCGCTAAGACATAAGGAGTTTTCTTACCGAAATGTGCCTCCTCGCTTCATCCGCTTCATTATAACTTTATGATATCGGGGAGACCTCACGTAGAGCATATTATGTCTTACCGAAAGCCCACATGATCATTCCTATTCGCCAAGACAACTCAATTCTTACACCAATAGAGTCCTCCTTTTGTGTATTATCAGCGAGACCAGAGGTCACTCGCCGAGACCTCACTCTGAAAACTTTAACTCTTACCGATATATGCATCCTTCCACCACCGGTCAGTGTGACAATGTGAATTTGTTATGACCTCACACCGAAAAAAAATATTTTTCTGATGTATCTCCATATATGTCAGTCGGTGAGACATAAAGCACTCGGTGAAACAATATACCGAAGACCAAACTCCCGCCAAAATGTGTATCTCACTCTGTCATCGAGACAATGTGAAAGTCCTGTCGAACAGAACAATAGATGAATTCTGATTGCCATGACATCAGAAACATCTTGTCGATAGGCAACACAGACATTTATCAAAAAAATGGATCGGGGAGACCCTGATATTGTCATGTCGATGCAAACTGCAATGTGAAATATTCAGTCTTAGATGGATTTTATGGGGCCATAAGGGAAAAATGTGGGTAAAAATATCATGAAGAGAGGAAATTGTGCTCATCATAGGACTCATTTGGAAAATGCATGGGTACTGACAACATAAAAAATCATCATAATTTTATAGTTCCAACAATGGCTCCATCTGGGGATGAATGAGAGTAAGATCATTACAAGGATCTAGATCTTTGGGTGAGAAGACCAGACAAAAGATAATGAGCAGCGAGCAAAAATGGCATGAATGGCAATGGAAATGAATGCAAGATGGAGATGAACAAAAACCTAAACTGTTATGCATGGAAAAGAGTTTTAAAGAGGATTAGCAAGAGTTGTCCATGCACTGGCAACCCTTAATCCTCTGTGTTTCAACTTCATCAGTTCTGAACAATTATGGTCTGAAACTCAAACCATACTTTCCCCTGTCAAATACCTGGTTTTGTCTTAAGTTCATCATATTCTTTTTGAAGACATTCATGCAACCTACTTTGTCACTATTATTAAAAGTTCTTAGAGAATCATGATGCTTGGTTTGGCCCAAAATCCCTACACCATTCAATAATTTGAATTCTTCGTCATCATGGGACAAACCCCTGTTATCTTCAATATGTAAAATGCATGCATATTCAATGCAAAATTCCTCATTATCTTTCTCACTATTATGTATTACAAAACACTTTCCCAGCTGTATTGAAAATTGACCATCAAAGTGCTTCTCTTGAGAAACAAAAATTTATGTCATATCAACACTGTCTAGAACAAGCAAATCTGAAACCTTTTGCACCTCCTTCAAATTGTCATTTGGAAACAATACTTGAATATGACTCATATCTTCATTATCAAGCATACATGAACCAATCAAAGCTAGAATTCTATCACCCTTGGTATCCAAACAAATGTCTTCTCCATATGAGTTAACACTTCCAAAATCACATACCTCTTCTTGAATGGACACATGTATTTGGTCAACTCCAAAGGTTTTTCTATCATCTTGATAAAAGCACTGGGAGTCATAAGAATCATTACACAGAGAACCTCTACTGCCAAAACAAATGTAAACTGGACACAAAACTTCAAAACCATCCTTGTGTACACATCTCTGATATTCAAAAGTAATCAAGTCTAAAATTTTCTCATTGCTAAATGAACACAATCCTTTATTTTCAACACTACAGTTGTATTCTTTACTTTTGTCATCATCAAAAAGAAGGCCAAGGTCATTAGAGAATGAAAAATCAGAAACATTAACAGCGCAGTCATTTATTCCATCATTTTGCTTGTTTGAAATTATCTCCTCTTTATCATAAAGTGGATTTTAAAATACCTGAAGTTCATTCATGGGAATACCTTTGCAAAATATCATATGATCCTCTTTTATCACTTCATCATACAATGAATTTGAAAAAGTTTGGTAACTATTTCAAATGTACAAACCTCTTCTTCATCGAATGTGTCTTCATGGCTTTCGACTACAACTGGAGGTATTATTTTACTATCAAATGGACCTGTGTTGTTCATTGCCTCTTCCTCTTGATCATCACAAGAACTGCAAGAATCACCTTGCTCTAAATCAAAATCTAAACACTCAATAAATCCATCATAACATACACTGCTTCCCCTATCACAATCTGTTATGCAAGAGAAATCTATTGTATCTTCATCTTCCTCATGCAAGCCATCATAGGAATCATATTGACTTGCACATGTCTCATTTTCTATTGGTTGCAGTGTATAATTGATCACCTAATGCTCATCTATGACATCACCATTGTTTTCATACCTTTTCCCCTGCACGGTATCAATAAATTTATTCATTGGATCAAAGGTACATTGTTTTGATGACTCTGGCCAACAAAATAATTCAGGCTCCCATGCTCGACCAAAGTACATCCTCCACACACCATTGTAGTCAGGTGCAACATATTTTTTAATTGGATCAGTACTGACTAACTCTAGTTGGGCTGATTCTATCTTGAAATTGCCAAGATTCACATCATAGAAACAATTGATTTGATCTTGTGGTACATAGTCAACAAGCTAGTTCATTCTTGGCTCCCTCTACAACTTGACTTCCTAACCATTTATTGGAATAGTTGCATAAGACAAATCAAATTGGATATTTCCCCCAGTTGTTGTTGTCCACTGTCTTGACAAGAGCATCTTGAACTAAGGAGGGGTGTCAATTACTGTGATATCTATATTATAAGCCACCTGTGGATGAGTAGCTAGTTTGACTTCAACATCTCCCATAATGCCTACCACAGGAACAGGTCTGTTATCCATTGCATAACACTTCCCTTCATATGTATCAACCCACATGCCAAGCCACTTCATAACTCCTACTAGCATAATATTTATAGCAGCACCAGAGTCTATCATGCAATTTCTCAGCAGTTTGTTGTTTATAAGCAATGTAGTGAAAAAAGGATCAACTTGTGGGGGAGTTGTTAATACATCACCCAAACAGACTTTTGGGATATTTACTTTCTCTTGCCTATTGAATAATTTAATAGCTACTCTATTTTAATTCATTATCAATTGAACAGCACTGTCTCTGTATTCCTTAATTTTCATCATCTCAAGTAAAGGAACAGACAATTTTACTTGAGATAACACCTGAGTAAAGTCAAAAGAGGAGCCTTCTGCCTTAATCATTTTCTTTTGTCCTAACATTTCTCCTTTGTGTTCTTCCTTCTCTCTTTTACTAGGCTAGTCAAGCTTTTGCATTCCTTTGTGTAATTCCTTCACTTCCTCCTTTTGGACAAGCCCTTGTTCACTTTTATCAAGCTGTCTATTTTCTACCTTCTTCACAGTTCCTTGTCTCACCTTCTGTTCCTTCATAAAGATTCCCCTAGGGACACCTTCCTTCTCATTGACTGTTTTATTTCTCAACTAGTATTTACTCTTTGCCTCCTCAACTGCAGCAATAGTTAGCCTCTCTATCTCCTCTTCGGTAAGTCTCCTCATAATGAATTGAGCAGGCACCTCAATAGAATGTGGCTCTGTATAATCTTCTTTAGAATTAGAAAGGACCTGCTATTCAGCCATATGGACATTATATTTCTGATTTGAAACATCATACTCATAACCTTCATCCTCTGAAGATGAATACCTCTCCACAACATGGTGAAAAGTATTTGAAGTCAAATACACCGTGTGATCTTCTCCACTGTTTCCCATCAACATTCCCTCTTTTTGCATTCTCTGGGCCACAACACAATAATCTAGGGAATGTGGCTTATCACAAGCTTCATATAAATAATTGTTACTTATAATATAGGTTCCCTTCTTGCTCAACGGATCAGGAGTCTCTTTGTTTCTAGGCCTGGCTGTTATAGGTTTTCCATCCTTCCGATATGTATTATAAGGCATGTCATGCAACCTCGGCTCTTCATTTTTGTATGTATTCTCCTGTCTGTACTGATAATTATTACTTTATTGAGGAGCCCTAGGGATGTCTCTTTTACTGATTATACCAGCAGCCTTCCTGTTGTTTTCAATTGTCAGTGCTATCTTCTGAGCTTCAGCTAGATCTCTTGGGAATCTATTTCTTAGTTCATACCCTATTTTAGGATCAAACGCATTCAAATAGACACTCAATGCTACAAAATCTGGAAACTTTGATCCAGGAGGTACTTTATTCTGCAATTTATTGAATCTTCGATTGAAATCATAAATTGAGTCATTCTAATTTTTTTGAATTCGCATCAATTCATGAAGAGCAGTATTTGGTGCATTTAGATTCCCATATTGCTCTAGGAATCGGTCCTAGAATCCTTGGAGAGAATTAATTGAGAATGCAGGCAAGCTATTGAACCAATCCCTAGCATCTTCAATAAGTGACATCATAAATAGCTTCATGTGTAAATCTTCATATGGTACATCTATGTCTTGGATGAAAACATTGAAACTCCTTAAATGTTCTTCAGCAGTAATTGCATTACTCCCTATAAACTTAGGCACCAAACCTCTCCAGCTACCATCCATAGGGTAAGGATATAATTGAAACCCTACTAAATCAAATTGTCTGATCATTGTTGTGTACTGGTGAGGAGGAGGGTTAGGTGGATATTGATATTGGTACATGGGGTTGTTGTATTGTGCATTATGTTGTGGGATATAATGTTGACCATGAGGTGGCTGCATATGTTGTGTGGGAACATGAGGCAGATGATTTGGTTGTTTATACTAATTCCCTATCTGATTGTAAGGAGAATTTGATTGATTAGAGGGCCCTGCACCATTATCACCCTGCTTATGAGGCAGTACATATTTTGGGCAACCAGCCGTCTGATCAGTAACTTGGGCTTTCTACAATTTAGCCTATAGTTCCTCTATCTTCTTCTCCTGTAATTCCAACTGTGCTTTTACTTCCTCAAGAAGCTCATGATCAATAAACTCATTTTGGTTACCCTCCATTTTTTTATCATATTCATGTTGAATTCTGATTCGTTCAGCCTCAAATGCAGCTTTAAACTCAGCCTGTTTCTGAGGATCAAGAAAGGAGAAAGGTTTTCTTTGATCTTCTGGAGTACAAGGCTCTACACTTGAATTGTTTCTCCATGTATCATAATGATCATATGTTTCACAATGTGCTCTTGATGCTTTGTATTTATCTGTTAGGCACATGTCCTCACTTATCCTTTTTCCCTTATCAACCTTGTCATCTTTGTGCGTCCACTTACTACTCTCAACAGGAGCTCCAGTATGACCTCCCCTGTATTGAGATCTTCTTCCAATCATGTTTGAACAAATGCAATGTTTCTTTCAGAGTCACCACTCACTTTCCTAAAAGTGATAAAATGCTTGATACTTCTTATTTCCAGCGGAGTCTGTTCAAGGTTTATGACTCTATGATTAAGGTCCTGATTCTGAAAGTATTCCCCAGTAGAGTCGCCAATTTGTTAGCTCTCAAAAACACAGGTAGGATGCCTCAAGAGGCTATCAATCTCTTGATATGCTTTAGGGTAACAGACAAGGTCAAATGAATTGAACCTTCTACTCTTCAGGTGTTGCCAGACCTAGGCGGGTGTACCTATTTAAATGAAGCAAACTTGATTTATGTTTATCCTTCTTGCAGTGATTTGTCCACAAAGGAAAATGGAAGTGAACAAATGAATTCAAACTTGGTATAAGATGTATAGCAATACTTAAAGCTAAATCCTAAAGTATTCAATTAACAGATCTAAAGAAACTGAATGAATCCAAATGATGAAGTGCAGAGATCATTGCCTTGTTGGGTATGCGGAGTCAAATGAAATCAAGATGAGCAACACTTCTTTGGGGAGAACTCAAGTTATCTGGCATATATTTTGCTTACAACTTGTATAAACATGCAAGACTGTGACTACTAAGCTCTACTTTAACAATCCAAATGAATCTCTCTGATTACTTTGATCAACTAAAAGAATTTAATCTTTTCTTGAAAGAACCAATCGATTAACCACACAGATACAGCAAATGTGCACTGATGAATTGAATATAAACTTGTTATATCAATTTAAACAATCGAAAAGAATCTAGCTTGGAGACAGCTTAGCAATACTTTCATTAAATTCAATAGATAATTGACACCAGAAATGTGCAGCAACATCAATTGACTTTCATAAATACCTCCATTTTGAAAACATGCATCATAGGCTCTGATCTGATAAATCTATTGTATTGTATCCATCTAATTTGCCTACTGTATATCGAATAACTAATAGTTGATGATCATTTTACAATTACAAAATGCATATTTATACACCAGCATCCAAAAAACATATCACATTGAGATCCCATGTCGGCCTACTGCTGAATTTGGGCTCATTTCATGTCGGCCAGCAACATTTCAATTTTATTAATCAACACTAGAACAATCGCCAAGACATATCGTAGTCATGCTGAAGGAAATTATATCACTATTAGTCGCCCCTTAGTTCTCTGTATTTCACCATAATATTCTGATATTGGGGAGACCTCTTGTAGATTTCATTATGTTTCACCGAAAGTTCTTTTACCACTTGTATATTGTTGTGACCCTCTACCGTCAGGGAGATATCATATAGATAATACTTCCTTATACCGAAAGTCACCCTTAATGTTTTTTCCTAGTCGCTGAGACATAAGGAGTTTTCTTATCGAAATGTGCCTCCTCGCTTCATCCGCTTCGTTGTAACTTTATGATATCAGGGAGACCTCACGTAGAGCATATTATGTCTTACCGAAAGCCCACGTGATCATTCTTGTTCACTGAGACAACTCAATTCTTATACTAACAAAGTCCTCCTTTTGTGTATTATCGGCGAGACCAGAGGTCACTCGCCGAGACCTCACTCGAAAAACTTTAACTCTTACTGATATATGCATCCTTCCTCCACTAGTTGGTGTGACAATGTGAATTCGTTATGACCTCACACCGAAAATAAAATCTTTTTCTGATGTATCTCCATATATGCTGGTTGGCGAGACATAAAGCACTCAGTGAAACAATATACCAAGGACCAAACTCCCGTTGAAATGTGTATCCCGCTCTGTCGTCGAGACAATGTGAAAGTCCTGCAGAACGAAACAATAGATGAATTCTGATCGCCATGACATCAAAAATGTCTTGCCGATAGGCAACACAGATGTTTATCAGAAAAATGGATTGGGGGGACCCTGATATTGTCGTGCTAATACAAACTGCAATGTGAAATATTCAATCTTAGATGGATTTTATGGGGCCATAAGGGCAAAATGTGGGTAAAAATATCATGAAGAGAGGAAATTGTGCTCATGGTAGGACTCATTTGGAAAATGCATGGGTACGAACAACATAAAAAATCATCAGAATTTTACAGTTCCAACAGGGGGATTGGAATTGATTAGAAATATTTTGGAATGATTAAACTAATGATTTCATATGCCCTATTAAAAATGTAAGATCCTTAAAATTGATAAACAAAAAACAATAGTTTACTAGTGGATCTGGGAAGTGCAGAGGTCAACAAACCTGCTCAGATAAATTGGTTTTAAGGTGTCTATAAGGACTCATTTACCCATGGGAAAATGGCTCTTTGTACAAGGGTCTAGATCAACTTTTTGGGTCCTCTAGTACAATATTTGAGCTTCCATTTGACACAGGTTCCATTGTCAAAAAGTCAAAAAAAATCTGCAACCTAGTTTTCGTAGCTTGAAAACAATGATGGAAACTTGTGCAACAATGCAAAATTCCTCCTTCAAGATCTCTTTAATTATTCTTCAACCTATAATCTACACATACACAACTTGAGGAAAAATTGGTTTGTTTGTATGGGGTTTTTCCTTGGTCAAACCCCAAGTTTGGTAATTAAACCTTGATAGAAAGATAATGACAAAAGAGAAGGAAATGATAAATGAGCTATGTTTGCTACAACTCACCACCCTTCAATGGCTTCCCTTAGAGGACTAAAGTCAAACTCATATCTCTAAGTAACTTGATCTTGCTTTGCTTGATTGATTTGGATACTTGAAATGCTTGAATGCTTTAGGATCAACAATGCATATTAGCCTTCACAAGATGACATGAACACACAGACTTGAACATAATGTTAGGATCTTGATTGCTACAACAAATGACTGATAAATATTCTCTTAAATGCTCTTGAAACTAATATTTTCTCTTGAATATTCACCTCCAGCTTTTTATCTTTCAAATGATAAAAATACTATGTATTTATAGGTGTTTATCTAATTTCCTGAAAAAATAGATTCCAAAATTTGACAATTGCAAATTGAATTTGAATCATTAAAATTCTGCCAAAAATATATTTTAAAAATGGGTCTTGGCACTTAAAGGGGACCCATTCACCCATGTGTGAATGGATTCTAGCCTATAAGTCTAGAAGACTCATATTCCATCATGATTAAAATATCAAATGCATTACTTAAATGTTGATTCTCCTTTCAAAAAATGGGAAAAAGAAGGCTTTGGAATGCATAATTTGGAAAATTAGAAGCTTAATTAAGTCTAATAAATTAAGGGACCCAAACATAGTGTGAAATTGTAAAGGTATAAAATTTCTATATTACATATGGTAGTTAGGTTCCACCACTATTTAGTCAAGGATTGAATTAACCCAACTTCTAATTGGGATTGATTGGTACTTAAAATCATACCTCTTGGACATGCCATCTCCTTTGTTGATACATCAAAGAGGTATGTTTATTTGTATGTTAATATTTATAATTATGCTCCATACTACCATTATTTAAACATATTTATTTTATGTATCTAGACTTTGATTTTCTCATAGGCGTTAGATCTTGGGTGGATTTTTTATTTAAGATAAATTCTAAATAGTTTAACTTTGTGCTTGACCATATATTTCATCTTGTTGGTGAGCTTCTTAAGATATTAATTTTATATACCTACTAAATTTTGGATTCCCTCCAACATGGTGCTAATATTAAAGGTAAATTTGATTAATTTATTTCCACCTTATTCTACTAATTTGATATTTTATGTTAGTTCTTCCCTCAACTAGTTAGGTTTTCTTGTGAATAATTGTACATCAACTACTTTGACTTGAACATTCAATACCTTTTTATATCTAATGTCATTGAACTATGCCACTAATCATGTTGTCTCCTTAGCTTCATATTCTATTATCTTCTTTATTTTCTTACCATATTTTCCTATATCATCAATAAAATTATAAACTTTTTGAAAAACTCAATTTTATCCTAATTTTATTTTTAATTCCACTAGACTACCTAATTTATCATATACCATTTTCCCAATATCATTTATTTTGACTAGAGCCTCACGAAGGAATTCAAATAATATATTCTATAGGTTCATTCAATTCACCATCTATTAAATATATCTCTTTCCAAAATTCTTCAATTTTATTTTTCTTATATCCCATCTTATCAATCTCCTTATGGGTAGAAACCTACAATTATTTAGATTGTACCAAGGAATGATATAGTAGCTAAATCTGAAATACTAACTTCTCTACCAGATCCTAAGAACTTCAAATAACCTCTTTTATTTTAACTCTTTATTTTCCTCGATTATAAATTGAAGCTATAGGGTTACTAGATCTAACATTGGCTTGATTACTAGTGCAGTTTCCTCAATCCCTTTCAATATATTCAAAACACAACAATTATTATTCTAACTACACTATGATATATTGACCCATAGCTTTGGTTTTTTCTTTTATAAATTATTTTCACTCTTCCCATCCCTTTACCATGTTTCATTTCAATAGAGACATCTTCTACCTTTATTTGAAAATTTTAGATTAGCAAAGCTTCTTGTTGCATTTGTTTTATCTAGTTTATTTTCAATAAAATTGATGGTACCACTTAAAATAACTTTGTTAGGGAAGTAGAGGAACCATGGGAGGAAAAATAGTACCTATAGTAACAACATAAGAATATTGTAAATGTTGGGAAAATTTATCTCAACCTTATAATTACATATAGTTCTAGGGGGGTCATCCCCTCGGCAAGGGGTCCGATGGCTACGTGCCCTAGCATGGGCTTAAGGGAAGTGCCCCTGAAAGCTAAATTCTATATATATATTATTATTGTAAATATAGACCGTTCATCATTAGGTCTAAGATTTGGCAGTTCATATTTTGTTGGCTTGACTTGCCCTATAAGGCAACCCTATTTTATCAGGGTGTTGTATTATGACTATGTATTGTGATGTATTATGAGATTCTGGTAGCAATCATGTTGCCCTTGGATCTATGGTTGGTGATACTCCTATGAGAATCTTGCTCTACAAGTATATTGTAATCTTTGTGATTTCAAATAATATATTGGGCAGCTTTTGGAGTGTGGGGTTTTTCTCTTGAAAGGGTTTTCCCCATGTAAATCACTGTATTGTGGTATGCATGATATTTATGTTTATTTTTGTTTAAGTTTTTGTAATTTTTGGAAAGATCTATAAAGTTTTTCATTATCCTCCTCTCAATATTTTTGAATAATATATTGGGCAAATTTTGGAGTGTGGGGTTTTTCTCCTAAAAGGTTTTTCCCCATGTAAATCATTGTGTTGTGGTATGCATGATATTTATGTTTATTTTTGTTTAAAGCTTTTGTAACAGTTGGAAAGATATATAAAGTTTTGCATTATCCTCCTCTCAAGATTTCTCAATAATATATTAGGCAGCTTTTGGAGTGGGTTTTTCTCATGAAAGGGTTTTCCCCAGGTAAATCACTGTGTTGTGGTATGCATGATATTTTTGTTTAATTTTTTGTAGCTATTGGAAAGATCTATAAATTTTTGCATTATCCTCCTCTCAAGATTAATGTAGTAATTTGCTTTGCTACCTTAGCTTTCCTACAATAAAATAGGGGATATTGAAGCCAAGGAAACTTGGTCTTAAATACAAGTATCTTCTATAGTACTTGACACTATAAGTAACCTATTACATGGTACATGAGATGTAACAACTCATGATGAAAAACTTGGTGGTGCCACATCTATACTAGGACCAAATAAATTTGATGATGAAACAATTGTGACAATGGAAATGGTAAAATATTAAATAATTGGTTGTATATGAATAGGTAAAGAAATTAAAGGAAATTGTGACTCAAAGGGTCAAGATAACATTGTTGTTACTAGAAAAAGCATAAAAAACTAAAATTGAAAGCAATATACCTCTTGAAAAAGAAATTGATTAAATACCTAGGAATGGTGATGCTAGAGTAGATGATGCAGGAGAATCTAAGTGCATGAGTGATCAACATCAACCAAAACTATTTCTAAGTCTCAATTAAGACTTTCTTTATTTCTATTGGTTTTTGGTTGTGGCTTCAAGGATTTTCATATGTAATATGATAAATTTTAGAGCATCACTTTGTATAAGAGCTTAATGGGTACCAAGAGTTTGTGAAGATTGGGCAAAAACTAATGAAGTTACAAATTTGTAGACTTTTGATCTACTACTAGCTTTGCCAACTTTTGAATGGTTATTAGCTTGCAAGAATTTTTTGTTGAACCAAATAAGTTTCATTCTTTGTGACTAGTTCAAATGAGATTATTTGTATTTGGGTGATCCCACAATACTAGTTTACAATTTTTGGCCAAACTAGACACAAAACTATTTTTTTCTAACTATATCTTCACTTTTGGGCACCTATAGCGGCTAAACCGTGAGGAATTTGAAGATGATGAAAACTAGTGATTTGTGACATTTTGTCTATAGATTCTAAATATATTTTTTTCAAAAATTTTAGAATCAGATTGCACCTTTTTTTCCATCTCCTTCGAAAACTAGTTTTTTTCAATAAACACCATTTTTAAGGAGTGATACTCACCATATACAATATAATTTTTTTTTCATAAGGATTAAATTTCTTTTTTTTTAACTTATATTTTTAACTATGATATCTAGCACTCTCATTTTGTTTCATAGTGTTTTACTGAATATTTTTTCCTTAATCAAGTTTCAAACTCAAACTAATTACAATTCAAACATAGGCGGATTGTATACAACATAACCTTTTTTGTATGTATCGAAATTCAATTTTGTTGTTTTTTGTTGGATCAAGGACTTAAATATCTGGTGTACTGATATTTTCAAAAAAAAATTGATAATCTACTATTTTTCCACTTGTGCAGAATAGAGAGCTTGATTTTTGGTGAAAAACCTACATTCACAAGAAATAAAATAAAAAATATAATAATTAAATTAAATTTATTTAAAATTATACTTTTTGGGAAGCTTATAATAAGGACTAAATACTTACAAAAAATAAATTTTAAATCAACTCATTTGGTCCCCCAAAAGGTAACTCAAAAGTGATTTTTTATCAGCATTTTGATAGGTGTAAAGGAGACTCCATTATAGGTATGGTTTAAAACTAGCGGGGTTCTATCCAAGGGGGTTTGATCTAAGGTGGTTCAATAAAACCCTCTTCAATTAGAATCCTTTAAATGGAACTTTTTAAGGATTAAATCATTATATGTTCTAAAAATATGTGATTTCAACAAAAATCAGGATCTCCTATAAATTGTAAACCAATATTGTGGGATCACCTATTTGCAGGAAACTTTGATCCATTTGACTTTATGGGAACACCATGCCTATCTAACCTTTTTTTTTGGGACTTTACATCTAACTAGAGTTTGGATGTACCATTTTCCCAAGGGAATTTATAGGAAAATTCTACTGAATTGGACAAGTGTGTCATTCAAAAGGTTCAATTCAATAAGAATTTTTTTCATAAAGGACATTTATGAACTGTAGAGTTTTTCAACTCATCCAACTATTTGTGGGAACTCAATAGTGAAATAGTTGGTGGAACTTCCACTTCTTTTGATACTTCCACTAGTTGTTGGTTTGTGAAAATTTCTCGTTGTACTAGTATACAAGAACTCTATGATCATCAAGCTTTTACAAATTCCTTATCCAAATTTATTGAACATTGTAAAGTTTAAAAAAAAATCAATAAATGTGTGATGATGACATCATAATGACATAATCCAAATTCAATTGGATGATAACATCACCATGTACAGATTGATGGGTCCAAAGAACCAACTAAGTCTAAAGCAATATTTTGTGTTTGAATTAGTTAATTATAGATTTTTCACTTGCAACTGCATTTGCAAGTTTCTAGCTTTCTATTGCACTTTGGTGCTATTGTACTTGGAATTTTTACAAAAAATTGGTTTGTATATGTAATGATGGAAAAAGGTCCCCCCTAATATGGCCTTGATTTAGTGTTGTAATATGTCTAACATATTCACATTAGGTCTTGGGCCCTTATGAACTAAATGAGCTTATTGGTTCCTTATTTGGAGTTTTGTAAAGTGTTGTAACACACTTTCACACTTTTCTAGGGATTTATTAAATAACTAGGCTTATTTATACTTTAATTGGCCTCATTTTACATCTGTAAGCCTCATTTAATGCATCTTTTTGAGGATAATCCCAGCACAAATCAATATCTAATCATAATTTAGGTGTTTTCAGCTTGTGTGGCCCAAATTTAGTGATCTAGGACTTATTTGCCACCTTAGGCAAATGATTCATGTGAATGTTAAATTCCTCAAGCTCCCTTCAAGTGGTTTTTGTTTTTACTAAGTACCAGCCCATGCCTCATCTCTTTGAACTCCATCCACTACTACCATGTGTCCACCAGGCGCTCACCACAAGGAAGCCTTCCTTCACTCTCCTATTGGCTTCCACCAAGCTTCCACATGTTGTCACCACGGGCACTTAAAGACTGCTTCCTTTCACTTTTCAATTGAGCCCCGTCCGCGTGCCACGTAGCTTTCATCTGCGTACACATTTTTGTAGACTCAAAAATCGGTGTCGATAGTAAATAATGCCTCCATGTGTCTTCACTGCACAATCTTTCAATGCAAGGAGGAATCAACGAACGGGCCCCAACCTATTGCCACGTGTCTCTTTTGTGGGTACTTCATTGAAGGGAAGGTAAGAGCAACCTGCATGCCCCGTCAAGTTGTCGCATGTCTTAACTGACTACATGGGTGAATGACACATGTCTGCATGGGAGTTTTTTGGGACCCCTTCCATCATTCAGAGAGGATGCATCTATTTGAGAAGCGACTACATTCCATGGCCTGAATCTTTTATGTTGCAACAGCGAAAGGAAATCATTGATGTAGGAATCATTGCTCATGATACAAGATCTTTTCTGTTACTAGCCCGCCAAGCGGTGGGATTTTTATCTATATATACTGCTTCTTCTTTCTGAAGATGAGTTCAAAAGATACAAAAAAAATAGGGGAAAGACACCAAGCCTTTATGTATTGATTTTAGATTATTGTATAAGACTCTCTGACTTGCCAATGTCCAGCCTTTCTATTTTCTTTGGCTATTTGATAAAACAATTATACTATGCCATTATTGTCTTGAATTGTTTATTTGCAGAACTTCTATAATTCTAAATAAAATTTTGTTGGTTTAGAACATGTATTTCACTCTTCTTTTCAGTAAATGAATATGGGAATTATTTTTTCATTAAATAAATTATTCAGGTTTTCATCTTTTATTTCTAGTATTATGGAATATAGAAGATTGTTGATTAGGCCCTTAAATCAAATCCCAAAAGATAGATTTATCGTGCCTATATCTATTCCTTGGTGCATCACCTTAGTTAGATCTTTATTTTTTTTATATGCTTCTTTTTCCCATTCCAAAACCCCAAATACAGAAGAAGACAGCTTCTTTAAAAAATCAGTCACTCAGTTTAGTGCAATTGGTCCCCCATTAACTAAGTTTCCCATAAAGGTTGTTACCTTGCCAATTTTTGGAATCAACAATTTCTTTTTTTTGGCATGCCCAATGGGACCGCTTAAATGAATCTAAATCTAAAGAGGGTGTATGATCCATCTGCCTGTTACTAGATCCCAAACAACAAATAACCATGGTTTGTTAGTGCCACCGCTAGGAACAATGCAAGTCGTGACCTAGATAGTGAATGTTTCACTCCCTGCACCCCTTCTGCTAGCCATGTTGCCAGCTGCTAACCAAAATTATGTGGCATGTGATGTCAAAAGTCCCCTCGTAGCACCAGTGGCACCCGTCGTTTGGGCCCCTATCTCAGTCTCTACTTTAAAAGCTATACCTAAATTTACCGGAGATGGCTCAAGAACACCCTCAGAAAATTTGCAAGATGTGGCAAACGTATGTTTGGTGCATGGAATCACCACCCAAAATGTAGTGCTAAGGTTTCTTGCAACTTTTTTCAGGGGTAATGTGCTGGATTGGTACTGCACGCTGCAAACTAATACTATCGCTGCCTAGGATCAACTTGGAGACCCTTTCTATGAAATATTCTCGAATGATGCAGAAAGTTCCTCACAATATCATCAACTAGAAATCATAAAGTGGGCCCCATATGAAGCCATGACTAACTTCAATGCTTGATTCCATATAACTTGGAAGGGAATTCAGGTTGCTATTCGCCCACCGACTGATTTGGCATTCATGTTGAACTACTTGAAATCCATCAACGTCGATATCTCAATGATGATTCAGTCCCTTGGCAGAACCACTCTACTAGGCACATACAACATCGTATTCAAAGCAGAGAACAATCTGATAGATGCCAAAAAAATTGATGCCTCAACCCATCATGCCTATATTTTCTAAAATATTAGTTCCCACCCAAGAGATGTCGTCTACTAGTTTTCCCACACATCCTTAGTCTATGTACACATATCTAGGTGCACCATAGAGCATTGCTTCCACATCTAGCTCTTCAAAGGATGAGATGAGTGATGTCAAGGAAATGTTGCAGACCATCGCCAACAAAATAACTATCGTCAAGAGAAACTAGTCCACGCCTCCAAATCCAACCTATCAAAATTATCAAGGTGGAAGATCTTACTAGAAAAACTAGTTCCAAGGAGGCTAGCACACAAATATGTAGGCACAAACAACTAATCAAATAGTACTAGTGCCTTCTTCATTGCAGATTGATAACCCAAGCTCAAGCAGAGAACTAACAGTGGGGAAAATCAATTTAGTCAATGACATCAACCCCTAGTGCTTCCCCTGTGATGACACACATATGCCTCAAAATTTCCCTCACGACAACCTACAGAAAAAGGTGGTGGAACAGTCTAGGAAAATTTCCTCCTAACAGAGACATGAAAAAATGCAGGAGACGGGCGAGCTTGTGGATAGGGTTTTCTATCGGGAGGATGGCGCATAGAGGAACGGTGAATCCTCTCCTCTTGGATCTGTCAATAATAGGATTCTCAACCTTGATCTGTCATTAGAGATCAGGGTAGATTGTGGCATCCTGGAGGAGTTGTTCATTATGAGCCATTTCATTGGCAAGTGGATGGCCAAAGAAAAAATTAGGGCTTGGATCTCCAAGAACTGGATGGCGCACGAAATTGTGAAATTTCTGCCAAATGGTTTCTTTGTATTTTTCTTTCGCTCCTTTGAAGAACATGACAAGGTGTTGCAAGGTGGTCCATGGTGGATGGAGGACATTCCTCTCTACACATAGAAATGGCTTCACAACTTTGACCCTGTTAAACTAAAACCTTACGACAGGCCGATTTGGATTCACCTCTACAACCTACCAATGGAGTATTGGTCTGAGGATTGTCTTGCAAAGATTGGAAGAGCATTGGGCTACTTGATTGAGATGGACACTGATATTTTGGAAGGGGCTTCTTATTTATATGCATGCCTGAAAGTTGTTGCAATTGACCACCTGCCAGAAGTAATTCGCCTAGGTGTTGATGGTGTGTATTGGGAGCAAAGGATTGAAATTGAGGAAGAAAAAATGTTCTGCTTGAGATGCAGAAGATGAAATCACAAAGAGGAAGCATGCAGTATCAAACTGAAATCTACAAAGATTTGGGACCAAAATAATCTCAAGGAAGCAAGCGAGGTCCCTCTTCTCTTTCAGACTTTGAATGGTGATTGGGGTGTGAACGTCACCTCTGGCCTTTCACCCCCTCATAGGGTAAGGGTAGTTTTTCCTCCATTGCTTGTCAATGGTGGGGGCTGCACTACGGAGAAAGAAATGAAGGAATCCCTAGAGAAAAAGAGAATGGGGAAGGAAGCTCCTCTTCCATCTAGAAATCACCCAAAGCAAACTCTAGATGGGGTAATCTCAAGTCAGTGTCTGGTGGCCTACACAAAACAAGTGCAGGGTGCCAATGTACACTTTGATTTGGGAAGTGATGACCAAGAGGACATGGCTGATAGGGTGGATCTGGTCTCAGAGGATGACTTCTCTACAAAAGATGAATTATGGGAGATAGATCCAAGGCACATTAGCCAAGCAGTGGCTAGGTTGTTGGGTAGAGCTAGCAAAGGGAAGGGCAGAAAATCCAACAGACTAAAAAGGGAGGAGGTTGTAGCTGAACTTGGATTGAAAATCATTAAGCAATTATTCTTGACTTCCAAGGGAAACTTGTCGTCCCTTGGAGGACAATGAGGTTCCTCAACTAGTTTGTCTGGGTCGAATGGCTTTGATTATGATGCTTGGTCATGCATCATCTGGATAAGGTTTGAATCCCACATCCACAATTTCATCACCATTGAGATAGCTTGAGCAGTGGAAGTATAGGAGGGTAGAAGCCTCAAGGGTTCTCGCCTCAATCCTCACCGATGGAGTGAATTTGGTAGTTTTGTCACCTTCGAGTACAATCCATTATCTGTAATGGGTAGGAATGGAATAAGCCATAGGCAAGGGTTAATTTGATTTGGTGTGGTATTTTTGTGCTCCCCATTCATGGGTCTGATGCAAGTATTTGTGCTCCCCAATATTAGGTTTGAAGCAGACTAGAATTTTACTTTATTCACTTTATGGGTGCTGCCCCACAAGCAGTGATTTACCAAAAATGAAAAAAGCAAAAGGTGTTGGAACAGCACAGCCAAGGTGTGGTTTCAAACCATGGAGGTTATGTATATGTCTCTCCACAGATGGAAAACATGGTACTCACCGTGCAAATGCAAGGGATGTCCTTGGAGCAAGAAACATTATTGCTCCCAATCACGCACTCTTCTCATGAATGGAAGAAGAAGAGGTGGTATTTTCCAATGATGCATCCACGTCAAAAACCTCACAAATGCAGTCTGATTACAACACTCACTCAAAGAGGATATTCACAGGCGAACCAATCATCTTGCAACCAGTCAATCTATAGTCTAAAAATGAATTTGACAAAACACCCAGTACCTCCACAGTGGCACAACAATGTCCATCGCAAAGGGAAATTGTTATAACGAGACCTAAAGAGTAGAAGCCTCCAAATATACCACCATTTAATGTGGTGGAGTAATTGAAAAAATCATCTACTAATGTGTCTCTTTGGGATATCTTAGCTATTCCAGAGTAGAAGACATTAGTATAGAAGGCTCTCCAGGAGGATCCAATCATTGAACCAATGGAGAAATCACTCAAAGGAAAGGTCGTTGACCTACCACCCCCTACCAAAGTTCTCACAAATAGCATAGAGGAAGCCTCTACCGAAGTAAAAGATAAGCCAAAACTGAAACCTTTTTTCCTAACTCTTATTGTAGGAGAGAAATTATTACACAATGTCATGATTGACTTTGGCACTAGCACTATAGTCATGCCCAAACAGATAGCTAAAGCCCTAGGACTTAGCTATGAACCTTTAAAGAGGGGGGTTATGCAACTTGATGGGAACAAATTCAAAACCATAGGTGTCATCAAAGACCTTCCCTTGACTCTGTTCTCCTACCCTAGAATCATAGTCCCACAAGATACTGTGATCATAGACGTTCCTCCCATGTTCGGCCTTTGCTTATCTCAGGAATTCACTTCAAAGATAAGTGGATATCTATCTTTGGAATGGTCACACTTGATCCTTAGGACCAAGCATGGAGCTAAAATGAAATAGTGTTTGAAGCTATGTATTCGGAACATGTGGTCGATGAGGCCATGATCAACTTTGAGGCTACCCATACCTCTTTCACTAAGGAGGAAATGTATTGCACTGAGCTATTGGACGATGAAAAAGTGACCGGAGATTGGACCAATTCAGAGGAAGTTCTCTTGAGTGAATATATAGATGTTGATCCTTTCGACAATTATCATGCTACCAGGTTAGGCACCTATGTCATCTACGATGAAGATCAAGTGCTTCTAAAGGTCGTGAAGGGAACTGAAAGTGATCAAGCTTCAAAACTATGGATGTTTCACTTTGATGGAGCGAGATGCAAAGTTGGCACAGGAGTCGGGATATGTTTGATATCCCCACACAATGAAAAGACACTTTTTTCCTTCCACTTCTAGTTCACTTGTTCGAACAATGAAGTTGAATATGAAGGCCTAGTACAAGGTCTAAGCCTTGCGGAGTGAATGGGTGTCAAGCAATTAATGGTGTTCAGAGATTTCAAACTAGTAGTCAACCAAGTCTGAGGGATTTTCATAGCCAAGAATATTCGCATGTGATCCTATAGACATAGAGTCTAGGACCTTGTTGAGGGTTTCAAAGCCTTCAACATCTAGACAGTGCCCCGAGAACAAAATGTTGATGCGGACTGCATGGCCACAATTGGATCTCAGTTTGACCCTACCTCTGACCTAATTCATAAAAAACACTCTATATGAGTGATATTTTGACCGAAAATTCTAGATAATGATCAGAGTTGGAAAGTGTTTGATAGTGATGAACACATCGCCTCATTCATCCAATAGTCAGAAGAGTTTGTTGACCAACTCTGATCAAAGATTGCCAAGGCCTATGATAGACAAATCATTCAGCTAAGATCCAACAAGCTTCCAAAGGGATTGGTCACTCTTGAAAACCTATTCAATTATGATGATGCAAGAAATGATAAAAGGAAGTTTTTAGCGTACAAAAGTGACTATATGGACCTTCAATTTGGAGATGGAAGAAAGCTCAAAGTCGGGAAGGATGTTCTGCATCATGATAAGGAGAGGCTCATCAACTTTTGTGAGAATTATAAAGGAGTAGTGGCCTGGTCATATGATAACCTCAAGGGATATGATCATGAAATCATCTAGCATACAATAGAGCTAGCAGAAGGTGCAAAACCCTTCCACCAAAAGCAGGAACCAATCAATCCAAAGATTGAAGCCCTAATGGCACAAGAGCTGACAAAGTTGATTCAATCCCATATCATCTTCTCAATCAAGCACAACACATGGGTATCCAACGTAGTCCCAGTCTGAAAGAAAAATGGAGGTATTCGCATATGTGTTGATTTTTAGGACCTGAACAGAGCATCCCTAAAGGATCACTATTTGTTGCCTTCTATGGAGTCAATCTTGCAAACAGTGGCAGGATCAAAAAAAAAATTCTCTATTGGATGACTTCTCCGATTGCAATTAGATCTTGGTCAAAGAGGAGGATCGACACAAAATGACGTTCACTACCAAGTGGGGACCGTTTGCATATGCTAAAATTCCTTTCGGCCTCTCAAATGTGGGAGCCACTTTCCAGCGAGCCATGGATATCGCTTTTAGTTAATTGATCAACAAGATTATCTTAATCTATTTGGACGATTTGACTGTATTCTCCAAACACAAGGATGATCACTGTATTTTCCATAGTTTTAACATCTACTATTTCAAAATTCAACAAGATAACCTCTAGAGAAACTAAGGATATAGGCTCTAATTTTTTCATTAAGACAAACATTGGGATCTTTATGAATCTCCTACTTCTTTCTTGAACTCTACCTTAGACACTACCTTGACCTCCCACTCAACACCCTCTTGGGTCTTATATAAATCATCATAATTAACCAAGTTTTCATATAAGGGATATTATTTATTGGTTTATACAACTTCTATCAAGGTAAATTTTCTTCCAAAGTGATTAGGATTTTTTTCAAATTGATGGGTGATGCTTGTTCTAAAGCACCTAAAAGGTCATATAGCTTGTTCAGTTCTTGCTCAAAAATTCTCTATGTTCAATTTATCTATGAGTTCATGATCAAATACCATGAATTTATTCAATTGTTCATGCTCTTTAGTCTCTTCAATTTCATCATGTGTACAACATATACTTTTGGCTTTAGCAACTAAGAAATATCTCACTAATCTATTTGGATCATAATATACATTTCAATATCTTGAACCTACATGGTGATATTTTCTTAGCAATTATGTGAATATTGCCAAAATAAAATTGATCTCACATCATACCAAACAGGGTTGAGGGAATACATACCACTTTCTTATGTTTGACCTTGCAGATAATACCCATGTTAGCTAATAACAAGTTTCATATATTCCTATTTATGGAAGCACATACTTGAGGATCTCTTCGGGGCTTTAAGTTCTCTCTATACTATTATAACAGTAAAAGACTCAAAAATCCACTAGGTGGAAAATGTCTTTACTATCTCTAATAAAATTCCAAGATACTCTAAGCATGGACTCTATATGAACTTTCTCATAAACCAATGCAATATAAAAATTATTTGAGATAATTCCAATACAAAAACATACCAATTATCACAAAAATTATTAAAACCCGCATAGTAGTCTCAAAGATCCTACTCTCCAATTTAACAAGGGGGATAAAATACCATTCAATCACAAAGCATAAAGCACATTGATTAAATAAGAAGGTTATATATAAATCCTCACTTATTTGACCTCTAATAAAATATTTTTACAATTGGATGGATGTCAATGCTCTCCAATTATGGATCCACTCCTTCACTAGAATCATAGAGTGGAAGTAAGAGATTCCTTTAGACTTTTTAAAATATTCAAATTGGTGATATGAGTCATTTAAATCCTTTTTTGTGGCTTCAAATGGTTGTATGTCTTTATACTCTAGTTTGTTCATTCTCTTTGGCGATATTTCACCTTTTTCTCAACCATAAGATGCAATGCTAAGTGCCTTGATACTAAAAATATATAGAATTCCTTCCTTTCTCCCAATGTTTCTTATCATTTCTCATTTATCTTTCTTCTTTCAAATTAGATGTACCTCCTTAACAATAAATTATGTTGAACTAATTTATAATAATAATATAGTATACCAAAAATACAATCACACATCAATTTTGATTATCAATATAAATGTAATAAATACATCTATTTGAATTCACTTAAATTATCATAGAGGAAATATCCTCATGATAGGAATATCTCAAGTTATGGGATATTTATCCATAGTTCTAATTTAATTCATATGCCTGGTTAACATATTGTTTAAATAATCTAACTTTACAACTCATTGAAGGTGTGAGATACATAGAATTTTTTATAATTCGATAGAACTTTTGGATCTCTCAAAGAAGTGACAATTTAACCATGGTATCCTAAATGCTCCATAAGGGTAGAAAATGTTAAGAAGTTCCTAAACTAGTTTCAATTAGTATTTTTCATATGAAAATTAATGAGAACCTTAAATTAGTTTAAGTTCTTCAAATAAAAGTAATACCTCCCAATTACAAACTTCTTGGATTCATTGTTTTACATTAGCAAGTCCTTGATCTAGTTTCTTTTGGTAATACACTTTATAGGAAAAATTTAGGCTACAAAATTTGGATCTTTTGGAGCAACCATTTTTAAAGTCCCTAGAGTTGTCGAACATAAAGTTTTTAAAGAAAAGAAAAACTTAAAATTAATGTTTAAGAGTAATCAGGGAAATTTATTTGGGAAAATATTTCAAAACCTTCTTTTTAAACTTAATTTTATTGGATAAAAGTTTCTAATTTTTGGACAATTTGAATTTTCTTAGGCTCTTGGAATTTTAATGGGAAAACCTTATCAATAAATATGTAAATTTAAAGGAAACATAAAAAAATAGAACCCAAAGATCACCATCCTCATAATCTAAGCTTGATAATCCTAAATAATTCATCAATGAAACTAGAAGGAACATTTGAACCAACACAATAAAAATCAAACCTAGAGATTTTGTAAAGTCTCATAAAAGACAACATTATGCAATTGAAAAAAGGGGGTTGTTGGTTTTCCTAAGCAAAACTAAGGTGTGATGTACAAGAAACAACATAAATAAGAGGAAAAACTAGGGATGTGAGGGGAAGTTGTATAATAAACACTAGGATTATGTGTATTTGTGGCACTAGTAAGGATATTATAACAAAAATAGTTGAAATAATAGTGTAGTGGGAGGAAGGAGGAGCATATAAATAAAGATCAAATTGATAAGTAGGCATATGAACAATATCAAACATGGTAAGAAGAGGAGTGGAAGGAAGAGGCCTATCAAACTAAGGAACAAAATTTGATGGATATTGTAAGGAGGATGCACCATTCAAGGATCTGGAAGGGGTAACCTTAGCAATAATACCTTGAAGCACTTTGTTGACGAGTGTTTTTGCACTCTCCAACATAGTTTAAAATACACTAGGTATCTTATCCTCTCTTGAAATGAAATCTTATTTGATCACTCAAATAATCTATCCCCAAGGTTATGGTAGCCAAGTCTTAACTATGTCTTGGATAACTCAGTGAAATTGATGTGATATTGATGGTAATCACAAAGGGATGTATGCTTTCTAAAAAATGAAGGATCCTTTTCCTACACTGAAGGTTATATTTTTGTAATCTTTTCCTCAATAAGTTACTCTGGTTTTCTTGAGATCTAAACCTTTAATTTATCTTTTCAACTCTTTTTTTCCATATTTCCAACTTTTCACCTCAAATAAACTTCAAAATACTAGGGTTTAGATATCCTAATTTAACCTAAAATTGAAAATCAATTGGAATCAATAGATACGATCAATAAAAACTATTTTTTCTTCACCATTTTAACACAACTACACAAAATAGATGCAATCTTCAATGGAAATCTTAAGATTTTTAAATCATAAATCATTCATTAAACCCATAAAATCAATGCAATTTAATCAAAAATTCATAATTGAAATCAAACATAAAATATTTGAGACTAACCATACACTAAAACTTACAATCAACAAGAGCCAAATGGTATGAACCTGGAACTCCATCAATATCAATTCCAACGAATCTTCATATTAACTAAACTAATTTCAAAGGATAGATCTTGAGAAGATGCATGCAACCATGATAACAATTAAAATTGTATACAAAATTATTCATAAAGATGATTTTTTGTATTAATTTTAGTAGTATTTTTGCAACAATTACAAGTTCTCTCTCTTCACAATGAAAAAGGCATAGCCTTTTATAGATTTTCAAATACAAATGAAAGGCTAAGATTCATTACCAATCAAAGGTCTAGATCTGTTCAAATTAGGGTGGTTTATACTAGGTTGGTTTATATTAGGGTGGGTTACATTATATTTAATATAAAATTTTCAAACAACACCCTAGGCACAAGGCTCTAGGAAAGTTGGGCCAAGTGTGGTAGTTTTGCATTAAAAGAAGATTTGGAATTGATTTCAAAGAAAATCCTCCTCAACTATAATTCACCCTACATCCTTTTCTCTTTTGGCATATTTTAGAAAGATAGAAAGTATTGTTAGAATTAGGTGTTGTACACCTTGCATAATGCTTATAATGTTTAATTTATTATTATGTGTGTGGTGCACCTAGGGGTACCTAGATGGGCATGCATAACTAGGAGTTATAATATTGGGGCCACTTTATGTTGTATGTAACAATGGGACTTAATTGTAAAATGTAATTATTTAATATTGGGGAAAAATAAAATATAATAAAGTAACTATGAATGGTGATCCTAGACCTGCACAAACATGAAGAACAAACACAACATTAGTCTCATATGAAAGTTAGAAACATCATTCCCCGTGAAATTCATTTGAGATATCAAGAACAAGAAATAAATGAAGAACATGAATAAAAACTATCTAATCTTGCTCAAAATAAACAAATTATCAATCCCATGGGGGAATTGGTGTCATTTTGATGTGGAAAATGGCCCTTTCCCAATTCCTTGCAAGCTTGATGATCAATGAATGAAGATTGATACTCCTTGATGAAATTTTTCCATAACCTAGCTATGAAATCATGAAAATGGATAAAGATGGATGGAGATTTCTCAAAAACTTGAAGATAATAATGTTTTATGAAGTTGTGTCTCCAAAATCCAAATGAGAGCCTTCTATTTATATAAGAGAATAATGGAGGAAGAGGCAAAATGGATGAATGTGAGATCAAACACCAACCAATGACACAATGTCACTTGTCAACATGTGAGTGGAAAAAGTGATGCAGACAGGGTGGAGAACTCACAATTAGACCCCAAATGAATCAGACTTCAACAAGATTCAACTTTTCAAAACAATCCTTTATACAAGCCATCACTATGGCTTCAAAGTCACCAAAATCAACAAAAGAACATATCTTTACAAGAAGGCTACAAAAATACAAACACAACATCAACATAGCATCCACTCAACAGCAAATACAATCCCCCAATCATTCATAAAAGGTTCTTTTGCAACATTGTAGAGTTTCATTGAGTGACCCTGCTCAAAAGGCTACAAAATTAGCCCTAATTTACAAAAAAACTACTCTTTAGACTTCCCAATCACCATGAACTCTTGGAAAGTCATTGATTATATGTCAACATTAGATTCCACAATTTATTTATAGTTTCAAGGCCTCTTTATCACTATTCTATGAAACCCTCCTTTATCATGCATTAACCTAGGGTTTTATTGAATCACCTATCTCCTAGCTTTCCAATCCCAACCAAGACTTCATATTACTTGATTAGGGTCTTTACAAATGTTTCAAACTATTTTCTAAACAAAACCAACAACAAATCATTGAAAATCCAATACTGTCCCATCCATCCTTGCATGAACTTTGCTTTATTTCGCACAGTGGTGACACCCTACAGTTTTCAATCTACTTTATTTCCAATATAAAACACAAAGGAGAATATCCTAACCTAACTCCATGCCTCCCCACTGAGCAACAAGTCAAAACAGTAAGTGGGGATGGCTTAGAACATTAAAGAAACTCAAATGGTGCCTCATTGCCCCTATATAGGCAGATCACAAAAGATTAACAAAGAACTCCTCAAGTTTGTGATTGAGACTTCAAAATGGATTCATAAACATTCTATTCCCATGTCATACAATAAATCACAATAATTTAGAGCATCTTGAAATCTACTTGTACGGCTTGTACAATGGAACAAAACACATAAATACAGTGAAAATAGAAGAAAAACCAATGAAATCAACAGAGAATTGTTACTTTATTCAATGAATTCTCACCACATTTTGGTCCATCAATCCTTTCTCATGCCTTTCAAAGGCCTTTATACATTTTTCAATTCATGACAATCTGCCCCAATGCCTACAACTACCTCTTAACCACCTTAACCCCCATTTGGCTTAAAAAGAAATTATGTGCAAAATGAACCCCATTATCCAAGTTTGTTATCTAAGACACCTAGAACCACTTAGATACCTTTATGTTATCCTAAATATGACTAGTAAAATCATGTCTTGCAATCCAATTTACATTTCAAATAGTTTACCTACATGGCAACATTGACAATTCCTTGAAACAAGAGTGCATTTTGCACATTTGACCACCTTGGCCCACAAATTCCCTAAATACATATAGGATTGGTCTATTAGACCTTATTTAAAAAAAATAAACACCAAGACACTAGCATCAACCTATTATTCATTCAAATAACCAAAATTTGATGATGTGGTATAGGTGCTCCTGCACCACAAAGGTGGAGCACATTTGGATGAATGTGCACATTAATGCAATTAGGTGGAATTTCAAATTTGGACAAGTGACAATTTGGAGGGAGAGAAGAAATCAATTAAATGCCACTTGGCTCAAGAAAAGGACATGTAAGAGGCCTTTAATGCCTTTTTGGATGGACAAGTACCTTTTGGGGGGAGATTTCAAATTTGGGGAATATGCCATCCTTGATACCTTTTTTAAAGTAAATAGAGATTTAATAAATCAATTAAAATGATTTTCATAAGCAAGTTGCAAAAGCTAGAGGATTTGATGGATTAAGATTAGGATTAATCAAGATTTGATTAATTTAAATGGAGGTTAGTTGATTTGACAATTTGATTTAGATTTTAGGATTTAAATAAATCAAAATGAGAGGAATAATGATTATTAGATTTAATTAAATAAAGTTTTATTTATTTAATTAAAGAGGATGGTGTTAGATTTAAATCAAATAAAGATTAATTTATTTAATTTAAAGGAAATGACTTTAGAACCTAATTAAATAAAATGAATTATTTAAAAAAGAGGGACTTTAGAAGCTAATTAAATAAAATTGATTTATTTAATTACAGAGAAGAATATGATTTAATCAAATAGAATGATATATCAAATTTAATTAAATAAAGACAATTTATCTAATTAAAAGGGGGGACTATGATTTAATTAAATAAAGATTGATTTATTTAATTAAAAGGGGAAATATGATATTGCAGCTGCTCGTTCTGGACCTCAACCCCCCCAAAAAAAGAATAATTAAGCTATGGTGGAGCGATAGCCAAGGGAAGGTTTTCAGAAACATAAGGATTTGGCTTACAATGCAGGGAGTCGGGCTCGATGGCCTTTCAATAAACACTGGAACCAGAATTCTCAGAATACCAAGTGGGCTGGTAAGAATCAGGCTTGGCAGGCTCTGGTGAACAAGGTTTTTAGGGCAGGAAATCAAAATAACGGCAGTCGGAATGGATGGTTCCATCCAAAGAAGGGAGAGCAGTTTAGATCATGGCATTTAGTGGAGAAGGTGGATTTCAGATGGGTGGAAGGAAAGTTCTGGAGACCGAAGGTTCAACTGGGAAAAGCTAGTTCAAGTCAAGTATCGCCAAATATCTCTTTTACAACTATGACCTCACTGCTTTTAGATAATAGTGAATGGAGTGATACTATTAGGTTCTTAAAAACAAAAGCTTTCTTTATGAAATGGGGGCGAAAATGGCCAAATTTTGCAAAAATCAGGGCTTGGTGTGATCAAAACTAGGGAAAAGAATGTGAACTCAAAACTCTGGAGAATGGGTTTTATCTGGTGATATGTAAATCTACACAAGATAAAGATTGGATCATTGATAGTGGCTTGTTTGCAATGGAAGGTTTAGGGTTTCTCATTAAAGATTGGACCCCGAACTTTAACCCTAATGAAACATTGTTAGAAGAAGTCCCAGTTTGGATAAAACTAAAGAAACTATAGAACTGAATACAGGGGAAGGAATTTGGCGTCAAAAGTTAGAAATAGTTGATAACCCCTTTGAATGCTTGAGTTGTGTGGGAAAAGTGCTTTCTAACAAGGGTTGTGATCCAAGTGGTAAAGGTAAAGATCCTGCTCAAAAATATTTATCAGAGGAAATAATTAACCTCTCAGAGGCAAGGGGTAATGATATTTTTGAATCTCAGCCTTGGGAGTTGGAATGCTCTCGGAGCATTTTCAAACCGAGTGTGGAAGAAGTTCGGGAAGGTTTTCTGAAAGCATAAATAGATTTTATGTTTGTGGATGCCAATGAAGTGCAATCTCAGAGGTAGCTTGCTCATGATCACTCAGCGGATAGTACTTTCAAGTTGTTTCCGGGGAAAAAGGAGGGTTGTGTCATGGATCCGGCAATGGGGTCTTCAATGGGTCTAGAGGACATTAGAAGTGAGCATATTTTTCTGGCAAGACAAGAGGGCTCACCTCACCATACAGTTTCACCATTCACGAAGCAAGTTTGTTTTCAGGATAGAAATTTTGCTAACATTATACAGTGCACCTCTATTGTCCCTCATTCCAGGCCTAAGGCAGACACTTCCAAGGAAGCAAAGGTGAATCAGTGCAGTTTGGTTCAATCGGTAGAAGATTTGGGTTTGACAAAACAATTACATGAGGATATGGTTGAATTTGTAGGAATTTCTCCAATGATGGAGAGACAGGAAAATGAGATGGATGATCAATTGTACAAGGATATCCCTATATCTTCTATTAGAAATTTAGATAATGCCTTTGAAGGGGTTCGAGACAGTGGTGGGAACTTGGAAGATGCAACTTCTGAGTCAGATTTAGAGGAGGATGGTGGTGAGGTAGATATTCTGGGTTTGCATGACAATATTGACATTGTTGAAAAGACAACCATAGAACAAACTCTAGCCCTAAACAGCAAGGTAAAGTTAGGGGAGAAAAAGAGGAGAGGTCCTAAAACTAACATATGAGGTTGGAATTGGCCGGCAAAGCTGCGGGCCAAAGTAAATTGAGGTTGGGGAAAGGCTACGCCTTCCCCCGACAGCCATGAAAATCTTATCTTGGAATGTCAGGGGCTGCAATGCCTCTGACAAGATTCGTTTGGTCAAAAGATTTCTTGATCGAATGAGACCGGCTTTACTTTTGCTTCAAGAAACAAAGGTAAAAGAATCTGATTTTGCTTTTTTCACAAGGTGTTTTTCCCATTGGAACTGCACCTTAGTCAGGGATAAAGGTGCTTCGGGTGGTTTGGGCCTTCTTTGGAATGCCTCTGTGGTCGATGTTCCGATTGTGAGACAGGAAAAAAACTAGCAATGGGTAAAGGTGGAATCTAAACAATTGAGAAATTGTTTCTTTATTCTCAATATTTATGGTCCAAACAATTCTATGCAGAAGAAGGCTTTATGGCAAGATATATTTGGGCATTTAAGTGAAAAAGGAGATAGTATGTTCCTCCTGGGTGGAGAATTTAATGTAGTTTTGCGGCCTTCTGATAAATCTGGGGGCGTATGTTGGGTTGGGCAGAGTCAACAGGACTTTAGTGACTTTGTTATAAACAATGGGTTGTGTGAAGTTCATTTTATGAAAGGAGATTTTACTTGGACTAACAGAAGGAGGGGTTTTCTAAACATTGTGGAAAAATTAGATAGATTTTTCCTGGCTGGAGATTGGACTTCAATGAATTGGGCGTGTGAGGCAGAGATTCTCCCCATTTCTGGTTCAGATCACTAACCAATTAGCTTAAGGATTCAAGAGGATTCTACCCCGGACAAATGTCCTTTCAAGTTTGAATTGATGTGGTTCCGGGTAGACAATTTCAAGGAGTTGGTTAAAGGTTGGTGGATGAATGCTCCAAGTCAGACTGGCTATAAAGCGTTCATCTTCTTTAAGAAGCTTCAATATGTTAAAGAGTGTTTAAAAGCTTGAAACTGGGAGTCTTTCAAAAACATCTTTAATGAAAAACTAATGTTAGAGAAAAGTTTAAGTGACATGCACTCTAAGGTTATTGAAAATGGGATGAGAGAGGTGGACTTTGAATTGGAAAAGAAGCTAAATAAAGACTACTATAAAGCCCTAGCGCGCGAGGAAATATTCTGGCGACAGAAGTCTAGGGAAACCTGGCTGAAAGATTGGTGATAGGAATTCCAAGTTCTTCCATAATTCTATTAAGGTTTGCAGATCCACTAACAAAATTTTGTCAAGTAAGAATGGGTTGGGGGAAACTTTGTTTGATGCTGATCAAATAAATTTGGAGGCCACTAGGTTCTATTCAGACTGTTTTAATGCAGTGGTTGTTGGATCTGATGCTAATTCTGATATTTTGGATGTCATTCCAAGTTGTATAACAAAAATACAAAATAATATGCTTATGGAGGAATTCTCTCTAAAAGAAGTGAAGAAAGATTTTGTTTGGTTTAGGTGGGGAAAAAGCCCTTGGGCCTGATGGCTTCCCAGCAATCTTCTTTCAAAAGTTCTGGGACATTTTTGGAAATGATATCAAGGAGGTGGTCAAAGAATCCAGGAGAAATGGTTTGGTTCTTAAGGAGCTAAATAACACCTTTATAGCTCTAATTCTGAAAAGGTTTGTGGTTAATACCTTTGATGACTTCCAACCTATCTCTTTATGTAACACGATCTATAAAGTTATTACAAAAGTCATTGCTAACAGGTTAAAATTGGTGTTGAAGTCTGTTATTTCTGTAGAACGGAGTGGGTTTTCTCCAAATCGGTCAATCTTTGAAGGAATTATTGTAGCTCATGAAGTCATACATTCAGTTTGAATGGAAAAAATTGAGAAGATGATGGTTAAGTTGGATATAAGAAGAGCTTATGATGAGGTTGATAGGAACTTCCTACTGAAAGTGCTTGAGAAATTTGGTTTTGGGTTGGAATGGCGGGCGTGGGTGGAAAGTTGCATTAGCACACCACATTTTTCTGTGTTATTTAATGGAATTCCTCAAGGGTTCTTTGGCTCTCGCAAGGGAATCAGGCAATGTGATCCTATGTCACCCTTTCTTTTTATTATTCTGGCTGAGGTTTTGGGAAGGTTAATTACTCATAAATGTAGTGAAGGCCTTTGGAAAGGTATTAAAGTGGCGGAGGGTGTTGAAGCTATTTCACATTTGCAGTTTGCCGATGACACCTTTCTAATGGGGGATGCTTCTTTAAGAGAAGCCCGGGTGATGAAAAGCACTCTTGATAAGTATGGCTTGGCCTCAGGCCAATGCATTAATTGGCGAAAATCCAAAATTTTCTTTTTTAATACCCCTATTCAACGCCAACTGGATATTAGCCGAATTCTTGCAATGAAGGTTGGCACTCTCCCAAGTAAATATTTAGGTATCCCTTTGTTTGGAGGGGTGAATAAAACTAGCTTATTGGAAGGACGTTGTGGATTCGTGTATGAATTGGTTGGATGGCTGGAAGAGTAAATGGCTTACCTCTGCTAGAAGAATTTTACTGCTTAAATCGATGGTTTCTGCCATTCCCATTTATTCTATGATGTGCCTTAAAATCCCAAAGAAAGCTTTGAATTCTATAGGTCAATGTATGAGGAAATTTTTTTGGAATGGGCTAGTGATGAAGATAAAATCCCGTTGCTAGCTTGGGATAAGATATGTAAGGCTAAGGTTTGCGGTGGGGCTGGTTTGAGGAACTGGCAGTTGTTAAATGAAGCTCTTGGAGTGAAATTAGTATGGAATCTATATGCTAATCTAGAGTTATTGTGGGTTATAATTTTAAAGGCTAAATATCTTGATTCAAATGAGGAGCAAAGAATTTTTACAATTCGCAATCTTCTAAAAGGATCTGTGATTTGGAATTTTATTGTATCTTGTAGACCTATGATTTTAAACCATCTCTCATGGAAAATTGGTAACGGTCTGAAGGCTAATTTCTGGGAGAACTCATGGGATGGTTTTCCAAACATTGGTGAAGGGCCTAATTTGATGGCTCTTAAATAGTATTTCTCTCAAAAATGGGGAACTAAGGTTTGTGACTACTTGGTTTTAAAGCAAGGATCTTTAGGCTATGAATGGGTTTGGAAAGATGTTGTGGGGGAAGAGCTCTCAGATGAGAAAATTTAGTGTATGAAGAGGTTGCTGCAAGGAAGGAAAGTTTTTATCTCAGAGAATGAAGATAAGCTGGTTTGGTGTGGGTCCTCCACTGGTTGTTATTCGGTTAAAATTGGTTATCAACTCTTGGACTCATTGGAGAGGGAGATATTTTGGGCAAAAGATTTATGTTGGAATAAGCATGTTCTTCCAAAGGCAGGAACTTTCACTTGGCTAGCTGTCAAGGGTAGAATTATGACTGGTGATAGGTGGAAGCGTCTGGGTTTTGCTGGCCCATCCAAGTGTGTTCTATGTGACAAGGATGAAGAATTGATTGATCATCTACTAATACAGTGTGAGATGGCTACAAGGTGTTGGGATTTTGTGCAACAAAAATTGGGGTGGCAAAGCCCGATGCAAAGGACGGTGAGTGAGGTTTTTGATAGCTGGCCAAGAATGAGGAAAGGTTCCTTTTTGTCTAGAATCTGGGTGGTGATGCCCTCGTTGGTGATCTGGGAGCTCTGGAAAGAAAGAAATAGGAGAATCTTTGTAGAGAAAAGTGAATCTTTGGAAAGAGTACTATGGCGAATTGAGCATAGTATTGAAGAGGTTGTGAGCAATGCAATCTCCCAGCCACAGAATCTGCGCAATCCTTTCTCCTTGGAGGACAGGAGAATACAAAAGGAGTGGCCTGGTATCTTGATCAAATCCTGGCCAAGATTTGTGAAAGTGAAATCTGGCAATGACTCTAAAAATGTGGTGAGTTGGGAAAAACCTATGAATGGCTGGATTAAAGCAAATTTTGACAGGGCAGCCAAAGGTAACCCTGGCCCATCTGGTGCCGATGTGATCCTTAGAGATCATATTGGAAACATAGTTGCTCTAGCAGCAAAAAAGCTAGAAGATGGAAACAATAATTTGGCAGAAGCTAAAGCAGTTTTATTGGCGGTAAAGCTGGCTAAACAGTTTGGTGTTAGGAAACTGCATTTAGAAAGGGACTCCTTAATAATTATTCAGGCTATCAAATTCAGGGAGATGAAGGCCTGGCATCTTCAAAATTTTGTCAAATCTATTACAAAAGATTTGGAAACCTTCGATGACTTTGTGGTTAGTCATATAAAGAGAGATGGGAATAGGGAGGCGGATATTTTATCCAAGTGGGTCGTGTCTTTTGAGGAAATTGAAAAAATGGTCGTTGAGGATTTTCGGGATGTCACTTTTTAATGCTTTTTGAGTTGGCCTGGTGGCAGTTATTGTGCTAATTAATAAAGCTTTTCTTGTTGCTTGACTTTTCATAGTAATGGAAGGGTATGCTGGTGGTTTTTGAAATCGTGGGTGGTGTATTGGGAAGTGTAAACTTCCAGACATAAAGAATTCAATTTCTTTCCACAAGTGGCAGTCCTCTTAAAGGATGTGAGGACGATGTCGGGTGCGGTCTGGAGGTGAAGGACGTTATGAACAGGGTGGCTTATGGGAATTTTATGTTGCATCGCTATTTTTTTTAAATCTCCATCAAGCGGTATGAATTTTGAATTAAATGAAAATTACGACTTTTATTGAAGCTAGCGGAAGTACCAGAAATTGATGCGAAACGCATCCGAGGTTAAAATGGAGATAAATCAAAAAGATGGTGACATAATTACCAAAAAATTTAGCAGAGTTGCAGGGTGCGAGATAGTAACAGATGGAGGAAATGTGGGGTTTCTCCACAAAACTGCAATAGAAAGGTTTTTTTGGACCCCCAACAGTGCAGCGTCTGAAACAGGTGCTAAAAGTAAATCGAAATGCGGTGGTGGATGCGGTGGTTGGGGTTTTAGGACCGCATTTCATGGATGCATCACACAGGGGTCATCTAAATGCTAACATAGCATCAATGGTGTTTGCATGGACAATGGAGCTAGGGGAGGAAGCTAAGGAAACCAAATGGGTAATGCTAATGCTCTTTGATGAAGCGTTGTTAGGAAAATTGGAATCGTTCATGGAATGGGCGGTGCCGGGTGTGGGTTTCGACGTTTCGGAAGGTATAGAAGACATGGACGAGGCCACTGAAGAAGGGTTGATTCCATTTATTAGGTGGAGATGACGAACTGATAGAGAGGAGTATAAACAAATAATCTTAGTGGCATGGAAGAAATTGCAAACAGATTTGCATCGACAGGATATGGCCAGGCGATAGGTGAATGCAAGGGTGTCGAGTCTTTTCCCATGAAAGAAGCATGGTTTGAGGAGGAGAAATCGATGGGACAGGAATGTAATAGCAAGTGTGGTTTGAGGAAAGTGATGCTAGGGTTTTTTGGAGCCTCATCAAAGATAACTTTTGGAGCTATGGAGCGAAAGATGCTAGGGGTTCGATGCAGCTAGGAGTTTGCAGTTGGTGAACAAAATGCAACAATGTCCAGCTTCTACAAGAACCAGAGGATGAATGAACTGGTTTTTTGGTATGCAGTAATGCTTTTTTGATGCTTTTAGTGGGCCACGTATCTTCAAGAAAAGCACAACATTGGGTTGAGCCAGGGGGAGGGGACTGTTTGCTTTAAGTTGTTTTTTCAAATTCTAGTTTTAGGGTTTAAACACAAACAATGGCAAAATGGTGCTCATGGGAGTTTTTTTGTATGTTACAATTCTTTTTGGATAAAGCTCGGGAAGGATATATATTGTATTCAAAGCTTTTATGTAAATTTCCATTTATAATTAATAAAATATAACCTTTTACTGATAAAAAAAAAAGGGGAAATATGATGAATTTTAATCAGATAATGATTATTCGATTAATATGGTTAGTAAAGGAGATGATTCAGGAAGAACTAGTGTTAGTTATCAAGATCAGGTGTATAGGATCAATCAGTATATTTTATGTGTATACATTTTTCCCCTCTTTGAAGCAATGTACCTATTGTGTTGGTTCAAAGAATAAACTGCCAAGATCAAAATTCAAAAAAAATGATTTTTTTAGATGCCTTACTACTGCCCCCAATGAACGAATTACGTTGGTATACTACCCCCTCGAGAGATCGGATGAAATTTTGGTTTTTTTGGGTGATCTCATGAAAAAAGAGGACAACCTACCTGATAGGTCCATAAAGGTTCTAGGATGCCAAAAACATGCTGAAACACAAAAAAATGATGCAAAACGACCTTCAATTGGATAAAAAAAAGATCGAGGATCTAAAACCCTAGGTTGACGGCTAAACAAGGTCAAAAAACCCTAACTTTCATGCTTAAATAGGCCTCAAGGGGTCACTTCCAATTCATTTCCACACCTAGCCTTTAAAGATTTACACATTTTGAGCTTTGACCCTCGTTCGAGATGGCATAAAGAGTACTTCCACAACACATTTCAAAGCGAGTGTGAGTGTACTAGCGACTCCTAGGCGTAGGACCACTAGTAATGTGACCCTACCCCACCTTATTTTTCCATTCTTCATGCGCATTAATTAGGATCAAAAGTCAAACCTAGTCAAGCAGCATTGTTTGGCACCGTTGATAGCTTAGAATCAGCATCACGTGGATTTAAAGTGCACCACTATTGAGTCCTGTGATGTAGGGTCACAGTTTAGAAATTAGGGTTTAACCTTCAAAGTGTGTCACATACACAAATGGCGTCGCAACAATCCAATTAGGAATTTAGGGTTTAGGGTCAAACAAGAGCGCGGTCACACTACACTGCAACATTGGAGTTTGGAACTTTGAGGTCTCCAGTGGCACAGTTTGGAGCTTTCAAATAGCGATTCTTTTGCTATTTTGATTGTGAAAACTTCAAACAAAATCCTGATTTTTTATGAAACTTAAAGTTGTGACTTTACTGGTGCAGGAGGACGTGGAACTGGTACACTCATGTGAGCACAAATCCTTGATTTTGAGCAGACTGACTAGATTGCACAAGTTGCTCCAGGAGCACCTGGGAGTGATTGGGCTCTAGTATGTTGCATACACTCCAACCATCATGACACATCTAGGCATGATGAATTCACTGGCCGATAGATGGCATAGTGAGACATCATTGTTTCACTTCCCTATTGGCGAGGTGATAGTTACTTTGGAGGATGTCTGGCCTATTCTTCATTTGTCAATCCATGGAGAGCGGGTTATTTATGATGTGGACATCAGGACAAATTCTTGCTATGAGGTCATGGGTCTGGATGAGATTATCTTTGCTGAGGGACAAATTGAGCTGGAGCGATATAGGAGCTTGATGTCGCCTTTCTGATTGATCGTGGCAGCAATTATCTCAGGACTTGTGGCACCAAATTGATGCAGTCAATACTTCAGTCTGGGATGGGATCTTTCCTGGGAGTGGATGCTCCGCTGGAGAGAGTGCTTTACATGGGGATCAGTGATGTTGGCCTCTCTCTACTATGATTTGCACGAGTTTTCCTACTGTGATAGCAGGGCTATCAGGGTCGGAGTGACACTTCTCCACATCTAGGCTTGGGAGCACATTGTTGTGCTTCACCCGTGAGTTACATAGGTTGACATGGAGCCAGATGACCTAGATGTCTTGTGGTATAGAGGTGGTTTGACCTTCACCTATATAGGAGTAGTTGGCATCCCTCACTAGAGGAGGGTAGTTGATGAGATGATAGTCTTTAAATGGAGGCCTTGGCTTGGTATGCCCTCTTGGTATGACGACATTCAACAACTATTCTTTGTGAGGCAGGATAGACTCATACAAGGTAGAGAGCACACCATGATCGAGCATTAACTACTAGATCGGGTGGCTAGGCAATTCAGAGAGGCACAGGACAGACCCGATGACCAGTACGTGGCCATATTTGTTCATACTACGAGGGAGACCACATGGGGTCATACGATCCCTCTGGATGAGGCAATGGACAATTTTAGGTAGCTGGTGGCTAGGCCATAGCCATATGATCAAGGGTAGGCAGACCCAGGGACTACACAGGCATATCGAGATTGGTTTCATCCTCTTATCAAATTGATAGTGCCAGGGGCAGCTTTACCATGGCAGAGACCCAAAGGCTGGTCAGTAAGGTGGGGGTGGGGCCGAGGAGGCCAAGGAGACGGAGATGAGGATAGAGACAGGGGCAGAGGAGGAGGTGGACCACCTCCAAACTAGTAGGGACAGAAAGATCAGGCGCATGGTCACCAACAGAGGGATGGAGATAGGCAACAAAGAGATGCCCTAAGGGACCCACAATAGCCTTCGAGGGACCATCAACTACCACCTCATCCAAACTAGAGGGATGCATTGATCCAGCAGCTACAGGCCCAGGTTGCTACTTTGACAACTAAGAGAGATCAAGCGAGAGTAGAGTGGGATCAGGCCATTTAGTAGAGATAGGCCACCAAGTTTCAGTTGGCATAGGAGACCGACCGACGTCAGCAGCTCAAGAGCACACAGGGCAGGATAGTCCAAGCACGCATGTACCGAGACGTAGTGAGAGAGGTCAAATACTATCAGGTCCATTATCATCAAGTAGTGCCTCGAGCAGCCTGGGCACTAGTTTTTTGTAGTAGACAAGGCAAAGGCAGGATCGGCCTGAGAGACAATCGGGTGAGGGGAGCAGCCATCAGGGCTAGCTCATTTATTTATCAAAGACACCATTCTTTTTTAGATCCACGAGCTTTATTTTTTATAGCCCCATGGGCATTTGTATTATATTAATTGATACACATATTTAATCCTCATTCTTTGTACCATGACAGTTGCATTTTTTATGATATCAATATGATTGATTTGATATATGAGATGTGTCCTATTTTATTTATGCATGATGGATGGATTTTTTTACTTTCCTATATGTGATGATGACATGATATGACTTTATTTTATGCGATGCAATGTGATGATTCTATTTTATGTGATGTGATGCAGTGATTATGTAGATGTTTATGGATTGATGCATTTCTTTTTCAGTATTTTTCTATGCACTTTTTATGATGATGTGGATGCAAATGTTATGATATGAAAATTATTTAAAATGCTTAGACTAACAAATCTATATTATGCACTCAATGGATGATGATGATATATGAGATACTATGACATTTTCTTTTTCTTTTTTTCCAGTATCTTTTTTTAACATGTATGGATGACATGATGATGCACATGATATGATATGATGCATATGTGATTATGCAATGGATTTTTTGATGATGCATATGATATGATTTAATAATTCCTATGTGATGATGTTTTTATGTTTATGCAATGAATGCAAATGTATGGTTTATGAGATGCTTAGAATAACCAATCTATATTATGCAATGATGAAATGTAATGCATGTGAGATGATCAATGTTTCCTACATGATATGATATGCTATGCAGTATGTTGACGATTTTTGGATGCAAGATATATGCATTAGTGATATTTTTTATTAACTACCATTGTACCATTGTTAGCGTGGAAAGAAGGAAGAAGAAATAAGATGATGAAAAGAGGATCCAAAAAGTCCACATTATTAGAGATGATGATGATGATGATTTGCTTATCAGGAATTATGATTTTAAAAGGGTTATTTACCTTATGTTTGATAACACACATAGGCATGATGCATCAAGGTATAAAGAACTAGGATGGTGTTACACTTAGTGTGATGGAATTTGACTTGAAAATCATATAAGAGTAATCTTGTTCACACCTGACATACAAAACCTTATTCAAAATGCAATTTAGATATTCCAAACATATTGGACCAAAACATAGAAGGGAAAGCCTTCCTATGTGGTCAACAAGACACCTAAAACACCCTCCCTACAACCAAACAAAGCACGTATGACCAAGGTTATATTACAAGAATATCCAACAAGCACAATAGATAAAAAGATAATTATTGTTGCCCCATTTATTTCTCTCTAAATCCCTTTGTTTGGAAATCATTGAGAGGTCATTGGAATGAGCACAATAAGATAATCTAAAAGACAAAGATAAAGTAAACAAACAAGCTAATGTTCTTCATACCACTAGCCAAGACTAAACTATGGTGATGCCTGATGTTGATGTCCATTGTAGGAAGGATGCATCCTAGGACATGATGTTATCAAATGATTTTGGGATTGATTGGATGATAGGCTATTAATACCAAGAGTTGACCAACTTGTTTACTTACTAGCCTAGACTTGAGACTTTGACGTTTTGAGTTTTCACTTTTAACCTGCTAGACTTGCTTCTGACTATTTCACCAAAGGTTGAGGTTGATGATTGATTTATTATGAGTGAAATTTTATTGTGGGTGAAAGCGATATGAGATGGATGGATTTTTTCAAATATTTGAATGTTTTTGGTGTTTTGAAATGTTTTGAGGCTATTTTTTGGTATTTTCAAGATGTTACAAATGTTTTTATTTTCAAATGTTTTGGGGTTTTCTGAGATTTTGACCAAGAAACTAACCTAAAGACCTATCGTAGGGGCCTCAAGGGTTGATCAATAGATTATGCTTGCCTACGTTATACACACAGAGACCACGTAGTTTGACTAACATAGACTTGATTATTGATGAGATATGAACAAATGGATTGCCAATTTATTATGATGGACTCCTAAAGGACTGACCTATGTGTCTCAGGGAATGATCAAAGATCAACCTTGCCTACATTCAGAGCTCAGAGACCCATAGTTTGACAAGGCACCTCTATTTTTGACTTTTTTTTACTGACATTTTGACCTATTTTGGGATTTTGATATGTTTTGAATGTTTTGGGATTTTTTTATTTTATGCATGTTTTTTGATTTTTTGATGTTTTAAGATTTTCTGATTTAGGGAAGACTTCAAGAATATACACAAATCTGATCCAAAGATAACATGCCCCTGGCGTGATGCACTAGACTACTCTGATGTAGGTAGGACAAACTGACCTTTAAAATGGGCCGAGTAGTACTAGGAGGGATCATGATACAAACACAGGACCAAGCTATGATACGAACGTGGATGGGTGAGGAAAGGAGATAGATAGAATGTGATGGATGGATGATGCAGAACAAGCCAAGGAGATCCTAGTGGATGGAAAGTGCTTATTTACACAAGGTGCATGTTTGCCAGGTTTTCACCAAGGTACTTTCCCAAAGTGCCACCAAAGTGGTTTTCAGTATAGGATGATTTTTCTCTCTACTATTTTTAATCCTTTTTCTAATTTTTTTGGATTTTTTATGTTTTTTTAATTTTTTCGTATTTTTGGTTTCATACCTTGAAAGATTAGGCATAAAATTTTTTGAGATGGGAGTTGTTCATGGGCTCTTGCAAAGGTTCGCCTTTGGGCATGGATAGCTTATATGCCCCTAACTTGTAGATTGTTGTGATGACGAAGGGTCCCAACCAATTGGGTTCAAATTTTCCCTTGTTGTCTAGATTTGGTTGTTCTTTCGATTCTCCTTCAGCACAAGTTCTCCAACTTGAAAGGTCTAACTCCTAATCTTCTTGTTATAAATCCACTTGAGACGGTTCTGGTAGACTTGTAAATGGTTTAAGGAATCCATATGCCACTCATCTAGTAGTTCTAGCCCATTTAGTTGTGATACCCAGTATTCTTCATCTGTGATGAAATTCTACAATGATATTCGTAGGGATGGGAGATCAGTCTTGATAGGTAGTATGGCTTCTGATCTGTAGACCAAGGAGAAAGGGGTAGCACCTGTTGGTGTGCAGATGCTTGTTCGGTAGGCCCCTAAGGCATGATTCAGTTGGAGGTGCCAATCACAACCAACTTCATTGAATTTTTTCTTGAGGATTTTTAAGATGGTCTTATTTGTAGCCTCAACTTGGTCATTTCCTTGGGGGTAGTATAGAGTGGAAAAGCGATGTTGGATTTTTAACTTTTTGCATAGGTTGTGAACATCCTAGTTTTTGAAAGGTGTCCCATTATCTAAGATAATGGCTTGAGGGACACTGCAGTGAAAAATTAGGTAGTTTAGGATGAACTTGGATATCTGTTTTCCTATGATATAGGTCATGGCAATGGCCTCCACCCACTTCGTGAAATAATCAGTGGCGGTGATGATGAAATTATGTCTATTGGATGAGGTGGGGGTAATTTTTCCAATGAGATCGAGCCCCCACTATGAAAAGGGCCAAGGTGTAACAATCAGGTGGAGCTCCTAAGTTGATGCATGGATAAGATCCCCATGCTACTGACACTGCAAACATCTTTTGACATAGTCATGTGCTTCTCTTTCCATTATAGGCTAATAGTACCTTGTCCTCAACAGTTTCTTAGCCAAGGTCATACCACTTGAATGTGAACCACAAATATTGTTATGTACCTTGGTCAAAGCGGTCAAAGCTTCCTCAACATTTAGGAAACGTAAAAGGGTTCCTTCAATGCTTCTACGGTATAGGGTATCTCCCAGGATGACAAAACGGGATGAGTTCTTGACAAAGGTTCTTTTGAGGTTAAGGGTTATGTCAGCAAGGAGGACTCCTATTCTCAGGTAAGTGTATATATCATGGTACTAGGGATCATCGGGACCAATGATTTCGCACACAAATTTGAACTCTGGTACCTCGAATGCTGGTATGAGAAGCTGCTCTATGAGGAATTCTTGCTTTGGGATGTTGCATGGGATTTCTAATAGGGATCCAATTGTAGCCATTGCATCTACTACTCTGTTATTTTCTCTTGGTAGTTGCTCAAATATGATATCAATGAAGAACTCCCTAAGGCTTTCCACCAGTTTCTTATAGGGGTCAACTTGTCATCCTTTGTTTGATACTCATCATTGACCTGGTTGATTATGAGTTGTGAATCCCCATATACCTTGAGTACCATGATTTTCCATTGCACCAAAATTCTCAGCCCTATGACAAAAGCCTCATATTATGCAATGTTATTCATGCAAGGGAATGACAGCTTGTATGATTTAGGTATGCAATCGCCTTATGGAGTGACGAAGAAGATTCTCACTTCTGACCCGTGTTGTGTGTAGGATCCATCAAAGTACATTTTCCAATGATCTGCTATACTTAGGTTGAAGATTGATTCGTTGAGGAATTCTGATACGAGTGGGTTCTCTCAATATATTGGTGCCTCTTCTAGTTGATCTACAATGGCTTGTCCTTTGATGGCCTTGTGTTCCACATACTCAATTTCATGCTCTGTCAAGATCATAACCCACTTAGTTGTTTTCCATGTAAGTGTTTCTTTAGACAACAGGTACTTGAGGGGGTCTATCTTTGTAATGAGCTTTATTTGATGTGCTAGCATGTAATTTTGAAATTTTTGAGCTACGAACATGACTGCTAGACAAACTTTCTCAATGGATGTGTAGTTCAGCTCATGCCTCACCATAGTCTTGCTAATGTAGTAGATGGCTCTCTCTTTCCTATTTTCATCATGTTGTGCTAAGAGAGCACCAAGAGTCATTGTTGTTGCTGATATGTATAAGATCAAGGGTTTTCCTAGAATTGGTGGCATGAGGAATGGCAGCGTAAGTATTCCTTGATCTTGTTGAAAGCTTGGTCACATTTTTCATCCCATTTGTATACTACCCCCTTGTGGATTAGATGAGAGTATGGGATAGCCTTGTCTACTAGTTGTGCTATGAATCAACAGGTGGACTAGAGTCCTCCTTGTAGGCCTCTTAGCTGCTTCAATGTTTTTGGTGCCTCCATTTCAAGGATTTCTTTGACTTTAGCAGGATCTACCTTGATTCCTTGCATGGATACAATGTACCCTAGGAGTTTTCCTAATTGTACCCTGAAAACACACTTCTTTGGATTTAGTTGGACCTTATACTTTTCCTGCCTATCAAAGATGGAGCTTAATGCTGCTATGTGATCTCGACATTTCTTTGACTTTGACAATATATCATCCACATAATCTTCCATAATTTTATGAATCATATCATGAAATATTAGTGTCATGGCCCTCTAATGGGTATCTCCTGCATTCATCAACCCGAACGACATCATGTTTCATCAATATGTCCCCCATGGACAAATGAAAGTTATTTTATGTTGGCCATTTTTTGCTATCATGATCTGGTTCTAGCCTGAGAATCTATTCATCAATGATAACATCTCATGTCTTTATGTCATATCCATAATCATTTCAATGTTTGGAAGTGGAAAGTCATCCTTGGGACATGCTTTGTTAAGGTCTCTGAAATCCGTGAAGATGTGGATGCCCCCAATGGGCTTTGAAATAGGTACAAGATTGGAGACCCACTTTGGATAATTGATCGGTCGTATGAATCCTGCATCTAGGAGCTTTCATAATTCCATTTTGACCAATAATGCTATCTAGGGATGCATTTTTCTTAGCTTTTGTCTCACTAGATTTGCTTCAGGATACACAGCTAGGTGGTGAACCACAACCTCTAGATCAAGCTCAGGCATTTCGACATAGGTCCATGCAATTTTTATCTTTCTTTCTTTTAGAAATGCAGCCAGGAGCTCTTGCTCTTCTATTAGAAGTGACTCTAAATAGAATGTTATGTGTGGCAATTCCTCTATTCCCAAGTTAACTAGATTGCATCTTTCCACTAGGACTGTTGACTTCTCCTCATGAATTGCACTGAGAGAAAGGTTGAATCCTTCATCCTCTGGTTCCTCATAGATTTTTTCACCATTGGATGCGTCCTTTATTTTTACTGTTTCAGGTCAAAGAGTGCCATAGTGTGGTTTTCACTCAAAGACCTAGAGATTATGCTCATATTTTCACTTTTGCGACTGAACGATTCAATCATTTCCCCATAATAAGCCTATGTATCTAGTATGATGTCAAACTCAGCCTTGTGATCTCTGTATGGTACCATATCCCACAATTCCATGAATTCTGAGAGTGCCTCATTGTTTTTGAATGTGTCCAAAATTGGTGGTCCTCATTGGTTGTAATTGATGAGTTGGGGATAGACTAAGTTTATTTCATTGGTTTGATGGTCTAAATCAAAGGACAAGGTACTAATCATGAGAAGGGATGAATCCTCAAAAAGCATAGGTAAATCAGTTATGGGATCTTCATCACTACTACACACATCAATTATGTCAAAGGTAAAGTTGTTTTGACTCAACCTATGGATACTGGTAATTGAAGGGAGGATGCTGATAGCTAAGGGGGAGTTTTGACCTTTCTAACTGAGGCACCTTTGCCAAGTATGGTCACCTTCAGAGGGGTATATCTGAGGCCAATATTTCTCATACGCTTCTCCAGAATGAGAGGTACTAGAAGCCCATTGTCATTTTGTCCAAGCTTCTTGTTTCTGTTATAGCCCATACCAAGCATCATTTGTAATAATTTTTTGCTCTCATCCATGGGAATATTAGGTGCAAGCCTTTCATGTTGGTATAGGAGACTGGATACGTCTCTTTCATCTACTATTTCCTGACTTAGATCCCCCCAACTTCTGAATCTAGAAGGGTTTTCTTTTAAGGTTTGGGATGATGTTTCAGTTGGTTGGGGTTTCCCGTGAGTCCTGGGAGATTGAGGTAACTCTCCTATAATGAAAGCACTTTTCTTCATTTTATAATCCCCACACCCGTTGTCTTGGATAATGACCTTGACTTTAGATATATCAGGAATGGCGAGTGTCTTTGTCTCAGAAGTTGAGGCCAAGGTAGTTGGATCTACATATGGAGTTGTGGGGCCCTCATCGTTCTTTGGAACTAGGGGGATTTTATAGTATTTTTCTTCTAGATTCTTGTAGTAGGAAAAGGGCTCAGGATCACCGTGGACTGTGACCTCTTGATTTTGATATGGAAATTTGATGCACTAATGGAAGGTTGATGTGATGGCTTGCATCTTATGGATCCATGAACGTCCTAGGAGGATGTTATAAGGAAAATCAAGGTCAAGGATCTGGCATGTTGTTTCCATTATGGTTGGTCCTACTTGAATAGGGAGCTAGATAATGTCTTGAGACACTCTTTCCTGATCATCATATGCTTTGATTGTGATGCCCTTACTCTTTTCAATGGAATCCTCTAAGAATCATGGATTCTTTATTAGTTTGAGGGAATAGATATTTAGGCCTACACCACCATCCACCAAGACCCTTTTGACTTTGTTTTTATGAACCAGGACTTCAAGGTGGAGTGCATGATTATGAGATGTTTGGGTGGGAAAATCCTCATTAGAGAATGTTAGGAGACTTGGGGTAGTGATGTGTCTGACCATAGCTTGGAACTGGTCAACATCAAGATCTACAAAGATGGTGGATGAAGCCAATGCTTCCTCTAAGATTTTTCTATGTGTGGGCGATATCTTTAGCAACTCCATGATGGAGATTTGAGTAGGGGTTCTTTTCAGCTGATCTAGGATATTATAGCCATTAGGAATAGATCCCGGATTTGAGGTGGATGCTCTAGGTGGCTGTGATGACCTAGCACTGGTAACTATTCTTCCGCGTGTGGTGACTCCACAATCAGCTTTAGCTCCCTTGATGTTAACAACAATGACCATTTCATCTAGGGATGCGACAACATGGTTGTACACATGGTTCACATTAGCATACTTGGTTTTTCCATGGCTGTTCCCTTTGTTATGATCCATCATCGAATTTGTGTATATTTTTAGGTCTTGATTTCTAGCTGGTTGTTCAACATTTATGACCTTGTCATTGATGAGGTCTTGGATCAGATTTCTCAACCTCATGCAGCTGGCTATTGTATGCCCCTTGATTTTGTGAAAATAAAGATGGTTTTCATTGTACCATGGTGGTTTCACTTGGATTTCTTGATAGTTCTCATAAGTGGGAATTTTGATGAGATTTTCATTTATTAGTTTCTTCATAACCAATTCAATTGGTTCCCCAAGGGCAATGTATTTTTTCTTGGGGGCATATTTGTTTCATGGGGGTTGTCCCCCTTGATTATTCAGATTGTTGACTTGATTGTTGGGTGGTTGTTGTGATATTGTGTTGGCTTGCGTGTTGTTTCGATTATTGCCTTGCGGTTGTTGGTATGATTGGGTGTTTTGTTTCAGAGCACTAATTATGACCTTGGCATCCACCACACCATCATTAGTGGTGTTCCTATTTTTCACCCACTTGTGAGGTTTCTCATTGTAGCTAGTGGATGGGTGACCGTCTTGATGCTCTGGATATGTGGGTGTCCCCACTTGTGCAATAAGGGCTCGTTTGATGTTGAGCACCTTGGGGATCAAATGGTCATACGTGGTGATACATTGCATCTTAAGATGGAATGCCAAGGTTTTCTTAAGATTAGCAATGATGGTGCAAACTCTTTGTTCTTCTAGCATGGCCCATTTTCTCTTGTTGGCCTTGGATCGCCATCATTGCAAGAAGGAAGAAAATGATTCCCCCTTAGCTTGTTTAAGAGCTGATATTTCCTCTAGACTGACATCCATACTTGTTTTGAATGCATAGTTTTTTATGAATGCATCTATAATCTTTTGGAAATTTTTGATACCAAGAGGAAGGCGAGAGAACCACTCCATGGCAGGACCATCCAAACTTTGAGGAAATAGTTGCATTAGATATGTATCATCATATGCGACCTCCATGCAATGTACTTGGAATTCCTTGATGTGATCTTCAGGGTTTCTCGTCCCACGATATTTGTCAAACTTAGGGATTTCAAAACCCTTTGGGAATAGTACCATTGCAAGGCTCCTATCGAAAGGATAGGGACACAAGTTGCTTGGTGTTTTTGTTGTTTCCCCTTATTGGAGATCAAGCACTTGCTGTGAGAGCAATTTGATTTGTGTTGTCATGTTGTCTTGCAAATCAGGAGGTGGAGTGAATTTGTTTTGAAGTGGTCGAGGTGTTTGAGTAATGGGTGGAGTGTTGGGTATGTTGGTGGGAGTTGGTTGCAAGCTCTATTGTGTGACCAAGGCTTGTTGATATGCCTACATTTGTTGTTGTACCAACAACGCTTATTGTTGGTCTTGTTGTTGTGCCAACAATGCTTCTTGTTGGTCTTGTTGTTGTGCCAATAATGCTTATTGTTGGGCCAATAATTGGGTTGCTTCTTGTTTTGCTTGATATTGTTGCAAGGCTTGTTGATATGCTTATTGTTGGGTTGCTCGTTGTTGTGCCTAGTATTGAGCTTGCACTTGCACTTGTTGAGCTTGGTATTGGGCTTGTACTTGAGCTTGCGCTTATTGGATAGCTTGTACAGCCTGGGCAACCTGTGCAGCTTTTGTGGCTTGAGCTACTTGTGCAACTTGGGTGGCTTGTTGTTATTGCAACAAAGCTTGAGCTAGCCTAGTGTGCTTGTTGTGTAGCTTTAGCTGCTTGCGGTTGTTGTGCGGCTTGCTATGCAGCTTGCATGTTTTTTGCTTGTTGTGTTTGAAATTGTTGAAGTTCCTTTTGATAGGCATGTTGTGCTACTTGCAACGTGATGCTATATTGATTGGCCACATTTGTTCTTGGTAGCGGTGGCAGATTTGGAATGGTGTTTGTTGTTGTGATGAGAGGTGTTGTTGTATTGATGATGGGGATTTATGTGGTGGATGGTGCGATTCATATGCTTGGTCCTTGAGAGACCAAATTTATGGATGGTGCAGTGATTGCTTGGGTTGCTTGGATGGTTGCCACCGGTTGTTGTGATATTGATGGCAAGATTGGAGGATTCGGTATGATGTTTTGATTTATGATTGGGGGGTTGTTTTGACTTTGTTGATTGATGGGTGGTAAAGGGGGTTTCCCTAAACCAAGAAGTGGTGTGGATGTTAATGGAAAAGGTGGAAGTGGTGGGAAAATGGGTGGTGTATTCCCTTGAGGAAATGATGATGATGAGGGATCAAAGATGCCCCCTTGTCCAAATAGCCCACCTTCTCCTTGAAAAATCATAGGGAGAGAGGTTTGTATATTAAGAGGATATGTCAGTGTTGCGTGAAAGGATGATGGGTCATTGAGGTCATGAAAGGTGAGAAAAACATATAGGTGTAGTGGATTCAATGGGATGGATTGACCCAAGATAGTGTTCGCATCCAAATCTTGGTTGTTCACAAGGGGGTGTGCTTGTAGTGCATGAAGTAATGAGCTCCCCTTATTGACAATTCGTTGAGTTGGAGCAAGGGATGATGTGATTTGGGGGATGGTTTGAGTGATGCTTTCGAATGGAGGTGTGGATGATATCAAGGGCATAATCCCAAGAGGCTTCTCCACAATAGTGCTTACATCATAGTCAGAAGGGAGTTTAGCCCCTTCTTTTTCCAATTCTAGCATGTATTATGAGGGATTAAGTTTCATCATGGCATTGACAATTTTGTGAGTCTTAGGATTTTGGACCATTTCAATAATCTCATCTTGAGTCATCCCTAGAACATTCTCGGTGATGTATTCCACTTGGCCACCTTCCTCTTGATGATCTTGTGGAGGAAGATTAAGCGTGGGGTTGCTAGATCCAATGGGATTCATTTCAGGAGCGGTTTGACTCAAGTCACTTGAAGTGGATGTTTCTTTGTTCGTTTCCATGTTCTTCTTGTGTTGAGATCTAGTTTGGACCATAAAATGAGGATCAATTTTCAGGAATGGAAGGTGAACCTTTAATTCTTTGGATTGATCTAAACTTTAGGTACAAAAAAGAAAGTCTAAGATATTGAGGATCAAAGGATGATGATGGTGATAATGAAAGATGAATGATTGGTGAATGATTGGAACTCTTAGGAAACCTTGAGGAGGATGCTAAACTTTAGGACTTTTGGATTGATGTTTGATTTGATTTTGGATTTTGATTTTGATTTTGGATTGATTTGATTTGATTTTGATTTTGATTGTATTTGGTTTGGATAATGAACTCATAAACTCTAAGAGGTTGGATGTTGTCTTAGAGTAAACTTGTCCACAAGATGATAATTTCACTAAGTGTGCAAAGAAGGATTCATCTACACACTTAGCTAAACAAGATGATTTGGATTTTGATTTCAAAGGATTTTCCCAAAGTTTAGCATAAAGGATTTTTTCAAGATTTCCAAGAGTTGTTTGTGAGGTGATTTTGATTTTGATGTTTGAAGATGGATGAAGGTGTTTTGATTTTGATCCTAAGAGACTTAGAGAGACTTTGTTTACTAGACCAAGGTGTTGAAGAGCATGCTAATACTTCCTATGTGAGATACTCAAACCTTTGAAGAGACTTCTATTTTGACAATAGTAAAATGAATACAAATTTGGATTGTTCCTCGATGCATGTTTGTAAAAGTTGAAGGTCAATCTTTCTCTAAATTCATAAAGCATAGACAAACATTTCTTGCGATATTTTAACTAAGACCTTTGGACTTTGGTTTTTGGATTTTGATTTTTTGGGAGATCATTTGAAAGAACACATGTGTGGGGTCTAATTGTTTCTTAGCTTTGCTTAATTTTTTATTTTTACCACAAACACTCTCTTGATTAAATTTTCAAACTAATGTCAAATGTCCCAATTTCTTCTCATCCCATAAATTCCATTATGTGGAAATCAAGGAAATTAAGGCAAAATCTCCCTATTGTTGACTGTAGTGAGAGAAAATTGAGATATAAACTCAAATACTTAGAAGCCTCTAAGGATAGAATCCCTAGGGAAAGCAATAGCACTTGGATTTTTTCAAAGGTATTTGCTTCCTCTAAAGGGTTTGAAATGTGATGATTATGGTTGAATGTTTTCTTTCCAATGTTTAAGATCCAAGCAAAGTGTTTTGATTCCAAGAAAATGTGCAACCCTATGGATAGTCAAAAGGAAATATTTGTTGAATCCCCACTTGGATAAATCCAGCTGTGCTTATTCTTGGCAGATGATTAAAATCTTGACCACACTAGCTCCCCTCCATGACACTCACTTCTACGGGTCAGCCAAGCTTTAGTACGCATGAAACTCCCATGGCATACTTTTCATCTCTACCAAGAACTGCAAAAAATGTGGGGCGGCTTCAAAATGACTGTTCTTGCACCAACAAATAGATAAGGATTTGGACTTCTAAACAAAAAGTTTTAGTATAGGAATTTCATTTGTGGGGGGTCATCCATACAGCAAGAGACCATTTTTTCCCTTCTTGTCAGAACAATCCTCGTGATACTTGAACTTTCCTCAAGTACCCACACTTATATTCTAGGTGGAAGTCGCTTGGATTTAGCGTATTCCCAGTTGGGTCGTTTCCTGGGGTGATTACTTTTTCCCACCAGGCGGGCCCTCTAAGGGTAAACAAAAGAAAGTAATCACATTCGTAGTTCAATCAATCTTTGTTTGTGTGAACAAAGAGAGAACACATGCGATATACCTAACTCACACTAGCAAGCTTTGTTCAATTTAAAGAACCCAAATGAAATGTGGAGGCAATCTTTTATGCAACTTAATGTCACCAAAAAGACTTTTGATTCTCAAGATCACCGTGAAGCACGAGAGAAGCGCATGCGCCTTTTTAAATGAGATTACTTTGCAAAAAAAACTACAAGACACAAAAGCACATGTTCATTTTAACTTCAAAGCAGAAAATGAGTTCTTTTTAAGCACCAACTTTGAAGTGTGAGATTTTTTTGTTCAATTGTTAAGTCCAAAAAAAATGTAGTAAGTTCCTAAGATTCTTTTTAACCCCTTTGTTTTGTTCTTTTTAAGCCCAAATGAAATCTATTGAGTCCTAAAAACTTTGAAGAGAACAAAGCCTTAAAGTGGGATTATAATTGCTCCCAAAGTATTCAAAAACACTTGATACAATAGATTGAAGATGCCATAGAGAAGTCTTTGTCTTTGTTTCCTCCCTTCACTTTTGATCAAGCCAACCTACAAAAATTGGTTAAAACTGTAGAAATAGAGGCCACAAACCAATTAGGAGTCAAAAGTAATCAAAATGAAAAAGTGCATGTTGAAATTAATTTGAAAATTGCCTTTTACCCAACTCCAATGGCGCAGTCTGTGATGGTGGCGCAGTTTGAAGGAGTTAGCATCATTGTATGGCGATGCTGGGACTGATAGCGTCAGACTATGGAGAAACCAGTGACCGCATATGCGTCATTTTTTTGACTAGCGGCGGAGTTTGGAGTTTGGATGACTGGTCGACAAGGCAATGACTAAAGTGTCACTATTTGGAATTCAAATATTCTTGCGGGAAGAAGTTAGTGTCACAATTTGGAGTTTAACAGCATCGCTAAATAGTATCATTGGACTGATAGCGATGCAATTTCTTTGTTAGTGGTGTTGTTTCTTGTAGACACAAAAAGTTTCAAAAAACAACAGAATTTTGAAGAAAAATGTGTTAATTTCCTCCAATCCACCCTCCTTCTAGTGCCAAAATGTGAATGGTGATCCTAGACCTACACAAACATGAAGAACAAACACAACATTAGTCCCATATGCAAGTTAGAAACATCATTCCCCATTAAATTCATTTGAGATATCAAGAACAAGAAATAAATGAAGAACATGAATAAAAGTTATCTAATCTTGCTCAAAATAAACAAATTTTCAATCCCATGGGGGAATTGGTGCCATTTTGATGTGGAAAATGGACCTTTCCCATGATCAATGGGTGAAGATTGATACTCCTTGATGAAATTTCACCATAACCTAGCTATGAAATCATGAAAATGGATGAAAATAGATAAAGTTGGATGGAGATTGCTCAAAAACTTGAATATAATAACGTTGCATGAAGTTGTGTCTCCAAAATCCAAATGAGAGCCTTCTATTTATAGAAGAGAATGATGGAGGAAGAGACAAAATGGATGAATGTGGGATCAAACACCAACCAATGACATAATGCCACTTGTCAACATGTGAGTGGACAAAGGTGGAGCACATTTGGATGAATGTGCATATTAATGCAATTAGGTAGAATTTCAAATTTGGAGAAGTGACAAGTTGGAGGAAGAGAAGAAATGAATTAAATGCCACTTGGCTCAAAAAAAGGACATGTAAGAGGCCTTTAAAGCCTTGTTGGATGGACAAGTACCTTTTGGGGGGAAATTTCAAATTTGGGGAATATTTCATCCTTGATACTTTTTTGAAAGTAAATAGAGATTTAATAAATCAATTAAAATGATTTTCATGAGCAAGTTACAAAAGCTAGAGGATTTGATGGATTAAGATTAGGATTAATCAGGATTTGATTAATTTAAATGGAAGTTAGCTGATTTGACAATTTGATTTAGATTTTAGGATTTAAATAAATCAAAATGAGAGGAATGATGATTATTAGATTTAATTAAATAAAGTTTGATTTATTTAATTAAAGAGGATGGTGTTAGATTTAAATCAAATAAAGAATAATTTATTTAATTTAAAGGAGATTATTTTAGAACCTAATTAAATAAAATTAATTATTTAAAAAAGAGGGACTTTAGAAGCTAATTAAATAAAATTGATTTATTTAACTATAGAGAAGAATATGATTTAATCAAATAGAATGATATATCAAATTTAATTAAATAAAGATGATTTATCTAATTAAAAGGGGGAAATATGATTTAATTAAATAAAGATTGATTGATTTAATTAAAAGGGAAAATATGATGAATTTTAATCAGATAAAGATTATTCGATTAAAATGGTTAGTAAAGGATATGATTTAGGAAGAATTGGTGTTAGTAATCAGGATCAGATGTATAGGATCAATCAGTATATTTTTTGTGTCTCCAATACCCAATGTTAAATGTGGGGTCACATGATATTGTAAGTTCATGGTTTTGGGCACATGGTTTATGTAATACCACTTGGTGGTTTTGTGGGAGCTTGCTTCTATAAAAGCAACCACAAGGGTAGTTGTCTAAGGTTGGAGAGTTTGTTGCAGGTTAGTAGGTTGAGCTTATGCATGTGTGAGGGTTTGAAGCATGGCATGGGATGTGTGGATTCATGCTTGGTCACATGGAATGCATGTATAGCTTGTGCTTCAAAAGTCTTCATGGAGTCTCTGAAGATGTATTGCAATGGGTTTTCATTGTTGAATAATACATGGAGTGTGGATTCTTTTGGAGGATGGGTTTTTCCCTCTTGAGGGTTTTCCCAAGGTATATCTTGTGTCATCTTTCAAGGGCATGTTGTCTATTCTCTTGCATGTGGATTCTGAGTATTTATTTGCATGATTTCATATTTGGGTTATGTGGAAATTGTCATTAGATGGTTGCAAGTTTCCTTACAGGTATCCCATTAAGGTCTTCATTGGGAGGCATTGGAATCATCTTTATTCTATATACCAAGGCAGCCAACTCAAAATCAAAATTCTTTATCAATTTAGCCGAATTGCCTTGACTCCTTGAATCTATGCATTATGTTTAAGAAAATAGATGCATCTTCTAAATGATCTTCATTAAATGAGGATTCTAATGAGTGAGAAAAGTTATCTTTCCACCATTTTTTCAAAACATTAAATATCCATTTTATCTTTTGAATTTTTTTTCCTAGAAGTGCCTCCAAAAATACAAAACAACCCTCAAAATTTTCTTTTAAAGCTTTTTCAATTCTTAGGCAATCATTTTGAGCTTTATCTATTATTTCCTTCTTAAAACTCAAGGAATGTAACCAATATTCCAGTTCACTAACCTTATCTTCAGTCAAAATTTTCTCCTTAAAATTTATTGTGGGACACCAATTAACATACTTAACCTAGGCAATGTCTTATCAAAATTCTTGCAATCTCACACCATTTTATGCACTTTTTGAAGACAACCTTGGGTAGTGGTGTAGATTTTTACTATTTCTTCAAAAGTTTGATTGCCTTTATAAAAAAAAAAACTATGAATCAACTTACTAGTTACCCTGGCAATTGACTTTATCTTCTCTAATTCATCAATGATTATTTTGATAAGACTTCTCAAGGGGTAAATGCACCTTCATCTTGTTGCATAAGACTAACTAGATGCTTGATATAATTGTGCAATTCCTTCACCTATACCCTTAATTGTGCATTTTCTTTTACTTCCATTTCTAATCTATGCACTATGGTTTCAACTAATTCACTAAGCTCTTGGACCTCTTGTTTCTTTATGGTTGGTCCCAAATTTATTGAAGAAATATTGTATTCATTAAGAGCAATGTCTCCTTTTTCCTTCCCTATTGAGTGAGTAGCAACGTGCACAATCCTATTATTTTAATCATCACTAGTTACCTTTGAATAAATCCTTTCCCTTTTCTTCTCCCTAGGCCTTTTGATTCTAGATAGAAAATCTTCAAGATTTGGATCAGTTATCTCTATTATTGGATTTTCCTTTAATTACTCTCTTAACTAATCAGGTGTTGTTGATTGGTCAATATTTGGATCATATCCTTGATCTTGACTTTCTTGTAAAACTTGATCCTCTTGACCTTTATTCTTCTCCTATTGATTAACATCTTGTGTTCAATATTGTCCTCATTAGGATCATCTTTTTGTCATTCTTCATGGACTTCTACTAATGGAGGCTCCATATTCTTCTCCTCATACTATTTCTCTTCTTGGTGTACTTCTTCTCGAACATTTTGTTCTTCAAAAATTGGAGCAGTCATTTCCTCAAGAACAATTAATTATTTATTCTCTTGCTCCTCCATTTGTCTTAAAATTTTATCAATATTATCTATCTTTGGAAATGGAATGCTTCCCTGAGAATAAGATTTCCTTTGATACACCACTTGTGTCTTCTCTTTTGAACTATCCAATGAAATTATTTCTTCTTAGATTATGTGTCTTTACCTTGTGAAGTTGTAATGGCAATGGGAGATGATGGTGCAACTAGCACATTCTTAGTGGACATAAAGGAAGGAATAACCTCTTGTTGTGTTGAAACTGATGGGAGATGCTTCTCTTATGTAGAAGGAGGAGGAATAGGAGGGGATGTATCTATTATGGAAGAAGAAGTATTCTTGCCCTTACCTTTTGTTTTCCTATTTGTAGGAGGCTCCTCTATTGTGACTCTAGTTCTCCTTCTCTTTTTGTCGGCCTCCTTTTTGGAATATCTTTCTTCTTTCCTTTGGCCTTATTTACTTCCAAATATTATTCCTTAGTATCCTCTTCATCAATATTATGAATTTTATCTTCTTCCTCCTCTTCTTTTTCTTCATCCCTCGAGGAATGAGATTCTAAATCACCCATTAAGTCATATGTTAGTTTCACCCCTTCTTCAGTCAAATTGGAGGTCATATATTCCACCCATTTTCTTGTATACTTCAAAATTGAATCCATTAACTTATCTAGTTCAATGATATCTTTGTTATCCCAATCAAGAGGTGGAATGGGTCTATCTTTTACCAAATCATAGTATTTCACACAATCACCATCATATGTCACTTGATCAAGTACATGGAATGGTCTATAAAGCCTAACCACGTCAACTATCATCCTTAAATGTATATTTTTCCTGACCTCAAATTGATCCTGATAGTTGGCCTAGTAGTCCTCAATATGAGGCTTATACTTTTACCACATGTCTGTTAATTGTTTGGCTACATCATATGGATTAGAATTCCTTCTGACTGCGTGAGTTTTCAAATTATAAAACTACAACTCAACTTTTGGGTTCTCAACCCCCAATATTGATGGAAAAAATTCAATTCCACCAATCATAAATGGAAATCCCACACTTTCTTTATGCTTGTCTTTCAAAATTTTGTTAAAAGCAGTTAGTTGCCATGTCACTTCCAAAATTAGAATCTTGTTTGTTGGATACCTTGGAAGCCTACATGGTCTATTTGGGAAACCTTGTATTTTGATATAAGAAAACTTGGGGAACTATATATACCATGACCCATATTTCTTGATCAAATCCATTGCTTCCTTTGATAGCTTGGTATTTTGAGTCCTATGTAAAAGATTTAAAATATACATAAGGAATGCATCATTTACCCTTTTGTATTGGGAATTACTTTGGAGGTGCAATTTGGGGTAACAATCATAAACTTTATATTGCCTAGGACCAACGCCCACATCCCCAAGACTGGTTAATCAACTGTATTTAAAATTTCTTGCAAGCATATATATAACATAGGAGGTCATTATGAAGGACTTGATCTTCTCCAATTTTTTAAACCGAGCATCTATATTGTCACTAAGCATTCTTTCCAGAAGGGTGAAATAATTCATGGTACTCATCTTTAAAATCACTCCTATAAAGAGTCTTAAGAATCTTGGATTAATATGGCTTGGGCTTTGCCAGCCAATATGAATTGATTATCTCCAAACATCTTTCAGGTCCTTGGGTGTAAATTCCTCTAGTTGTTTCTTGTGACACTACTGTCATCTTTGGATAGGTTGGAATATCAAAATCCTTAGCTATGGCCATTTTTGTGAAATTTACAAGGATTCTCCCATCTGGAGCTATGATTCTCCTTTGATCCCATTTGTAATGTTTCACACATTCAAGTATCAAATCTAGGAATTGCACTGAAGGAGGTAAACCTGCAGCTTGGGCTATCCCATTCTTAACCATTCTCTTTGCAAGGTCTAAAGTATTCTTTCTATACATACTTCCTTTGAATTCCTCAAGGTTGTTGTGTCCCAATTTGGTGTCTCCAACATTGGCTCGATATGAAACTATCTTTGTCTCGGCAAGTAAACCTTTGAAATCAAACTTCATTTTAGCTTACCTTGAAAGATATTCTGCCTTCTCACTCTTCTCAACCTACATCTATTAGTCAAACATAACCTAAATCACTTTGGAGTGAAAGTGTGGAAGAAAGAACAAATATCCCTTGGAAATATAAATATATCAAATTCACCTCAAATTCTAAGGAAAAAAACCTACATTTTCCCACATCTGATAAATATCATCATTATTAGCTCACATGCTAAAAATCTAATCCTTAAAACATTAAAATTAAGCCTAAATACACCTTTTTGTAATTTCAGTTCTGTTATGGAATTTCAATATTTTGACACTTTCAAAGAATTTCAAGAATTTAACTTTATCAAGGAATTTTGGGCTTCTAAAAGGATCTTGGATTTTCTCGAAAATGGTGATTTTTTACCTTTACTTCTTTTTCACTCACAAGGGTGGATTTTGAAGATTCGGTGTGAACAAGAAATCTTTGAAGAATCATTCTTCATGTGTTTGTCACTTAAGTGTGCACCCTTACTGAGTTGATAAAATCACTCAACCACCTTGCGAAACATGGGATGATCTCCCTAAGTTTGGGCTCAGATAGTGTAGATCAACCTCAATAGAGGGTTGGTTCCCTTTGAAATATCACCTAATTAACCTATCCTACCTACCCTAACCAACAACAAAACTTTCTCAAACAAAACAATTGACAGGTTCCTTGAAATAACTTCCTTTTCTCATAAATTTGTAATGCTTCATATGCTTATGAGCAGCCAAGAGGAGTTGGAGAAATGATAAATGTTTAACCAATTGCTACAATACCTCTTGAATAATGAAAAAACCAACTTACCTCTTCATGTTGGTCATGCATACTATTGTTTTGAAGTGGATAAATAGGTTGAATGCTTTCTTCTTCAAGTGCAACTCCATGCTTGGGCACAAGCATGACTTGTGATGCTTTATTAGTCTCCATCCCAGCTAGATGTTTGATAGGACATCCTCTTGAAAGGATAAATTTGATCTCTCCTTGTTGGTTTCATGCTTATAGATCGCTTCTTCATCATTTTTTTGGTTTATGAAAACCATTTCTTGTGACTGTTTTGGAAAAAAACATAGAGATTTCTTCCTTATGTTCCTGCTGCTCATGATTTTATTCTTCTAAAGGTAGTGGGTTGACAACTAAGTTTGAACAAAATGCCTCCAAATCATCCAAAAAATAGATCTTCTTCAACATCTTCCTTTCCTTTTTGTATAACAAGATTGATTTTGACTTCATAACAACTCTCCTTGTGTGTGTCAACTACCTCTCTATTTTTTAAAACAAGGTTATCATCATTATCCTCCTCAATATCTTTTCATTCCCATTCTTATCTTTTATTTACTCCATAACTTGTCATAATATTTAGGCTTGTGTACTCCCTATTGGCCCATGTTTCCCATTGCATCAAAATATTGATCTATAAATGCTTGATACAAATGGTAGAGACATGGATCACATGGGAGGCAGTTAGACCCTTCTCACAAATCATGAAGGGAGTGTTAACCATTTTCCAAAAATCTCCCCCTCAATGTTACTTGAGGGGATTCAAACCCATGACCCAACGCTCTGATACCAATTGTTATATGCATTCATCATTTGACTTATGCATTCATTTTCCTTACGTCCAAATTTTTTGCATGTAAAGCATTGACTAGTAAAGGATGGAACATTCTGATTGATTATGCTTCTACATTCCATTGCTCTATGTCCATATTTATTGCAAGAATAACAAATATAATTGAAAGATGGGTACCTTTGAGCATTTGGTTATCTGACTAGAGGTCCTCTAGCATTTTTTCTTTTATCTAGATCTTGCCATTGTTCTTCTTGTCTTTAGTATTCTTTAATCCATTGATCTTCCTTTCTGCATTAGGTGTCTAAATTGCTTTTGATCTTTCCTCTTTTTCAAGTCCCAAGCCACCTTTGTCTTTAGATGCTTTCTGACTTGCAATCAATTCATCAAGCATTGTAAAACTTGTCTTGAATTTTTCCTCATGACTTCTTGTTTTCTCTAGATTTGATCTTAGATTTACCACTTCTTGCTTAAGCCTCGTGCATTCATCAGATTTTATTTTCATCATTGCATTTAGACATTCCTCAACTCTTTTATTTTTATCCACTTGCACTTTCAGTACATTGATATCTTCATTTTATTGCTTCAATAGTTCATTGACTTCCTTATTCCTTTCTTTGAACTTCTTGATCTGCTCTCTCAATTTTCTAATGAATTCACTTTCTTCTTTAAGATTTTCCTTCAGATCTCTATTTTCACCTTCAAATTTTTCAAGATCTTCAAGAGTAACTTTAAGTTCTCCATCTTTTTCAAGCATGCAATATTCATCTATGTATTCAATAGTAGGAATCTCTTCTGGAGGAATAGGAAACTTTCTATCAGCCATGTGTTCAATCTCCAAGATCTTCCCAAAGCAGTCAAGCTCCTTCTAGGGATCCAGGCTCTAATACCAATCGTCAGCCCACGTTTTTCGTTGCATCAAAAGATTGATCTATCAATGCCTGATACAAATGGTAGAGACATGGATCACATGGGAGGTGGTTAGACCCTTGTCACGAATCTCAAGGGGAGTGCTAACCATTTTCCAATAATCTCCCCCTTAGTGTTACTTGAGGGGATTCAAACTCGTGACCCAACGCTCTGATACCAATTATTGAACACCCAAAATATTGAGAGGGGGGTGAATCAGTATTCTATTAAACCATTCAAAGATTAGCCATCTAATTACCAAAAAAATCAACTACAATAATAAATGAAAGAATTCAAAACATCCACAACATCACACAACACATGAACACCAAAAATTTTATGTGGAAAACCTGAAATGGGAAAAACCATGGTGAGGGTTTGCTCACAATATATTATATCTTGATATAGTATATTATAAAAATTCTCATTGTAGGTGGAATCAATATCTAGTGGAATCACTTTCCATAGAGAATAAGATAGAAGATAAAAGGGTTGGCTTACAACCTATTGAATTGTTATAAATATATCTACAACATGTTGGATTATAGTTCTAATGAAGTACAAAATCAATCTTTACACTGATTTAGATCAATGCTTTGCTTTGCTCTACATTTGCACAATTTTGATCAATTTCAAATTACACACATGTAGGTGGAACACCATACATGTCATTGCTCACTCATCACTCACTCATCATCTTAAAACACCAAAAAAAATCCACTATATATATTTGTATCAAGTGTAACATCAATTAGGTTGGTCTAATTAGATGTAACACAAAAAATTAAACTTCTCATCCTCAAAACATTTCATCTAACCCTCGTGCCTATTGTGCCCTTACCACACACACCCCGTTCGGGACGAGGACCCTCTTTTTCTCTTCCTTGCCGAGTCATTTTGTCGCCGCCTCATTTTGCATGCCCCCGATTTTGGTGTCCTAAATTGTTAGTGTGTCTCCAAAGTCTCATCTCAAATTGGCCATGTTTTATCTGCTCAAAATTTTCCAAGTCCTAGGCCTTCACGAAGTTCCTTTGGCAATTTGCTTCTGTCAGTAGCCTTGGGGTTCTCCGGGTCCGTCCCATCAAGTTTCCCTTACCGGAATTTTGTTGCACATTTGATGTTTCAAAACGTTTGAAGGGCCTTTCCTTCCCGTGCCCCAAGACCTGGATCCTCAACTGTCATCCTCAAAACTTTCATTGCAAAGTTTCCATCCTTCACCTATCCAGGGCCCGGTCTGTCGGATTTCTCTTCCCGGAACTCCATTGTGAGTTTTCCCTTTCGAGATGGCCATCCTTCACTAGAGTTCCACCCCCCAGACCCCATGCCTCCTCTTGCCAATGTGTTTTTCACTTTAACTTTTGAAGCAACCATTGACTCGTGTCCTTCTGGCCTCTAGGCTCTAGACCTCCCACCACCGTCTTGAAGTTTGAACTTACAAACCTTTTCGCTCACCATACTCGCATTAATGAGGTGTATTAAATATTGTTAGGAGTATAAATACCTGGTCCAACCTATCATTTTCACATGTTAGGTTAGCTAGAGGAGTTCAGAGCAGGTTCAAAGAGATCGAGTGCCTCTGTCGTGCATCGCCCTTGAACCCACTACCCTCATTCACTGATTCTTAGTGCATTCGACAATACTGTCCATTGGGTTCTTGAGGTAGGTTTGTCGTCCGCCCTCCTGCATTGTTTTTGGTGATTTCACATTTAAATGATGGTTAAAACAAAGTTAAAATGCATCCATTTGGTAGATGAGGAGTAGACCTAAAGAACCCATGTCATGAAATCCTTAGAAAACCTCTGTAAATCACCATAAAGTGAATTCAGAACTTTGTTGGCTCAGCGTCATTTTTACCACAGGGTACTAGCACCTCCCAGGCCCGAGACTCTCCTTTTTCCCCGAGCAAGACTTCAAACCAAGATGACTTCAAATCGGAAAAGTGACCCCTCAGACCCCCACTCCCAGATCTCCCCTATTTGATTGTCGTTGGAAAACAAAAAAGAAATTTGCTTCCTATCAAGCTTCCCGGGCCCGCTCCCGCGGGATTCCGTCCTTGAGATGTCACGTGGTTTTTCGTTGTCTAGAACGACATAATGGATTCATCTGCCTGAGCCTTGAGATCTACCTTTCCATTGGTTGCCCAAGTTAGACAAACAAAATGCCACATCCCTAGCGCCCTCCGGGTCCCGGACCGCAGAGTTCCATTTGTAGACTTCTGCATGAACACTGTTGTTTCTCATGACCTTTCATTAACTGCTTCGTGTCTCCTGGATCTAGCGTGCCCCAATGCCACTTGAGCACCGTATGATCAAAACTTAAGTGTCAGCCTTCATCGGACCTCTTCCCTCGGGTTTCCGTCGTCGGGATTCAATCCCATCTCAGTCGTCATAAAAGGAAAAAATTAGCTAGTCCTTCCAACCTATAGAGCCCGGTGCCCCAATCACTCAAAACTTAACAAAGGAAATATGAAGGCCAAATGCAATACCAAGTCTGGTCCACTAGATTTCTCTTACTGGACTTCTTCTCGGCATTCACCATCCTAAACGGCCCCCCTCCAACAGCTTCCCAACCCTTGAGATCTGAGCACTTAAATGACTAGGAGGTTGTGTTATCCGTCCTTCAGACCTGTGGGTCTTGGACCCCAGAATGTCGCCACCAGAACTTCGTTTCACCAGAGCCGTTCCAAACGGCAAACATCAGACGGCTTTCCCTCCTCACAACTCTGAGTGCCCTAATGATGATCTAAATGACCTCCATTCTGGAAACCAATCTTGGCCCACATTTTCGAATTGAACCCTCTCCTGCATGGACCTTTCAAATCATCCAAATCTAAAGTTAGGGGAGACCATACGGATTGCCCTGCCTTGTTCTCCCTTCAAAACAACATTCCTGCCAGGGAAGTTCGGCCCTTAAGGCCCAAGTTGACCAAATTCCCCTATGAGAACTGCTAATGACATCTCGAAGTAAATGTTTGATGTGTTATCTAATTGGATTTGATCTGACAGGGATTTTGGCTAACATTGGTGTCTTTATTCTTGATTATGTTCATCATGCTTTTGTTTGCAGGATATATGGAATCGGGTGCAAAATCCTTGGGGGCAGCTGCAAAAAAGGACAAAGGAAAGAAATCAGGTAGAGCTACTCGTGGGAAGGAGGACAAGGATCAAATGAAATACCAATTCCAAGGAGATTCGTTGCATTCAAAGATCACTACAGACTGGAAGGAGATTACAGACACCAATATCAGCCACATTGATATCGATGAATTTAAACAGAGGGTCTGAGTCAACCTGACCACAGACACTACAAGGCTAATTAGAGGAAGCAAAATTGCCAAGGCTGCAGGCTTCCCTCCTGCTCTTATCACTCCTGAACTAGTCATGGCTTGTAGGCAGGCATACCAACATGGGACCTAGACGATAGTAGACACAGACGAGAATATTTTAGCAAACATGTCTCCCTGGGCAATAACCAAAACCTTCCACATTCCTACCTTTGGGGAAATGGAGGTACCAACAATACAGGATTGCAAGGCAATGTGCGAGGAAGATCCCATGGTATGCAAAAGGCTCATAAATCAATATTGGTTAAAGGAAAAAAGGAGCAGCACTGCAAAACTTCCCCAGGAGCTCTTCCGCAACAACTTCTACAAGGACTATCATGACTTAGTGACCCTACTGAGCAGAGTAATGGGTCTGCCTACTGCTACATATTTCCAAAAATGGATGGTTTATTTCATTGAGAATATTCTCCGTGGAAAAGATAGCACATTCTATTGGGGAGAGATCATCAGTGACTACTTCCATGAGCAATTCATGAATGTTAAGAAAACCTCCAAGTTTTATATGACATCTTACCTTGTATACTCACTGGCTGAATGAAGGCAGTACAGTGGATTGTTCAAGGATCCAAATGAAGAATCTAGTCGGGAATTGAAGGTCTATGATAGATGCCCTTAGTTGCAGTTTAGAAATTTCAAGAGGGACTATTGTAGGGTAAATGATGCTTTCATAGGTCACATTATTAGGCTGCTCAAAGGAAATTTTGAAAGGCGAGTCTCCCATAGTGCTCGGGCATTCCTCAAACAATACGCCTTCCTGTTCATTCAATATCCCAAGTTCACATACATCCACGCCCAAGGCTACACAGAAAGGTCGAACAAGCTGCCCTTATATCCTAATGATCGGATTATACTATTAGAACTCTCTCGGCAGCTGCGGCATGTACATACTCTCCTTAGCAACAAGCATTTGGTGGGGATCCCTTATCCCCTTTATTTTGGCCAAGGGATGTACAAGTTACAAACCTCTTAGTGTGTTGGAAATTCAGAAAAGGAGTTGGCTGAGTATCATTTCCAATTTCATACCACCTACCCACGAATGGACCCTTATGGGAATATACGAAAAGCACTTGGACCTGACTATGCCCACCTGCAACATGTTGAAGATTTTTGGGTGAATTTCCAAGATGATAAGGAGGTGTGCATGAGACATTACATGCAAATGATTGCCTACTTCATAAAAAGGGTGAATCTATTCCCTATACTTGATCAAGTTGAGGAAGAACAAGTAGCCCAATTGAAGCAACAAGGGGTTGTCCTAACCTATGAGGGACTCAAAAGTGAGCCCAGTGCAACAAATGATGGAGCTACTACAACATCGATAGGGGAAACATCCAAATATCCTCTGCTTATGAGATCGGGGAAAAGAAAGGAGACTGAGGAGCAACAACCAAATCCAAAATTATATGCAAGGAAGGCTTCAGAGGGTGAGTCTTCAAAGAAACACAAAAGGTCAGGAAGCACTACAAGGTTGCCCGTTATTCAAGAAGATCCCCTACACGGAGAAGAAGAGATGGAGATAGATCAGCCAAAGTCTCCACCATCTGCCCCTAATATTGTTGTCCTTCCATCCATTTCTCAAGCCATGGTCACCACATCCCCACCTACAGTGGACATCTTCATCCACTTAGCTTCTTCTTCACCAACTAGTCCAGTCGTGGTGGTTGATTCTTCTTTTGCCCCACCTCTCCACTCTCCTCCACCTCCATGTCTCCAACCACATCGCTCCCACTGGCAACAACAATAATTCCAATACTGACACTCTCACTTCTAGAGGTTTTTTCCCGACACATGCAAACTGCTCCTTCAAAAATTTCTGAAGTGTTATTGAATCTGGCCATCTAGGCTACCCTGGCACAAGTCCTCACCAATTTTCCAATTTCAAAACCTCCCACTGATCCCCCAGAGATGAAGGCCACAATAGCAATATCAAAAAAATGGGAAAGGCGAGAGATGGAAGCAACAAAAGCATTGGAGGAGGAAGCAGATGAATACCATGAACATCCAGAGTATGAGCACCTACAAATTGACAAGGTGGTTCGTGAAGAAGAAGAAATAGGATCCTCTAAAAGCAAAGGTTAAGAAGAAGACTCCAGTGGAAAATTAATTGTGCAAAATTTTGATCCTGACTTTGAGGAAGAGTTTTCCCGACAATTAAAGGATGTCAGAGAAGAAATAGAAAGACCACCTACCGAGGAAGAAGGGCAAGAAGATGATAAGATAGAGGAAAGCATGGAACCTCCAACAGGTGAGCAACAGGATGAAGGCCCCAAACGTGATTAAGAGGTACTCCCTTCAGGAGGGTAGGAAGAACACAGATATGGGTCACCTCTACGTAAGGTAGAAAAGGATAAAGAGGAAGATCAGCTTGACAAGGAGATCCAAGCTGATAAGAGCCCTGAAGTAGAGCAGCTCGAGGAGCACAAACATGAAGAAGAGAAAGAAGAGGAGGTTGAGAGGGAAGAAAGTCCCAAAGAATTCCTGCCCACCAAATCCCCAATCAAGCGCCTAACATTCACCTGAGACTCCAATGAAGAGGAAGGAGAGGACACTAGGGAGGAGAAGGGAACTTCCAAAGATAAAGAAATTGAAGTCATAAGGGATGAAGAAAAGGTGACGATGAATCACCCAAAGGAAAGACTCAGATGCCCAAATGGCTGGAAAAGAAGCTTGAGAAAAAGGCTCCCACCCCGAGTGATCTGAAAGCAAGATTGGAGGCTATCCTATCCTGAGCACAGATCACTACTAGAAAAGAGAAGAAGACTTAAATCAAATCCAAGATCACGATGGATGCTTTTGGATCAAGGACTGTGCAATTAGCCACGCAAGTGGTGGGAAAAGAAGGGATAAGCTATAATGTCTCCACCATTGATTTGGGAATAGCTACTAGAGAGCGGAAAGTGGAGCACCTTTGGGAGTCTATCGCCACAGTGGTCCATTTAATTCAGCAGGATAAGGTTTCAAAAGAAGAGCTTAAGGCACAGGTAGCTAATATGAGAGCTTACATCCAGCAATGGTCCTCAACAGAGGAAATGCCTACCATATCTTTGGCCCCACCGTAGTTGCTATCAAAGGAGAAATTAGACAAGCTTGAAAAGAGGAAGACCTTGTACAAGACCACATAGAGTTGGTTCCGGCAGGTCTTGCACATAGGGAACATGGGCATCAGCCATGCTATTAGGACAACAAAAAAGTTCTTAGATTTACAACAGTATCTTGAGGGTACAAGGAAACTTTGCACTAACTTCCCAAGGAGATATGACTCCACATACCCAAAGATTGAGGCTATTCTCAAGCTGCCAAGCATGACTTGGGAGAAGGAGCTTGCATTTAAGAAAGATGACCACTGGCCAGTGAATGTATGGAAGCGTGATTTCGTGAATCGAAAGGAGAGGTTGGAGCAGGTGCTCGACAAAGTGGATCCAGACCTTGAATGGGCTAAGGAAATCAGAGCCGATTGCATCTAGTACTTGAAGCTACTGATATGATATGCATGTCGTACAGATGGATCTGGAGAAGATAAAAGCCTCACTTTTAGAAGAAGATTTAGGATGGGATGTCACATGAAATCACCATTGATTTCATGAGTTTTGCAGCCCGAGCCTTCACCAAGTCAAAGATGTTCTGAGACCACACTGCTAACTATGACGAGGACTGGGAAAAGCTCATTGAACAATCCAAAGAGTGGAGTTATCAGGTGTTGCGATCTGAAATCGTAGATGTGGAAAAGCTCCAACCATTAATTCTAAAATTTATAGAGTATGAAGCTTTGAAGAAGTGGGAAGGAAACCCTATTATTGATGAAGAGTTCCTAAAGGAATAGCTACAACAAAAGGGAAATTAGCTAAAAGAAAAAGGGCTACAGTGCTGTCACTAGAAGAAAAAATAGGGATAAGGACAAAGTTGTATTTTTTAAATGCAATATATTGTGGGGTGGGTAGAACCCTAATTTCTAATGAATCTTGGCCACACAACGCAAGTTAATCTTGGCCATTCATTCTACCTTTTGGAAACTATAAATAGGGGGTCTCCTCTCATTTTCAAGAGAGAGTTGAGTTGTTGTAATGACATGTTGCAGAAATTTTAATGGAAATACATTGACTTTGGTGCATTTTCTGAATTTCTCTACATGTTTCATGATTCAATCTCCCATAGTTAAATGTTTTAGTTAGATTTACATTGTTGTTCTAGTTAGTTTTAGACTTCTTTGATAGATTTGGTGATGTTGTTCAATGGTTATAAAAAAAAATTCTTTGTAGATGCCTTCTTAGTCCATACTTTTTGTTGTTTGTTGCTGGTAGATGGTTGTGTAAAGTTAGTCTGGACTTAAATTTCAAGTTGCTTTAAATTTTCATCTTTTTTCATACATGTATATGGTGAATGGATGATGAAATATCTGTAGACCTTAGAAGATAGCACAAATTTCATGAGACTGTGACTTTTCTGGTTAAGTGAAACTTTGTTTAAAGGAAGTTGTCCATAGCAGAACCTCCATGATCACTATTCATAAGTAGTTGTAGATACATGAAACTCTCCTCTTCCCTGCTCTTTTTCCTTTTTTTTAGAAATAACCTAAGCTAAGGTTCATTGCACATTGTAAAGCCAAAACTTAAGAAAACATTGGAGTTTCGTATTGTTGTTTGAACCTACAGCAAAGTGCACGTCAACTTCCATCTTAGAAACTTCAATTCACAAGATCTAATCCATTCAATCCAGCTACGTAAGTCCGCCCTGTGATTACCAGCAAAATCATATCAAATATCAATTGAGGAATTCCTTGCAAGTCATGACCTGACACCTGAGAGACCTTGGGGCAATTTTTAGCAACTTGTTGTTGGAAGTATCCTTTCAAGAGAGGTAGTGCATCCATGTATTGCCTGTGTTGAGAAAGTGTGCAAAACACCACATCAACAGTGCATTAATTTAAAATTCAAATCTCCTAAAGATGGGTCATGATGGATCTAACATAGGTCCTATATAAGATAAATTACTTTCTCATCCTTCGTAAACCATCAAACATGTTAGGCCATCCCCTAATAAGACCCAAACATAAAAACCTTCATCTGTTCACTCAATTCACAATGTGTAGAACTCAAAACTCAATCCCATCTAGAATTCCTACTCAACTGAAATCTAGAAGCTTATATTCAACACAACACAAAATATTCATCTGTGGAGGAGTGTAAAATCTCCCACACTGACATACTGTACAAGGAAAGATTGTGATAAGCCAGACAAAACACCATCATTCATATATTCCAGGATACTTCACCAAACAAAAAAACTCTTGGATTTAAATGCATATGATGTTCACCACGTTATTCTTAGAATCACAGAGTGATATCTCTATTTGTGGAGTGCAAACCCAAAAACTAATGCACTGAACCACTGTACGGGCATGTTTGATACTTAGGAAATTTTTTAAGTAGCTATACTTTTTAAACCAACTTATCTTGTCAAATTTCTTCAATAACACTTCTAAATCATGCTAGGATGATCCACAAAAATTTTGACATCAATGACAACACTGGATCATGCACTATGTACATACCATGCTCATGTTGGTAAACTGCATCACCAATGACAATCTCCACAATATTCTAACAATCTCCCCCTTTTTCATTGATGGAAACATGCTTTCCAAAAGGATAAACATTCTCCAATAAACTTTATCTCCCCCTTACACATATCTTTCTTTCCCATAACACTCTAAGTATCTCTCTAAAAGTCTCTCCAAGTATCTCAAAAACTCCAAGTATCTACAAATCTTCATCAAATTTGACACTTGTACTCTCAAAAATCCTTCTTAGCTTTTTGTTATAGCATCTGTAAACTTTGCTTTTAGTAGAATATCCAAAGAAGATACCTTCATCATACCTTGCATTGAACTTTCCTAAGTTTTCATCATCTCTTTTGATATAGCATTTGCTTCCAAACACTCTAAAGTACTTGACAGTAGGGATCCTTCCATACCACAACTCATAGGGAGTCTTTGTGTTGTTCTTTTGCTTGAAATTTGTTAAGTATGTAAATAGCAGTATAAATTGCTTCTCTCCAATAGCTTCCAATAGGTTAGCTTCTTTCATCGTATTCAGGTTGCAACTTCTTAAACAGATAAGAAATGCAACAAGTGTCTATCATCTGGTACTGGACAAATATGATTAAATCTGGTATGCCATAGTAGATTTGCACAACAAATTCTTTACCTTGCAAAGCCAGAAGGAAGACATAGTCAAGCAATTTGGAAAGTTAAGGGACTTGGTGAAAATGAAATACCTATCTCAAGTGCCCTTGCCAGTACTGGTAAAGTTTCAAAGTTAAATATTACTCCGAGTACTCTGGAAGGAGAGGAAACCTTGGCTGATCTTGAGTCACAATATAGAATGCTTGCAGAAACAAAGAAAACTTGGGAAGAAGGTAAATTTACTTCGCAACTCATTTTACAGAAACTTCAGGAGTCAACATCTTCAGGTTGACCATTTCTATTCTATGCATTTTTCAATTTTTTTAAGTTTTCAAATTCTTTTGTAAATATGTGAATGATATAGAATTTTTTTGGTTAACTTACTAAGGGGGAGTTAGTAATTTCATTTAGTTATTTTTGTTTGTACATATGTCTAAGGGGGAGTATACAAAGAGTTGGAACCTATGCACCCTTTTCCATTGATATCAAAGGGGGAGAGATGCTTGGAGAGATTTTTAGAAAAATACTTGGAGTGTTTTGGGAAATAAAGATATGTGTAAGGTGGAGAGAATTTTTTTTGGAGAATATTTAGTCTTTTGGAGAGTATTTTGTCATTAGTGACAATGGGGGAGATTGTTGGAAGATTGAGAAGATTGTCATTGATGATCAATCTAACAACATGAGCATGGTATGTACCTAGTGCATGATACAATGTTTTCATTGATTTCAATATTGTTGTGGATCATCCTAGCATGATTTAGAAGTGTTATTAAAGAAATTTTTACAAGATAAGTTGGTCTGGAAAGTATAGCTACTCAGAATTTTGCCTAAGTATCAAACTTGCAGTATAGTGGTTCGATGTGTCAGTTTTTGGGTTTGTACTCCTCCAAAAATAGAGATCACTATGCAATTCTAACAATAACTTGGTGAACATTAGATGCATCTAAATCCAAGATTTTTTATTGTTTGGTGAAGTATCTTGGAAGATATGAATAACAGTGTTTTGTTAGGCTTATCACAGTCTTTCCTTGTACCGTATGTCGGTGTAGAAGATTTTGCACTCCTTCACGGATGAATATTTTGTGTTGTGATGTTGAAGATAAGCTTCCATATTTCAATTGATTAGGAATTATAGATGGGATTGACTTTTGAGTTCCACACATTGCGAATTGAGTGAACAAATGAAGGTTTTTGTGTTTAGGTCTTATTTTGGGCCCACCTAACATGTTTGATGTTTTGTGAAGGATGAACAAGTAATTTAATATTATATAAGACCTATGTTAGATCCATCTTGACCCATCTTGAGGAGATTTGAATTTTTAATTAAGGTGCAAAGGTTAGATGAAATGTTTTGAGGATGAAAAGTTCAATTTTGTGTGTTACATCTAATTAGGCCGACCTAATTGATGCTACACTTGATATAGATATATATGGTGGATTATTTTTAGTGTTTTAAGATGATGAGCGAGTGATGAGGGAAAGATGATATGTATGTTGTTCCACCTACATGTCTATGATGCAAAAATTATCAGAATTGTGCGAATGTAGAGTAGAGCATTGATCTAGATCAGTGCAAAGATTGATTTTGTACTTCATTGGAACTATAATCTAGCATGTTGTAGATGTGTTTGTAATAGTTCAATAGGATATAAGCCAATCCTTCTATCTTTTATCTTATTCTTTGTTGATAGTGAGTCCACCTATAGTGAGAATTTTTGTAATATACTATATCCAGATATAATATATTGTGAGCTAACCCTCACCATGGTTTTTCCCATTTTGGGTTTTCCATGTAAAAATATTGGTGTTCATGTGTTGTGTGATGTTGTGGATGTTTCATGATTTTATTTATTATTGTAGTTGAATATTTTTTGGTAATTGGATAGAAAATGTCTAAATGGTTTAATATAATATTGATTTTCCCCCTCTCTTAGTATTTAGGGTGTTCAACACTCCCTTCATATTCATCAACAAAATAAGGAAGTTCATAAAATAAGAAATTCAAAACTTCATTTTCATCACCTTTTTCTTGCTTGTTATCTCATTGTCCCAAAATACCATGCTCTTCAACCTCTTGCTTGTTGTCTTGTTGTCCCAACTGATTTATTAACATAGGCATTGACATATTCTCCTTATCTTCAACAAAAAATGGGAGTTCATTATACAAATCACTGAGAGATTCATGCTTAATACCTCTTGCTTCTCCTTCAACCCACTATCTTAGTTGAGCATGCTCATCATTTCCTTGTAACAAGTTTGAACTTTCATTTTCCACCATGTGCAAATGTATCAACAACCAAAAAAACTTCATGTTCTTTCTCAAAAACCTCCTCTTCTTGCTTACTAAACCAACTATCTTGATAAGTAATGGGCCCACCTTTGTAAAGGAAAATGGTGCTAGGACAAGAAGGCTAATTATATAGGTCTTGTTGGGTTTCTTGAGGAAGTATAGGTTTTGGATAAGGTTGTTCTTGCTAAGGTTCAAATCTTTGCAAAGGATGAAAACTCCTAAAATTTGGAATTTCAAACTCAAAAGACTTACTTGAAGATTAAGGAGGCAAACCTTTCTTGAAGCTTGGAACTTCACACTTCAGAAACTCTTCTTTTGCAAGCTGATTTGGAATGTAAGAAGATGATAGAGTTTCTAACCTTTGTGCTAGAGTAAGAAAAAACTTTATCTTCTCTTGTTTGGTAGCAATCTCTTTTGCAAGAGACTCTTTGTATTATTTCCTTTGTATCTCCATCTCTTTTTGGTCCCGGTAAGCTTGATAAGCAAACCCTTATTGATTTAAGTTATTCTCTTGATATCCTTCAATTTCACTCATTTATTATTGAAAGTCCAATATTATATCTTTGATGCTCATGTTATCAACATTTGAAGGTTGACTATGAGAATAGCTATGCTAGTTGCAACCAAAATACCTTTGCTATACAAATAGACCAACATGTTTAATATAATTATCACCCACCCACCCCTACTAAAGCCTCGTGGTAGCCTACATATGTTCAAACTCAACCACAAGAAATCCATTACTTGTAGATCTTACTGGAAATACTAACAAGCAACAGCGAAAATTGTTTTAAAGTTGGCATGGATGATGTGCTATTAAAACCAGTTGCTCTTGAAAAGATGCACAGTGTATTAGCTAAGCTCTTGGAACATGGTTCACAATGTTTCCTTACTAATTTTCTACCATGTCAATGAAAAGTGTGGGTAGTGCTACATTAAAAATGGTTGAAAAGGTTTATAGATAGTTTAGGAACATGCCTGGGCTAATGGAAAGAACAACAAAGCTAGACTATGCTACTTGTGTTAAAAATATCAATAGAAACATATCCCTAATGGAGATGATTCTTATTGAGGATCTTGTGATGATCACACCTCCCATTGTTGGTATCTTATTTCAAATAGATACCTTGTCTGGATTACTAGTTGGTGATTTTGTCTTAGGGTTTTAGGTTACTATATTGGCTTCCAATATTATTGGTGCTTGGGACAATACCAAGAAATACATAAAGGTTGGGGCATCGACAACACCAAGAGAAGGATGTACAATCATTATATAGTGAACTCAAAAGAAAACAATCACCTTTGATTTCAAGGGTAGAATCACATACAATCTTTGCATAGTAAGGGAAAAGTGATAGTCAAAGTTGTCAAGAAGACATTTCATCTAAGCAATAAAGTCAAAGACAATTTTCAAGGTGAACATGACCAAATCCTAAGAAGACACTCCTCATGACTATGATCAAAACCTAAGATAAGGTTTTTAGTGAGGCAACAAAGATAAAGGTAGGGAGGTAATGATACAAGAGAAGTCCACCATGAAATAATGGACAACCACATAGATAGCATAGTCATCTGTCCATATTAACAAGGCTAATGAGAAATCATGCATGATGAGGTTTTAAAGGGGCAACAAGTAGTGACATTAGGTGTTGAAGCTAAACACAAGTTCATACCAAATAGAGGGAGATCTCCTTTCTTCATTCCTAGAGTCATTGGATGTGTTAGAGAGTCACTTATGACAATGCTCAACCAAATATGAGGATTTTGATATTGAGTTTGCAAAAGAACTAGTTGAATAAGTCACTCAAAGACATGACAACAGATAAGACAATGACACTAAAGAGAGGTAGAGGACAATCAAGTGAGAAGTCTAAAACCATGAGAGAAGCTTATCTAACAATGAAAAGGTGCAAAATGATTATGACAGTCCTCTTAAAAAGTACATAAAGGAAAGGTATAGAGTTTCATAAGGTATGTTAGGCTTTGACACCATAGGACAGGGTTGTCTTGTAAGTGCAGGTCCATCAATATCATCAGCTATATCACCAATACTTCCTATTTTTTAACTACACTTATTCTTGAATTAAGTCCATAAATGAGAAAGAATACACCAACACTTTTCAATTATTGGCAAGATTATGATTTTCATTCCCTTGGAGAGGATTTGAACATGAAAAGTGTGAAACAAGCTTCAAATTGGGTTTTCCTGTTTGCACAATTAGGGTGGGTACATCTTCATGGCCTTTGAACCAACATTAAAATGGAGTAGATATTTCTTATAGCTATTTGGATACTATAGTGTAGAAAATTGTCACCCTTAACAATTTCACACTATGTTTTGGACCCCCTAAATTATTGAGCCTAATTGACCCCATAATTTCCTAAAATTATGTATTCTAGAGACCATTTGTATCACTTTTCAATAAATTTCCATCATTGAATAAATACATCCAACTCGTGTTATTATCAACATGCAATATCCTAGAAATATGGGCCAAGACCAATATGCCCTTGGGCATATGGATCCCCATTCTTAGCTAGGACCCATTTTTGGACATGTTGTTAGCGACATTTTAGCATTGAGAATTCAAATTTCAAGTGTCAGCTTCCGAGATCTATTTTTTGAGAAATTGAATAAATGCCTATAAATACCTAGTCTTTTCACCATTTGAAACTATAACTACAATTAATGATCAAATACTATTGTTAAGAGCAAGTCAAGACAACATTTCAAAGCTTTATTACAAAAATTCAAGATCCAAGCATCATGTCAAAGTTTATGTGAGTTCATGTGTTCATGTTATCATATTTTTTGTGAAGGCTAACCCTTATTGTAGGTCTCCAAAGCATTCAAGAAAGAAAGATCCAAATCCTTGAGGTGATTTGTATGAATTCAGTCCTTCAAGGAAGTCATTGAAGGGTGGTGAGTTGCAACATTTTTTTCATTCATCATTCCTTCCTTTCAATTATCATTTCTATCATTGACATTGCCATTGTGGAAGTGGAAACACTTACATGGGGTTTGATTGAGGCAAGCCCCTAAAATCACCCAAAATTTTCTCTCTTTGTGAATGTGTAGATCTCATGTTGAAAAGGATTAAAGGAAGATTGAAGATAGATTCTCCATTATTGCATTTAAAGCCCTAAAATTTTTCAAACCATGAAACTCATAGAATTATCTGACAACATTTCAATAACTTTGCAAGCAAAAATGAAAGTCTCAAATCTATCACCAGAGGACCCCAAAAGTTGATCAAGACCCCCTTATCAGGGACCCATACTCCCTTGGGAAATTATGTCATTCTACGTGGTTGAAACAAGCTTTTCTAGGTTATTACATATCACTCTACACTTTCTGGATCCACTTGTAAACTATGGTTTCAATTTGTCAGTTGTCAAGATCTTGAAATTTACATATTAGGGCATATAGTCTTATTAGGTTAATCATTCCAAATCATTTCCAATCCATTCCCATCCTCAATTAGATGTAGATCCAAGTCTGATTGGCCCACCTTCATGGTTGTAAGTCAATCTAATTTCCTTGTGTTGGAATTATGGAGCCTTGCAACATGAGCATGAACTGTGGATGGTTTGTGTTGGTTTTTTTTGTGTTGTCATTGATGTCAACATGGTAAAAAATGTATGGGGAGTTTACTTGGTTTACCGGAAGCTATTCTTTGTCGGTAATGTTCTTTTGTGATGAGCCAATACATTGGTATTTGAGTCCATAATTTACTGCAAGAATAAATATGACTCTAATATCTTAACCATGTTATCATGTCTCATTCAAACATCTATATCCTAGATCTTGAGAAGTTTTGGGTTGTGAGAATTTTTTTATCTCTGATAGAGTTCAACTCTGTATTTTACTATTGTTGCTTGCTTGGCATATCAATGTGGGAGACTCTGCATTTTCTTAAGGAGAACATTCTAATGCTATACTTTTAATGGTAGTCTCTATGATGATAGTATGATGAGAAATTAATGTGACCTTAGATCCAAAAGGTGTTTTCTTTGAGGATTGCATGTTGGTTTGAAGATTATGTGGATTAAGTTCTATTCTTGGCCAACCTAACATATGCAATTCACTAAGGAGACTAGTTATGCTTTGTGGATGTTAGCCGACTTGGTATAATGCACTACATGGATAAAATGTTGTATATCATATATGGTGCTGGCAAGAGTGTTTTGATTATTTTGTTTTCATCTAATTAGGATGACCTAATTGATGAATAAGACATACTTGTATATATAAGATGCTTTGAAGAAAATAAAAAAGGTGGACATGTGAGTGTGGAAGAAAGGTGAAAGAGGATCCAAGCCTAAATTTTTTATCAATTAAGGATCATAGCAGATTTGTTGAGCAACTGTTGTGTGAGGCAGTACTTCATATTTTGAGCTTCATTGGAACTGAACCTGCACATTGAAGGTGTATTCTATCAGTTCAATCCTTTTGGCAGTGAGCTACAATCTTTGTATCTTGGAAGTTAGCCATCTTTTGTATTCAGGAAATGATCCTTTTCAAGGACAATGAGTCTTGGAAATGAGCCCTGTAATATCTTGTATCCAGATATAATATACAATGAGTTAACCCTCACTGTGGTTTTTCCCTTTTAGGGTTTTCCACGTAAAAATATTGGTGTTCATGTGTGTGGTTGCATTGATTTGTTTGTATGTTCTCTCTTGTTGATTTAGTCAGAATTGTGATAATGGTTAGATGTATTTTATTAGAATGGTTTTATGGAATACTGATTCACCCCCCTCTCAGTATTCTAGATGTTCAACAATTGGTATCAGAGCTTGGTTCCTCGGAAGGAGCCTAATAGCTTGAGGAAGGTCCCATATTTTAAGTATAAGAAAATTTTCCCTTCAGAAGTGATCTCTGCTAGATGTTAAAAAAATAGATCTAAAGGATAAGTTGATGAAAGAAAATGAGTATATTTAAAAAATGCAAAGTGTGATGAAGCGTGTGATCTATTGGTTTAGGTAGATGAAATTGTCTCTAGCTTGTTGCAACAATTGGATGAAAAGAAAAGAACTGAAGATTGTCAAAAAATTGAAATTCAAAGGAAGATGGATGAATGCATAAAGCTTGAACAAGAAGTAGAAATCTTGAGATCTAATCTGGAAAAGGAAAGAAGTTTTGAAGATAAATTTAAGGTAAGCTCTACAATGCTTGATGATTTGATTACTTCTCAGAGATCGGAAATGGATAAAAGTGGTTTAGTTTTGAAGAAGGTCAAAATTCTAAAGCAAAGCAATCCACTGACAAGGAGACTCAGTGCAAAAGTGGATGAATCAAGAATCTAAGAAGCAATTCTAGAAGAACTCCTGTCAAACAACCTGCTGCTAAAAAGTATTTATCTTTCAATGGTGTTTGTCATTCTTGCAAGAAATTTGGTCATAAGGAAAAGGACTGCAAAAGTAAAATGAAAGATACTTTATCATTCTCTAGCAAATGTTTTAAGTGCAAGAAGGTTGGACATAAAGCTAGTCTGTGTGATAATAGAATGAATAAAGGAAAGAATGGAAGGAAGAATGATGTTTGTTGTAAGTGTTGGAATCTGGAACAACCTGTTAATAACTGCAAAAGAAGAAAAAATAATCATTCGGTGAAGAAGCATGAAAAAATCATTGATCTAGAAGAATCAAGAAAAGAGATGAAAAGGATCTGGAGAAAGGAAAGAGAATTCAAGCAAGTTGAATCAGAGTCATCAGTCTTATATGTTCCAACCTCTGGTATAGATATGCCTGTTAATTTTTGAGTCTAGTGCAATAACTAAGGGGGAGCAATTATCAAAAAATTTAGTAAACCCTCTCATCGATACTTGTGTCACATCATGGTAGAAGTATATTTAATGTGGTAACAAATTTAAGGAATTTCTTAGTCACATGTGTGAAAAATTAAATTCACAGAATTTGAAAGAATGGAGGCACACACAATTTTTGAGGTAATCTACCTGCAATTTGAAGCATTTATTACAAAAGAATTTGGAATAAAAGAAATAAATTCAGATATTTCAAGAGGCATATGTATTTTTGGAGAAGCGTGCAAAGGAAGTTTAGAGAGCGATTCAAAGTTTCAAGGTTTGAAGGAGAGATCAAGTGGATTCGAAGTGTGCTTCAAAAGCCATATATCTATCCATCTCTTGTTGGCATTTACAAAGGTATTCCTATTTGCAAAATATTTTATTTTATTGCTATGGCTAATTCAAAGGTTAAGAATAGTGTGGATAGAGTGCAAGTTAATCTAAGAAAATATTTGAAGAATCTGACGGAAGAGTCAACTGGTCCATTCTCTTGCATCCCTCCTAGAGTGTTTCCCATAGAAGATATATATACATTTGTTTACAGTAAGATTGAGGAAATATTACCAGTCCAGTTGAGCATTCTGTGGAAGAATGAATTGGAAGAGAACCATGATGCCTACAAAGTGTTAGTTGAGAAGAAGTTGGATGTTTGGCGGAAAGCCCCTTTGTTTGAATTTGATAGGAATTGTATTCAAATAGTTTTGAGAAGAATTCATAATGAATCTTTGTGGATTGATGAAGCACATTTGATTACTAGAGAAGAAATCAGAGATGTAACTAGTTTGTGTTCCTCTATACCAATTCCCAAATGGAAGGTTGTGGATGAGCAAGGGATAATTGAGGTTACCGGTGTGACTCTTGAAGGGAAAGAGATTGATTTGAGATCAATTATTGATCTGGTCATTAGGTATGCCGCAATGGTCATTGGTCACAAAGTTTGTCTCCCTAGCAATGACCTCACAGTTTTTGCTACTGTTGTACATACTACTATTGATATGGTTAAAACAGGTAAGGATTATGACCTATGTGAATTACTTCAAATACATCTTTTGAATAATTTAAAGGAAATCAAGAACAGTAAGAAGAATACATTCTAGTATGATAATTTGGTTGTCTGCTTATTCTTTTACTTTTTGAAAGAATTACTGGTAATAGGAAGAATAAAATTGTCAAATACAAAGCCTATTGCCCATAAAATTAGGAAATTCATGATAAATCTTGGTAATTTGGATGCACAAGAGACAACTCTTACTGTATTCTTTGGAACATTTAAGATGAGGATGAACAGAAGGTCAAGGATTCCAGTAAGTGTTACTGAAAGGTACTCAAGAATTATCAATTTCCCAGTGTCTACATATTTTTGTCACATGGAAGCAGTTGAATCAAGGTTGGTGTTGATATCTGAGTTAGATTATGAAGTGTTAGAGGCTGAAATTGATTATTATGCAAAAATTCTTTTGGAAAGCCCTAAGAATCCCAATGTAGAAGGTATCTCCAGTAGTGCAACCAAAACATTGAAGAAAATAAAGAGTGTTATCAAACAAGAATTTGCAGAAGGAAGTGAGTTTGAGAGAGCTCAACATGAGCATGAAAGAATAAGCATTCAAGGAGCTTTGGAAGAATTTCAGAAGGTTATTCCCGATGCTAATCTCAAAAACATGATTAATTATTTGAAGGTCTACATCTCTGGATTGGAAGTGCATGTTGGAATCAGGTATGCTAAAGAAAATCTAGAAGATATCAAGGAAAAATGTGCAAATGCACATAGTCAAGCGATGAAGGAATTGGAGAGTGTGCAAGTTTGTGAGGAAGAGGCACATGAACTACTTTATTTTTGCCTAAATTGGTTTGACAATACACTAAACATAAGAGATGAGATAAGGAAGAGTGAAACCTGGATGGGCACTCAAGCAAATACATACAGATTGACAGAAGACAAAGATAATCAGAGGTCGCCCTATATTGTGTAGCTTCAGGATAAAATCTTTTCCCTGCAAGACCAAAGAACATAGGTTATTAAGAAATTTGTGGCACTTAGAGACATGGTTAAACTCAGACACATTCTTGTTTCTAGTGCCTTGACCGTATCGGTGAATTATTAGAAATTAATCTTAGTCCCAATACTTTAGTAGATGATATAGAGTCCTTAACTAAGCTTGAACTATTACACAAGACTCTTGTAAATGCAAAAGGATCATGGGAAGAAGGAAAAGTCTCATGGAAGGTCATCCTGGAGGATCTCAAAGTTTCTTCTTCTTCAAGTTGATTCAATTTTGTGTTCATATCTTTTTGGTTATATTTTGATGCATATATACATATATATCAGACCCCATCCTTTGCCATTGATGTCAAAGGGGGAGAGATAGAGGTTGGCAGAGGATTTTTTTTTGTTGAGAAGAACAGTTTTGATAGGGGGAGTATTTAGTTGTTGTATATTGAAAAATGTTTTTGATGTGCATTTTTCCATCAATGCCAAAGGGGGATACTATTGGAATTATGGAGCCTTGCAACATGAGCATGAACTATGGATGGTTTGTGTTGGTTGTTCCTGTGTTGTCATTGATATCAACATGGTAACAACTGTATGGGAAGTTTACTCGGTTTACTAAAAGTTGTTCTCTGCCAGTAATGTTCTTTTGTGATGAGCCAGTGCATTGGTATTTGAGTCTAGAATTCACCGCAAGAATAAATATGACTCTAATCTCTTAACCATGTTATCATGTCTCATTCAGACATCTATATCCTAGATCTTGAGAAGTTTTGTGTTGTGAGAATTTTTTTATCTCTAATAGAGTTCAACTCTGTATTTTACTGTTGTTGCTTGCTTGGCATATCAGTGTGGGAGACTCTACATTTTCTTAAGGAGAACATTCTAATGTTATGGTTTTAATAGTAGTCTCTATGATGATAGTATGATGAGAAATTGACGTGATCTTAGATCTGGAAGGTGTTTGATTTGAGGATTGTATGTTGGTTTGGAGATTTTGTGGATTAAGTTCTAGTTTTAGCCTACCTAACGTATGCAATTCACTAAGGAGACTAGTTATGCTTTATGGATGTTAGTTGACTTGGTATAATGCACTACATGGATAAAATGTTTTAAATCATATATGGTGTCGACAAGAGTGTTTGATTATTTTATTTTCATCTAATTAGGCTGACCTAATTGATGAATAAGACATACTTGTATATATAAGATGCTTTGAAGAAAATAAAAAAGGTGGATGTGCAAGCATGGAAGAAAGGTTAAAGAGAATCTGAACCTAAATGTTTTATCAGTTGAGGATTAGAGCAGATTTGTTGAGCGACTGCTGTGTGAGGTAGTACTTCATAGTTTGAGCTTCATTGGAACTGAACCTTGCATATTGAAGGTGTATTCTATCAGTTCAATCCTTTTGGCAGTGAGCCACAATATTTGTATCTTGGTAGTTAGCCATCTTTTGTATTCAGGCAGTGAGCCTTTTCAAGGACAGTGAGTCCTGGCAGTGAGCCCTGTAATATCTTGTATCTAGATATAATATATTGTGAGTTAACCCTCACCATGGTTTTTCCCTTTTTGGGTTTTCCATATAAAAATCCTAGTGTTCATTTGTGTGGTTGCATTGATTTGTTTTTACGTTCTCTCTTGCTAATTTAGTTAGAATTATGATAATGGTTAGATGGATTTTATTAGAATGGTTTTATGGAATATTAATTCACCCCTCCTCTGAGTATTCTGGATTTTCAACACCTTGTTGATCTACATCTTAATGTAACTTGGAAAAATGCCCCTTACATACTAGGTTATTTGCATTTAGGACCTAAGATCCCTTTTTCAATATTACAAATAGTCAAAATAATAATAGAGAAACTAATTCTTCTTACAACTACTATGGAGTAAGACCAATAAATCTAGGTATTCAAGAATGCATACACTATGGTATATCATCTTAGCAAGGTGGACCTCTAGTTGGGATGCTGCCTGCTTTTTTGACAAGCTCTAATTTGTCATGTTCATTGGGTCAAGTGGTCTCATCAACATTGTTGACAGGAATTAATTAGAGATTTGCAATCCACAGTAATATGAATTCCAATTTTCATATAAGCGATAACTTGATTGGAACACAAAATAAGGACAATTTAGTACTATTAGAGGATGCCTTTTCTTAGAAAGAAGGTTACAAGATGGAGGAAACCGATAAGGAAGATAGTTCGCCATGATTAGATGAAGAAACTTTAAGGAAACAAGAGATGACATACATGAAATGACTAGAAGACATGAAAGACATAAATGGAAGTGTCATGGGATAATATATTTGTCTACACTATAGTGTTAGAAATTTGAAATAGATTGAATAACCTAAGAAACTTTTTAAGAGAAAATCAAAGCTAGACATAAACTAGAAAAGCATAAAGAATGCACACCAGAACTTTGAGAGATTATGCAATTTCAATATGACATAATGTATTAAGAGCTTACAAGATTGTTTGATACAATGTAAAGATGCAAAATAATGACTACATGCATCAAGGTGCATGTATGCCAAAGTATGTAACAATGCAAGAGAATGAATGGATGCAAAATACAAGCTAGGTAGTAGGTTTATATAGAACTTAGGAGAGGATGGAGGTGGAAAATCAATAAATGAGAATTGACCACCAAAACCACCAACATTAAATAAAGTGATGAAAAAGTAAATACTCCACCTTTAAAAGGTGGAGGACAACTCATCACTTTATCTCCTAGTTATTAAATAATTAACCCACTTTATTATCCTAAGCAAGCTTAATAAAAGTGTTGGAAGACCATATAATTAAGGAAAAATAAATATCCCACTAGGAATATTAAATATTATCCCACTAGGAAATAAAAACCTACACTAACACCCCTCCCCCCTTAAGCACAGCTTAGGAGGATGTAAAAGATGATGGGTTCCAAAAAATGAGGCCATGTTAGGTACCCATGTACATGTCAAATTTCCCCCAAGGAAGAAGAAGCCCCCCCCCAAAAAAAAATAGAGAGAGAACACCCCCAGAATAGAGAGAGAATAGAAGAAAAGGACTAGGTAGCCCCTCAAAAGATATCCAATGGTAGATTCTTGAAACTAGATGGAGAAGATAGTCCATGATCTTTGAACAACATTCCTCCCCTCAAGAAGAAACACAACCAAAGGTGTATGCACACTATCTCCCAAGTCCAGAAAGGAATATGTAGGAAGAAAGTGCAGAATGTATGAAGTCTCTAAAGTTGGCTCAAGTGTCCCTGTGAAAGGTGTCGCAATCAAATCAGGCATTCTAGGTCGCATTGCTGAAGATGACAAATCAGAATCTCCTAGAGACAAATGTAGAGCATAAACCAAAGATTTGAGTATCTTCGCTGAAGATGTCTTCTCCAAATGATGATTCAAGGTATCCAGACTCATGTCAAACTATGGGGAATGATCAAGAGGGTCAAAGTGTTCCCTCATAACAACTAAAGAAGAATCGTCTTCATCAAAGAGAAGATGAGTACACTCAATAGTGTCTCAAGTTTGCAATATGTGTCTCTAAAAACAAGTCTGAAATACTTGTTGTATACACCTAAAAATGTTCTGGATAATCTAATTAATTAAATACGATTTATTTGATTAATTAACCTTTAATTCTTCTACTATTAAATAAATAGAAATATTTATTTATATAGTTCATCTTCTAAATTCTTCAATCTTTATTCTTTTATGTTTTCTTAATTAAATAAACGAATTTCATTTTGTTTTATTTAATTATTATTATCAATTTCCTCTACTATTGAATAAATAGAAATATTTATTTATATAGTTCACTTTTAGTTCTTCTATTATTTTCCTCTTAATTAAATAAACAAATTTGAATACTTTGTTTTATTTAATTATTATCATTATTTATTTCTTCTAATTTTATTCATTTATTCTATCTTAATTAAATAAGCAACTTTGATAGTTTGTATTATTTAATTATCTAATCATGTTTCCTCTTAATTAAATAAAGATATCCTAAAGTTTTTATTTAATTATCATATCTCTTTTTATTAAATAAGCAAATGTCAAATATTTGTTTCATTTAATTAAATATCTTCCTTTTGCTAAATTTGAATGAATCCAAAAATTCAAATAAAGGCAATTTCCTCTATTCACTCACCAATAAAATTAGATATTTCATATCTAATTAATTCAACTAGTATTCACAGGCAAATTTGGAGACAAACTTGCAGGCAATCCTCTTCAATCTCCTTCCTCTGATTCTTCCTATCATCTGGCCAAATGTTTTCATGGGGAGGAACAATCCCCATGATCAGCTCAAGCTTCTTCATCTCTCACCATCCAATCCTCCAGATCAAATCCAAGCCTTTGTTGTGCTGCCCCTTTGCAAATGTGTTGTCTTAAATCTATAAATACAACCTCTTTTCATAGGAAATGGATCCCAACTTTGTGCAAACTTACTCTATAGGAATAGCAATCAAGCAATCAAGCAATCAAGCATTCAAGCATATTAGCAATAGCAATCATAGCATCAGTAGAATCAATATCATGCTTGCATCGTAGATTCCTGTAGCTTCTTCCATCATATTCATGTCAACATAGATTATAGTAGTTTCATCATATCATCTAGAAATCACCATATAGGATTAAATTATTGCATTTAGCAACATCTCATTCTCTAGATTGGCATTTTAATAGAAATAATACTTTCCAAATTTGAGAGCCCCGTGAATTAATAAATCTTTAGAGATAGAGAACAATATGACACTTTCAGTAGATTTGTGCTTTTAAATTAGTTTAATTGCTTTTAGATCTCTGATATAATGTCTTGTTAAGTAGTGTTTTTAGTTATTTACTATTTACTTATTCCACACTTACACTTGTCAAGAGATCATCCCAAGATGAATCAGGAAGACTATGGATATCCCGCTACAAGAAGTCATTAGAAGCTTTTGAAGAAGCAACACTAAACTCTGAAGTAGCAACAATAGATGCAAGGAAAAAAGAGTGGTCCTCAAAGAGAAGATGTATGTCCTCAATAGTATCATCTAGATCTACGATGAGGGACTCTACAAACAAACAAGAGATGTCTGGTAGAAATTGGTCCCAATTGATTGAATCCAAAAGACAAATGATTTTGTTGCAATGAATCACTAGAGGCTCTTGAAGATGCAACTTTGGAATCTGAAGCTACAATAGGTGATGTCGATGTAATCTCAACATGAGGATGAGAAGCAAGAGAAGTTTCTATGTCATTTGAATGTTTAAGACATGCATAATACTTAAGCTCCTCTAAAGTATCATCATCATAGGGTATATTATCCACATCATCAAGTGCAATGAGCCAATCTATTGCAAGATCATTTGGGAATGGAGAAACATGAAGGTATCCAAACATCTCCCAAATCTTGGTCCAAACTATGCAGGGACATTCAATGCCTACTGTAGACAACAGATAATCAACATGACAACCAATTATTCCTATTACATGATCAATTCTATTACTACATACTGATTTCCTTCCAGGTGTGTTTGGTTTGGGCATGAGCCCATAAAGGTAAGGAAAAAGTTTTAGCCATCTGAGATGGGTTAAAATGCCTTTTTTCCAAGACTCATATCTAGCCTTATCCAAAATTATCACAGAAGGATGAGTAGAAAAACCCATGATACAATCTTCAAATTATTACAAAAGATCACCAAAAAGAGAACATAATACACTCCCACCCTTTTCACTAGTATCAAATATCACCCCTCCAAATATTATAAGGTTGGCATTTTATAATTTAGCGTGTTTACAAAGCCTTTTCCAAGATACAATGCTTAATAGGCTCAAAAAAGCCAAAATTACAAATTCTGATACAAAATGAAATTGAGACAAAATCTAGAAAAATCAGCCTTATAGTTGTGTATTGCTCTTCAAAAACTTTCCAACACCTACTTGTTTTTGAAAATTGAAGTACCAGGGCGAAAGTTATGGCTTGTTGAAGAAATTAGCACAAGACAACTTCAACCTAAAATATCTAGTACAAAATGACAAAAAATCTTTTCAATACCTCTATGGATGGAAAGTGATCATCTCTAGCTTTCCGAAGATATCTTATTTGCTAAAATCCAACATCTAAAGCAAAAGTTATGAATTTTTGGAAAAAATGGTTGAATTTAGCCTATAGGAAACGAGTTTTCTAGCAAATTTTTTTTACTTCTAATTTGATTTTTGAAAAATCTATTCATTGTGAGTAAACAATAATAGAAATCCAAAAATATTTTGATGTGAAAAATAAAACCCAAAAATGATTTTTTAATCCAGCAAGTAGAAGATGAGAAAATGAATTTTATTTAACCTTGAGTCTATAGAAAAAATGACGCATGATGCTTTTTGGATAGAAATTTTCTTCAGATCTACTCAAGATATGTAAAATCTAAAAGATACCCAGACGAGATTTGGACCTTGGTTACAAAACCCAAAAATCGTTTTTCCTACAAATGAGTGAAAATGGAATTCTGAAGCAAAAATGAAAATGACTCCAATGAAAAACGATTTTCTTCAAACCCCCGTTTGCAACTATGTCAAATGATCTTCAATTTGGATGAAAAAAAAGCCAAATTTGACTTTCTCGTACCTTCTAAACACATTGGAATAGTAAAAAAAGCTGCCAGTATACCTATAAATGTTGCAGTCACTCAAATCTCACAAAACACATGAAATAGGAAGAGGTTATTAGATCTTTGCAAACCCTTTTTGATTCTCCAGATTGTTCAAGAATGCAAGAGAAGAGCATACGCGAATTTACAAGATTTTTACTAGAAACTCAATCTCTCAATCATGAATCTATGAACTTAGATTTCTCAAAACAAAAGCTCTGATACCATGTTAGAAAATTGAAATAGATTGAATAACCCAAGAATTTTTTTAAGAGAAAATAAAAACTACATAAACTAGAAAAGCATAAAGAATGCATACTAGAACTCTGAGAGATTATGCAATGTCAATATGACATAATGCATTAAGAGCTTACAAGATTGCTTGATACAATGCAAAGATGCAAAATAATGACTGCATACATCAAGGTGCATGTATGCCAAAGTATGCAACAATGCAAGAGAATGAATGGATGCAAAATACAAGTTACGTAGTGTGTTTATATATAACTTTAGAGAGGATGGAGGTCGCAAATCAACCAATGAGAATTGACCACCAAAACCACCAACATTAGATAAAGTGATGAAAAAGTAAATACTACACCCTTAAAAGGTGGAGGACAACTCATCACTTTATCTCCTAGTTATTAAATAATTAACCCACTTTATTATCCTAAGCAAGCTTAATAAAAGTGTAAGAAAAACCTATAACTAATAGAAAATAAATATCCCACTAGGAATATAAAATATTATCCCACTAGGAAATAAAAACCTACACTAACAGATAGGAGAAGTTTGCTTTTGACAATGACAATGATTTGTGAAATGATATGTCTAGAATAAGTAATAGCATGACGATTACTGAAATTGTATGAAAATTTAGTAATTTAGTCACCTTGAAGAGATCTCAAGCACTCATAGTGTAATGTTGAAGAAGGAGGTCTATGGACCTGAGATTAAATTTTTCCATGAACTTAGAAGACAAACTAAAAATTTATATAGAAGACTTCACAAGGTTTGTGGAAAATATGTGAAGGAACAATTATGAAAGCTCAAGTTACAAAGGCATAGTGTAGTGACATGAAGATTTCAATGAGACATTGACAGTCCAAAAGTGAGTTTCAATACATATTCAAATAATTTTGTTTGAATACAGACAAAGATAAGGCACTCTAAGTCAAATGAGATGTGACTGGCAACACCAAGCACAATGATAACTTAAAGGCAACAGTGACTGAAGTTGGTGATAGTGCAAAGGTAAATAAACCTTTGTAAATGAGATAAGTGTAAAATAATTAGCCTTGAAAGAATATCCTATAATTTCTTAGAATTTTTTTTAATATTTCAAACATTCTCCCACATGTCATATTAGCAAGTTTGAAGAAGTCTCCAACAGTTGGGAGTTAAATGAGCATTCATAACCTTTTTCCATGCATTTATGAGTAGTTAGAGGATATCTAGGGGTAGTTTGGTGAGATGTGCAACTAATGGGGAGAATATAGGGGCAATTTGACTTAGTTTGAACCTTTTAAGGGAATTTAGGAATTGTTTAAGAGTCTTGGCTAATAGACAAGGTCAAGGCAAGAAGTTGTCCCCATTTAAATGCCTTTTTGGAGCATTTTCAGGGGTTGCAAAGTAGGCGTAACTGTTTTGGACACTCAAAGAAGGTTTGACCCAACAAGCTAAAGAAAACACTAGTCTTCCATCTTTTAACACATGTTCCTATAATCTAGCAAGCTATTGAGCACCTTATAAGGAAGCCTAGGGGCAATTTTTGAATCAGTTCTTACTCTCTCGACTTTGCATTGTAATTAGTTTTGAAAGTTCTTTCAAGTTGGAGTAACTTTATAACTCAATTTTCAAGCACGTACCACAATATGTAACACTTTTTGATTAATAAAGATAAGCTATTTTACCTTCTCATTGTTGTTAGTTGTGCAAAATATCTTATGATAGTTGATGTAGTCTTGTGGTGATAACTTTTCCCCTTGTTTTTTATCATATTCTCATTGCCTTTGAGTAGAAAGTATACATTTTTGTGGGTCATAACTTTTGTTAACTAGTTAACAATAGAGTTTAAGTTGTGATGACACTCATAGATCCTTCTAAACACTATTTTGACACACTAAACCTTGTTATAAAACACTTTTATAAAGACATACAAAATATTGAGTTGTGTATGTTTTGGGTTTAAATTGTTGATCATTTTATGTGTCCTTGAATAGTAATATAGGCTTTGAAATCATTTTGGTGCATCACCTTATTAGTCTTAGGTTTCATTTTATGTTTCCTTTTCACCCTTTTCTTAGCATGCAATAGTAGGATATGTTAATTAGGTGAAGTTTCAAAGGGAACCAACCTTTATGGAGGTTGATCTCTAGCATCTAAGCCCACACTCAGGGAGATCATCCCATGTTTCACAAGGTGGCTGAGTGATTCTATCGGCTCAAGAAGGGTGCACACTTTAGTGACAATAGTGTTATGTGGGGATTTCTAAGGATGAAGAAAAATCTAAAATTGGATCATGTTACACAAGTTTTAGGGATTTCTGAGGATGAAGAAAACTCCAAAATTGGATCATGTTATGCGAGTTTTAGGAATTTTCAGAGATTGACAAATCTCTAAAAAAAAGAGTCATTCATACAAACTTCAAGGATTTCTAGGGATCAAGAAATCTCTAAAAATGGGCACTTTAACTACTTTATTGAAGAGTTCAGGGTTTCAATCAACTCAGGGGTTTTAGATGGTTTAGGATTCTTTTCACGGGAAGAAAATTTCCCTGTAATGTTGGATTTTTCGAATCTCACATAAACTCAATTGTTTCCCAAAAATATAAAGAATTTGCAAAGTGGTAGAAATTAGGTCATTCAAAATGTTTGTTTTCCACTTATTTTTTAAAAACCCTAAGTGTGATTTCTCCAAAATTTGAAACTATTTTCATTCCAGATTATAGAGTTCAAAACCCTAGAAAATTGGCAACAATTTGTCACTTGAGAAACCCTAGAAGAGATGGATTTTCTTGAAGATTGTGAAGGTTTTGAATGTTATAACATTTGAATTATTTGGAAAATCCTAGTTTCATTGAAGTGAACTAAAATAGGCCCTAATCCATATGAGAAAGGGTAGAATTATTGAATTTCAAATTGGAACCTCAATGACCTTTCTTTCTCATAAACCCTACGTCAATTTTGTAGAATTCAGGTTGAATTTTGAAGAAAATAAACAAATATAATGTGCAGGGCTAATCAAGACTAACCTTTGAGTTAAAATTGCAAGGAAATAACACTTTGAATCGCCTTTGGAATGTGAATGGAGCTTTGCAATTGCACCTATGAATGCATGGTATCTTTTCTCAACACTCAATTGGATTGAAAATGAAGGCAAGGTGTGAAATGAAGTGACAAACTAACCTTTTATACCTTCAGAGTACTAGGCCATAAATGCATTGACAAAAAAATGGTGAGCACTATACCATGAAAATCTTACACTTTCCAGCAATACAACCTCGTTAAATATTTTTGGGTATTTGAGGAGGTCAAGGAATTTTGAAGATTCTACACTCCCTTGGACTTTCAGGGATTCCACAAGATGAAGAAATCCCCGAGAACCCAAAATCTTTGTAAAACAAGAGAACTTGAACTTTAGGCCCTTTGACCAATAATTAATGGTTTTCAATGACTTCTTACTTGGTCCTTCTTTGTTGCAAACATTCCAATATTCCCTATTTGATATTGACTTGATAAATAACATGAATATGACTCCAAAAAGCAAAATTTTGAGAAATTTTCTCCTAAAGAGAAAAGACGAGGAACCTACAAAGCAAAAAGGGAAAAAAGGGCATCCTTGTTTGGATAGGGTGTGTGTGCAAGGCACACCACACTTCTAAACCAAATGAATTAGTAAGTAATAAATCATGAAAGACTCAAATCAACTATGCCACTCTTTATCTCAACTAAACTAGCGAGGTCATGTACACATTATCGTTGTGCCAAATGTTCCTCGCGACCTATTTTTTTAACCTTAGGCTCGATAATAGTGGTAACAACACTTTTACCATATCAAGCCCATTAGAAACACCATTCTCATTGGATTGGGCCATGCAAGGATCCAAATAAGCAATTCTTCTTAAATGAATGTGAGGACATGGATGAGACCTTGGCCTACAAATAATTCACAAAAACCTAAAGGCCAAGTAATATAAAAGGGATGTAAGATTTGATATAAAATTAAAAAAAATCAGCAAGTTATTAAAACTATAAATAAATAAATAAAATCTAGAGATAAAAATAAGGGTGAATAGGGTAGGATGAAAACAATATCAGATAATGAAGCACAAAACCTTAAAGAAGATATCACTATAATGCAAGTAAAATGGATCCAAATCCTAATCAAATTAAAAATTAAAATATATTTAACAAATCAAATTTGAACACTTTAATAACACTTTAATAAAATAAGGATAAATTCTAAGGCCAACACCCTATGAATAAATCACACTTACATAAATACATAAGCTACTTAAATAAGCAATCAACCTAGATTTAAGGAGCTATGATTGATGTTAAAATTAAATTTGAAATTTAAATAAATAAAATAAGGTGTTTAGCTAAATTCTAGAGGTAGGAAAATGATGTTGAAGATGTTGAGAGTGGATTCACCCCAATATGCTAAAAAATAGGGTCTTGATTAGACAAACACCACACAAATTGTAAATTGATTATGTTTTATTTGGGCTCAAATATGTGTTTCAAAACTAATCTTTGTGCTTGCAAAACTAATTTAGTACACAAAATGAAACTTGGACCCACAAAAATGTACTTGTAGGGAGTGGATGACTATAATAAATTCCCTTCACTCATCGTGTTTAATTTTGAATTGGGGTGGTGTCTATAGACATCATTTGAAAACTTGGTAGGTGAGGGTTATGTTCTCCTTAGTTAAGTCACTAGGAAAACAATTCAATAGTGATGAACAAAGATTAAATACATAACGAAAACATGATCGATGCCTAAGATGATGTATGCATATGCTTTGATAATGTTGTTATGAATATATCATGAATGCTTCTTTATAATACTTTTTCATAATCCCCAATGATTTTTAAATGAATGATGTATGTCCTTAAATATAAAAATATATGACAAAAATCCACACAAATGCATGCTAGTTCGACTCACAACAATTATTGAAAAGGCTAACAAAGGTTTAAATTTGAATTTGGGATTTAAAAGTTTAAGGTTTAGGTCAATGACTATGGAAATGACCTAGATCTATTATGCACCCAAAAATATTATCTAGTGTAGCAAACATAAGATCTAGGAATTGAGACTAATTTCTAGGGATGGATGATAGTGAGGACATGATATGATAAGATCATGAACCAAGTTTCACACAAGACTATGCCACTTGTAAACTTGTTATTATAGAAAAGACATCCTAACCAAAATGGGCCCAAAACATAATGGAAAAAGGCACGAGTATGCAATTTTCACTATTACAATTATGTAGCAAGTGTAGAGTAAGAATCCCATCTCAAGATGAGTACTCTCCATAAGGTCATGGTGAGATAATCTATTTATTAGATGATACGTGTCAAATGGAAGTGCAATGATCCATGCAACCAAAACATCCCAAGAGACTAAAAGATTTAGACCTTATTACTATATACTTTAATTAATCTGATCACATACATAAAATATACTTTAATATAAATTTTCTTGCAAATATAATAAAGAATAAAAAATCATTAATTTAACATATTCCATCTTAAACACTTCCCCCCTCCCTTTTGAAAAATCTTAAAAAAGTAAAATTAAATATGCCTAGAAATATTGTCTTCATGTTGATTCTACCACTTTGAAAAATCCTCACATCATAAGAAGGCAGCCTTACCATGCCAACCTATGGCATTTTTGCTAACTGAACTGAATTAAAAAAGTTCACAAAATTCACGAAGCATAGGGTGCCCCAACCATAATAACTAGTATTTGAATTAAAGGTCTGAACTCGTCAATAGGTACCATAGTTCTTGCTCAATTCAACACGATCGACTTAATTGAAAGAACGAAAATTATATAGAGCTCCGAGTTCAGCGAGCGAGTAAAAGTCTCTGGGAATTACGGGTTGGGAGGCGGAGATCATAGGCATGGGGGAAGATCTGTCTTTGTCTCTGGACGAAAAAGCCAAAAGAACCAGAGATCTGCTAACAAGTTTCTATGGCGGCGATTCTGCTCCTTCTCATGCCATTGCCAGAACCGATACGTTCCACTCCATCGACACGCCTGACTTCGATCCACAAAGATACATGAATGCCCTGGTCTGTTTTACAGTACTTTACTCATCAATGCTATTCAGATTACTTGAATTTTGTCTATTATCTTGGCATTACCCACTCATGAATTTGAACCATTTTGTTTTCTCCGTTATATATTATTTTAAGTTTCTAGCAAATTTGACTGCAATGTGGGGTGGCTGAGAGACAATTAAGTAGTTTAAGGTTTACGGATCCACATTGCATCCTTTGGGGGATCAGTACCTAAACCAAATCAGGGAAAGAACTGCAAACAAGAATGTCTGCAATGGCGAAATGTTTGATTACAGATGGGTTTCCACGCAGAATGCCTAGGAAATTAAGAAATCATATCTGAAACTTGAATTCGGGAAAATATATTTCGATAATAAGTTGATACTGCAAGTTTTAAGTGGTCATATTCCACAATTCCCAGATGGGAACCCTAAAATGGCTGTAAACTATAATTCACAGGCATAAATGGCAAGGGTTGAACAAATTCGCAGACTGTACGAATGTAGAATTGTTAATTCTATGCCACATATAGATAAAAGCTTTAAAAATAAAAATTAGTTAATAAATAAATAAATTGGTCTGTTGGCTTGCTTATACAGGCATGGCCTATGTTTGATTCTCAAGTGCAACCCTTGGAATGACTGAAATGGGCTCATTTTGTAGTCTCTAAAGGCTGAGCAATCTTTATGACACGGGGTTGATACTAAATTACAGGAGTAATCACCCTAGGATTACACCAAATTGCATGAGTAATTATCCCAGCCCTGCGAATGTTTAAAGCCTAAAAGCCTTGCAGGGTCTGTCCCCCATGTGACTTTTATTATTATTTTTTTGATCAGTAAATTGAGGGTTCTTTTGGGCCCCTCTCCTGTAAATATGATTTTCTCAAAACTGGGCCTAGTCCATGCACACAAATATTACAAAGCAGACTATAAAACTTCTATCTTCTAGGGACCAAGAAAGGGATTCGAGTCAGCCTAAGCCAAAAGGCCAGCATATGAGCCAAAAACCAACCGAACACCCATGATCCAATCACACTGCACCAGCTGCCATTAAAAAAAGAAAACAGCCACAACATGATGCCAATACCTTACCTAATCACTGCCTATCCCACTCTATTTCCATAGGCCTAAGTACTGGTCTCACTGTTCCAAACTGCCACACCGACCTGATCCTGCTTATCCTCCCATTCTTCAAGACTCTGCATTTTCATTCCTGGCTCCATATGGGGGCGCTGCTTGGAGTGGGTAACACCTTCCTGAGAAAGGGGAGGGAGAGTGAACAAACCAGCTCACCCAAATTGCCATCTCCCGTGGACCACCCTATGGCTATCAACACAAATCGGCCAGGTCTGTGTAGAAGGCCATGACCTCCTCCGCCTGTTCATAAGAAAACTGAATTTCACTCCAGAGGGCTACAATTTCCTCCTGAGGACTCTTTTCCAGGCCATCCTCTTGAGGCTCATCCTCATCTGGCGCACCGCCCAACACAGCAGAGGATGAGAAGCTTAAGCTGCTAAAGAATCCAGTCCAATACTTCTTGGCCCACCACCAATGCGTGCATTTTATCGGTATCCCTAAAGTCTCTCAAAAGGAGGTACAAGTCTGCATTTGCCAAACCTTCCCTACATCAGAAATTTGAGTGAGGCAAGATCAAGGATAAAGAAAGTCCAAGACCATTGCTTCATAATGAGAGTCTCTTCTCTTCTTTTTGGCTCATAGGCAACTTTAGTTCCAACAGCACTTCCGAAACACACTCTTGTGAAATAAAAATAAAAGTGGAAAGCACAAGGAAATCAGAGTGAAATCTATAATGGATCATACTTCCATAAAATCCCACTCTTGCACGTTTTGCATAAGGGAGATGTGTCCTAACTAGTTATTGACTAAGTTACCAGTCTTGGGACTGGTTTGGGTTTAGGTTTGGGGGTTCGGTTCGCGGGTTCAGTCAATTTTTTTTTAGGGTTGGGCTTGTTTTGGGTTCGTCCATACAAAAATATAAAAATCAGAAATATATACATATTTGCAGCAGTAATTAAGTTCAAAATACACCATATGTAGCATCATATATTGTATAATAAACAAACTATCATAAAAATTAAAAATATTACAATGTGAATTAGTTAAACTTGAATGCCATGATATATATTATTTATTAAAATTAAAAAATAATAATGTCAAGCGTCAGCAATCAGCCATCATTGATCAAGAATCATCATATGGGTCTTCAAAAATATCATCATCACTATCCATATTAGATGATGTAGGTATTGGTAAATTAGAAGAACCACAAATAGTGCCATTGGCACTGGCACTAGCACTAGCACTGGCAGCTCACTAGCTGGTTCATCTTCAACATCAAGTGCAACAAGGTGGGAAGTGGAAGCATCCAAGTCAATATGCTCTAGTTCAATATCCCACTTCCTTGTGCCCCCTTCCTTGTAGCCACTTTGTTTGTGTGAAAGGAGCCACAAGTTTGAATGCACATACACCAAGTCCTTTGCCTTTTTTGAGTGTAGTTGGTTGCGCTTTACTGAATGGATGGAGTATGTATTCCAATTCCTCTCAGATGTAGATGAACTAGCAACCTATTAAGACAAAATTAGAGAGTTAACAGATAAAATTTAAAAATTTAAATAATAAAATATAAATGAAACTTAACAAATATTTTTTTAATGAAACTTGCAATAGGTTGTAGGTGTGTCAATGATTGGCGATGAAAGTACCACTAACTATGAGCATCCACCTTATACTTGTCACAAAGAGCATCAATACTAAAGTTGTTGGAACATACAAAATCCATGAACTCAATCCTCATTTTATCCCGCACGTTAGGATCAAGGAAGAGTCTATGAAGTGCTGCCTTGTACCCTTGATTGACTTCAGCATCTCTATATGGGGCGATTCTTGTTGACACATAAAGGAGCTCAACACTATAATATTTGGGACTCAATGCACAAGCAAAAAGATCTAGCAGAGTGGTCATTTTGTTCCATCTCTCTTCAATAATTTTGTGTAGTTATTTGAAGAAAGTTTCTTCAAGATCTTGCTCTTTTGCATTTATGATAGCTTTCATCTTCTCAATCATTGAGTTGATGCCATCATATATTTCAGCTAAACAAGGCCTATCCATGTCGGTATAATGGATCATACTCAATATGGGCTCAATGAAATTACCAAATTTTATCTATGATCATTTGCTTAATATTTGCTGCTCTTGTAGTGCTAGATTGCCTCCATATGAACCAATTTGGGTTGATGACCATGTTAGAAAGTGCCTCACAAACCTTCACAAGTTGTCTCAAGACAATAGCGTTGGAGACAAAATGGGTCTCAACAACTTGTTTGAAAATCAAAATTAAAATTGAAATAAAATTTAAAAGTTTGCTAAAGTGAAACATATTTATTAAATCAAATTTTATTGCTTCACTTACCTTTAGTAGCTCCAGTTTTGAGAATGTTTTGAATATGTTTTGTGACATATGGTGGTTGGTGACAAACATTTGGATCTCTTTGGCCTTTAGCATTATACCTTGTTAATCCAATTAATTTTGTTGCCAATTTTTTGTAGCGTAAGGTTGAGGGAGTGGACAGCACAAGGTGCCCAAAAAATGTATGAATATGTAATGTCCCCTTTTTGAAATAGGTAAAATAAAAAAAGAAGTAAAATTAAAATATAATATAATTAAAATTTAACTAAGTTTAATGAATGGTCAAAAGGCATGAAATGAAGAGTTATGACTCCCTCAAACATGAGATATAAAGGGGGAAGAGTTCATTTTGAAAAAGAAAAAAGAAAAAAAAAAAGAAAAAGAGAAGGGAGCATAGGAATCAAGGAGGGATTAATTGAAGAAGAAAGGAATGGGAAGAAAATAAAGAAGTGACTCTTTCAAAGGGCAGAAATTATGAAGGGTTGTATTCTTACAAAGGGTGGTAATTGTGAAAGGTTGTCTCTTGCAAAGGGCAGACATGATTAAGAGGTGTGACTTCTCCCTTACATTGGAAGATATAAAGGGGAGAAGGTTTCATTTGAGGAGGACATGCAAGAGAGATCAATTTGGAAAAATAATTTATTATCCTCAAAAAGGCAGCAATGAAGGGTGGTGACTCTTCTTATAAAAAGTGGTCTCTTTCACCAATAAAGTATAAAGGAGAAATCATTCCAAGCATTCAAGGATCACTTATCAGTAATCACTCACCAATGCATCAAATCAACACTTATGCAATCATCACTCATGAATTCATCAAATCAATCATCAATTATCAAATCAAGCAAACAATCAATCAGCAAATCATCATCATAAATTATCAATTCATTCAATCAATCAAACATACAAACATCCATCATTCAAACATCAACTATTCAAGCATCAACCGTTCTAGCCTTGAATCATTCAAATATCAATCATTAAGACAACAATCATTCAAATATCAATCACTAAGACATCAATCATCTGAGACATCAATAAGCAGATTGGAAAAGAAAGAGAATTGGAAATCAGAACCAGAGAATTGTTGATGTTATAGCTATGGGTCTCATCCTTCACCTGCTTTATTGATGGTCAAATAAATAAAGCCGTAGGCTTCTTATTTATTTGAATGCGTCCCAAGTGAAGAGGCGCCCGCATTAAATTTGTAATTTATATTTTATTAATGATAGCCAACTTTAATTAAATGATCGTCACCTTTTGAGAGGCCGACTTCTTGAAAGGACATCTTGTTTGAGAAGACATATCGACTTGTATTTAAAGGAGGCGCTGCTCATTTCTACTATCATTCATTCATTTATCAAGAGTCAAGTGCGCTTAATTCTGGAAGGAGTTCGATATCACAGCAGATCGATATATTGTTTTTCAAGGAGTTCAATTTTGTCTTCATTTGATTTGCATCAAGTGTGGTGCTATTATCTCTACATCAGATCGGCCTTGTGATTGGCCTCATTGTAAAGCATTTTGTTGCTATTTCATTCAATATATAGGTGATATATTGTTGTTGGGTTTTTCTCCCTCAAGAAGGAGGGTTTTCCCAGGGTATATGCTGTGTTCTATTGTTTGAATTGTTTTATTTTCTGCTTAATTTAAATCTGGTCATAAAACTAACAAGAATATTAGTAGCAATTTTAATTAAAAGATAAATCTGAGAAATAAGTAGAATTATAGATTTATATATATGTGTTCATGCAATAGTGATACTTGCAGAAATTATTGATCATTGTGAATAATCTAAATGCTTCCTTTGTTATAAATATGAAATAATAGATTCACATGACAGTCCATTTAATATCCCCAAATAGGATACTAAAAGGAAACAATAATTTTTGCGAACTAGGGCACAAATCTAATAACAATTTTTTTTACAAACTAGGGCATAAATCTGAAATTTATTTGCATTAAAGTAGTTTCAATCCAACTCAGAATTTCTGATTAGATTTCAGATCAGATTTACAACTAAGAGATAGAAAATTCTGATTATTACAATGCTCAGAAAAATGACAATTTAAACCCTTGTAACTGCCCAGAAATTTTCAGAATTAAATATCAAACATTTCCATAAAATAAATGTGCAAATTTCATACCAAAATATTCCAGATTTGGGTCAGAATATTTTCTAACCCTAGCCAACCCTCTAAAAGTGACGCTGGGCTTCCAAAATGACCAACATTAAGTCTGAAATTGATGCTTTTCAACAGCCGTCCACAGGAAACTCAGGAATGAATGATTTGCAGCAGTGAATGCTCCTAGATCTGAGTATCCAGCACTGATATTCTCCTCAATTTTGGCCTCCAAACCTGATAAATTCTTGCAGCCCACAAGAAACAATGTGTTAGGGTTTCACAAACCGGAGTTCTTCCACCGAAACACTCTCATTTGACTAGAGAGAGCTCGTATTTCTCACCGAAATCAGGGATAATTAAGGGTTTCAATCTTCAAGCCAAGTTGCAGCAGCACTAAACTGAAAACTTCAGCACATAATACCTCAAAATGAGTATTTAGGGTGTTATATAACATCTCTTAACAATATGATTTAATCTCCACCCTCCATCTTAACCTTTTTAATCCAAAGGTGCACAGTAAAACCCTAAAATCTGTTCTTATCAGCTCCTAGAAGCTGGATGCCCCCCTTAGGCAATTTATCACTTGTTTTAAAGGTGTCACTTAAGTACATAAAAAGGGGTCAATGTAAGTCCCATGGCTAGGCATCACTTTAAGTTGCCTACAAGACGTGCCCAACATAAAATAACTTAAGTTCCCTTAAAATAACTTAAGTTCACTTAAGTTGCATCAAAAGACGTGCACTCAACTTAAAATTAGAATTTAGAACAAGCCAAGGACTTCATTTCTTACCCAATGATGCTCTACGTCCTCTTCCTCTTGGGTAAATCAAGGAAAGGACAGCCAATCTACTGCTAATCATCTTGATTTGAATTGGGGACATTACAGTCCATTTTGAATTTAGGAGAAATGGATTGCAAATAGGAAGATTGATTGGCCTTCGGGGTTCATGAGAGATGAAGGACGACCAACCTTTAGGCTCTTATCAAGTACGCCACCTAGAGATGGAAAGGGCGACCAACCTTCCATGCTCATGGGCTGGGGGGTGGAATGGACTAGAGATCCTTCTATGCTTCCGGGCTTGAAAGAGGAGGAAGGCTAGCCTCCAAGGTGAATTGAGGGATGGAAGGGCGACCCACCTTCCATGCTCTTGCAATCCAAGGGCAACCAACCTTGAGATTGCGGTTTGCAAACGTTTCAAATGAATTCCTAACGGGACTACTATAGGAATATACTTTGGAATGGCTGTTGCTTTAATTGGATTTCAATATGAATAATGTTTATATGATATCATTATGCTTACTAATGTTAGTAAAAATAGATGTTATGGCTTATGATTTAACGTCAATTTCTAGTGTCTAGTATTGTGTGCAGGGCCTAAACCCAGATTTATCTTATAAAAGGCATTTCAATTGGTAAATTTATACTCTTAAATATATTGCATTTCTTATTTTAATTGGAATTGTGATTTTAGGGCAAAAACTAGGAATATCCCAAAGGGGACATATCAGAATAATGCTTCTCAACCAATAACCTTGCTGCTCTACAATTTTTGGCATTGTTTGTTATGACTTGCACAACGTTTCGAGGGCCCACTTCCTCTATGGCTGTCATTAGAATGTTAGCAATAAATGCACCATTCTTCACCTACCCTTCATGGTCCATTGCTCTCAAAAACATTGCCCCTTTAGGGGACATTGCAATAACATTGATCAATGGTCGATTTCTTGCATCTTTCTATTCATTGGAAATGATGGACACCCCTATTTCGGCCCACGAATCCCTTATGAGCTTCAATGATTCTTCTACAAACTTCACTTTTTTTTCTAATAAGGTGCTATTTTTTTATTTAAAAATACTAACTTAATAAGATAAACATTTGTAAAGATAAAACATAATTATCTAATTTATGTTACATTTTATATTTTCGTGATAAAATTAAATAATTTTTTTTATTGGACACAAGAAAAATTCATCAAACAGAACCATACCTAACTTATGACAAATTTAATTTTAACTATATTAATCTACGGGTTTATGTGTGAAAGGTTTTTCATGCATGTCACCCTCAGTGGGCTAGACACTTCTTGATGGTACTTTCTCTCCCGATGAGTGTCGATTTCGGTCCTATCACACTCACAGATCAAAGCAATGATATTTAGTCTTTATCGAATCCACAATTTGATATTACTTATAGCAAACATTAATATCTCCAAATATTATAGCATTCAAATATAGTCTATCCATGTACATAGCATTAATTGTAAATTTGAACCAAACGTAATTAATCACATTAAGCACAGATCAAATATGCTATTTACATTCACACATATTCAATAGGGTTAACACATATAAAATAGTTTATATCATAGCACATGAAACAAGGCTGTGACACCATTCGCATAGAGACATCTCACTATATGTTGATCAACAATCTCTTAAGACTTGTTTTGAAATGCCATTTCCAACAATCCCTTTGATCTTTTATGTGTATAGGCCATGAGTTGTTCTTCAAGTGTGGACAACAATGGGTGGCTCTGTGTAGGTTAAAGATTAGAAGACAATGGAGGGGGCTTCGTCCCTTGAGATCCTTTCTTTAACAAATGATGATTTGATTTGTGGCCTACTGCTTGATCTACTTGTTTTTGCTAATTAATATATGCTATGATTGGTGCTTCTAGAATGGGTACACCATTTTTATGTGGGAAAGCTTTGATACCTAGTTTAGGGATGTGGCACAAATGGCTTTTCACTCGATTATATGAGTTTGAATACCTAACATTACACCTACTACAAATCCAAACATAACCCCCACCACCTCGAAGTTGCTATACCATATGAACATTTTTCCAAAGAGAAGAGTTTGGGCCTGCTTTGAAGCAGGGTCGGCCCATAGAGCTAGAACCAACTGCCATCATAATACCTATGACAACAAGTTCAATAGACAACACATTCAAAGAATTGAAACAAATGAAAACAAAAATATATATATACAATTTGATTCATTTAAAAAAATTAAGCATGTGTTATAGATTCATAGAAAAATGAAAACAAAACAAGAGAGTTCATTTGTAAAAAACAAAAAAATTGAAAAATCTACCTCTTTTGTAGAAATCTTCCTCTACAATCTCCTTGGCAACAAATGAACTCTTGCAAAAGTGTATCAATAGCAAACCAACCACTTTGGAACGTTCATTGATCAATCTTCAACATTATTTGTGCAATGGAAAGCAAGAATGAAAGTTCAGCAATGATGAATGATATTTTTGTTTTGCATTCACAATATGAGAAATGAGTTTGTGTTTGTCTTTAAGATGTATTGGAATCCACATTTTAGGGTTTGCTGGGGGACGGGGGGGGCATTTTTGAATTTTTAGTCAAACTTAGAAGTAAAAAATAAATAAATAAAAAAAATACCAAAATTCACCGCTTGGGCATCACTCCCTGCAATATTCACTACAGATATGCCTAGGTTCATACCAAATGGGCATGTAGGTTTGGGATGGGACCTTGGCTGCCCCCTAAGGTGGACCATATTTGGGCCAAATCAGACTCGAATGGGCAAGCCAATCTAAGTGAACCAGTAACATAGGTTATTGATCTCATTCTGTCAAGGGATTCTGCCACGCTTCCTCTAATGAAGAAACAACCTTTAATGAGGGGAAGTAAAATTGGGAAATACAAATGCCCTTCCCTTGAAATCCCAAGACACACCCAAACAATCAAAGACTGATGAGTACAGTCAAAATGCAACAACATTCTAATGAAAAATATTAGAGATCTGTAAGAGGCATAGTCCGAAACCCAAAAGGAGGAAAGGTCCTCCCAAGAATTGGACCTATCACTTACCAACACAAAGAAAAGAAATAGATCAATTCCACCATTCACCATATAATCTGTACTTTTATTCCCTTCTTTGAAACAATGACTGAAGCAATCCCCTGTTGTTTTGCATGCAAAGAACAAGCTTTCGTAATCTCATTGTTGAGCTTTCAATTCCTAGTAGAACCTTATGGAAGATAATCTGCACTATTATCAGTGAAATCGCAAGACCATATGATAAACTATGGAGTTGAGTGCCCAAGGCTTCAAGTGGGCTGGAGTAGGTTTGTGATTGTTTGCCAACATCAAGGTTTGATTAGTATATCATTCTTAAGGATTATTTTCTAGTCTTAGCATTTTAAAGCCTCAAGGTAGTGTTCGAGAAGGTGGTGAGCAGTTAAGGCAGTGTAGAAAGGCTTGAGTTTGAAAAATGGAATTCCAAGATCATGTTATTTAATCAAAAACAATGTTAGGGATTGTGTTTCGGTGTGTTTGGAGTACTTTGCTTGGGCATATGAGTATCATTGTTTTGAATATTGGCAGGATGGTTTGGTAAAGTCTCATGGGGTTTCAGATTTCAAGTTTGGAAGAGGAATTTACTGGTCATAGAACAAGGAAATGCATTAAAATCACAGTGAGACTTGGGCATCAAAATGCTATTTTTTTAGCAATGTCTATTTTTGGTTCTTTTCTATTTCCAGGAGAGTTGAAGGCCTATTTTAGGGTACTTTATTTTATTAATTGTTTAGATTAGTTTTGTTTTTAAGTTCCTTTTTTCTTGCTTTGTCATAGCTTTTAAACTCGGAATGAATAAGTATCCTATAAATAAGTGCATTGAGCACATAAACTCAGAATGACGATTGATCCTATTCTTATGCTGCCAAAGTTGTTATTGAGGCTTGTTAACTGTGTTTGTGATTCCATTAATTGAATTGAATGTAGATTTTACCATGAAGCTTTGTTTTGAGTTTTTCTGCCTACCTAGGTTGTGGCTTTGTAGACAATGTAATTGTTTAATACTTGGAATCAAGTTTCATCTGTGTTGTTATTTCCAATTATTGTGTGCACTGAAATGCTGGCCTCTATTTTGAGCCAGTAGGAAGGTTTAGATGTTATGTTTAGATTAACTGTTTCATCCAAAAAATCTATAAAATCTCACTTGCAAGACATCGTGTTATCGGTTTAGGGGTTGAATTTGAGGCAACAAAATAGGCAAGTTGTCATTTGAGTAATAAAAGTTATAAAACCTCTAAGAAGATATTGTATAGTGTTGATATTTGTATATCTTGTCTATTGTTTGGTGTCAAGGCTCAGTTTATGTTAGAGCTTTAGTTTAATTTAGATCTCAGGGAGCACCCCCTCATAATTTGAAGAGAGGTTTATCCTCACACTGTTTTTTGTGTTGTCTCGAAAAAAGACAAATTAAAATGTTAACATAACTTAGAGTAATATCTTTGAACACATGAAAGAAACCTTTCAGACCTATTACAATCAATAGTTAGAAACTTAGAACTATTAGAATAAATTACAGACCTAACTAGAGTGAGCTGAGGCATTTGAACAGCTTGTCGATGTTACATATTCTATTTTCTTGGATAATAAAAAACAATGTTACAATAGATTGTAAATGATTGAATTTAGGTTTCGCTCTAGAAGACCTTTGCTCAGGTTATATTCATTCCTTGAGATTCACCAGTTCCTTTGTTGATGCACATCTCCTTTGGTTATGATTCCATGAAACATTTTTCGTTAACTCCAACCATCTTTCTCTGTTATGTTAGGACCTGGTAATCTATTAGTTTTGAGCCTTTGTTTTTCTTTGTCTTGATATATAGTTTTGACAATTAAATTCAGCTTAGCTTCAATGAGACCATTGCAAGAACACATACTGGCTTTGGCATTCCTAAAAACTTATAATATTTGTTCATGTTTGGTTTGAAATTCAAGTTACACGTGACATCAGCAGGCATGTAATGCATTATGTAGCCAAGGTTCAGGCCTGAGATAACAACATTATTTATCCATATGGCCTAGCTCTCTTGAACTACGACTTTTTCCTTAAAGTTTAAGTCATTAAAAATCCAATACAATACACACACTGTCCTTGTAATGTTTCATGCTGGTGGAGTTAATTCCATAGGCATATATGCATATTTGACAAAACTTCCCATGTTCTGTTTTGTAGTCCTCGAATATATTGCTTCAAAGAAACTTGAACTGTCTCCATACTACATCTTTAAAATCACAAACCAGCACAAGAGATCACATAAGAATGTGATGGAAGATGAAAGATCTCAATTGACAATCAACCCTGTTCAAGATGCGCAGTCTCTTGAATTGCAAGAAGAATAAGACAATAAATGCTTCTCAATGATATTAAGAGATTGCCCTCCTTTCCTGACTTAGAACATTATAACCCGGTATTAATTGGGGACACAAAATTGGAAGGCTACACAACAGTTTCTCTTTCAGTTGTAAGACTTCAAGAGCATTGGATACAACCTCTTAAATTTTTCTGGGTCGAAGACTTGAACCAATTATTTAATCTACAAAAGCGTATTGAAAAACAGAACAGCTGGTTCTAGAAACCTTGTGAAAGGAAGAACTAGCACTTTGATCTCATAAGTCCAGTAATGACTTTGTTGCATTTGTAGTTATCATTTTATTGGTTTCTTCTGGACCTGACTGAGACTCAATCTGAAGCCATTTTTCAAGTCAATAGGAAAAAGGTTTTAAAAAGAAGCAATGACATAGGGAAGGCCATGCTCCGACCCACATCATAAATATAATGAATATTTAAATGAGTGATTCATGGATAAACAAGTATCCATTGCTAAACCTTTCAAATTCAAACTGTTCCAAAATAATTTTATATTATGGTTAATGTTTCTACTTTGTCAAACCTAGCAAACCCTATGAACCAGTTAACTACGATTGCATTCTTATGGACAACTAGTAGATGATCCAAAAGGCATTTAAGAATTGAATTGCTATCAAGGAAAAAATTAGAATTGATGGTATTGTTTTTGAAAAGCTGTTAGAATTTGTGAGAACAGTTTCAATATGCCATGTTTGAGAATTGTTTTAGAGCTATATGCAGAAGTAATCAGTTAGTATCAATCATATTTTTGCTCTGTTTTCTTTTTTGTCTTTGGTCTTTCTGCACCTTTTCATATCAACTTATTTTTTGTCTGTACTTTCACAGTTGATCCTAATTTTTAATTTTCAGGTAGGCAGGACCAATGTGGAAGGCTTGCTTCAAAGGCATGTTGAAATGGCAGCTGAGATTAAGAATTTGGACAGTGATCTACAGATGTTGGTATATGAAAATTACAACAAATTTATAAGTGCAACAGACACGATTCGAAGGTTAGGATTCTTCTTAATCACTAGCGGCCTCTAGTACATATTCTTGGAAGCATATGTGTATGCTTGCTGCAATTTTAACTGCTAAAATAACAGTGAAGTCCCGAATGGCCTTGTGAAAATCATAATTTAGGTTATTATTCTCTTGTAAATCAACACCCTGAGGATCTTGGAGCCTTGACTTGTCGGGCTTGATTCCAACACCACAGTTGAAAGATATCATTGTATTTTTAAAGCTAATATTCAGTGGAGGAAAAGATTCATGGCCATTGCTATACCGTATGACTCCAACCCAGTATATGCAATGGTAAGTAAAAAATCATGAAATTGAAAGTACACTCTAGTAAAAAGTTAAAAAGAAACAACTTCATAAATGGAGGTCATATGATGACATACATCCCAACACCACCCTAAAAGAGTTTTGTTGTGTATTTCAAACTAATTTTAAGTCGAGTAATTGATTCAAGGCTACTGGTAGGGCTCTAACCCAGCACATGTAGTTGTAAGTAAAAAACTCGTGAAATTGAAAGTGCATGATAGAAAGAAATTGAAAAGAAACAACCTCTGAAACAGAGATCTTAAGATGGCATACAGCTGTGTATCAAATGCAGGAATGTAGATGAACAACAGTCTCTTTCCATACATTTCTTTGCTAATTAGAGAAAGTACACTATATTACTAATGTGAAGGGATCCTTTTCAATGTCCACACAACTACAGGAAAAATAAAATAACCCTGAAGTTGGAGTAAATATGTGGGGATAGGGTCCAACTCTTGGTAAACTCTGACAATGTGGAATACAGAAACATACTAGAGCTATCAACAACCTGATTAGATGTCACAAGAAGTAAACTGACCTTTTCACCAAGCTCTCTGATAGTAACTATTAGATGAAGAAGAGAAACTATAATGACACACTGTTGATGTGTTTTTCCTGACCGCACCAACGCAGAATAAAGTCGCCAATGGCTTCCCTATTCTCTCTTGATCAAAGTATTCCGCATGCTAAGATTGCCAGAAAGTTCGTGCGTTCAACTCCAAGGTTCTTTCAGTGCGAATAGGCTCAGTTTGGCTCGATGTGATTTGCTGGTATTTCAAGGGGACTTACGGAATTGTTCGGCAGCGGAGAAAGGAACTCAAATGCTCGGAAGATTTGTCTATGAAGCACGGGTTTCCTATTTTAACCAGAAAGTACTGAATTGAAATGGGGTAAGGTTGAGAGAGTCTAAATTTATTCTAAGTGTGGGATATGGAGCTCAACTTCAACAAACTTCTACCAAACTTCGCTTTGCCTCGCATCGGACAACTTCCACGGAGTCGGTGCAATCTTCAGAGGAGTAGTTCAAGGTGTTCAGTCATAACTTAGCATGAAAATACCATCACAACGACGCATATAGACATACAAATCATGATCGAAGTTAAGTACATGATATTCTAGTTGACCACACAAGGCGCATTCACCATCAACAAATACACTAGTGGTATGGATAGACGAAGTTGCTTGGATCAAACACCATCCACAGCTAACATCTACTTGCATGGAATGAAAATTATACTACTTAGAACTATTTATGCTACCATTTGAATCGGAAGGACGAAGAAACCTTGCTAGCTACTCACAACAAAGACGAAATTCACCATCAATGAAAAACTCTTTTATTGAGAGAGTGTTCACAACAATTTCTTACAAAGTTTTCAAAGGGAAAACTTTCCCTCTTCTTCAAACTACACTATCAATCTATACTAAGCTACTTCTAAGTTATCACCTAGTTGTCTCTCTATCCTAACTTCTACTCTAATCTTCTCTACTGTCTACTGAGATACAAATGAGGGGGACTCCCCCTTTTATAGTTGGCCAAGTCCAACGGACGGCTCAGATTACAATCGGCTGGATGGCCCAGATCGTGCCACCTCAGCCCTAAACAAGATTCGCCCTAAAAACCACCACCAAGAGGAGTGGGGTAATAAATGAGCCATAATGTCGAGCATCCTTCTAGAAGATTCCATCTTTGAAACGCGTTCACACTGTTCTCGATCTTTGTGTTCAACCAACTCTGTTGATCATTTGGAGGAGGGTAAAAGAGTTTCTAAGATTGCCTCCTCCGATAGTAAAATTTGATAGAATCTGGAGTTTGACTGTTCTTGATCTTCTTCTTGATGTTGTTCTTCAACCTTGCTCGAACTTCCATTCTTGACTTTGAAGGATTTTTTTAGTCTTGGACTAGATCATTTCCGCTTGCCATCCGTCTGACCGTGTTGGGTGCACATTGGATTCTTGAGGAGAAACTCCAACACTTAGCCATTTCTTGCAACTTTCCTTCCTTCATGTGAAACTCAAAACTTTATCTTCCTCCGAAGGCTGAAATATCATCGTGCTTCACCACTTCAAGTCATCGTGCTCTGGCCTCGACATTCCTCCTGCAAAACAAGCGAGGGGAAGAGTATTAGAACTCCTCATAATATAATCTTAGCTTACTTACCTGATTTTCACGCTTTGATCATCAAGGGCTCATCGTTTTTCTTTAGCCAACTTCGCGTTCAAATTCTTCATGCCTTAGCCAAATTTTCAATCCATCTTCCTCAAGGGCGTATCATCTTTGACAATATTAACTTCAACTGTTTCTTCAAGAAATTCATTTCACCTGCTGGAGTTCTGATACTCAATTTCGTTCATCTCTGGTTCTGGAAGATTAGTCCCACGAAGAATTCAATCAAATTCACCTAAGCAGTTCCTTTCAAATCCATCATCTGGAGAATTTCACCTTGAAAACACATTTTCTTCACTTTGCCTTAGAAAATTTTCAAATTTCCCTTAGGAAAACTCATCAACCTAGTGCCCATCAAAATCTTCACCCCAGAATCCTCGACAAGCTGTGGAAGACCCTAAAATCCCTTCCTCATCAATAATCCTCAATACCCAGAAGAAAATTTCCTCCAGAATGCGTCGAACTCATGGGTGCACAACGAACGGGTTCATTTAATTTTCTTGAATTTTGAACCTTAGAAAATATTCTTTCATCAAATTTATTCTTGTTCTTCGATCCTGGAGTACTTCTTTGCTCTGACTTGGAAAATTTTATCAACCTCATGAAGCTAGGCGCATTTTCTAGAGGAAGAAAATATTTTGTGCCTTAAAAATTTTTTATCACCTTGAAAATTTTGCCTTAGGAAATTTTACTCAACTTTGTCCGCCTTGCCTGCGAGGGAAAATTTCATTTCATCAATTTACTTAGAAATTTTTTTCTTGAAGGCGCATCGCACTTAATTTATTTTTCATCTGGCAATTTCAACGCCTAGGCATGCATTATTCATCCTTTGTATTTTATTCTCCATAAAATTTCCAACGCCCTAGCAGTCATCTTCAACACCTTAGGCGCATTTGTCAATTGATGAAGGATAAAACCATGCCCAGCATATTTTATTTTCCATCACCCACCACCTTACACACTTGAATTACTTTGGGCGCACTTTCTTTGTCATGGAGAATATTTTCAACGCCTAACTTATATCTCACCAACCTATACTCCTTAGGCGCACATAGCACACCTAGAGGAGAATAATAACCACGCCTAGGTAAATACTTTCAACACTTAGCATTTTACTTCACACTTTATTCACCCTCCATCTTACTTCAACTTGAGCGCATTTCTCATACTCAGGAGAATGAAGACTTTATTTCAACGCCTTCTTTGACTTTCTCCTCTTCTTGGCGCATTTGAGGGGGTGAGAGGAATGGGCGCATTTGGCATGTAGTGGAGGATTAACTCTCAACACCTTTTGACTTCTTTGACTATGCTAGCTTATGCTTGCATGGGGCGCATTTAGCCATGGGTGCTGGATGAAATTTATACTTAGAATTTTTTTCTTGAACATCTTTGCTTCTTCATCAAGCAGGGCGCATTTTGCCTAGGCAGGAGGATGAGACACTTGAGTTATAAAATTTTGGCATCTGGTGCTTGAGGGCGCATTTCTAGGTAGCTGCAGGATGAAGTCCCATACTTAGCCATTTTTCTCGACCTCTGCCAGTCTGCTTCATGTCTTGCTATTTATAGTAAGTCCCCTGATTTCTGCATCTCTGAAGCTCAGAACGATTTGAAACTTTAAACACTGCATCCTCATGACCTTGCTGTCCTGTCGACACTGCCATTTTTAGTTGGCCTGCTATTTTTAGCCCATTTCTGAAGGTGATTTACTATAAATAGTAACCATTCATTTCTGATATCTCCACTGCTCCGATTAACTTGAAATTTGAATGAGGCGCTCCTCACCACGAGACCTGACTGCTGACGCTGACGCATGCACTCAATTTACTATTTTTAGCCTGTTTCCAAATTGACTTACTATAAATAGTAAGTGCTCCGTTTGACTTCAAATTTTACCAGCAGATAGCCTGAAGGACGCTGATCGCGGTGGTTTACACCGGTTTTCGAAAATTCTGACTTTTTACCCCTCTTTTTAGGCTCCGAAGCTGGAAACCCTAATTTGCTCTGCATGCATATCAAATGATCTCTATTTCTCTTCGTTTCTGTGGCACTGCGATCAGCTCGTGATTCTGAACTGCTGGGAAGCGGCTGCCGGGACACACCTGCTAAAAATAGCAAGTTCCTTACTGAGTGATTATCTCTGTTTGCATGTCACACCATCGCGAAGCTCTCGAAAAACCCATCAGGAATCATCCGACATGCAAAAGAAACCCTGACATGCAAACCCTAAAAATAGCCTCGGAAGACTAAATTCTGAAAGTGGTCGTCTCGTTTTGCATGTTATATCATCGTGAAGGTCTCGAAAAACCCAGAAGGAATATGCCAACATGCAAAGAAAACTCTGCATCTGAACCCTGAAATTTGTGCCGGAAGCCTGACTGCTAAAAATAGTAAGCCGTCTGTTTTCGCTCAAATTTTGCATACGAGTAGTCTGATATGCTCTGAATGTAGTGTGACTGTTGGAATCTCAAAAATGTTGACGGATTAACCTGAATTTCACACTTACTAAAAATAGTAAGTACCTCAAAATTTGATGAAAATTTGCTGAGAGCCTGCTGGAAACACACTGACAACAACGTTAAGTTCAATTTTCAATTTATCTACTTCGTTCGACCTTGGACTGACCAGGAAAGATGAAACCCTAATTTTCAGACTCGGTCAATTTCATGTTTAAACTCACAGATGGGAACGTCCCCGGAAAGGCAGATAGTAGAAAAGAGAGACAACAACAAAACGACAGAAAAGCAAAGCCAAAATTAGGGGGTCCCCATTTGCAATGGGGCGATGTGTGAAAAAGGTCACAACACACACCAAAGAGGAGCTAATGGGAAAACCTACTTAATTGACTTTTGTAAATGAATTATATAAAGAAGCTACTTGTTGACTTGCACACATTGAACCTTGAGAAAATAGATTTTAAATTACAACAACAAACCAATGACTAGAGCTCAATGCAGTTAGTATGTCAAGATTAGAGTCCCACTTTATCTCGCCGTTTCACTTTATGATTTTGGCTCATCTGAAGTCTACGTGTGTGCAGGGAACAGCATACTCAAATTGGTTTAAATGTGTTATGTATCAAAGCAAATTATGAGAATGAGAGAGCGTAAGTATTGCTGCAAATGGTTAATCAACAAGAGAGACATAATAAGAGGGAATAGACCATGTGAGAATAGTAAATTGCCAGAGTGTATTATGCAAACGTTCTGTACAAAATTCAAGAGCTCATTATGAAGAAATTATCACATACATCAATAAATAAGAGTGGAGGATGAAGGAACATCTTGGAAGCTACAAGAAACACAATGATTTGTCTTCAATCAACTCCTTTCCTTTGTTTTGCTGTTTTTTGTAAATGCTACAAAACAGCTAGCCCAAATTTGGTTAACACTGTTAGAGTCATCACTTCTATCAGTCAGCCACATAGGATTATGATGGATTCCGATCTAGATGGATTTAGGATCTATAACAGTGAGGTGGTAAAAGAGTAGTTAGAATCTTGTGGTATGTCCACGTGTTCTAGGAAGGTCCTAAACCTGATGGTGAACATGACATTGGACATATTAACACCATTTCATTGTGAGTCAACCAAAATTACAGATTCTCCTAGATCAGACCCCTTCTTTGAGAAGAACTAGTCTCCATTTTGGCCAGTTGTAGAACAAGATGTGAAAAAAGATTTGCAATTTGAGCTTCCCTGACCCATTTTCCTAGATTAGGTATTTGAATTGCTTTGATGATATGATAAGGAAACATCTCTTGATTTCTGGTCTGTTTGACTTTGGTATGAATCACCTAATTTGTTTCCAGTGGAATCCTGCTATTAAGATTGATTTTTGGTTAAGTAAAGTTTTCCTGCAACATTTGGCGTGCAACAAAGATGGGAAGTAACCACACAATTGTTCTGCAATGAATATTGGATGCAAATCAAGATAAGTTGGAAGATTCAACTGAAAAAACATTATCCAGGATTCCAGATCATACCAAAGAGAATAGATCTTGCGGTAAGGTCTGATGAGTCTTTAATTTTGCAAATGAAGCCATACTCCATCACCAACCTAAATAGTGTGGAAGTCCGCTTTTGATCATGGTGCTGTTTGTATCTTGCATTATACTTCAACAAAATGATTTGCACCTATTGCTGAATAAGCTCAAGGAACTTGGCAGCTTTGTCCACTTCCTTTTGAGCTGAAGAAGTTGCTACTGGAGAAGGTGACAAAGGAAAATCTATATCAATAGGTGCCAAAGGTTGGAAACCCATCATCCTCTCTAGCATTTTTGTTTGCCCATCAGTCTGATGATGGAACATGGTAGACTTTGACAGCTTTGCATCCATCATTGTCCAAAGTGCTTTCCAAAAATGACCAAAAAATCTTGTATTACTATTAAATATGATGGTGATTGGTAATCCAAAGTGAGCCTGTACATACTAAAAGTACAATTGAACTGTTCCTAGAGATGATATTGATTTCTTACAACGTATGAGAATTGCAATCTTTGAAAGTCTATCAGTTACTACATAAACCTACTCATTATGAAGCATATAATCAGGTAGACCTGAAAGGAAATCCATGGGAACTGATTCCCAAGACTTCTTTAGTATCAATATAGGAGTATATAACCTGTGTTTGTTATTTCTTGGCTTGACCATGGCACAAGTGATACAGGAATTGGCGTGATGTGGTCAAAAGAAGTATTACTTCAAGACAACAAGAGTCTGTGCAACTCCAAATGACCTGCAACCATGTTGAAGTGAGCCTTCCACTATCAAATTCTTGCACTCAGCCTTGTGTGGTTGACACAAGTATCCCAAATGATACAAAAGTTCATTCTGCAAATAATAGTCAGCAATAGTTTTAGTGCTGTGCAAAGCCTGAGAGATTCCTGCAATGTCTAGTATCAGACTTAAACAGCTCTAGCCAAGTGATGTGTTGGCGTAACAACTAACACCTCTGGAGTACAAGTTGTTATGAACAGCCTATGCACACTACGCAATGAGTGCTCTTCGAATTATGGAGGGGAAGCTCCCTCGATGTGCTTTGACAAATATACTTTGCAAAGGAAAAATAAGCTAAAACTACTTCCTGTCTTTTTGTTTCAGCTGCTAGAGGCACAAGACTTTCTTGAAAGAACTTTTACGTTGCAGCTGAGTTTTCTCTGGTTTTGCAAATCAACTAAACTACAACTTATATCTATCCAATCTCCTCAGGAAAACAGAGCAAGAGGAAACGGAGCAAGGTTTGACTATCTGACGATAAGCGGGTTTAGACTCTCTACTTGAAGGCAAGGTGGCACAACTATCATCTCAATCTAAACCAACTTATTGGGCACAACAGATTTAAGAATTTACTAAGACGATCTTACGAAACCCTAGGTGGTATAACACTTGATCGAATCAATGGTAAATTAACACAAAGCCTTCACAATCTTTTGGAACAGCCTTTATCTTTATAATCTCACGAAACCCTATGTGGTATAACAATCAATTGCAATAGTGAAGACACATGAACAAAACGAAAAAGAGCAATATTGAGGGCAAGGTGGGCACAGCATATATTTCTCTCTCAAGCAAAAGTTATTTACAAATGAGCGTAAGCTCTTATTTATATACATCAAGGTGTAGGGAACCCTAAAATCACCTTGTGTTATCTATAGTTCCTGCAATGCATGCAAGCAATGCGCCCAACCCTAATTAAGCAAACTATACAGTTAACTGGGCAACTACCCTCAGTTTAACTGAAACATCTAATCTAAAAATGGACAATTGTGCGAGCATGCACGTCCTTATTAAAACAAGTTAACTGGAAGACTATCATCAGTTAACGAAAACCCTAAATACAACTCCAAGTGAACAAGGCGATTCTCAGAATAGGTATGCATGTGATGACAACCCCGAGTTAAGTGAAAAGGGTAACATCCAGTTTAGCTCGTGTGTGTGAAGTCTATTCTGAGAAGTGAAGCAGAAGTTTAATAATGTGATCTCGAGCAATCAACCCCTCGATGAGATTGTTGACTGTGTCACTGTCCGGAGCGATGAGACTCTGACGAAGGATGCTATGTCGATGCAGCATGTCCTCACCAGCTGTGATCTGAGACTGAAGTTCCCTTCTGCTCCTCGTTGCTTCATCAAAAAGT